>OY253747.1:1452496-2652496 GCA_958009045.1 Oxytorus armatus | reverse complement strand
ATAAGCATTGTGGGCCGCGGCAACTTATTGTTCGCCAATATTAATAACCAACCATTTTAGCGAACTAAGCATTTTGATAGAGCTTCAAATGGTCACGAAAAAAGGATGTCGATTTTAAGGGGCGACACCACTCTAGCGGTAGATAAAAAGGCCTAACTTTGACGATTTATTTTAGGAGTATGAAAAAAGGAATAGGATTTCTTTTCAGACGGAAATCGGATCCAACACTTCAGATTCGAATACCCGAGTATCCGGGTATCCGGATATCCGAATAATCACGGATCCCGGTAACCGGGTAATAACGAATAATGTCGGGTAATTACCCGATTTTTCGCGTACAGGCTCAAATGGGATCGCCGGCATAAAAAAAATAATGATATTGTAATAGTCTGGTCATCAAATAAGCCGAAATATAGGGCGTTAATAGTTACCATTGAAAAAAATTGGAAAATAACTTGTACCAAATTTGCTCTCTTCAAAGAAATTGTGCAAAACTACGGTAAAAATGAAAACTTAGTGTTGACGAATCAGACGGTCACGGTTTTCCAATTTATAATAATTGTGTATTTACTCGGAAAAACATTTTACATGTGACTCCCACAATTTTTTAGAATCTGCTGTTACGATCACAATTTCTTGCCTGCGCATATTAAGAATATGCCGAGATCTGCTTCTTCACATTCTATATTTTCTCTCCAACTCTAAAGTTCATAAAAACTGCACATACGCCCATAAAGCAAATATACATTTCAGAAACTAAGGATATTTATTAAATAATAATAAATCGTGATGAAAAAATAATATTAAAGATGCAAATAGTGCAGGTCAACGTTGATTAAGTTCTTATGAAATGATCATGTGTTTCCCTAACATTGTATAGAAGATTATGTCATTGCTTTTTTAATCTACACAAGAATGTTTTATTGAAATTGTAGTTTTTGTCGGATGTGAAATACAGTAAAGAAATAGTTTGGTAATCATAGTAAATACGCCTACAAGATTATTTTCAAGAATCTTCGTTATAATGATAATCTAATTTGTTTAATATTGATATCAGTCGGTAAAAATAAAAAATGGTCAACTAAATGATCGGACATGAACACCGATATAATCCCGGTTTCTCAATCTTCCGGTAATGATTTATTATTCGTCTTATAAATGTACTTCGCAAACATTGTTCTTGGCAACATCTACGCGTGCCTCACAAATTGTGTAAATTGAACAATTTTTTTCAGCATTTTCGGCATCAATTATCGGCGCTAATTGCCCGATATTATCCGTTATTATCCGAGTACCTGGTTACCCGGATACCCCGAAACTATCCGCATATCCGAATCCGTTATTACCCGGATATTATCGCGTTATCGAGATATACGGATTTGAAGCGTCGGATCCGTGAAACCCGAATTACTCGGGTATCCGGATACTCGGAAAAGTTCAAGCTCCAATAGTAAGTGTACGGATATTGCAGTTGCTAGCAACAATCAGCAAAAGTAGTGGGGCTACCTCGCGCAAGCGCTTGGTATGTCGGTGTAAACACAAATTGATATCGCTAAAAAATCCTACGGAAGTAAGATACTTTGACGTAAATGACTATTTTGCACTGATAAGTGATCTTTCATAAGATATTTCGCTAAAATTATAGGAAGCAAAATTTTGCTAGTTTATACAATTGGATAATGATCATCCGGTCATCAGGTAGAAAACCGAGTATGCACGAAGAGCTTCGTTCCTTTATTATCCCAACCGAAAGCCGAAGCACAGATATCACACCGACGTAACTTGTCCTCGTGAGCAGTACCCCCCACTACTTTTGCTGCTTGCTGCTAGCATTTGCAATATTCGTACACGGGCAGGTATTACTCATGACTACAGAAATGTTCAATGTGTCCATGCGATATTTTTCTACCTGAAAGGGACTGCGATAAAACCATTTGACTTCTGACCAATGTTTACTGCTTAAAATTGCCAGTAGGTCAAATATTTCACTTAAACTTTGGATGAGTAGCGCAGACTCATATTTGAGTTTAGAAATCTAAAAAAAATCATAACGTCTTTTTTTATAGTCAACTATTATTTAAAAATATGTGAACACGAAAATTTGAAAATTTTTATAAAATGGGCCACCCTAGTGTATATTAGGCTGGTTCTTAATTTGGTGATGTTGGAAATTCTTTGGTATTGTTCCTCAAAAGTAATCAACATATCTAGAAAAAAAATTGGGCGCAAGCGGAACTTTGTCCAATAATTCTAACCCACCCCACCGAGCTGTCGAATTTTTATATGAAATAATGCATGCATTCAAAATTTTGTTAAGAAAATTGTTTATTATTACAAAACTATTTATGACAAAACAATTTTATATAACGCTTTTGTAGGAAATATAATGCTCTACAAAAAAGGTATCTTGTGAAATTCTCGTGAATCTAATATTTATCACGTAATTAGCAAAAAAACTGTCATCATTTATTCCAAAAGTCGATCATTATGGTCAAAACAGGAGTTTGACGTTGAATAGCTGCAATTTATTTTTCGTATGGTATATAAGATTATGAAGAAATACGTAGCGCACTCAACAATGGAATGTAAACAATATTCAAATTTTCAATTTTATCAATTTTGTTGTGAATTATAATGAATGATGTCATATATTTTAAAAATCAACTTACAATAATGAATTACATCGGTTGGAGCAAAGTTGCTTTGTTGATATCAGGATATTTTTTTTTATATTCTTCAATTATTTGTACAATGAATTGTTTCTGATCTTCATCATAAGTGAGACGATCATTGTACTCTGTAATAAGTTTCACTCCTCTTTCTGCAACATCGTTAACCACTTTAATTCCGTTAACTATTTTTAAGCCTTGTAAATAATTTTCATTAGAAATCCGCTCGCTCACATCGATATCAAAAAATGAGGAGTTGATTTCAAATCTTTCGAAAAAAGCCATCGATTTGGAACTGATAAAGAAATCAATGTCCTTATCGATCAAAGAAGAAAAATTTATCATGAATGATAATAAAATTGATCAAATAAAAAATTTAAATATCGTTCACATACTGTTATTGAGTACACTACATATCGCTTCATATTTCTAATTGCATATGAAGAATACATTGCAGTTTTTCGACGTCAAACTCCTGTTTTGGCCATAATGATGGACTTTTGGAATAAATGATGATAGTTTTTTGCTAATAACGTGATAAATATTAGATTCACAAGAATTTTACAAGATACCTTTTTTGTAGAGCATTAAATTTCCCATAAAAAGACAATATAAAATTTTTTTATCATGAATAGTTTTGAAATAATAAACAATTTTCTTAACAAAATTTTGAATGCATGCATTTTTTCATATAAAAATTCGACAGCTCGGTGGGGTGGGTTAGAATTATTGGACAAAGTTCCGCTTGCGCCCAATTTTTTTTCTGTTTATGTTGATTACTTTCAAGGGACAATATCAAACAATTTCCAACATCACTAAATTAAGAACCACCCTAGTGTATATGTACAAACGTTATCGTTGGCCGGCATGGCAATAGCCAGATGGCAGGCGCTATCACTTACGCTGTGTGCAGGCCCCGTGTAATTGACGGAAGAAAGAAAATATTCGCGAGGCCATCAACTTTAGCGACTTCAACTTACACGAGGCTCCACTGTACAATGCCAGCGGGTTGACAATCTTAATTGGACCGCAAATAATCCTTTTTTCCAACAGGTTGCCCGTTGATGCCAATTTTTTTTTTCGTACGGCTACAGTCACAAAATATCATACCGTAAGAATTTGAGCAAAATATAGGGTGATATACGTGTCGGAAGTTACCATTTTTTGATAAAAGTTGGATTCACGTTACTTCGAAATAAAAAAAAATACTTCTAATCAAAAGTTCGTACGGAATCACAATTTTGTATGTCTTCAACATTTGTTGTGCGTCTCGCAGTTTTCAAAAGGCTTATTGAGTCGAAGTGCTGAGTGTCTTGATTTTCATATCGACAAATATGGAGAAGCTTTTGTTAAAACAATTGCAGCCATTTTTAACAACTACACCGTCGTGTTTTCAAAATCACTGAATTTCATTTTGAATCTAAGGATTTTATCTGGTCGAAATAAGGTGGAATGCCTCGTATATATGCATAATAAATACTCCAGAGGAGAAACGAGAGCCAAGACACGAAAACGAGAATGGGAAGAAGATCGTAAGAAATTAATGAACTCGACGAAGTCGTTCCTGCTCCGGTGCCAAGTGACCACCTGTTAAATGAATTCCAGCAAACACATAATCCCACTCGATGTGTATGGTATACGAGTGTACGTATCGGAGTGTTTCGGAAAGACTATTTCAGGACTCCTACCTCCTAAAAGTATAGATTTTTACTCTAGGACTACCCTTTTCAACGTGTTATCTCAAGGGAGGACTAAGCCCATTCCCCCCGCCTTTCTGTACTTGTAAGTGCGAGAAAGATGAAGGAAAACTTGCGAACACATTTGGGATGGTTGCAACCGTATGATGTGCAAGTTTCACGTGTGCCAACTACCATCATATCCAACTCCCGCTGTGTGCAACTGCCTTCGTGCCCAACTCCCATGGCAGTCAAGTAAACTCGCACTGCTTCAGTTTTGGCAATTCGTTCGATCCGACCCGGTTGTCGGTCGTGTAGGGCCCATGCGTCCAACTGCCCTCACGTTCGAGTAAGGAGTGTGTGTAGTGCATTAGACTCGCGCTGTTTATACGAAGTGTGCAACTGCCTTCATACTCAGGGACGGTTTCAACCGTATGATCTGCAAGCCCCATGTGTGCCAACTCCCATCATATCCAACTCCCGTTGTGTGCAAATCCCATGTGTGCAAATCCCATGTGTGCAAGTTCTATGTGTGCCAACTCCCATGGCGTGCAACTGGCTTCGCGCTTCTTCAGTTTTGGCAATTCGTTCGATCCGACCCGGTTGTCGGACGTGTAGGGCCCATGCGTCCAACTGCCCTCACGTTTGAGTAAGGAGTGTGTGTAGTTCATTAGACTCGCGCTGTTTATACGAAGTGTCCAACTGCCTTCATACTCAGGGACGGCTGCAACCGTATGATCTGCAAGCCCCATGTATGCCAACTCCCATCATGTTCAACTCCCGTTGTGTGCAAGTCCCATGTGTGCAAATCCCATGTGTGCAAGTTCTATGTGTGCCAACTCCCATGGCGTGCAACTGGCTTCGCGCTTCTTCAGGTTTGGCAGATCGTTTGGTTGAACCGGGCTGAACTGTCGGGCGTGCAAGTCCCATGTATAGCAACTGCCTCCATATAAACAGCGCGAGTCTAATGTACACAAATCCGTCGCTCGAATGGTGAGGCAGTTGCTAAACATGGGACTCGCACGCCCGACAGTTCAACCGGGTCAGATCGAACGAACTGCCAAATCTGAAGCAGCGCGAGGCCAGTTGCACGCCATGGGAGCTAACACGCAATGAGAGTTGGATATGATGGGAGTTGACACACATTCCCACGCGTTCCCAACTCTCTTCGCGGTCAAGTGGAGGTATACATAGGGGCAGTTGCACACTTCGTATAAACAGCGCGAGTCTAATGTACACACACCCCTTACTCGAACGTGAAGGCAGTTGGACACATGGGACTCGGACATCCGACAGTTCAATCGGGTGGTATCAAACGAATTGTTAAAACTGAAGCAACGCGAGTCTAGTTGAACGCCATGGGAGTTGGGCACGAGGGCAAATTGCACATCATACGGTTGCAACCATCGCAGACATTTTCCTCGCGTTGGCTTAATCAAATGGAAAAGAATAGTGTGCCTAGAATGTGTAGCCTAACTATTTTTTTTATTCGAAATAGCCCTGTCCGAGAAAAATGCATCTGAAATGTTTTGAGAGGTTACTCCCGCAGAAAATTGCTAGGATGTTTCCGCTTCCAGTCAAAACGTACAAAAGGAATTTACGTCTCTCTAAATACGATTCGAAGTCGCCCACATAAAAAAAAAGACGTGTTCTTTTCGAACAACTTTGAAAAAAACCTTTATTGTCGAAAAAGCACGTGGAAAAACGACTGGCGCGGGCAAAGGAAAATTTGGATCGAGATTGGGACGGTGTTATCTTCACGGACGAGTCTTCTTACTGGACATGGTCTTCCTTATCAAAAGCGTAGTCAACGAAGAGTAATAAGAATCATCAGCGTGCAGTAAAACACCCTTTAAAAATGCATGTTTGAGGATGCTTTTGTAAACGCGGTTTTGATTGCCTCTTTCTATTTACGGACAATTTAAACGCCGAGAAAATTCGCACTATCGGAAATGCTTGTTGGAGTCTGCTGAAAAGTTTTTCGTTTATGACAAAACGAGTTGGGTGCTGCAGGACGACAAAGACCCTAAACATTGCAGCAAACTGTGCAGTGCGTGGAAACAATAAAATAACGATATTACGATGAAATGGCTGCCAATGTCTCCAGATGCCAATTCGATTGAAAATGTATGGTGAACATGAAAATGAAGGTCAAAAAAGGATTCTTCAGCGCCGAGTAAAGCACCCTATAAAAATGCATCTTTGGGGGACGCTTTTCGTAGACGCGGAGAAAATCTTGTCGAAAACATGAGAAAAAGGTGTCAAGCTATAATCAGTAATGGAGGTGATTTGAAGAGATATTGGGTAATTCCGCCATACCCGTGTAAAAAAAAAATTGGTCTAGCGTAGAGCGTCAACAGATCGATCAATTTCGTCTACCGAACATGCGTCTATGTGGACGCTTCCAGATGTGACATAGACTTTTAAATTGATACTCAAAGTCTGCGGATAGTCCACGAAATTTTGTTTTAAACATAAAATTTTATATTTTTATTTCTTCAATTTTGTCAGATAAATAAAATGTTATATTGTTATAATACAATTTCGGCAAACTTTCGTCCCGCTAACTTTTCGTGGACTTGAGAAAATCAATGGGATGAAAGTTTTTTCGAAACTTTATTTAAAAAATAAATTGTAATAAAATTTATTATAAAAGTAAGATTTTCATAGTAAAAAATTTCGAAAATTTTGATATTGTAGTTTAATAATAAAATTTTCTCTTCATAATAAAATTTCGACAAACTTTAATGCCGTTGACTTTCCGTGGACTATTCGCAGACTTGAGTACCAACGTTTAAGTTTATCTCGCATCTGGACGGGTCCGCATACATGCACTTTTGGTAGACAATTCTAATAGATGCATTGCCGCTCTACGATAGACCAAAATTTTTTTAAACGGGTAGCTAATAATATGTACTTTAATAAAAAAAAAAAACAGAGAATATTTTAGTTAAATTTTTATTTTTTCCAGATTATGACGGTCTTTTTCTTTTTGAACAGATTGTATTACACGGTAGAGATCTGTTGTCGCGCGCTTATTAGAAAGAAAAAGCAAGAGTTATCAACGCGATTAATATAGCCGTGGGACGTTCAAGGAGCTGTTATAAAGTGTGACTTTTGAATAATAATTCATGCACGGTTCGTCCCGCAGTCGTTGTTGCGCGCCATCGACGTTGAGTTGGCAAACAATTTTTTTTTCCTCCTTAGTAATTTTTTCACTTTACCGTGCACTCGCTTTTCGTGCGTCACTGCACGGATTATCGGCATTGACTCGTTGATGTCAGGCGATTCTTTTAACACACGAAGTCTTCATTGCACCGTAGGCGTTACGTTTTGTTGATTTTTCCGAGATCAATAGATTTATTTGAAAATAAAGCTCCTTCTATAAGAAAGCTAAAGATCGTGCTGAAGTTTGGATCGTTGAAATGCAACGAAAACAAGTTTTTTTTAAAGAATTGTAATTTGCAGTATTTCTCGTGTTTTTTTTTGCACATTTGGAGTCCCTAACGACCCTTATGAGGGGGTGAAAGACTAAAAAAATTGTACACCGTGCTATAATGCCATTAACAGATTTTTTATGATCGATTTAGGTTTTTGGTTTCCACAGGAGACCCCAAAAAATATATGAACGATTTTAATCGTCCATGAACCAACCCTTACGGGGAGTGTCAAAGACTGAAAAAAATCGTACACCGTGTGTTATAATGGCATTCTCAAGTCATTCGGTTGGACTTGCTTTTATGTGCATCTCGGAGATCTATAATTAAAATCAACTGGTTCTGTAGAGCCGGAAAAAATTCACGAATGTGTCATAAACGAGTTTTGAGGGGAAGAAATAATTAAAAAAAATTCAGGAATTAAATGGGACCGCTCGAAAATTCCTCCGAGAATTGCGTGCGCCATATTGACAAAAGATTCGAAAACACACTTGGAATATAAAAAACCCAAAATTCGCGAAACTTCACAAAAAAATATGCATAAATCATCGAACATATACGAAGATATTTATTCAAGGCTGGGGGAATGGGAATGGGCGTATCGACCCGTTCATTTTCAAAGAATGAGAATGAACGTGTTGCCGGGAGCGCCAGCACCTTGGACCTTCCTATTATAGACAATGTATCACCGCAGAAACGGAGAGCAAAAAAAAAAAGTCGCGAATCTAGCTAAAGAGGTTGCACCTACTCGACTTTGTCCGAGCTCGGATAATTGCTCACCTTCGAGCCCGTTTATTGCGTTTCAATATTGACCTTAGTTCTTGTACGTATACGGAATCGTACTAGGTGTGCCGGTTTAATAATGCGGATTTTTTTGATTGATGGAGTTTCAAATATGTCGATATATATTCGATTTGATACGGATGCTGTTTTATTGTACTGACAACAATCCTCAAAACTTCATATTCGCAGTGAGATCTGCAGTCTCGTAATTTTTATTAATTTTTAAAGCTTCAAATAAATAGTTTGTCGATCTACTGACCGATAGCAAAAAAACGATTTTTTTCAAATTCACACTGAATTCACTGTTTACCTTTAGCAATCGATTGAGGAAATAATCGGAGTTAGATCCGCTCTTTTTTAATTGGTATTCATTTTTAGAGATTCAAATAAATAGTTTGTCGATCTCATGAATGATTTTTTTTCAAATTCACACTCAATTCACTATTTACCCTTAGCAATCGATTAAGTAAAGAATCGGAGTGAGATCCGCTCTTTTCTAATTGGTATTCATTTTTGGAGCTTCAAATAAATAGTTTGTCGATCTCATGAACGATTTTTTTCAAATTCACATTCAATTGACTATTTACTCTTAGCAATCGATTAAGCAAGTAATTGGAGCGAGACCCGCTCTTTCCCAATTGTTATTAATTTTTAGAACTTCAAGTAAATAGTTTGTCGATCTAATGACCGATAGCAAAAAACGATTTTTTTCAAATTCACACCGAATTCACTATTTACCCTTAGCAATCGATTATGCAAATAATCGGAGTGAGATCCGCTCTTTTCTAATTGTTATTCACTTTCAGAGCTGCAAATAAATAGTTTGTCGATCTAATGACCGATAGCAAAGAACGATTTTTTTCAAATTCACACTCAATTAACTATTTACCCTTAGCAATCGATTAAGCAAATAATCGGAGTGCGACCCACTCTGTCCTAATTGTTATTAATTTTTAGATCTTCAAATAAATAGTTTTTCTATCTCATGACCGATAGCAAAGAACGTTTTTTGTTTCAAATTCATACTGAATTTACCATTTACCCTTAGTAATCAATTAAGCAAGTAATCGGACAGCCGCTCTTTCCTTATTGTTATTAATTTTGTACCTAGGATTGCTATACCAAGTTCGTATGAGAGTTCACTTTTTACAGGATCTGATGGCAACCATGAAAATATTAATAAATACATTACAATTAATTTTTGTTACCGTAGATTACTTTATCGGTTACTTTTAATTGCTATGTTTTCAAATTATATCATACACGTCTACACATTAGGGTGGTTCTTAATTTG
Organism: Oxytorus armatus; assembly: GCA_958009045.1. Classification (NCBI taxonomy): domain Eukaryota; kingdom Metazoa; phylum Arthropoda; class Insecta; order Hymenoptera; family Ichneumonidae; genus Oxytorus; species Oxytorus armatus. The sequence continues at coordinate 2,642,637 of OY253747.1, read as the reverse complement.
GTGATGTTGGAAATTCTTTGGTATTGTTCCTTGAAAGTAATCAACATATCCAGAAAAAAAATTGGGCGCAAGCGGAACTTTGTCCAATAATTCTAACCCACTCCACCGAGCTGTCGAATTTTTATACGAAAAAATGCATGGATTCAAAATTTTGTTAAGAAAATTGTTTATTATTTCAAAACTATTCATGATAAAAAAATTTTATATTGTGTTTTTATAGGAAATTTAATGCTCTACAAAAAAGGTATCTTGTAAAATTCTTGTGAATCTAATATTTATCACGTTATTAGCAAAAAAAACTCCCATCATTTATTTCAAAAGTCCATCATTATGGCCAAAACAGGAGTTTGACGTCGAAAAATTGCAATGTATTCTTCATTTGCAATTAGAAATATGAAGAGATACGTAGTGCACTCAATAACAGTATGTGAACGATATTTTAATTTTCAATTTTATCAATTTTATTATCATTCATGATAAATTTTTCTTCTTTGATCGATAAGGACATTGATTTCTTTATCAGTTCCAAATCTATGGTTTTTTTCGAAAGATTTGAAATCACTTCCTCATTTTTTGATATCGATGTGAGCGAGTGGATTTCTAATGAAAATTATTTACAAGGCTTAAAAATAGTTAAAGGAATTAAAGTGGTTAACGATGTTGCAGAAAGAGTAGTGAAACTTATTACAGAGTACAATGATCGTCTCACTTATGACGAGGATCAGAAACAATTCATTGTACAAATAATTGAAGAATATAAAAAAAAATATCCTGATATTAACAAAGCAACTTTGCTCTAACCGATGTAATTCATTATTGTAAGTTGATTTTTAAAATATATTACATCATTCATTACAATTCACAATAAAATTGATGAAATTGAACATTTGAATATTGTTTACCTTTCATTGTTGAGTGCGCTACGTATTTCTTCATAATCTTATATACATACGAAAAATAAATTGCAGCTATTCGACGTCAAACTCCTGTTTTGACCATAATGATCGACTTTTGGAATAAATGATGACAGTTTTTTGGTAATTACGTGATAAATATTAGATTCACGAGAATTTCACAAGATACCTTTTTCGTAGAGCATTATATTTCCTACAAAAAAATCCTACAAAAAAATTCCTATAAAAAAATTTTATATTGTGTTTTTATAGGAAATTTAATGCTCTACAAAAAAGGTATCTTGTAAAATTCTTGTGAATCTAATATTTATCACGTTATTAGCAAAAAACTGTCATCATTTATTCCAAAAGTCCATCATTATGGCCAAAACAGGAGTTTGACGTCGAAAAATTGCAATGTATTCTTCATATGCAATTAGAAATATGAAGAGATACGTAGTGCACTCAATAACAGTATGTGAACGATATTTAAATTTTCAATTTTATCAATTTTATTATCATTCATGATAAATTTTTCTTCTTTGATCGATAAGGACATTGATTTCTTTATCAGTTCCAAATCGATGGCTTTTTTCGAAAGATTTGAAATCACTTCCTCATTTTTTGATATCGATGTGAGCGAGTGGATTTCTAATGAAAATTATTTACAAGGCTTAAAAATAGTTAAAGGAATTAAAGTGGTTAACGATGTTGCAGAAAGAGGAGTGAAACTTATTACAGAGTACAATGATCGTCTCACTTATGACGAAGATCAGAAACAATTCATTGTACAAATAATTAAATAATATAAAAAAAAATATCCTGATATTAACAAAGCAACTTTGCTCCAATCGATGTAATTCATTATTGTAAGTTGATTTTTAAAATATATGACATTATTCATTATACTTCACAATAAAATTGATAAAATTGAAAATTTGAATAATGTTTACATTTCATTGTTGAGTGCGCTACGTATTTCTTCATAATCTTATATACATACGAAAAATAAATTGCAGCTATTCGACGTCAAACTCCTGTTTTGACCATAATGATCGACTTTTGGAATAAATGATGGGAGTTTTTTGCTAATTACGTGATAAATATTAGATTCACGAGAATTTCACAAGATACCTTTTTCGTAGAGCATTATATTTCCTACAAAAACGTTATATAAAATTCTTTTATCACAAATAGTTTTGAAATAATAAACAATTTTCTTAACAAAATTTTGAATGCATGCATTTTTTCATATAAAAATCCGACAGCTCGGTGGGGTGGGTTAGAATTATTGGACAAAGTTCCGCTTGCGTCCAATTTTTTTTCTAGATATGTTGATTACTTTTGCGGAACAATACCAAAGAATTTTCAACATCACCGAATTAAGAACTACCCTACTACACATTGATAAATTATCGATTATACATCGATATATACAGACTAAAACTTGATGGCTAATGACTTTTTGATGGAAATATTTTATCGTTTAATATAGTAGACGTCTATACATCGACAAATTACGTACAGGCTAAAACTCGATTTTATTTTCTTCTTAATTCAATGATTTGTTATGAGTAATGACTTTCTAATGTAAATATTTCACGGCTTAACGACCTACATGGCTGACAAATTATATTGAGAATTACGACAGAGGTGTAGCCTATCGAATATGTCTGCATATTTCCAGCCAGCCAACGCTAGTTAGCACTGGGAACAGTAATAAACCCTTGATTATCAAAATTGTTACCGTTAATTCTTGTGCGTCGACAGAATCAACTACGACAATTAAATACGGACGAAGTGCATTATTGCAATAAGGATACGGTGAACCTACATAACGTGCCATGTTTAACTTCAAAATCACAAAAATATTGCAGACCACTCTACGGCCAAATAAATGCCTTCGAACAATACACAATTACGTATAACATCAATCTATCACATGACGTAATGATACATTAAGGCCGTAGTCTGGTCTAGAGCGAGATTTTTTATGTCATTTCTAATGTGCAATAGCGTTTAAACCGTTGAAGTTGTCTTGATGAAAATTTACACGCGCATTTATTGATCCTTAGAGAATACTTGTACATTAAAAAAAAAATTATTTTAAATATTTTCATGTAGTTTTTTGCCTTGTTGCAACATGGTGCGCCGAAATCGGCGCCCACTCTGGACGATGTTGTATGCATCTGAAAAAAAAAATATATATATTCTCAATCTGTATGAGTATTCTGAGCACTGGTAGCAGAATTGGTACTTAAAAAAAATTTTTGATAAAATGGCGGCCTGTTGAACTTTCATTAATGGTATTTCATACATTTTCGGGTATTCGACGAGTTATAAAATGTCAGCAAAATTATTGTTCGACTCAATAAAAATTTTTTTTAAGTACCAATTCTGGTACCAGTGCTCAGAATACTCATACAGATTGAGAATATATATATATTTTTTTTTCACATGCATACAACATCGTACAGAGTGGGCGCCGATTTCGGCGCACCATGTTGCGACAAGGCAAAAAACTATATGAAAATATTTTAAATAATTTTTTTTTTTAATGTTCAAATATTCTCTAAGGATCAATAAATGCACGTGTAAATTTTCATCAAGACAACTTCAACGGTTTAAACGTTATTGCACATTAGAAATGACGTCAAAAATCTCGCTCTAGACCAGACTACCGCGTTAAGGAGCTATACGCAGTCAGTTGACCGAAAAAAGGCGATTTTTCAAGAATTTTTCCTGGAAAGACATTTTGATTTATTAATGTAAAAATTTATATACGTATTGTGGTAACTTTTAACTTTATTTTCATATTTTTTATGTGTAAAAATAATGATTTTTAAAGCTGCTATAGCCGATCTCCGGAATCTCCTCTAAAAAAAGTTGTCTGGCGGTGAGCACGATATCTCCGGTTTGGATTATCCAAAATAAAAAACCAAAAAGATTCTATCAGTGGATAGATAAATCTAGGTATTGATCGAAGGAATAGTCGAAATTTTTATTTTTGACAAAATGGCGGCTCCAAAAAGAAAAAATTCCAATTTTCAACCGAAATGTTTTCGTTGAATTGTTGGAAAAAAATAGAAATAATCATCGAAAATTTTATTCCCTCGATCAGTACATGAAGAATATATCTGAGAAGGTTGTGTTAAAATTGCAGACCGATCGGTTGAGTCGTTTTTGAGAAATCGTGTTCACCGACTTTGAAAACACCGTTTTGAGAAAAACGCGTTCAAAGTTTAGGCCGCCTACTTTGTAACGCTCCGAGCGTCCTTACAAATGTGCATGTATCTCCAATAATATTTGCCGGATCGATTTGAAATTTTCAGAGAATATACTCAAATATATGTACATTCCGAAAATGCAATAAAAAAAACCGATTTTTTTAAATTTCCAACTGCGTATAACCCGTTAATAAATTCTTCAGTTTTCAGTAATTATGAAATCCCGATCGCGTCTCTTGTTTACACAGCACGAACAAAAATGTGGTTGAAGTTACGAACGTTCTGGCAAAAAAAAATTGATTGTGGTTAATTAGAGAAAACTTACTCCTCAAATGAACTCTGGCTCAATTAACTAAATTGAGCTCTGGCTCAATTTAGTTAAAAAAAATTGTTTCTCAGATTCCAAGCTCGTGTCCGGTTTTTTTTTTATTTTCCAAGGTCACTGATAAGACTCTCTATTATGTTAAAAAAATATAAACCAAACTATTTAAAAAATGAACCTTCATGAGCGCCCGAACGGAATATGGTCGTTCTGACCGACGTTGATCAATGTTCTTTTCCTAAATATCTTGGTTTATATTTTTTTTTACATACTAGAGGGTCCTAGCAGTCTCCTCGAATAATCAAATGTCAAGACACGAGCTTGGAATGCGAGAAATAATTTTTTTTCAACAAAACCGAGCCGGAGTTACATTTTATCACTTCTTAAACTTATTAACAGATTAAATCATGTGATTTTTGTACGAATATATACTCCCGTCCAGTTGAAGAGTAAGTTTTTTTTCTATTAGGTAAGCACATTTAATTTTTTTTTTGCCAGAACGTTCGTAACTTCAACGACTCGAACAAAACGATTTATCATGTTTCACGGTGAGTAGTACAAAGCAGTACATTTTGAATTATGATTAAAACGCGAGACATTCGCACAGCAATGATACAGCGGCGACTGGGAGAGAGTGGTTCAAAATTAGGCCGTGAGAGGTCGGGTTGCTACATTGGAATTCCCAATGCGTAGTCACTTTATGATTTTTCCTCGTGAGCAGGAATTTTTTTTTTCCGCAAGCCTTGAGTGTGTTTAGTCAATAATTTTGCCGGAAACCCACTGACGACATAAAAACATCGGGTCCCGGTCTTAAGGGGGTAAATAGGGTTAGACGGTTCAAAAAATCGATTTTTTTTTATTTCATCAATTGTTAGTAAAACTATTGAAAAATATGTTCCCAAAATTTCAAATGAAAATTCCGACTCGTTCTATTGTTATAAGCCATTGAGGGGGGAAATAGGGTTAGGACAGCGTTTTCTCAATGATTTTCATGAATTTTTTTATAGTATAAAAAATGAATATAATTTATTGAAACTTTGAGAATATTTTATACATATATTTAAGTATATACTATAAAATTTTTGAAGAATTTCCTTGAAAAACACCGATGATATTAGCGACCCCATATTGCAGATCACAATCAGACTCAGCATTTTGCTAATTTTTCAAACGCGTTTTTCTGAAAACGACTTTTTTTTAACTTGCGTACACGCCAGTTTGAAAAGCTTTCAACCAATCGTTTTGAAAATTGGCAATTACTTTCTTCATAGTATTGCGCTCTACATGAACCTAAAATCGGAATATTATCATTATTTAAAATAATTTTTTTTTTCAAATAAAGTTGTAAAAAATGGCAAAAAATCATGCTTTTTTGTTTTGACCCCTGTAAAAAATTCAATTTTCTATTTTTTTTTTATAGCATTTAGGTTCATATAGAAGAGAGACATATAATAAAAGTAAATTCCAACCTCGTTTGATTTCAGATGAAAATTGCGGCTTCCAGAATGTACGCAAAATGCTGAGTCTGATTGTGACCTGCAATATGGGGTCGCCAATATTTTCGGTGTTTTTTCATTGAAATTCTTCAAAAATTTTATAGTATATACTTAAATGTATGTATAAAATATTCTCAAAGTTTCAATAAATTATATTCATTTTTTATACTATAAAAAAATTCATGAAAATCATTGAGAAAACGCTGTCCTAACCATATTTCCCCCCTTAGAAACACGAATCTTATTTTTCCCGCGGAAATAAAGCTTCCTGTTCAAGTAATCAGAGCGGTAACAAGAAAATTTATCGGAATACACATTAAAGGATGCTTGGAAACGCCGACATTGAGTTTGTTTACGCAAATTTTTGCTCGTGCAGAGCTATCAAATGCGCACGTACGGTAATACGAAGAGAATAAACAGATGCCGATTACGCGGGCGAGTTTTTGACGCCGGCAGCACTGCGAGATTATTGTGTCTCGGGTAAACGTAACCTCTTACACGTGCGTACGCTTTATAGTTTTTTTTCTAATGATTTATGTAAATGTATTATTTAGCTAAACGGATCAAGTCTACATAACGGATCAAGTACATCGATTATCAAATAATCAATTACAAGAATAATCGTTCAATCGGTTATTTTTTTTTTTATTTCAAATTTAAAAAATGCACAACGCACATTATTTTTTTCATTGGAAATGTGATTTATTGATTGATACTTTTTTCTAAATCGCTTCTAGCACGGTTAGTTTGCGTATTTTGTATATATTTCTTGGAGGCTACCCATATTTCAAAGGTTCTCCACTATACCGACGCTGTTGGAGTTTCTTATTGCTTTTACGATTTAATTCAGTCAGTGCATGAGCTGTGTGTGTGCGCGTGTGTGTATGAATGTCATCGGTGAATCTTCGAGGATTTGCGTTTGGGGTATGACCTCGAATAAAAGTATCTGGGAACGATCGGAGCTCCCCGGGTCGAGGATAATCATCCCGCAATTGCTTTTACGAGTGACTCGGTTAAAGATTTACGACTGCCCGCCATTTCCCTCTTTACCCGCCCGCAAGTCCGACCGAGTGGAAGACAGAAGGATGGAAGTACGTAGTTTATTACGCAAGAGCAGAGCTGGGTAAAGTGCTTGTACTTTCAGTACCGTGGTACTGGAAGTACAAGCACTGGAAGTACATTGGATTTTTCAGAGTACTTCCAGTACTCGGTACGTTTTAAGACATTTCGTAAAAGTACCTGAAAAAACTACTTGTCGAGTACTCACAGTACTCAGGACTGTCAGTACTGAGCAAGTACTTTTTAGAGTACTCAGTAGTACCGGTACACGTACTGTAAGTACTCAACAAGTACTTTTTTCAGTACTCAATACTGCCATTACCCGTACTGCCAGTACTCAACAAGTACTTTTTAGAGTACTCAGTAGTACCGGTACACGTACTGTAAGTACTCAACAAGTACTTTTTACAGTACTCAATACTGTCAGTGCCCGTACTGTACGTACTCAACAAGTACTTTTTACAGTACTCAATACTGTCAGTGCCCGTACTGTACGTACTCAAGAAGTACTTTTTTTTAGAGAACTCAGTAATGACCGCACTGAGTACTACCAGTACACGTATTGCCAGTATTCAACAAGTACTTTTTACAGTACTCGATACTGCCAGTACTCGTACTGTACGCACTTCGCAAGTACTTTTTTAGAGAACTCAGTTCTGACCGCACTGAGTACTACCAGTACACGTATTGCAAGTACTCTGCAAGTACTTTTTACGGTACTCAGTATTGCCAGCACCCGTATTATAAGTACTCAACAAGTACTTTTTACAGTACTCAGTATTGCCAGCACCCGTATTATAAGTACTCAACAAGTACTTTTTACAGTACTCATTATTGCCAGCACCCGTATTATAAGTACGAAACAAGTACTCTTTACTGTACCCAGTACTTATTATCCGTTATTTGTACCAAATATCGAACGAAAATTCTAACTATTAATTACCATCAATCGTAACTATTAATTGCACGCATCAAAAAGTGCCTGCAATTTTGTGGTTGGAAGTGTTCTCATTCTTAAAAAAGAAAAACACTAATTGGTCGTCCTATACAACAGACTCGAGGATGTGTTCCTTAATTTATTGCTGAGACCAGAAGCGACTCAAGAAATCGCTGTGTGGCCGCAACGAAATAACGGGGTCTGCATAGGGAACACTTTGGCGTGTTCCCTTTTCCACGTCAAGAGGACCGGGGCGACGAGGGTGCGGGGATCGAGGTGTTGTGTCCGAGTGGATGAGAGCACATGCAACGACGTCAACGTGGCCGCTCGCCGAGAAGCTCCTCTGTATAGTTTTCGTGCAACGATGTGGCATAATCAATAATCCGTTGCCCTCCCATGTCCGTGTACTCCCTAAAGGTCGTGGTAATAAAATTGTCCATACGGGTCCGAATTTTTTATCACGAGTGGATCTCCTGAGTTCGACCTTAATACGATTGAACTTAAGTTCAATTTAAAGGCTGCGCTTTAAAAAAACCAGATTTTTGCTTTCTGATAGAGGAAACTTCGTTTTCATGAATTTTTTTTTCCAGTTTTCAACGTGAATGTGTATAAAATGTGTCGAGACGTCGGAAAGACACATGTGAACAAATGAAACTGGAATATTGCTTCTTTATCATTTTTGCGCGTATACACAAATTTTTGTCTATGAGCGAGCGGAGTTTTTCAATTTTAGCTTCCTCACAAAACACGCTCTGTCTGCGCAAAAATTATGAAGAAACAATATGCGAGTTTTCAATTTGCATCATTTTTGGGCGCCCTTGAGTGAACGGTGCGAGATTTCCCGGAATTGTAATGAATTCTTTTCGAAAAAAACATGAAAAAGTCACGAATGCTTTCATCAATTTTTCTCTATACTAGAATCCGGCTGCGCTTCGCGCGCAGCTTTTATACGTTATGTTCATCGTGCCATCTGAAGTATGCACACTAGGGTGGCCCATTTTATAAACATTTTCAAATTTTCGTGTTCACATATTTTTAAATAATAGTTGACTATAAAAAAAGACGTTACGATTTTTTTTAGATTTCTAAACTCAAATATGAGTCTGCGCTAATCATCCAAAGTTTAAGTGAAATATTTGACCTACTGGCAATTCTAATCAGTAAACATTGGTCAGAAGTCAAATGGTTTTATTGCAGTCCCTTTCAGGTAGAAAAATATCGTATGGACACATGGAACATTTCTGTAGTCATGAGTAATACCTGCCCGTGTACGAATATTGCAAATGCTAGCAGCAAGCAGCAAAAGTAGTGGGGGTACCGCTCACAAGGACAAGTTATGTCGGTGTGATCTCTGTGCTTGACCCTCTCACTTTCACTGTTTATGACACTTGTAAATGCACCTGATAATCCCAACACCTGATTCTTCTAAAAAATTCAAGAACTTTTCATCGCCTTTTTTTAATAAAGCAATGAAGCCAGATATTTTTTTTTTTGTGTAATGATAGTTCGATAGTTAAATAATCACTCAATGTATTTTGAATAAGATCCGTCCATTTTAAGTGGTCCGTAGAAGCCTTCAAAAAGCCTTGATTTTCACAAAAATCGGGTTTTTTATTTCAATAACAAATGGAAAATATAAAATAAACAAAACTTCATTATGTTCATCGATGTTTTATAAACTTCCAGAAGAAAAACATAAATAATCTCAATAATTATATCACAAATTTTTATTTTAAAATTCATTACCCTCATCCGTGGGCTAAAGTTTATATAGAATTAAAATCATTAGCGCAGACTCATATTTGAGTTTAAAAATCTGAAAAAAAATCATAACGTCTTTTTTTTATCGTAAACTATTATTTGAAAATATGTGAACACGAAAATTTGAAAATTTTTTGAAATGGGCCACCCTAATGCATACGAACGAACACTGATCACAAATAAGAAGCTTTGTCCATGCGCAAAAATGCTGAGAAAGTAATATGCAAGTTTCAATTTGCATAATTTTTCTCGTCTTTAAGGGGACATACAGAATTACAACGATAAAAAAATCCATTTTTCTTCTTAAGGGATAACACCACTCTAGGGGCAGAGAAAAAGGCCTAACTTTGACGATTTATTTTCGGAGTATGAAAAAAGAAATGGGATTTCTTTTCAGAGGGTTTATTTAACACAAATTGAAGGATGAAAAACAAATTTTTTATTATTATTTTGATACAAAATGGCGGCGACAGAGCCCATCTTGAAAATCGTCTTTTTTTAAAACACCTTCACGAGAGGGCGATTTTCTCGTAAAGTATAAGACTTCGAACAGAAAACCAAATTTTTTTATAATCTATATACTATTGGCTATGGGACTACGTAGAGATCATTTTTTTAATCGAATTTTGTAGAAATGGTGCACTTTTGGAAAGATGAATCGATTTTTTGCCAAAAAAAAGCAGTAAACTGTTTATAAAAAAAAGTTTACATTAAATCAAAAAACGGCTACGTACTCCGATAGAGAATTCAATTGTGAAACTACTATCAAAATATCAAATCGATCCATGCAACGGTGTTCAAGTAATACGTCCTCCTAGTTTGAAAAACACGATTTTCAAGATGGGCTCTGTCGCCGCCATTTTCTATCAAAATGATAATAAAATTTTTTTTTTTCATACTTCCATATGTTTTAAATAAACTTTCTGAAAAGAAATCCTATTCCTTTTTTCATATTCTCAAAATAAATTGTCAAAGTTAGGCCATTCTTTCTGCCGCTAGAGTGGTGTTATCCCTTAAGGTAGTAGTCTGGTAACTTAAGCCGATTTTCATGTCTTTTTTGGACGGGGTTTTTTTGTAGGAAAATAAAAATGAATCGTGTTGGATATTTAGGATGTTTTTATTTACATATTAAAGATACAAAAAAAATTTTTTTACAATAATTTAATAGTTTATTATTATTATTATTATTGATCGAAGTTGGCACCTCGAAGTTGGCAGCCCGGGTCCTAACTTTTTTTCTACCGAACCGATTGCTTTCAAATTTTAACAGGCTACTCTACACACTTATAGTTCTCGTCGGAACTACCGAGAAATTTTTTCACCCCTAACTTTTTATTTTACATCCCCTTCTTTGCTAAAATAAAAGGACTTTAGCAAAGAAGGGGTTGTAAAATAGAAAGATAGGGGTGAAAAAATTTGTCGGTAGTTCCGACGAGAACTATAATTGTGTAGAGTAGCCTGTTAAAATTTGAAAGCAGTCGGTTCGGTAGAAAAAAAGTTAGGACCCGGGCTGCCAACTTCGAGGTGCCAACTTCGAGGTGCCAACTTCGATCAATAATAATGATAATAATAAACGATAACATTTTTGCAAACAAATTTTTCTTTGTATCTTTAATATGTAAATAAAAACATCCTAAATATCCAAAACGATTCATTTTAATTTTCCTACAAAAAAACGCCCTCCAAAAAAGACATGAAAATTGGCTTAAGTTACCAGACTACTACCTTCAACAACAGAACTATCGTATATGTGCAGAATGTTGTGGCAAAATTTTAAAGCGAATTTCGAAAAATTTCGCCGACAATAGGCGAAATTGGAAAGACGCAGTCTTTCCGAGACAAAAGAGACCCGAAACGCAAGAAGAGATGAATTACTGGAAGAAAATTAAATTTATGAAAAAGCTGACGGCTTATTACATGGGCCTGGTATCACTAACTCGTAAGTAATTTTAATCTATGGTTTTTTACGTGTCGCAATTTTAAACGCGTTTTTTTTTCAAACGTGCATTTTCGAAATTGGCGTGCAGGATTACTCAAAAACTATTAAACCGATTGAGTGCAAACTTTGTACAAATGTTGATAATATCATTCACCTTCTCGTTGACGGGAATTGTATTTGAAAAATTAGTAAAAAAAACTACTTTTTTATATAAATTTTGCTGAAATTTTGCGTGAAATTTCGATTTTGTTCTTTAAATACGTGCCATTGTTTGTAAATTCGTATTTTCTTCGTTCTAATTATCGTCAAATAGAAACTACACGTGTTGTGACTGGAAAGATTTTTGAATTATGTTCGGATCAGAGTCTACGGGAAGCTAGACTGCACGCCGATTCGAAACTCCCGCCGCAACCATGCCTGTAACACTCTGCCACAGCTCCGCCATTTTGATGATAAATGAATTTAATAAAATTATTTGTATACTTAAGTGTACTATTAAAGTATAGATAAATTTTGATAAATGTAGAATAAATATTTCTTAGTTAAAAAAATTTCTCAAAATTGACTAATTTTTTCCCCGTCGAATTGTAGAATTGGTAGACAATATATCGCATTTCGAGATATTTCGTGACATGACATTTTTATAGGATGGGGATTCGATACCAAATATCATTTTCCATAGTATCCATTTGATGTGGGAAGTAGTTACCCAACCTATTTTTATGGCAAGTAACCAGCAAACTTAAACAAACATACAATTGTATATAAAATATAAAAATGTATTAAAAAATAAAAAAATCAATAAAATCTTAGCCTCTACACCGATTAATGCCAAATTGAATGCCAATCACCTTTCAATAATCCTCTATTCCTGAAAGAAAAATTAACTCAAGATCTGAAAAATGTTGGAAACTAAATGGATATCAAACAATTTTCGAAAAATTCTAACTTTTATAAAATCTGAACCGCTCAAACGATTTATGCCAAAATTAATACCAAACATACTTGTCCCCTAGCCCTCTTATGTGGAAAGTTTTTACTCAAAGGTCGGAAATTTATGAAATTTAGAGCGACCGCACATTTTTCGAAAATTTCAAAATGCCTTTAAATCCGTAACCCCCAAGTCAATCCAACAAAAATTGCAGCAAACAATGGAGGTTCGATATTCCAAATTCGTGCAAAATTTGCGAGAAATCGGTCGAGTCGTTCTCGAGATATAATTAGTTGAATTTTTGGAGCCTAGCACACCCACGTACACACGTACATTTCTTCTATTTTTTTGGCCCATTCTAAACACATCGGCAGTAAAAAGTCGAAAAAAAAGCGTCGAAAACTTCGGTATCTGAAATCTGCTGAATTCAATTCGGGTATACATATGTTTGCTCCAGTTTCCAATGGCCTTCAGCATTGTTAAAAAAATTAAAGCGCTGCCAGCACTTTATTTTATTTTTCAAAGAAAGGTCGACGATCTTGAATGAAGTGCTCTCAATGCTCAATTAGTGATTGACTGCTCTTGACACTCCACTTATTGGTTCATACTTTTGTCCTCTTTTTCCAAAGCAAATCGACGAATAACTAAATCGATCGCGAAATAATCACCACCGAGGAGTTCAAACGAAAAGGCAGAAAGAAAAAAAATACTTTTGAGGTATATATTTAATTCTCTTTGCAATTTTTTCAATCCTTCACCACCACCACCACCCCCGGGTTGGTTTCGGGTGGTAAAAATCGTTCAAATTTATTTAGGGGTCTCTCGTACAGACCAAGAATCTAAATCGATCATAAAAAAACTGAGAATGCCATTACAGCACGCAGTACGATTCTTTCAGTCTTTCACCCACCCCCATAAGGGTGGGCTCCGAACGATTAAAAACATTCAATTTTTTTTTGGGATTGCCATTGGGGGCCTGGGCCCCAAATGTGTGAAAAAAGCACGAGCAATACTGAAAATGAAGTTTTTGTTCTTAAACTTGTTTTCGTCGCGTTTCAACGATGCAAAGTCTGTGAATAGATGACTAAAGATCGGACAGGGAATAATACTGACTGGTGTAAAATGAGTTTGGAGGCTCGCCGTTAATGGAAAACACATTGTGGAACAATGTCGATTATATACAGGTGCAAACGAGCGTTTGGGACTTTGGTGTCTCTGTTATTAGTCCCTCCGCGTCATAGAGAGAAAAGCACCGGACATAGGTATACAACATGGGCTATTAATGTTGTTGCATAACCTACAACGCCTATGTCTGTCTTTCTCCTCTTGGATCGTCGGTACTCGTTGAGGCAGTTCGTGTACGAGCAACAACATCCACGACACAAGGCCACTGTACATCTGGAATACTGACGCACACACTTGCGGCTTTTCCCTCGTTTGCATTCAAACGCGACACATGAACGCGCATATTGTTATGGCATATCTCTATTTTTTAACGTCCGTTCATATAATACTACGCGGTTGTCTCGTTTCGTAAACTTTATAAGGAAGAAGGTGTGCGCGTGCTGATACCGTCGATCCTAATTGCACTAATCTTGCATCCATCACGAGCATAATTATTGCGGAAATAATTTTGTATGCACGTTTTTGTTTACTCCAACACGAAAGATTAATTCAGCGAGAATCATGAGTTTCGTGCTTTGATGCTCGGTAGTTCTTGGACTATTGTTTACAATTATAATCGCTCGCGTGACGCGGGTATGTACGGTGTGAAAAATATTGGTGATTGCAAGATACCGAACTACAGTCCGTTCGACATGAACGCAACCTTCGTCATTTGGTGAGGAGCCACCGCGGCGCCATCTGTCCTTAATCGTTTGAATCAATAATGGCTGCGTTCATTCAGCATTTCATCATTCCGTCTCTTACGCACACATGGTATTAAAAAGCGAGGAGGCGATGATGAAGAACGATGAAAAGCTGAATCATGGAATGCAGCCTTTGTTTCGTCTGTTCATCATGAAAGCAACAGTCGTCATTTGGTGAGGAACCACCGCAGCGCCATCTGTCCTTATTCGTTTGAATCAATAGTGGCTGCGTTCATTAATTCAGCATTTCATCATTCTGTTTCTTCCGCACACCTTCTATTAAAAAGAGAGGAGACGATGATGAAGAACGATGAAAAGCTGAATCATGGAATGCAGCCTTTGTTTCGTCTGTTCATCATGAAAGCAACAGTCATCATTTGGTGAGGAACCACTGCAGCGCCATCTGTTCTTAATCGTTTGAATCAATAATGGCTGCGTTCATTCAGCATTTCAGCATTCCGTCTCTTACGCACACATGGTATTAAATAGAGAGGAGGCGATGATGAAGAACGATGAAAAGCTGAATCATGGAATGCAGCCTTTGTTTCGTCTGTTCATCATGAAAGCAACAGTCGTCATTTGATGAGGAACCACTGCAGCGCCATCTGTCCTTATTCGTTTGAATCAATAGTAGCTGCGTTCATTAATTCAGCATTTCATCATTCTGTTTCTTTCGCACACCTCCTATTAAAAAGAGAGGAGACGATGATGAAGAACGATGAAGAACTGAATCATGGAATGCAGCCTTTGTTTCGTCTGTTCATCATGAAAGCAACAGTCGTCATTTGGTGAGGAACCACTGTAGCGCCATCTGTCCTTAATCGTTTGAATCAATAATGGCTGCGTTCATTCAGCATTTCATAATTCCGTCTCTTACGCACACATGGTATTAAAAAGAGAGGAGGCGATGATGAAGAACGATGAAAAGCTGAATCATGGAAGGCAGCCTTTGTTTCGTCTGTTCATCATGAAAGCAACAGTCGTCATTTGGTGAGGAACCACCGCAGCGCCATCTGTCCTTATTCGTTCGAATCAATAGTGGCTGCGTTCATTAATTCAGCATTTCATCATTCTGTTTCTTTCGCACACCTTCTATTAAAAAGAGAGGAGACGATGATGAAGAACGATGAAAAGCTGAATCATGGAATGCAGCCTTTGTTTCGTCTGTTCATCATGAAAGCAACAGTCGTCATTTGATGAGGAACCACCGCGGCGCCATCTGTCCTTAATCGTTTGAATCAATAATGGCTGCGTTCATTAATTCAGCATTTCATCATTCTGTCTCTTCCGCAAACATTGTATTAAAAATATAGGAGACGACGACGAATAACGATGAAAAACTAAATTACGGACCATAGCCTTTGCTCCGTGATCTCTTGCGCGATATATAGTTTGCCGGCATATTACATCGTTGATACTGGTGAATTCGGGATTTCCACAATGAGTGCAAGATTCCTGAAGTGATACGAGACGGTGATTTTAGTAAATCATGCGAAAAGACCGAAATTGACGTAAAAAGCGGCTGCAAAAAATATGCCGAAGTCAGAGGCATTCGTTAAAATGTGGGTAAAGCGATATTTGGAGGTTGGAAATGTAGACGATCGGTAAGGAAAATCGTATTATTTATGTTATTTGTGATATCGGGTGAGAAAAACTACTGCGGAGTACCTCGTGCAGCCATGAATATATATCATTGTCCACGTAGACTCTGTAAACAATGTGAGTTCTTCCGGACCGTGTTCCATGGTTTTTCGTACTGGACCGTAAAATAAATACATTGAGGAACGTCACATAGCCGAACTGATACTCGCGAGGTCCGGGTCTCCGAAGTTTTTGCAGTTGATTTAAGTTTATAAAGTAAACCATAGAGAAAATTAACTTCAAACACTTCGAAGACCTGGACCTCGTGAGTACCAGTACGGCTATATGACGTTCCTGAATGTATTTATTTTACGATCCATTACGAAAAATCATGGTGCACTCACCGGAAGTACACATATTATACAGAGTCTACGTGGACTATGATATACGAGGGGGGACCCAAAAAAACGGGAATTGCGCTGCGGCGGGGAGGGAGATTGAGGGAACCCATTGCTCGACTAGGTGTCCGTTGGGGACACGTCTCCTGAGTTAGTGTGCAAAGTACTGTCGCCGTGAGTGCATCGGTTCGCTCTTGGGAATTTTTGTAGTGAAACAACTTTTTCCATTTCGGCGAAAACGTGATGGCCGATTGTCGAGAGCAACGCGCAGCTGTGAAATTTTGTTTCCTGTTGGGGAAATCGGCCGCGGAAACTACTGTAATGCTTAAGACTGCTTATGGAGATGCTGCCCTAAGTAAAACCAGAGTCTACCAGTGGATTTCACGTTCTAAAAATGGAGAAATGTCAATTGAAGACCAACCCCGTCCAGGACTCCCCTCAACGTCAAGAAGTGACGAAAACGTCGTCAAAATCAATGCTCTCATTCGTGAAGACCGTCGCCGAACCATTGAACAACTCTGTAAGATGTCTGGGATATCATGGAGTTCAATTCAGAGGATTTTATCCAAAGATTTGCACGTGAGCAGAGTTGCAGCCAAATTTGTCCCTCGCCTTCTCACAGACGAGTAAAGGGAGCGTCGACTTCAGGCATGTTGTGAACTTCAAAATCAGCTCGAAGAGGATCCTGAACTTTTTTTCAAGGTGATTACTGGTGATGAATCGTGGTGCTATGGATACGACCCCGAAACAAAGCAGCAATTAAGCGTTTTGCCACTGTGGAGGAGGTAAAACAAAAATCGCTGGAAGGCCTAAAGAACATCCCGATAAGTGAATTTAAAAAATGTTTTGAACATTGGAAGGATCGTTTGCAGAGGTGCGTTGTGGCCAAAGGAGAATACTTTGAAGGTTATCAAAATTTGGTGTAAAAATATTAAAAAATAAAGAAATTATGACGAAATTCCCGTTTTTTTTTCGGTCCCCCCTCGTATATTCATGATTGCACGAGGTAATCCGCAGTAGTTTTGTTCATCCGGTATCACGAATAACATTGAAAACACGATTTTCCTTGCTCACAACACAATATATGTGCAAAGTCAACCACCGTAACTTTCGGGAAACAAATGCCGGTTTGAAGAATATGAATTTGGGGATTACGAATTTGGGGAATTTGATTTTCTCTAATATTAACAACCTATTAATTGTTCACATTTCTGTTTCTAAAAAAAAAGAGTGATTCATCTGACGAAAGTTTCAACACGTTTTTTCGTATATATTGATACGAATTGTTCTTATCTTGATTGTTTTCGATTTGATTCGCAAGATGTATGTTGGGGAATGTTGCGGCTTATTTTGTTCTATAATTATGACACAGATACAAGATCACTAGGGGCAATTCTAATTGCGGTGTAACGCATGAGTGAAAAGACGAGACTCGAAACACCTGGAGGAATTCTTTGAACATAGTGGAGATATGAGAGCTTTAAATAGGAAACGCTTTTTTGCCCGTTTGCTCGAGCCACATATAGACGAAGGTCGTAACTCATTTAATTCTTTTATCACTGTGATCGTGAATGTCAGACACCTAGCCGCGAGATATGTGGATACGTGTAGTCGGCAAATTCGTTTTATCCATTCGCCGTATCACCTCACGGAATACTGACAAATTATTTATCGGTATATCGGTGGTAAAATGCACGTGTCACGAGAACTCAATTTTGAGGATGTATTGCGCTTACATTGCCATAAAAAAGTAAAAATCAATGTTAAGAGGTAACACCACTCTAGGGGCAGAAAAACAGGCCTAACTTTGACGATTTATTTTGGGAGTATGAAAAAAGGAATAGGATTTCTTTCCAGAGGGTTTATTTAACACATATTGAAGTATGAAAAAAAAAATTTATTATGATTTTGATGCAAAATGGCGGAAACAGAGCCCATCTGGAAAATCGTTTTTTTCACACTGAGAGGACATATTACTTGAACACCGTTACATGGATCGATTTGAAATTTTGATAGTAGCTTCACAATTACATTCTCTATCGAAGTACGTAGTCGTTTTTTTAAATTTAATGTAAACTTTTTTTGCAAAAGTGCACCATTTCTACAAATTTTAATTTAACAAAAAACCCCTTCGTAGTCCCATAGCCAATAGTATATAGATTATAAAATTTTTTGGTTTTTTGTTCCAGGTCTTATACTTCACGAGAAAACCGTCCTCCCGTAAAGATCTTTAAAAAAAAACACGATTTTCAAGATGGGCTCGGTCGCCATCATTTTGTATTAAAATGATAATAAAAAAATTTTGTTTCATGCTTCAATATGTGTTAATTAAACCCTCTGAAAAGAAATCCTATTCCTTTTTTCATAGTCCCAAAATAAATCGTCGAAGTTAGACCTCCTTTCCTGACGCCAGAGTGGTGTTGTCGTAGTCTGGTCTAGAGCGAGATTTTTGACGTCATTTCTAATGTGCAATAACGTTTAAACCGTTGAAGTTGTCTCGATGAAAATTTACACGTGCATTTATTGATCCTTAGAGAATACTTGTACATAAAAAAAAAAAATTATTTTAAATATTTTCATGTAGTTTTTTGCCTTGTTGCAACATGGTGCGCCGAAATCGGCGCCCACTCTGGACGATGTTGTATGCATCTGAAAAAAATAAATATATGTATATTCTCAATCCGTATGAGTATTCCGAGCACTGGTAGCAGAATTGGTACTTAAAAAAATGTTTTGACAAAATGGCGGCCTGTTGAACTTTCGTTAATGATATTTCATACATTTTCGGGTGTTCGACGAGTTATAAAATGTCGGAAAAATTATTGTTCGACTCAATAAAAAAAATTTTTAAGTACCAATTCTGCTACCAGTGCTCAGAATACTCATACAGATTGAGAATATATATATTTTTTTTTCAGATGCATACAACATCGTCCAGAGTAAATATTTAAAATAATTTTTTTTTAATGTACAAGTATTCTCTAAGGATCAATAAATGCACGTGTAAATTTTCATCAAGACAACTTCAACGGTTTAAACGTTATTGCACATTAGAAATGACGTCGAAAATCTCGCTCTAGACCAGACTACGGCCTTAATAGTAGTGGTTCCCGATAAAATGAAAAACCCTGGGGCAAATTAGAAACTTGCACATTGCTTCCATATTATTTTATCTCGCTCACAAATCCCCCTCCACGATTAAACTAGTTTCTCAATTTTGGCTTCTTCATAGTAGAAGCCTTGCGGGCGAGATAAAACAACGAGAAAGCGTTGTGCAAGTTTTTAATTTGCACCTTTTTTTTTATGAGTTCGATTCAAACAATTCTAAGGTACCACACGACAACCAAAGTTTTCATGATTCTTCATTACCATTCTACAAAATTTACTAAATTTCGAGCAATTCACTGATTTTGCAAAATATACAAAAGTCTAAATATTCTCAAACATGTTGACAATCTTGGAGCACTCTAACAATTTATTTCAAACTCAATATCGAACGTGGTTATCTACGAATCTATTTTTATGGCAAGTATCACCTCTATAGGTGAAAATTTAAGAAACTTACACAAACATACAATTTCTTATACAATATAAGCATGTTTTTTTATTAAAAATTTAATAAAATCTTAACCTTTTCACTGATTAATGGAAATTCAACAGCAATCGTTCTTTAGTGATACTGCATTCATGAGACAAAAATTAA
Source organism: Oxytorus armatus (assembly GCA_958009045.1). Classification (NCBI taxonomy): domain Eukaryota; kingdom Metazoa; phylum Arthropoda; class Insecta; order Hymenoptera; family Ichneumonidae; genus Oxytorus; species Oxytorus armatus. The sequence continues at coordinate 2,622,522 of OY253747.1, read as the reverse complement.
TTTAGGATCGCAGAACTTTTGAAAATTAAATCGATTAAAAACATTTTTCGAATAATTCATAATTTTTGCCAAATTCACTACCAAACACCCTTGTCCCACAACCCTTTTACGTAAAAAGATTTGACGCGATAGATGAAAATTTAAAAAAAATTACACAAACATACAATTTCTTATAAAAAAAAAAAAAAAAGTTAATTAAAAATTTAATAAAAGCTTAACCCTTTCACTGATTAATGCAAAATTCAATACCAATCGTTTTTTAGTGATACTGCAATCGTGAGAAAAATATTAACTTAAGATAGCAGAACTTTTATGAGAAAAATATTAACTTTTATGAGAACAAAATTAAATCGATTGAAAACACTTTTCGAATACTTCAAAATGTCATTAAAACTGAATCGCTCAAGCGATTTTCGCCAAATTCAATATCAAACATTCTTGTCCCACAACCCTTTTATGTCAAAAGTTTTCACTCGATAGATGGAAATTTACGAAACTCCGAGCGATGACAGACACTTTTTCAAAAATGTCAAAATGGCGTAGAATCTCGAATCTTTAAGGAATTACAACGAAAATTTCAGCAAACAATGGAGGTTCGATGCCCTAAATTTTTGCAAAGTTTGCAAGAAATCGGACAATTCGTTCTCGACATATATCGGCTTGAATTTTTGAACCCTATCGACACACACCTACACACATACGTGCATGGACATTTTTTCCTAGATGTGATTTGCAGATGTTTTGGCACATTTTAAGCATACTGACATTAAAAAGTTCATTTTTTTCACGACACCAAAGATTCCTCTATGAGGAAGCGAAAATAGGTCAGAGGATAATCATATTGGGTATTGAGTGTGAAATGAATTGATAAAAAAAGCTTCAAATTTTTGTGTGTTCAAACGGGTATACTACGCAAAGTTGGCTTGCTGTAACTTCGGTAAATTTCGTCGAACGATGATGAAGAATCACGATTCAATCGTCACGATTCATGGCCGAGTTTCATGTCTTTATTGGAGGGCGTTTTTTTTGTAGGAAAATAAAAATGAATCGTTTTGGATATTTAGGATGTTTTTATTTACATATTAAAGATACAAAGAAAATATTTTTTGAACAAATTTAATAGTTTATTTTTATTATTATTATTGATCGAAGTTGGCACCTCGGACTTTCGAAAAAGAAGTCCTTTTTTCCAAAGTCCCCCATTTTGTTATTTATCCATGAAATTTAACTTCAGTAGTTCCAACCAGAATGACATGTCTATAGATTAAGAATTATCAATAATTTTTGATTTCAGATAACATCAAGAGCTAAAATCACCGGGGCCACCCACGCGCTTTTTTTTCGAGGTGCCAACTTCGATCAATAATAATAATAATAATAATAAACTGTTAAATTTTTTCAAAAAAATTTTTTTTTGTATCTTTAATATGTAAATAAAAACATCCTAAATATCCAAAACGATTCATTTTTATTTTCCTACAAAAAAACGCCCTCCAAAAAAGACATGAAAATCGGCTTAAGTTACCAGACTATTACGTTAATAATCACTGGTACCGTAGATCGAATTGATAAAAAAAAAACGTGCAAATTTGAAACTTGCACATTGCTTCCTCATTATTTTATGTCACTCACAAAGCTTCCCCTGTGAGGAAGCCATAATTGAAGAACTAATTTGCTGATGGAGGGGGATTTGTGAGAGCGAGAGATAAAGTAATGAGGAAACAATGTCTAAGTTTCTAATTTGAACGTTTGGAAAATTCTCAAAAATTACTTTTTCCAACGAACACCTTTTTAAGGTTACTACGTCCGTTCCCTATACAGGTTTCTTTTGGTTGTATCCCTTTGAGGATAAAAAAAACAAAAAAATGCATCTCTACCGAATCGCAAAACGAAGAAAATGAGACCTGAGCGAAGTCAGTACGATAAAAAACTCGGTAGTTATAGCAGTCCAAAAAATTATTTTCATTCTGTACCCTTAAGGAAGGCTAAAAGAAAAAAACAAAAAATTGCGAGTCTATAGAATCGCAAAACGAAGGAAAAGAGCCCTGAGCGAAATCTGTACGATAAAAAGCACGGTAGCTATAGCTGTCCAAAAATGTCTGTTCGTCGTGTCCCCTTAAGGAGCAACACTACTGTAGCGGCAGAAAAAAGGCCTGACTTTGACGATTTATTTTGTGAGTATGAAAAAAGGAATAGGATTTCTTTTCAGAGGGTCTGTTTAACACACATTGAAGTATGAATGAAAAAAATTTTATTATCATTTTGATACAAAATGGCGGCGATAGAGCCCATTTTGAAAATCGTCTTCTTCAAACTGGAAGGACGCATTACTTCAACACCGTTGCATGGATCGATTTGAAATTTTGATAGTAGCTTCACAATTTCATTCTCTATCGGAGTACGTAGCCGTTTTTTGATTTAATGTAAACTTTTTTTTTTAATAAACAATTTACTGTTTTTTTTCGCAAAAAATCGATTCATTTTTTCAAAAGTGCAGCGTTTTTACAAAATTTGATTTAAAAAAAAAGCCCTTCGTAGTCCCATAGCCAATAGTATATAGATTATAAAATTGGTTGGTTTTTTTTTCGGGTCTTATCCTTCACGAGAAAATCGTCCTCCCGTAAAGGTGTTTTGAAAAAAGACGATTTTCAAGATGCACTCTGTCGCCGGCATTTTGTATCAAAATGGTAATAAATTTTTTTTTTTTCATACTTCAATATGTGTTAAATAAACCCTCTAAAAAAATCTTTTTTAATTTTTCATACTTCAATATGTGTTAAATAAACCCTCTAAAAAAATCGTATTTAATTTTTCATACTTCCAACATAAATCATCAAAGTTAGGCCTTTTTTCTGACGCTAGAGTGGTGTTACCGCCTAAGCAAGACTTGAAAAAACAAAACGAACAAATTGAACCTCTAGAATCGCAAACTGAAGAAAATGCTATGATGCCTATGAGCAAAGTTATTGAATCGATTGGTAATACACAGAGATGGACGATATTGAAAATATAATCCATTGGCAAGAAAAAGCATTGATCAATAAATCACATTTCCAATGGAATGAAAAAAACGCGTTGTGTATTTAAAAAAGTTGAAAAATCAAAAAAAAAAATCGCTCAAATAATTGATATCTACAAGTCGAATATTCGGGGAAAAGAAAAACGAAAAATAATCGTTTAATCGATTATTTTTTCAATATTTCAAATTTAAAAAATACACAACGCCATTTTTTTCTCCATTGGCAATGTGATTTAATGATTGATACTTTTTCTAGAAAATGCACATTAATTTAATAATCGCCAGATTATTCGCCTTAAAAGTTCGGTAAGCAGAACTCATTTCGCCCAATGAAGAGTAGAGTGTGTTGTCTGACGTAAATAGCGACAAACAAAAAAAAAGCCAAGATCAAAGTCAAGCAAATGATGCGCAATAGAAAATTAAAAACATAAACGAGATATGACTCGTCCGAGATATCACGGTGGAATAAAACAAGAATCAGTTATACAATACATTTTTTTCACGAACATAAAAAAAAGATGTTTATCTTGTATAATGACGGGAACGGAAATGTTCATTTTCGATTATATTCAACCAAAACAAATCGAGCAATCGATTCTCGACGATTTGGACAATCGCTAAAAATAATCCATATTCATGAAAAAAAAAAAAAAAAAAAAAAAACGAAATTCGATTTTACGAACATCGATTATAATGGCCCGTCTCTACTTCCGCGTATTACAGGCTTCGCCAAACGGCTTAGGGTCGCACGGTGAAGCTAACCGTTTTCCCTTTATGATAAAGGGAAAGCGGTCAGCTTTATCAAACGGGCAAGGTCAGCTTCATGAAACGGCTTAGGGTCGTCCCGTACGGTGAAGCTGACCATTTTCCCTTTATCATAAAGGGAAAACGATCAGCTTCACCAAACTGGCAAGGTCGGTTTCACCAAGCAGGTAAGGATGTCATGTTTGGTGAAGCTGACCGTTATCCCCTTATGGTAAAGGGGGAAAACGGTCAACTTCACCAAACAGGCAAGATCAGCTTCATCAAACGGCTGAAGGTTGTCCCGTACGGTGAAGCTCATCATTTTCCGTTAACCATAGAGGGAAAACGGTCAGCTTTATCAAACGGCCAAGGTCAGCTTCATGAAACGGCCAATGTCAGCTTCATGAAACGGCTTAGGGTCGTCCCGTACGGTGAAATTGACCGTTTTTTTTCCCATTATGGTAAAAGTAAAACGGTCAGCTTCATCAAACGGCCAAGGATAGCTTCACCAAACTGGCAAAGTCGGCTTCCCCAAACGAGTTAGGGCCGTCTCGTGCGGTGAAATTGACCGTTTTCCCATTATGGTAAAGAGAAAGCGGTCAGCTTCATCGAACGGGCAAGGTCAGCTTCATGCAACGACTTAGAGTCGTCCCGTACGGTGAAGCTGACCATTTTCCCTTAACCATAAAGGGAAAACGATCAGCTTCATCAAACTGACAAGGTCGTCCCGCACAGTGAAACTGAATGTTTTCCCTTCGCCATAAAGGGAAAACGATCAGCATCACTAAACTGGCAAGGTCGGCTTCACCAAACGGGTTAGGGTCGCTCCGTTTGGTGAAGCTGCCCGTTTTCGCCTTACGGTAAAGGGGAAACGGTCAGCTTCACCAAACAGGCAAGGTCTTCACCGAACGGCTTAGGGTCGTCCCGTCCGGTGAAGCTGACCGTTTTCCCATTGCCGAGAAGGAAAAACGATCAATTTCACTAAACTAAGAATGTCAGCGTCACCAAACGGGTTAGGGTCGTCCCGTTTGCCGAAGCCATTTTCCCCTTATGGTAAAGGGAAAACGGTCAGCTTCGTCAAACGGGCAAGGTCAAGCTAACCGTTTTCTCTTTATGATAAAGGGAAAGCGGTCAGCTTCATCAAACGACCAAGGATAGCTTCACCAAACTGGCAAAGTCGGCTTCACCAAACGAGTTAGGGTCGTCTCGTGCGGTGAAGCTGACCATTTTCCCTTTATCCCTTTTTAAAGGTCGACAAGGTCGACTTCATCAAACGGCTCAGGGTCGTCCCCTACGGTGAAACTGACTGTTTTCCCTTCGCCATAAAGGGAAAACGATCAGCATCACTAAACTGGCAAGGTCGGCTTCACCAAACAGGTTAGGGTCGCTCTGTTTGGTGAAGCTGACCGTTTTCGCCTTATGGTTAAGGGGGGGGGACGGTCAGCTTCACCAAACAGGGAAGGTCACCTTCACCGAACGGCTTAGGGTCGTCCCGTCCGGTGAAGCTGACCGTTTTCCCATTGCCGAGAAGGAAAAACGATCAGTTTCACTAAACTAAGAATGTCAGCGTCACCAAAACGGGTTAGGGTCGTCCCGTTTGGTGAAGCCGTTTTCCCCTTATGGTAAAGGGAAAACGGTCGGCTTCGTCAAACGGGCAAGGTCATTCCCGTCGCTGCCGCCGTGTAACTCTTGTACACGGCGGCAGCGGCGGCTATATATTTATATAATATAGAGATATATATTAATTTATTTATTTTTTTAAATAAATACGCATATCTTCACTTACCACTGAGCAAAGATTCGAGATTTCCATGACTCGGACTCAGAAGGTTTCTTGGAACGGCGATACGCGTAACGAGACACTTTATCGCGAGTCTCCATCTGCTTGCCTCGCGAAGATTATCCTCGTACTTGTCGAAACTACGGAAGCGCAACGTAATCGTCGTTCTCTCGCGTCTCCTTGCTCCCTTGACCCTCGCTTTTTTAAGCGTATAAGCGTATATGTACAGATACGCGGATGTATCGTGCTCGTCCCATGCGCCGAATGTTTCGGTCGATTCAACGAGTCTCAGCTGGCTTCTGGAGACGCTCGGACGACAGGCACAGCTTCCCGCGTTACGACGCTTCGAACGCATGCACCTGCAGCCAATTATGTCGTTAAGACCTATCGTCTCCGTTTTCGTTCCGCCGTTGCTCTCTTTCTGCAAGCTAAGACCCTTCTCCGTCAATTTAACGCGATAAAACGTATTCTTCTTCGATGTTATGTAGAACGTCTCCTCGAGCACCGTGCTCGAAACGTTCACCTGTGAATCTTCCATCGCCGAATCTGTTTACTAATTTTTTCTATTTATTTTCTTTCTTACGAACTAACTTTATCGGTTAATTATTTTGCGCGCGCTCTTACGATAAGTTTTTCTTCTTCTGATCGTCCATTAAACCATTGATTTTTCGACTTTTGCGTCTCGTTTTAAAAATGGCGGTAAACACGAAGATTGTTTTTTTTTTTAAATCACCCGACCCGTGCAAATTTCTCTCGTGCTATTCTATTTATTATCGGAATATATTATTTAATCTCGGAAAATTAATCTCCGCTCAATTGTCTCTCTCGGACGTTCAAACAGCACCTTCTCCATTTTTCGAGCATGTCTAACGACCAGTTAGGACGAGAGGAATAAAAATCTTGTTCGATGCAAACGCGAGAGAATTAGTTGGTAGACATATTTCAAGAAGTTTTTCTTGTTCTTACAGTTTTTCGACTACGTACATGCCTAAAACCTAATGTCCCATTCGCGCGTATGCTTATCTACGACAGTGCATTTTATCGGAAATGATAAAATCACACGTGTATCACGCGCAACCGAGTGTTTGACGAATCGCTGATTACAATTCACACGCCACAAATTTTTCGTACGATTCTCGCACTCATTGTAGTCTTTATAGTCCTTTCACACGCGTCATGACGCTCGGAAACGAATTGTCCTTTGACGAAAACACGCGATTCCCTCAAATGTTTACGATGTTTACAACGAGTCAATCATAAATTGACTATAAGGCTTAAGAATCATTGTATGGAAGCACTTGAAGCATGTTTTCGATATCGACCTCTTTCCACTGTTTGTTTTTCACGAAAAAAAAAAACACAATGGAGTGGGCGAGAGGAAAATTTTGCAGCAATACACCGTGGAAAATTGCACCCAGCCAATGTTCGATCCGGGATGCGTGTGTGGCGCGCCACTCGATTTTATCTCTCAACGAAAATTGCAGCAACCGGTGCTCGGGATTGTCATCCCCCTCTCCATTACCTTTGTACAATATCTACGGAATATGTGTAGATGCATTTGAAACAGAATGTAACCGACACTATTGAAATTCCCAAAGGGATGCTCTATCGAATGTCAATAAACGATAAAATTGCGGAATAGTAAATTCAATGCAGTGACATCGAACGGAGATTGTCCATTGTCATAAGTATTTCGTTGCATCGTAGCGAATGGACAGTTCAGAATAGTGCGAAAACACAACCGAACGCATCGACGTACCTCGAGTTACTGGCACGTTAGTACCCTCGAATTTCTGTCCTGCATCGTGCCTCTAATTCCTCTCCCTCCAACGACCGGCATATTCTGAATTTATAGGACACGCGTGGCCCCATCCTGTGGTGAGACAATCAATTACGTTGAATATTGTCGGTACGATAGATTCCGAACAAGATTGTTCGGCCGGTAAGGAAGTTATCGTTCGTTGTGCCATGCGGGAGTGTTGCGCACGGTGAAAGCGTAATTCTTTTTGTCGTTGTGAGCATGGAGGCTAGAGTAATAGTCCGTAAGCCGAATTAGAATCGACCTTCATCCATCGCGTAAATGAATGAAAGGATTTTATATCAAATTTAGTATGTTAGAAAATATATCGCGAGTTGGTTGCCTAAAAAATCTTGGGATAACTATGATTAATTAACAATTCAATTATGAGTTTTTCTTCAACATTGCAGTCGTAAGTCCAGCGAATAAATTTAATACCAACCGAAAGTATGAAGCCTATAGGCCTGTTGCGTATCTCCCGTGGTCGATCGACGCGCCGTCTATCGGTCCACAGAAGGCATAACGAAGGTGGTCGGCTGGCCCAAAAATACGACATGTAAACACAAGTATAGAGAAAATGAAACGTTTATTATTCCTATTCAACAAAATGACCTCCCTTATAATTTATTGCGGTTTTCAATGTGTTAAGAACAATTTGTTTCGTCCAAAATCTATCTCCAAAGGTATTGTATTTGTAATAATATACGCGTTGAATGAGAACGAGGTTATTGATAAATAAATTTTACTAACGTATAAAACGCAATATATTTCATACGGAAAATGCTAAATAAAATTTTAACGTTACATTAACTGTTATTTATGAAAAAAGACCACGTTTTCTATGGCCATTTCCCTTAATATATTAGGAATAAAACTATTCCGAAGTAATCACGTTAGTGAAGTCAGAGAGATTGTGGACGACAACGGTGCTTCGCGGATCATAAAAGGGTAAGTTTTACCTGAAACTAAAATAAATAATCCTCCATATGAAATCACAATTGAAGTAAGTTTATTAAATTTGTAAATTAATAGACATTTTCTGTAGGTAATTTTGTTAAAAATATTGGAAACAAACGGTGAGTTAAATAAAACTACTGTATATAAATAATATAATTAATTAATTAAATTTGTTAATTAATTATTAATTAATTTATTAATTAATGATATGAAATCACAATTGAAGTAAGTTTATTAAATTTGTAAATTAATAGACATTTTCTGTAGGTAATTTTGTTAAAAATATTGGAAACAAACGGTAAGTTAAATAAAACTACTGTATATAAATAATATAATTAATTGATTAAATTTGTTAATTAATTATTGATTAATTTATTAATTAAATGTTAGCTGTGAAAGAATTTATGAATGTTTTTCAGTTGCAAAACGATCGTTCGATTTCATACAGTAATTGCGCTTGTAAGGCTGGTCTATCTAAACGAGGGTGTAAAAACGTCGCAGCTGTGTGCATTTATGTCAATGAAGAATGTACTACATCCAAAATCGACCAGCCGCTAATGTGAAATAAGCCTGGTAACTTCCAATCTGCAAAATACAAAAAAGGATACACTATAGACAGTTTAGTTTCACAAAGAATAGCTGTTTCGGAAAAATGCTCCTCGGTAGATGAAATTGAACACGTACAAGGAGAACTTATGCTGCTATACTGTTCATTTGCGAAATACGTACAAACTGGGAAATTAACTAAATCAGAAAGAGGTCTTCACAGGCAAGAAAAAGAGAAGCATCTGGAAGAATTGCGTTTCGTGTGGGAGGAATTATTAAAATTCCAAACTGGTGCTACATATCACAGTTATGAATGTCTTTCACAAGATAAAGGATTGAAGATAATTCTAAAAAGAATTGAATGTCCCGAGAAGCTTCAGAACTTGTATAAAAATATCATAACAATTATATAGCCATATAATAAAAATTTGAATGAAATAACTCTGCACCTTATTTATATATTAAATAATCATACATTAACTTACCTTCTCTTAACGGCTTGAATCCATCGTTTCTTTCTTTCTATTTCATAACTTTTTGATGGAAAACAATAGAACTTTAACTCCGGATTTTGAGCTTCAGTATTGAAGCAATCGACAAAGCTGCAATTTCCATTTGAGCGAATAATTTCGCTGCTATTCGAAGCCATAATGAACGTTTCGTCAGCTGGTTCACCCTTGTGTTGCCAAATTTTACCGATAGGGCGGCGCTGCAGGAGATACGCAACAGGCCTATAATATGCAAACGTTGGGTTGTCTATTTTTTTCCTGGCGTAACTACCGGGTTGTCAGGTATAAGCAGGTAAGTCGATACTAACTGTTTTCAACCATTTGTTTACTAAATAAATCTTATATCAAAATAAGCGCTGTTTCATTGCAAACACGATGATATATGGTTGTCTGCAAAAAATCTGGGTTGAATGACAGCTGTCGAGTTTTGAAAAGGAAAATTTTGATGCGAATGGAAATGTACGACAAAGAGGTCTGAGCAAACTATCCCGTGCGATAGAAGAGGACGCATCATTGTAGCTGCGCGCAGCGCGTCAGCGCAGCTACAATGCACGGATTCTTTGCTCAGACCTCTTTGTCGTACATTTCCATTCGCATCAAAATTTCACTTTTCAAAACTCGACAACCGTCATTCAACCCAGATTTTTTGCAGACAACCATGTATCATCGTGTTTGCAATGAATCAGCGCTTATTTTGATATAAGATTTATTTAGTAAACAAAGGGTTGAAAACAGTTAGTATCGACTTACCTGTTTATACCTGACAACCCAGTAGTTACGCCAGGAAAAAAATAGACAATCCAACGTTTGCATATTCTATAGGCTCTATACTTTCGGTTGGTATTAAATTTATTCGTTAGACTCATGGGTGAATAAAAACTCATATTTGAATTGTTAATTAATCATAGTTATCCCAGGAATTTGTTAGGCAACCCACTCGCGATATGTTTTCTAACATACTAAATTTGATATAAAATCCTTTCATCCATTTACGCGATGGGTGAAGGTCGACCCTAATTCGGCTCTTAGACCATAAAGGAGTCCGATCTTCGTACTCTGAAGCGGGATAAAAAATTCAGCAAAAAAGACATCTCTGCGTCGGAATACAGTCAATGTCTCGAAAGACAAAAACTCGAACATTTTTATGACGTCACATCCTGTGTCATCGAGATAAATCGTCATCTAAGGTAAACATAGGCGTAGCCGCAAAATCGCGGTTTGCTTTGCTGTCAATCATCATGAACACTAAAAGTCTTGTCTCAAGAATAAAAGTTTTATAATATAAATTGAACACTATATACCAACAGATTAATTAATAAGCCTTTGTAATTTGTGAAAGGATGACATAAGAATATGAATTGCATATAGAATTTATTGTTTAAGTGTTTATTATTTGTTTACCAATTGTTTTTTCGCTGTAATTGGCTACCTGCGTGTATTTACTAAATTACGATATCCGGAATAGTAATGTGCAAAGATGAGACAAAAAAAAACACTTTATGTCCCCGTCTGCTATAATTCCTTTTTGATTAACCTCGAGTGGATTATTACGTTAACGGCGATGACAGCAATTGATGGTCCATGATTGTTTTTTTTGCTTAGAATTGCTTTAGGATTTCCTTTTGAAGACATATGGCCTTGTATGTGCCCTATAATATTGAAACTCCGGAAGGAAGAGCCAGTTACGCCAGGAGAATGGCAAGCTTTTTTCTATTCTGTTCGTTTGGTGAGACTGAGGGACGAGAAAGGGCCGCCAAAGTTGAGATGCCCTGAAAGAGGATATCATTGATTTTATGAAACAGGACATTCTATTTATTAGAACGTCCTGCTAGGTACTTGGAATCAAAGTATATTCAGCGAAATTGAAAAACGACCCTCTGTTGGTTATTGAAGTTCGTGAATCATACGGTACTGTATTTTTATCTATTCAATTCGTTATTTACTGGACTGAAAAGTAATGATAATAAAAATAATTATCCATGTTAAAATTTCAATAATTTTATTTTCAAACACCAAGCTGCAAATTCATCGGGAAAATATTGCAGCTGCTTACATAGGAGCTACTGAAGCTTTTTACTCGATGAATTCTCCTGAAGAATTATCAATGCACAACATTGAGAATTACATGCGTTACACTGAAGTTAAACTTCCGGAGGAAGAGCTCGGAGGGCAAAAATATTTTAAGCCAAATAGCATGAGCATTCAATTATTGAACAATTATTACGTCGTTCAACAAGCGATATGTCTTGGATAAGGCGCATACAGCGTACAATGCCATTTGAGGTTCCATTGAACTTTCTGGTACACGACCTTACGACGCTTTATATGCCGACGCTGAAACTAACGATGAACACGAGCCAAGAAATTATCGGTGATTTTCAAGCGAACGACGATATTACAGTGGTACGAATAATTTTCAGTACAAATTTCATCTTGGTGTTTATTTCGTGCGCAAATCGCAATCGATAATCCTCCGTTAACATTATAACCAGTAGCTGAAAATATTCGTTTTTTAATTTCGCTGAATATACTTTGATTCCATGTACCTAACACGGGCTATGTAATATTTTTACGATCTCACATCCACTATCTTTGACGACCATACACTCATCCAGTTGATTTCTCTTACGGATACTTAGTTCGCAGGCGAGAGAATTTTCCAATCCTCGAATGGGTGACGGCAGGTAATCACATCGAGTAGAGAATTTCCTCCATTCGGCTATGTAAGCTATGAGCAATGCTTGTGCTCGTTAGGAACCAAAACACGCAGATAGACGATGTATTATTACGAATAATAGAGAAAAAGAACAAGTATTCTATTTAATATATTAGATTTCAAAGTATATTTTTTGCTTTTACCCGTTGAGCCTGTTTCATAAAATCCACAATATCCTCTTTCAGGGTATCTCAACTCTGGCGGCCCTTTCTCGTCCCCCAGTCTCACCAAACGAACGGAATAGAACAATAGGAGTTTCGATATTATACGGCACATACAAGGTCATATGACTTCAAAAGGAAATCCTAAAGCAATTCTAAGCAAAAAAAACAATCATGGACCATCAATTGCTGCCATCCCCGTTAACATAATAATTCACTCAAGATTAATCAAAAAGGAATTATAGGAGACGGGGACATAAAGTGTTTTTATTTGTCTCTTCCTTACACATTACAATTCCTTATATCGTAATTTAGTAAATACACGCAGGTAGCCAATTACAGCGAAAAAAAAGGTAAACAAATAATGAACACTCAGAAAATAAATTGTATATGCAATTCATATTTTTATTTCATCCTTTCACAAATTACAAAAGCTTATTAATTAATCTGTTGGGTATATAGTGTTCAATTTATATTATAATACTTTTATTCTTGAGACAAGATTTTTAGTGTTCATGGTTATATCACTTAGGTTATATCACACCACTGACACTGACAGCAAAGCAAACCGCGAATTTGCGGCTACGCCTATGTTTATCTTAGATGACGATTTATCTCGATGACACAGGATGTGACGTCACAAACATTTTCGAGTTTTTGTCTTTCGAGATATTGACTGTGTCCCCCCCGCCGCCGAGTTTGTGTCACGACTAAGTGGTTTTGGCTAAAAAGTATCGGTGCAGATCCCTTGAGCTTGGCGCCTCATAAAGTTAAAAATGCCGATAAAGAAGGAAATGTCGATAAAGAAGGAAATAACCGCCGAGGATTGATAATGTAGAAAATGATTATAAACCGGGTTTGTGTCTCGGCTAAGTGGTTTGTGTCTGAACTAAAAAGTGTCGGTAAATGTCGGTGCAGATCCCTTGGATTAGAAGCCTCATGTTTACAATACTGACACGTGAGTGTGAGAGAGATAGCCGAAAATTGTTATCGATAGTTTCTCCAAACCTGTACAACCGATCGGGGTGAAAAAAGCTTGACCACTTCTTGCTACCATACTCCGGTGGCCAAGTTTATTTCATCCAAATCAATTGTGTCATTTCGGAGAAAGTACATTTCGCGCTTTTGAAGTGATAGCCACATAGGGTGTGATACATCCTCTTGAATAGAAACTCTGGTGGTCGTTGAAAATCGAACCGCCAATATTCCGAATTAGGTTTTTTTGCGGTGTACCGACTTTTGTTGGCTCTTATTTATCACCGGAATAGCATCCGATTTAAGATTAATCATTAAAAAATCTGAATATTCGTGGTGTCAGTCAATTTTTCGAATGATTAAAAATCATAAACCCTGCAGCTTTTAACTTCCCGATCCTAGAGTGAAGTTATTGTAATGACCCCGAAAATCGAAAGTAGAAATTTCAAGATATCTCTACGTTTCATGCCCCTAGAATCATTCTAACACGTTTTTGAAGACATGTCTGCCTCTCTCTGTGTGCGCGCGCGCGCGCGTGTGTGTGCGTGTGTGTTGTACGTATGCGAGCAAAATTTTGTCGAACGGTATCTCACAAATGAATGGAACGATTCGATTTTTATTTTTTCAAACAAAGGTTCTTGATGTAATTTAGAGCGGGAAGGAGTGTGACCTTGATCGCCTCAGCGGTTTCGTAGATATTCGGGTATAACTATTTTAAAAACGCCCAAAAATGACTTTTACACAAAATCGACGATTCCTCCTTGGGAAACGGTGGGATTAAAAATGTTTCTTTTTGACTTGAGTGAGCTGTTGGCGAAATCGTCTTAGCGATTGCTCAGTTATTGCAATAAAACTTGTGAAAACGTCAAGAAACATTTTTCCCCAACTCTTTTTTTCCAACTTTTTTCTTCTGAAACAACTATGCATTTTGATTTTTTTGACGATTACTTCACCAATAGATAATTTACATGTTCATAAAAAAAAAACAAATAGGGGCAATTAAAAATAAATGATTGAATTTTCATGCGGTTTTCATGCCCCTCATGGTGGCCTAACTTGCAAGATCAAAATGGCATAAAATACGAGGGATGATCGGAAAGTTATTGGCTCGACCCGCTAAGGGTAACACCCACCTCAAGCCACCCTTTACAACGCACCCGCTCATGGTAGCGAGCGCAGCGAGTGACCAGCAATGCACCTCTTACTTGGCCCTCTTCTTTAAATGTGGATTTACATGAAATTTGCCTCACGTCGTGTACCAACATTCACATATTTGAGGATCGATCGATTTATTAGAATAAATGTTACATTGATCAAAAGTTCACACATTAGTGCATAGCGGACGATACAAGAAAAAACACTTTGTTACGGTAATTTTTTAATCTTATGAAGGAAGTTTATTCTTAAAGAATTGCCTCATCAATAGACCAGGCTTTACTCATGCCTAAAATAATACTTTGATTCATTATTTCAAGACACGACCTCTTCGACATTTATATTTTCTTTCCCCCTTGCTACAATCTCTCTATATAGTATACCGATATGAAAGTACTATCCACACAGCCAGCAGAACGTTTTGCCATATTTGCTTTGCATTTATTCAAAAATATTGGCCTTGTTTACATAAAGCTTCTTTTTAAATAGAATGAAAACATTTAGGCAATTACAGTACGTATCTTATTTTCATAGAATGATCCCGATACTCTGTTGGGTATTGTCAAACCTCAAATACAAACGATTGCATTAGACCTTCGTAACTTTGGAAATATCATCTCTCATTAATAGTGTTACGTGCGAACGTAACGCGAGATATAATTTTCCCGCTACTTGCCTCGTCCCGTACGGGCTCGTTCCCTGACTTGTGAGACGGACGAGAGTTCAAGGAAATAATTTGAAAACAAGAGCTATCGTAGTACTAGTAGCTATTATTATTTAGTAAAGAGGGTAAAAAAAGGTAAAACAAATGTTCAACTTAAAACTACGCAATGAAATGCGGCTCTATTTAACAATGGTTACGTCCCACACACACAGTCGTCTTCTCACTGACGGCTATAAGGCCTCAGGCTTTCAGATGCTGGAACGGGACTAAGGGACGACACTGAGTTTTGCGAAGTATTATCGCTAGACCCACGGTATCATCTCACAACACAGTCGAATAAATGTTGGCTAAAGTTCGGTTAAAATAGGTACACTGTCACTAAATGTTTGAATATTAATGATGATGAGAATTTCTAAAACGGGTTTTCCCGACACAAGTACACACTATGTGAAACTAACCCCGTCTACACGCGGATGAAGAATTACAGCACGACGTAGGGACGCAGAGAATTCCGGAGTCCAAATTGTCAAGTTTACTTTTTAGAGTTTTGTCTAACACTGACTCGGGGTGATGTCATAAGCCCGGGCGGTCATAAGCCCAAGCGGCCATAAGCTCAAACGGACGTGAGCTCAAACGGTCATAAGCACAAATTGTCATAACCTTGAACGGCCATAACCCCGAACGGTCGTGAACCCAAACGGTCATAAGACCGAATGGTAATAAGCCCGAGCGGTGATAAGCCCAATCGGTCGTGAGCTCAAACGGCCATAAACACAAATTGTCATAAGCTCAAACGGTCATAACCCCGAACGGCCATGAACCCAAACGGTCATAAGACCGAACTGTAATAAGCCCGAGGGGTCATAAGCCCGAACGGTCATAAACCCGAATGGTCATAAACCCGAACGGTCATAAACCCAAACGGCTATGAACCCGAGCGGTCATAAGACCGAACGGTCATGAGTCCGACCGGTCGTAAGACCGAACGGTAATAAGCCCGAGGAGTCAATAGCCCAAACTGTCATAAGCTCAAACATTTATTAACCCAAATTGTCATAAGCTTAAACGGTTATACGACGGAATTGTTTTGAGCTCTAACGGTCATAAATCCGAACGGTAGTTACATTGGACCATTTCTAATTTATTCCTTGAATGGTCGATTCAAAGATCCTGTTAGAGAGAGCAGATTCACATCTACTCTCTCTAACAACAGGATCTTCGAATAACAGAATAATCAATTCTGTTATTCGAATGTTTCACATTTTCGTCGTCATAGACGACGTGTTGAGCTTATGACAGTTTAGGCTATTGACCGTTCGGGTTTATGACCGCTCGGGTTCATGACCATTCGGGTTTATGACCGTTCGAGCTTATGACCGTTGGGTCTTATGACCGCTCGGGTTCATGACCATTCGGGGTTATGACCGTTCGAGCTTATGACAATTTGTGCTTATGACCGTTTGAGCTCACGTCCGTTTGGGCTTATGGCCGCTCGGGCTTATGACCGCTCGGGCTTATGACCGCTCGGTCTTATGACCACTCGGTCTTATGACCGCTCGGTCTTATGACCGCTCGGGTTCATGACCTTTCGGGGTTATGACCGTTCGAGCTTATGACAATTTGTGCTTATGACCGTTTGAGCTCACGTCGTTTGGGCTTATGACCGCTCGGGCTTATGACATCACCCCCACTGACTCCTCCGTTGGCTCGGGAAAGTCATCTTTACTCTCGCGAGTACAGGCGGGAGACATTTCTTGGGGTTTTCCGAGGGATCTCATTAATATCCCGCGTGCAAAAAAAAATCCCTTATTCGACTATGTTGACGCTATTCCCCGCTTCCGCCGCTGACTCTCGTGATCGTACATCGTGGTATCGCCGTTTAATTCGAGCGAGGCGACGACGTACGAGTCAGCGGTTGCAGTTTCGTTGTTGTGACTATCACTCCGTTGCATCACGAGAGCGGAACGCGATATTTTACGTTTTAAAAGAGCAAATGCGCGAAATATAAGAAATAAAGGGAGTATAATACAATGTCAAAATATAAGAATTAGATATGGAAATGGGATAGGGAAATTTTATATGGCATGGCAAAAAAGAACGTGTCCGGACATCCCGGGATGTAACAATAATATTCTTATATAACAATGAATGCCTTGAGGATACTTATTAATGATCTTAGAATAGAAAACATCAGCAAACATTTGTGGATATACAAAATGAAAAAGTTATGAACAAAATGTATCCAAGTTGGCATTGCTGACTGACCATTTATTGCTTTTAGGCACAAATGATCTACTTAACGCACTCTTCCCGACCAGGTTCAGGGCCGGCTTCTATCAAATTTTTAAGATCAATAATATGTAAATAACTGCACAGTTTAATACAGCAACATTCAGGCAAATCTAATCCAAACAAGTGGCTAACAGCTTTTGTGCTGCGATTCAACAAACTATCTAGTTTTTGACCTTTTCCAAAAGGACATCGTATCATGCCAAATTAAACGGGAAAAATTTATTTGTAATCACTCGATTCCAACGCTTTGACGATACTTTCGTTTTTCGCATACATTGCTACTTGCATTATGCGTTTCGTCAAAACGTCATAGAAAGAAACAGTGCTGTCGTTAATCTTTGTACTTTTCAATTTGTTAATGTCATGTTCGCAGTTGAATTGTAAGTCCTCATGCGACCGATCAAGCAATCGTTAATTCTTATTACTCACGAAAAGATTGAGTGCATTTATTTTAGCGATTTGCTGCTTAGAGTTTTCATAAGAATCACCATCCTCGTCCTCATCACTAGACGACTTCCATCTAAACACACCCTTTCCCGGTGTAAACAGATTATGGCGAGTAGCATTATTGTCACAATCCAAAAGGATCGCCATGATGTTGAAATGACGCATTTCTATAGCGATATCAAGAACTGTTCTACCGTCTTTGTCCGGAGAATCAACCTCGGCACAAAACTGATGTAACAAAATATTAACTATTTCTGAATGAGCATTAGAGACAGCAAGATGAAGCGGTGTTTGATTTACGTTGTCTCTACAATCAATTTCGGCGCCGAATGCCAGTAAAAGTTGTACGATATTTCTGTGATCATTGGCACACGCAACATGAAGTGCAGTTTGTTTAACGTTATCCGTGGCATTTACTTTAGCTCCAGTTCTAAGCAGCATCTCGCATATTCTTTCACATCCTACCTCAACGGAATAATGTCACGGTGTTTCGTCACGGCCACTTTTATTTACGGCATTCACATCTGCGTTATAATCCAATAGAATTTCGACGACTTTTGTATACCTTTGAGTGGCAGCAGCATGCAATGCCGTCATTCCCTTCTTAGTTTGAACATCGACGCTGGCTCCTCTACTTAAACAAAATTTCGCAATCTCTCCCTTAATGAGATCAAGGTTTGTAACGTCTCTTTTGTCGGTACGAGAAAATTCATGTGAATTCCGGTATGAACCAATGCTGTGTAAGTTAACAACATAATGTAGTGGTGTCATTCCGGCCGTGTCGAGAGCGTTAATGTCCAAATCTGGAGAATGTTGAAAAATAATTTTGACAATTTCGATCCAGTTAGTTTTGATTGCTGCACGAAAAAGATCATGTTTACCATAAATATTAGCTCCATTGTGCAGAAGCCATTTTATAATATTCACGTTTTGTTTTTCGATAGACAGAAATAATGGTGTTCGATTTTGATTATTTTTGGCATTCACATTGAATCCGTGTTGTAACATTAATTTCACAACTTCTATGTTTTTATTTTTTGCGGCACTATGTAAAAGCGTATATCCTCTTTCGAATCGACGCGACAATTTCGCACCGTACTTTAGAAGATCCTTGACAACGCTCAAATGTCCATGCTCAACAGCAGCGTGCAGTAAGATGACGTCATTGGCATCTTCAGGGGTGATGTTAAAGCCGTACTTCATAAGAGTATTAACAATATTTCCATTGATACCATATTCAGTTAGGCGCGTCGCATGAAGAAAAAGACTCCTGTTGTTTTCGATATTGACGTCGGGACGAGACTCTAACAAGGAAAGTACTCGAGGTGTCCCCCTCCGATTTTGTTGAAACTCAAGTATGTTATAGAGCATTGAAAACTAAGCGATACGTTTTTTTTTTTATTGGCGGAAAAACGGTTTCAAGGGGTGAAACCATCCCCTAAAGTTACACATGTCAAGGGGCGGTTTTGCAGTTTCACATAGAAGCAGTGCATCGATTTTGATGAAACAAAGATTAAAATGTTTCTTGTGCGAAGAAATAAAGAACCCACCAGATAATGAAAAAATATATATATATTTTAAGGGGTCGAAACACCCTCGAACATCCACTTTTTGCCACCTACATTGAAAACTTACGAATCGATTGGAATGAAAATTATGCTATTGTGTAGCGGAAATAAAATTAAAGTTGACGTGTTTTTGTATTTGTGCGAGAAATTTTTTTGACGGGAGCAAACTACCCCTATTTGAGTTTTTACATTCCAGGTGTCTCCTCGTCATTCCAAATGTGCTTGCCGATACGAACTCTTCTCATTGAGCTAAAATTAATGTTTCACCATTTTTCTGTTATTTTAAGGGGTAAAAACACCCTTGAACATATACGTCTTGCACCCTACATTGAAAACTTGCTAATCGATTGTAATGAAAATTATACTGTTTTATAACGGAAATAAAATTGAAGTTGACGTGTTTTTGTATTTGTGCGAGAAACATTTTTTAAGGGGGTAAACTACCCCTATTTGAGTTTTTACATTCCAGGTGTCTCCTTGTCATTCTAAATGTGCTTGCCGATACGAACTCTTCTCATTAAGCTGAAATTAATGTTTCACCATTTTTTTGTTATTTTAAGGGGTAGAAACACCCTTGAAGATCTACGTCTTGCCACCTACATTGAAAACTTGAGAATCGATGGTAATTAAAATTATGCCGTTGTATAGCGGAAATAAAATTAAAGTTGATGTGTTTTTGTATTTGTGCGACAGAATTTTTTTAAGGGGCAAACTACCCCTATTTGAGTTTTTACATTCCAGGTGTCTCCTTGTCATTCCAAATGTGTTTGCCGATACGAACTCTTCTCATTGAGCTACAATTAAAGTTTCATCATTTTCTTATTATTTTAAGGGGAAGAAACTCCCTTGAACATCTACGTCTTGCACCCTACATTGGAAACTTGCGAACCGATCGGAATGGAAATTATACTGTTTTATAGCGGAAATAAAATTATAGTCCACGTCTTTTACTATTTGTGCAAGAAAACAGTTTTAAGGAGGCAAGCTACCCCTATTTGAGTTTTCACATTCCAGTTGTCCCCGTGTCATTGCAAATGTGTTTGCCGATAAGAACTCTCCTCATCAAGCTAAAATAAATGATTCACCATTTTTTAAAAAATTACCCGTATACATAAGGGGGCAGACCACCCTTTGTAACCCCTTTTTTAATAGTTATTTAAAAGTTTTCGAACCACTGCCAACAAATTTTATGATGGTATGATTTTTGTATTCAGATAAACTTACGCAATTACGAGAAACATAATTAAGGGGATTTCTTCGAAATGACGCAACCGATTTGGATGAAATAAGCTTAGCCACTGGAGTATGGTGGCAAAAGTGGCTAAGCTTTTGTCATCGCGATCGGTTGTACCGTTTTGAAGAAAGTACCGATAAGAATTTTTAAACTTTTAAATAACTATTAAAATAGTTATTTAAAAGTTTTCGAACCACTGCCAACAAATTTTATGATGGTATGATTTTTGTATTCAGATAAACTTACGCAATTACGAGAAACATAATTAAGGGGATTTCTTCGAAATGACGCAACCGATTTGGATGAAATAAGCTTAGCCACTGGAGTATGGTGGCAAAAGTGGCTAAGCTTTTGTCATCGCGATCGGTTGTACCGTTTTGAAGAAAGTACCGATAAGAATTTTCAGCTATCTCTCTCGCACTCACGTGTCACGTGGTAAATATGCGCCTTCCTCTTAAGGGGGATTATAGTATACTTCATTCACTAACGCCTCCGTTTTTTATAACATTTTCCTTGTTTTTTCACACGTTGCTGCAGGAGCATATTTTCAATATTAGCAGTATAGCCATATGCCTGACCACAAAATACACTTTTGATTGTGCCTTCGTATCATTATCCGTAATTGAGGAATTTACAACTTCAGTACTATTACGTTTTACCACCTAAATTCGTTACCAACACTTTGCTGTTCGTTGACACTACGTGGATGTCACGGGCAATGCTTATCAGTAATCGTTGTGCTTGAAGCTTTTTTTCGATGACTACCATTTTTGATCATCCTATGAACCATGATTGTGGTTAAAAGTTGATAATAACGGACAGTAGATAATGAACATGTATACAAAAGATGATGATAGCGTGTGTAGAGTAAAGTTACTATGTAAATAAAGTGTGTACGTCAAAAGCGCTTATACACATATGATCTTTTCGAAAGAAGCAACCGATTCACTTGAAATATACTATTAAGGTTCCCGTTTCAAAGAATCTAGCACATCTGTTTTAGGTAAAAGTAACACCTAACTGAAAATCTATACAGAGCAATTAGTCCATTCATTAGAACCTGTCACTTTATTACGGGTAATATCATTTAATAATATATAAACACCGTGTTTAGGCTAATAATAAAGAAATACTCCTACAGTGATATGTGAAAAAGTGAGAAAAATTATATAAAAAAAAAGATGTGTTAGCGAGTGATGTATAGTATAATCCCTCTTAATTA
The DNA here is from genome assembly GCA_958009045.1 of Oxytorus armatus. Taxonomy (NCBI): domain Eukaryota; kingdom Metazoa; phylum Arthropoda; class Insecta; order Hymenoptera; family Ichneumonidae; genus Oxytorus; species Oxytorus armatus. The sequence goes on along the minus strand of OY253747.1, from coordinate 2,600,735 downwards.
TGCTTCTCGTAAATGCGTAAGTTTATCTAAATACGAAAATCGTACGACGATAAAATTTCTTGGCCGTGGTTCGGAAACTTTTGAATAACTATTAAAAAAAAGGGTTACAAAGGGTGGTCTGCCCCCTTATGTATACGTACTATTAAAAAAAAAAACGGTGAATTATTAATTTTAGCTTGATGAGGAGAGTTCTTATCGACAAACACATTTGGAATGACAAAGAGACTCCTGGAATGTAAAAACTCAAATAGGGGTAGTTTGCTCCCGTCAAAAATTTTTCTCGCGCAAATACAAAAACACCTCAACTTTAATTTTATTTCCGCTACACAATAGCATAATTTTCATTCCAATCGATTCGCAAGTTTTCAATGTAGGGAGCAAAAAGTAGATGTTTGAGGGTGTTTCAATCCCTAAAATATTTTTTTTTTCATTTTCTGGTGGTTTCTTTATTTCTTCGCAACAAGAAACATTTTAATCTTTGTTTCATCAAAATCGATGCACTGCTTCTATGTGAAACTGCAAAATCGCCCCTTGACATGTGCAACTTTAGGGGGTGGTTTCACCCCTTGAAACCGTTTTTCCGCCGATAAAAAAAAATACGTGTCGCTTAGCTTTTAATGCTCTATAACATACTTGAGTTTCAACAAAATCGGAGGTGGACATCTCGAGTGCTTTCTTTGTTAGTTTCGTTCAATGGAGTATATACACGATGCATACACGGCCATTTTATATTAAAAAAAAACACGAAAAAATATTTTGTATTAGCTCGGTATTTATACTAAATATATGTGCAATTAGTTTTATGAATAAATCACCTTTTCAAACAAAAAAATTTGTTAAATGTGCACATGATTTTACATCCGCTATCGTGGCCATGTCCCTTAAAATCGTTCTTTTAATGCAGTTGCTGCGCCTAACGCGAACACTGATGATGTAAATAAGAGAGCCCATTTGTCAAATAAAAGAACGTACAGGGCATGGTGGAAGGATATATCCACCATGGTATAGGGGCATTTAGATTTTAACCTAAATACATCTGGAGTTTAGGTTGCAGCAAAAAAGGTGAATCAAGGAACGCAGCCTTACTGTGCGCCAGGGACCTGACCTGCGACAAGATTCATATTTCACCGATGATTTGTTTTTATCTCAATCCAGTGACTCGATAAGGTATCACCGTCTGTAACACTCGTTGTCTGCTGGCTACTTGCGTGTAACTATATCTGCGGATAAAAAATAAACTTTTATCATGACTTCTGACATTTTCTTCGTATCATCATTCTTTTATTTCTTGCATTTTGGGCAAAGCATTGGATTTGACATGCTTTTGCGAAATACCAAAAAACTACATTGTGCATGTAGACGCCACACCAAATTTCCCTGGAAACCACAGTCTCTTTTAAGGTCATTATGTTTCCGGACGATAAACAGAAATAGGGAAACGCTTTTTTTCCTTTCTAGGACATTTAAAACATCTAAAGCATAATTTGAGACGATTATTATTGGATTACAATACGTTCTCTCTTTATACACTTCGCACGCGATGACAGAGTAAAAAGTATTGATAATTTACTTGTGTTTAATATATATTGCCTATAACGTTGAATTGAGTGAGAAAAAGCAATTTAAGGAGAAGTATAGTCGTAGGCAATTGTTGAACCCGCAAAGTGTTGTATACATTTGTCGAAATGCACACTATTTATATATATTTATACCGGTGATGTAACTATGAAAAAAAGAAAAGAAGAAACGAAAAAATAAATGCCACGTGAATTTCGTGTGTAACCATATGGCGTCGAGCTTATGGCCGGCAACGCTCCAGAAATCGGGGATAGAGACAAACGTCCCGAATGTGATATCTGTTGAGAAGCCAGCAGAGTATTCTCTCCAGGCCGAGGCCGTATCCGCCATGAGGACAAGTTCCGTATTTACGCTGAAATAATTAAATAATGTTGCGCATTTGTTTAAGGTAGTTGTCTGGTAACTCAAGCCGATTTCCATGTCTTTTTTGGAGGGCATTTTTTTGTAGGAAAATAAAAATGAATCGTTTTGGATATTTAGGATGTTTTTATTTACATATTAAAGATACAAAAAAAAATTTGTTTGAAAAAATTTAATAGTTTAGTATTATTATTATTATTGATCGAAGTTGGCAGCCCGGGTCCTAACTTTTGTTCTACCGATTGCTTTCAAATTTTAACAGGCTACTCTACACACTGAAGCGATTGCTTTCAAATTTTAACAGGCTACTCTACACACTTATAGTTCTCGTCGGAACCACCGAGAAATTTTTTCATCCCTAACTTTTTATTTTACAACTCCTTCTTTGCTAAAATAAAAGGACTTTAGCAAAGAAGGGGTTGTAAAATAAAAAGTTAGGGGTGAACAAATTTCTCGGTGGTTCCGACGAGAACTATAAATATGTAGAGTATCCTGTTAAAATTTGAAAGCAATCGGTTCGGTAGAAAAAAAGTTAGGACCCGGGCTGCCAACTTCGAGGTGCCAACTTCGATCAATAATAATAATAATAATAAACTATTAAATTTTTTCAAAAAATTTTTTTTTTGTATCTTTAATATGTAAATAAAAACATCCTAAATATCCAAAACCATTCATTTTTATTTTCCTACAAAAAAAGACATGAAAATCGGCTTAAGTTACCAAACTGCTACCTTAAATGTTATTCGGGAAGATCGAGCCCAGAAACACTCACCTGATCCGTGTACCAGTAGTAGGGGGTTGGATCAATTTCCGAACGTTTGTAGCCCTCCATGAGTTCCTCGTGATCGGAGATACGCATCGAACCTCCGACAATCTCGCCAACATTCGGCATAAGAACGTCGACCGATTCCGTGAGACGTCTGTCCTCGGGACAACGGGACATGTAGAACGATTTAATCTCCGCCGGAAATCGGCAGAGCATTATCGGTTCGTTTATCAAGTCCGTCATCTTTCTCTCTGGCATCTCTGGTATGTCCTCAAAATAACAAGACACAGACGAGATGAAATATTCGTATTACCCCGTTATAACTTGACTCTATGAACGTCGAGAAGGAAAAGAGCGTTACCTCTCCGAACTCGTAAAACGATCCGTCATCTTTGGTGATGTTGTGCTCTTTCATAAACTCGATCGCTTCGGTGTAATTCATACGTTTAAACGGTCGCTTCGGTGGCACAAACTCGGGATGTAATTCTTTCACGATATGACCGAACGGTGATTTTAGTACACGATCGACAGTGTCGCAAATAAGATCTTCGAGACGATCGAGCAAATCGTCGAACGTTATAAACGGACATTCGGCCTCGACGTGAGCATACTCGGCGAGATGACGACGAGTTCTCGATTGTTCGGCTCTGTAGGACTGCGCGATACAGTAAACGTCGCCCATCGCCGGGATACAAGTTTCCAGATACAGTTGAGAACTTTGGGTCAGATACGCCTCTTGACCAAAGTAATCGAGCTTGAACAGCGTAGACCCGCCCTCCACCTGTGTTTGCACCAGCGTCGGCGGTGTTACTTCGCAATAACCACGGTCGCGATAGTGATCGCGAAACGCTTGTAACAGCGCAGATCTTACCACCAGAACGCGACAAGTCTAAATAAATAATATTCGTTTTTTTTATTTATTATTAATCCATTTATATTATGTGGATTAGTTTTATTTGCAAAATCTCACGTTTTCGCCGCGAATCATCATGTGCCTGTTGTCGAGTTGAACATCAGGATGAGCTTCCTCGTTCAAAACGGAATCTGCGCCTCCCGGCGGCGATGCTCCTATAAGTTTCCAATAATCGACCAACAATTCGTGCCCACCGGGAGCCTGTAAATCCAACATTAGCGTTTTGTCAGAAACCAAGAAATATGATTAGTAAACGGTGAAATTTGGCCAGTTCGTTTTGTCTTACAGTTTTACCCTCCGGAACTACTTTGATCGTGCCGAACAGCTCTACGGATGCCTCCGTCGACAGGAGCAGAGCGTCGTAAGTCTGACAGAGTGTATCATTGAGGATGGATTGAAGGAAGCCAGTGCCGTCTCTCAGAGTGATAAACATGAGAGACTTGCCCTGTCGTCTGAGTCTATGAACCCAGCCGCAAATTTTAACTCTTTTATCTCGATTATCGAGGGTCTCTCTGATCCTGATGCGCTTTGCCGCCGTCAATGTTTTGTCCTCCTCGATTAAAATTCCTCTCGCATCCTCCAAATTCTTCGAACGTTTCTCCTCGTCCTCCAAAAGACGTTTCTCTTTCTCTGCATTTTTCGACTTCTCTCTCATCCATAATTTCTGAACCTTCTTCAGCTGCGACTTTGCCGCTGGCTCGTACTTGCCATGCGTTTCGTTTTGCGAGTCCTGGAATATAGTCGGGAATGGTTCCTTTCCGGCGTGTCTCATGGCTTGCAAAATTGTCTTGAACGGCTGAGATTCTGTGCCAAGACCGGTCGAGTCGTCGCCGGTCTTCTCAGAGGTATATATCTCATCCTCGCAGCTCGGCATTTTAATTATCGTTGTTTCTATGGAAAAAAAATTATATCATTTCAATTTTCGACAAGTATCAATTGTACATATGGTACGCCAGTTCACTATTGACTCACCGTTACCAACCGGTGTGTCGCGTGCAATTTGCTGATGCAATCATGCAATCGAAAAATATATCTTCCTCTTCTTCCTTTTTTTTCCAATGTTCGACGGCTTCCGCGTACAAGTATGTATTAAGTGGCATAAAGCGCCCCCCTTGCGCCGCTCGCTGCCGCATGAATTCACGTCTCGGTCGTCGCGCATGCTCCCCCTGATTGAAAAAAAATACTAGAAAGGAATATAATCCCCATCCCCAAATCCTTAGATACTTTTTTCAAAAGCGCATTTGATGTTTTACGGTAAAAAAGAAAATCTTAAGGAGCGTAGAATTGATGAAAACAGTCGGTAAAATTCAGCCCTTTCCCAAAACTCAAAATACCTTCGAAAAACTCTGATTACAATGGATTACAGTTCATATCACGACAGTCGGTATTTCGCACAACATACAAGTTATGTTGTACGAGACTTGTCTATTCGAACCGCGCTCCCTGAAGTTTTTTCGTTTGTTTTATTTGCAATCGAGTCACTCGACAAACATGTTAAACAACGAAGGGCAAGGTCGTTGGGATTTTGAGACAGAATAGCAGAATAACCGCCTTAAGGTCAAGTAAATTACCGACTGACGGTAAAAAAAAATTTTACCACCATTTTTTCGAAAAAAAAATCTCTTCGATAGTGCATTCAATCTTACGAAGGGAGCTTCAGAATCTGCTTATTGCGTACTATAAGATTTCACAAAAACATCAAAGCACTTTTGAAAAAACTTCAGATCCAAGATTTGGGGTGATGATAGAGCCAAGATGGAGGTTTACATTATATTTATCATACTCGGATTCATCGGAAACTGATATTTTTATATCGTTCCATTCTCACTGAAATAAATATCTGTTTCATTATATATTAATAAATGCGAATGTGAATAGTACAAAATAGATATAACAAGAAAAATGAAATCATTTTTATGTGGGAATGTACACGCAAACGCATCGAATATTCTCTGACTTCCGGTATTTGAATAAAGTCGATTAAATTATTGATCGATACACCCGACAATAATAAAATTTATTACGAAACCGTGAAACATAGTAAATCTTTATGAATTGTGTTACAAGTTCGTTGATTATCAAACAATGAAATTACGTAAATTTTAATGAAATATAATATAACGAGATTGGCGCCCGAGGCAATTTCTCGGTAGATGAAGCCTCAAGTGTCGCCATCTTTGCGACTTCCGGTCTTTCGTGGCTCTCCGGGTTCGGTCGAAGTGGTGTCTTGTGTCTTTTCCGATTTGTCAAAATGGTAAGAAAGTACGCGTGCATCACAATCGTGAAAAATATCCGTTCGAATCGACGTTAATTTCGCTATAAACGACGGAAATTAATGGTTCAAAGGTGACAAATGTTATTGGATCATTTAACGAAAATGTTATTTATCCGCAGGGTATCGACATCAATCATAAACACGATCGCAAAGTGCGGCGAACGGAGCCCAAGTCGCAGGATGTGTACTTGCGTCTTCTTGTCAAGGTAACAGTCCCAAACTATTCACAATAATCGTGTATGAATCTTTTTTCAATTTCAAGTAAACACTATTTGTCCGATAAAAGCACTTGAAAATTATTCGTCTCAATTGTTTGTTGGTTTTCCAAAATTTGTAGGTTATGTGTTGTTTGTGTTGGGACACGCGACCAAATCTGCATAAGTGTACAATTTTAACTTCACCGTTTCAAGCTCCTCGAAACTTTTGCGAGCCGCACTCTGTGCCAGTTTTTTCTCCATAAACTGGGCCAATTTGAAAGTTCGCTATATCAACCTTCGACCTTCCTATTCTGACTCGCAGAAATTTTATCTTGCATGTCAATTATTATGGTCGAAACATTTCATACTGATTTTGCAAAACTATGAGTAATACGATTTCATTGTTAACAATGTTCTCAGGCTTAAATGTTAATTACCAATTTTTTCTCACAAATTGTAGCTGTACCGTTTTTTGGCCAGACGCACCAATGCCAAATTCAACAAGATCATTCTCAAGCGTCTTTTCATGAGCAAGATCAATCGGCCACCAATTTCGCTCGCTCGCGTTGTCAGGTTCATGAAAAAACCAAATCGTGAAAATTGCATTGCCGTTGTCGTCGGCACGATTACCGACGATGCCAGGATCTTTGAAGTCCCCAAGCTTACGGTAAGCCATTTCATTTTACGGTTGAAATTAATAAAAAAGGTCAACATAACCTCAAAAGATTTGAAATATTTTTTTTTTTGCTTTTTGGAATGAAAAATAAAATAGTGGGGCCGTCTGCATCATTGATAGACGCACGCAGCATCCCTGTTTTTTTCCCATTCGAACAATTCATTTCTGCGAAACTTGTGGTCGCAATTTTTTCTCTATTTCTCTTGCACAACTGTGGAAAGGCAGGCCGAGGGCTTACCCCTGCCCTTAAAATATATTCCAAACGTTTCTATCCATGCTGAACTAAATATATGGAAAAAGAAAATTTGTACAGAATTTTCGTTAATCAAAACAACAAATTGGTTTCTACTTAACAAATTTCCTGGTAGATCTTTTCTCATTTATAATTTCTTAATTTTTTTTTTCATGATTTATTATTTTATTGTTATATGTATGAAACGACAAATTGTGGATGTGAAGCAACATTTGTGTTTCTTGAATTTTTTTTTTTTTTTCTTACAATCTTTTGCGAACCGCACTCTGTGTCAATTTTTTGTAAAGATTGGTTCAATTTGAACGTTCGCTACATAAAAATTGAGTCGACTTTCCTATTCTGTCTTGAAGAAATTTGCTGCAAGACAATTATATTAGTCGATACATTATCGTTATTTTTACGCACTAAAATAATCCCTTTTGAGTTTGTGGAAACTGTGAGTTCTTGACTCAAATAAGTAAACCAAAGCTTTGAGGAAATTTGGCCAATGTTCAATCGGTCAACGATATGATTGAAATTAAGTCAATTACTATCATTTTCTCCAGATATAGCGATGATCGATTAGAAGTTGTTTTTGTAAACAACAACTTTTAATGATTTTCAATTATTTACAATAAAAAAACTGTATTGAGGGATTTCAGTCACCAAAATAAAGCAATTTGTCAATTAGATGAAAATACTTGGTACAATAACGAACCTTGTGTTACGTTTCAACAAAACTGCAAATTTAGATATTCTGAATAGCAATATTGGTGAACGAACTTTTGGAAAGCGCATCTCAATATTTTTCACTCCTTCCAACATTCCGATTATCCTGGTGACGATACCTTAATCAGCAAAGTCTCATTCCCTTTGCACGCAAGACGCTCTCGAGACTGAATATAGAAACTGTACATTGAAATCTGTGGAACAGAATTATTACGTCATTGTTGAGCGAATGCTAGTGTTTATGGAAATGAGCCTTCGCTAAGATATCTTTGCTGACGTGATCCAAATGTTACGAGGAATGAAAAATCTTGAAACGAGTTTTCGAGTGGTCCGGGCGAACTATAAGGCTGTGTCCAATTAAAAATAAAGTCAAATTCTCATTATGCCAAGTAACCTTTGTGTAATCTATCCTTTTTATTTTGGATTTTTTTGGTGACGACCTCCTTAAGTTCGGTTATTCCTAGTCAAATCAGCGAAACAAAGAAAATCTCCTCTACACGGTATTTTGTTTATATTTCTTATCGTGCGAAAAATTGAAAATGATGAAATCATGCATAATATTCTGGTTTTAAGCGAGTGTCCGGAAAGATACACTTTCATATTATATTAAATGGTACAATTGAAACATATGCTGGTGTTGTGATTGTTTGTCACATCGTTACGGAACTATTCATATTTTCCACTGAGAGTTTAAATTGTACATTTCGTCCAAATTTGTATGTTTCTTTTTTTTTTTTTTTTTTTTCTATTTTGGTTTTCCTTTCACGAAACAGATATGCGATTACTCACAGTTACGTGTAATATGAACCAATTCTATTAATCTCCAAAACTTCTAGTATGATGTGATTCGCATAAGTTGTCATCACCCTTTCACCTACGGCATACAATAAATTTAAGATTTTTATCTTGATTTTCCTCGATGACCAAACATCCTTAAATTCTTTTTTTTTCCAATTATCGAATTATTTTCATAATCAATCGTTGCATGGGTTTTTTTTTATTTCGCTGAAAAAATATTTTTTTCTTTGCCACAAATGTAAACTAAAAAACATGAAATTATCTCCAACCAAAAGGTGTGTGCTCTGCGAGTAACCGAGAAGGCTCGAGGACGAATCCTCAAGGCAGGCGGTGAAATAATAACGTTCGATCAGCTGGCTCTTCGAGCACCGACAGGAACAAAAACCGTTCTGATGCAAGGACGCCGTAAGGCACGCGAGGCCGTCAAACACTTTGGTCCAGCGCCGGGTGTTCCTCACTCGCATACCAAGCCATTGGTGCGCTCGAAGGGACGTAAATTCGAAAGAGCGCGAGGTCGCAGGCGCAGCTGCGGTTACAAGAAGTAGAAACTCACGCCGACGGATCACGTATAAAAAAAAAATCTACTTCATTGTTCATTATTCCGCAAAGTGCTCTGTTTTCCTTCTTTTTTTTTTTCATCATCCTTGTGCGATTTTATCGTCGATAACGTTTGAGCAATGTCGCGTTTCGTTGTACGGGAGAATATTGGGCCAATGAACGATGAAATTCACGATTTAACGAGTTGGAAATTTTGATTTATTTACCTCTTCTCACTACTTTTCCTCGTGTGACACGGCAGCATGAAAGCAATGGCGAAACTATGGATTCATTTGGATATGAGTAATGTGTCGCTAATTACTTGATGGAAGAAAAAAAAAAGCTACAGTTTGAAACTCGCAAGTTCCTTCCTCGAAATTTCACACAACGCTCAATGTCTCCTCTATCGAGAATTATTGGGTTTTAAACTTAATTCTCGCTGTTTTTCAATTTAAAAAAACGAATTATTTATGGTTTACGGTACATTCTATTTTATTCGGAGTATTGTCCTTCAGAAGCGACCTTTTGCCATCTTTCACGCAACAAATGGATTCCACGCCAATAGAAATCAAAAACTGTCCTGGACGTTTTTTGTCTTTAAGGGACAACACCACTCTAGCGCCAGAAAAAAAGGCCTAAGTTTGACGATTTATTTTGCGAGTATGGAAAAAGGAATATGAGTTTTTTTTCAAAGGGTTTATTTAACACATATTGAAGTATGGAAAAAAAAATGTTATTATCATTTTGATACAAATTGGCGGCGACAGAGTCCATCTTGAAAATCGGCTTTTTTTAAAACGCCTTCGCGGGAGGATGGTTTTCTCATAAAGTATAAGACCTGGAACAAAAAACGAAAAAATTTTATAATCTATATACGATTGGCTATGAGACTACATAGGAGTTTTTTTTAAAACAAATTTTGTGGAAATGTTGCACTTTTGAAAAAATGTATCGATTCAGTGCCAAAAAATAACAGAAAATTGTTTATAAACAAAAGTTTTAATTAAATCGAAAAACGGTTACGTACTCCGATAAAGAATGTAATTGTGAAGCTGCTATCAAAATTTCAAATCGATCCACGCATCGGCGTTCAAGTAATACGTTTTCCCAGTTTGAAAAAGACGATTTTCAAGATGGCCTCTGTCGCCGCCATTTTGTATCAAAATGATAATAAAAAAATTTATTTTCATAATTCAATATGTGTTAAATAAAACCTCTGAAAAGAAATCTTAATCCTTTTTTCATACTACCAAAATAAATCGTCAAAGTTAGGCCTTTTTTTCTGCCGATAGAGTGGTGTTACCCCTTAAACTTAAATGGCCACTTTTAAATCGTCTAAACCAATTTCGGGGGTGAGTGTCAAAATTCGGAACGACCACTATTTCCGACGGCCGAAATGTGGAATTTCAAAATAACGAACGTTCAATTGTTCGAACGTCTCATATTAAGAGCGTCTTTAAATCGGAAAATAAATAATGAGAACACGAAAACACAAAACCGATAGTTCAATGTTATTTCGGTTCCATGTCTAAACATCACGTTGCAACAACTGTACGGATAGTAACATCGTAGGCGAAAACTACACAGCGCATATTTACACATCCGGTTTAATGGGTTTTGTTGAGTTTTATTGAGTTTTGAACGCAACAACACAACCCAAAACCCCACAAAACCGAAGAAAACCCACTAAAACGGATGTGTACGAGGTCTGTTAAAAAAGTATCGCGAATTTTGAATTTCCGCGGGCTACGTATATTCGATTTTCGATTTTTTTTGTGGCGTTAGGTTGGTACTCATGTCCCTCACTTATGCTGAAAAAATCGGCCATTTTAACCGTTTAGTTAAATAGTTAAAATAGTTTTTACTTGTCCTCGATTTTTGCCTATTCCAAAAAATGGATCAAAGAATCTGTATCAAATTTTGTGTGAAAAACAAAATTAAGTGCGCGGACGCATTCTGAATGTTGACTGTGGCATATGGTGAAGCTACCTTGGACCAAAGCAACGTTTATCGGTGGTACAAAATGGTCTCAGAGGGCCGAGAAGACGCGAACAACGAAATGCGTTCCGGACGCCCGAGCACATCAACAACAGACGAAAACATTGATGAAATGAAGAAAATAATATTGGCCAATCGTCGAATCACCGTTAGAGAAGTTGCTGAGGTACTAAACATATCGATTGGCTCGTGCTATTCGATTTTTACCAATGATTTGGGCACGAGACGGGTCGCCGCGAAATTCGTGCCAAAATTGCTCAATTTCGAACAAAAACAGTGTCGCGTTAACATCGCTGAGGAGCTGTTGGACTCGGTCCGCGACGACCTAAATTTGCTCCAGAGGGTCATAACTGGTGACGAATCATGGGTTTATGGTTATGACGTGGAAACCAAAGCTCAATCATCGCAATGGAAGCTGCTTTTTTGGAATAGGCAAAAATCGAAGACAAGCCAAAACACGTCTAACCAAAACAGCTGTCAACAATTAACTAAACATTCAAAATGGCCGATTTTTTCAGCATAAGTGAGGGACACGAGTACCAACCTAAAGTCATAAAAAAATCGAAAACCGAATGTACGTAGCCCACGGAAATTCAAAATTCGCGATACTTTTTTAACAGACCTCGTATGCACTGTTGTAGTTTTCGCCTGCGATGTTATTATCAGTGAAGTAATTGCAACCTGATGTTTAGACGTGCTACCGTTCACCATAAGCTTCTTGAAGCATGCGGTGACTTTCAGCAGTACCTTTTCGTAAATAGCAAAGTTTCCCGCATATGCTGTTTCGTTGGTTCAAAACCTGACATTGTCGATATTATAAAAAAAAAAGGCGTTTGTACAAGTGAATTCACTCTTGAACACTGAATATCGTAGGTCATGTCCAATACTTCAACACAGTATAGTTAGTCTAACTTCTATAAAAATAATACTAATTACGCCATCTCATATAAAACAGCGGGAATTAACTTTAAACCCCAATAATTCCATTCAGCTTGCTGCCATTAAAAGTTTTCCCTTGACTTTACCATACAATTCGCATTGAAAGTGGTATGGTAACCGGCGATTTCTATTGACTGCCGTTCGGTACTCAATGACACATTTTTGCTAAGGGAAAAACGGTGGAAATTCCCACTTGTCCATCGCTTTCTCCTCGTTTCTGAAGATCTAGAAATCTCTGTATTAGTGACTTTTGTTATTTTTTTCTCCCTCGGAGGAATCTACGCGAATTTTCGCAAACCAGGAGGACGCGATGTACAAGCCTCTTTTTTTGCACGTTTTTCCCTATCCTCTACGGTGCGCAGAATGGAGTGTTTCACTTCAGGTTGATGGTCGGAATAATTTTTCGAAAATTAATCAAGTTTATCAAAAATAAGCAATTTAAAAAATTCCTCTACAAGGTAATTAATTTCTAATAACTTTAGTCATTTTTTTCGAGCATTATGAAAAAGCAATGAGTGTGAGACAACTCGTTTATTGTGTTTATTTTACAACGATACGAATGAGATTTAAGAATGCCTACTTTGTTATTCACCCGTAGGATTTTCGGCCATCTCGTCGTCGCCATTAGCCTCCAAATCCTCGGGCTTTTCCTCGTCATCCGAACCGCCATCGTCCGTGCAACTCACGTCCGGAAAATACAATTTAGCCTCCTCGATCGCCGTTTCGGGATTTTCACTGACGTGATAAGGGCCGATACCCGCGAACGTCAGAAAAGCCTCGGAACCGATTTTCTTCACGATACTGACGAAAGCCTCGTATCTAAAATAATTTCATTAAAATTTCTTCTTTTTCTTTTTTTCGTTCCCTTTTTTGGCATTGTCCAATGTTCAATATTTTTCTCGCTTTTCACGAGTGTTTGAACATTTTGACCGTTTTTTTATGAAAGTTTAGACCTCGCATCGCTTATAGGAGAAACTAATTTCCCGGAAAAAAAATTCGCTGCTTGCTCGACTTCCGTGAAGTTCGTGCTAACGAGCCGTATCAATAAGCGTTTTACACGAATAATATTGTACGTGATCCGGATGTTTAGTATTGAATTTCATTGAAATCGGTAAAGGGTATTCCAATTTTTCGAAATTTCATATTTCATCGTAATTTTTTTAACATTTACAAAGCTTCCCTTATAGGAAAAACAAAATTGAAAAATATATACTTGCTAATGGGAGCGAGTTACGATGCTTTTCAATTATGACAATTGTTTTCACAATTTTTTCTGAAGTGTAATTTTGATCCCCTTTTTTTTCAATTCGCATTCAATAATTTTTACTTATTGAGAATTTTTACGGTATCGTTCGACGTCTATTAAACATTCTCAAGGTCTCTTTTCATCAACATCGAAATATACATATGTATTTTATTTTTCTTGCTACGGTATAGAAAAAAAAACGAGCATTTCACTCAAATTCAAAATAATTTTTTTCGTGCAAGTTTAAATTGAAGTTTTCTCTTGGCAATTCATTCCATACGGGCCTCACCCCGTTTTTTCTTCGATCTTCTCGTCGAATTCGTCGATGCTAGTGGCTATGAGTTTTGCCTCCGGCGGTTTGTCTCTCTCGAAAATTCCAAAATTCACAACTTCCGACTCGTGAATCTCCAGCACCATTTTTAATTCGTTACGTCGCGTGCTGTCGTATTTAAAAACGATTATCGGAGCCTTGGACGTTTTATCCTCGTACTGGAAGATGAAAATACAAGATTTCGATCGAGATAAGAAATTATTGTTTCGACGTTTGGGAAAAAAATCTTTTTTCTATTTCACCAATTGACAAAACGATTGTTAGAGAATTTTGTCGTGAATTCTTCACTAAATTTTTTAATTCCCGACAGAGGAAATTATTGTAATCAGCCCGAAAATTGGAAATCGATTTTTCACCATATCTCCATGTTTCAAGGTGTTTCACGGTGTTTTTCGACTATTTTCGAAGATATATCCGGATGGGTGTCCGTGTTTGTGTTTTAAATGTATGTAACCAACATTTTAGAACTGATTAGATTTTGGATAAAATCGGTCCAGTGGTTTGGCCGTTTTTTTAGGAAACTCTTGAAATTTTTTGTGATTATGCAAAATATTTTTTTGTTCGGCAGTTTTTGCTATTGGAATATGTGCTTTTCAGGTCGCTTATCACAAATACCATAATCTTTTTTACTAAACATGTAAGTTTTAAAGGATTTACAACACAGGGCGTTACTAGCATTAAGGTAGTAGTCTGTTAACTTACCCGATTTTCATGTCTTTTTTGGAGGGCGTTTTTTTTGTAGGAAAATAAAAATGAATCGTTTTGGATATTTAGGATGTTTTTATTTACATATTAAAGATACAAAAAAAAAATTTTTTGAAAAAATTTAATAGTTTATTATTATTATTATTGATCGAAGTTGGCACCTCGAAAAAAAAGCGCGTGGGTGGCCCCGGTGATTTTGGCTCTTGATTTTATCTGAAATAAAAAATTCTTGATAATTCTTAATCTGTAGACATGTCATTCTGGTCGGAACTACTGAAGTTAAATTTCATGGATAAATAACAAAATGGCGGACTTTGGAAAAAAAAGTCCTTTTATTTTGCCCGCCATTTTGTTATTTATCCATGAAATTAACTTCAGTATTTCCGACCAGAATGACATGTCTATAGATTGAGAATTGTCAAGAATGTTTTATTTCAGATAACATCAAGAGCCAAAATGACCGGGGCCACCCACGCGCTTTTTTTTCGAGGTGCCAACTTCGATCAATAATAATAATAATAATAAACTATCAAATTTGTTCGAAAAATTGTTTTTTCGTATCTTCAATATGTAAATAAAAACATCCTAAATATCCAAAACGATTCATTTTTATTTTCTTACAAAAAAACGCCCTCCAAAAAAGACATGAAAATCGGCTTAAGTTACCAGACTACTACCTTAGATCGCATCAGACCATAACCTAACCACCTTCATGTTAAATCGTCATCAGTAGACTTTAGTTTTTAATATGTCATTTTGTCAAAGTGTAAAGAACATAGTTTTTTTCGAACGACAAATATGTCGACTTTTGTGCCAGCGAAACGCAATTTGCGGATAACTACCTTTCTGCTTCCATTTGAAGAAAAAAGCAGCTGAAGGTCATCGATTGTTTCGTCAGACTTATGGGGACCATGCTCCAACAATTTCAACTTGTGAGTACTGGTTTAGACGGTTGAAAAGTGGTGATTTTGACACGGAGGATAAGAAACGTTTGAAGATACAGAATTGAAGGCATTATTGAACGAAGACTTGGAGTCTTTGTTCAATAATGCCTTCAAAAATGTTGTATTCTAGAAACATGGACGATATTTGAGTCTGCAAGACTTGAAAATTTTCGTAATATTTTGACAATGAGTATTTTCGCCGTTTTGAAAATTTTTCAAACACTCGCGAATAATTAAGTTTGAAATTCCGATAGATGCATATTTTTTTTTTCGATGTTTGTTCGAAAAATCTTAAAAAAGACGAAAATATTTAGAGGCAAAATAATACGAACATTTTCGAGTCCTGCAGACTCAAATATTAAGTATACAAGTTTTGAAGGATTTTTTTGTGAAAATTGGAGCATTATTGCGCTAAAACGGTAACAAGTTGAGGTAACAAAATCCAATTGTACCTCAATTTGTTACCATTTTTGCGCAATAAATCTCCAATTTTCACAAAAAAATCCTTCACAACTTGCTTTCGTAAAATTGGAGCTGTAGAGGATTTTTTTTGTGAAAATTGGAGCTTTATTGCGCAAAAATGGTAACAAAGCTCCAATTTTCACAAAAAAATCCTTCAAAACTTGTATACCGAATATTTGAGTCTGCAGGACTTGGAAATTTTCGTATTATTTTGCCTCCGAATATTTTCGTTTTTTTTTAAGATTTTTCGAACAAACATCGAAAAAAATAATGTGCATCTGTCGGAATTTGAAACTTAACTATTCGTGAGTGTTTGAAAATCTTCAAAAAGATGAAAATACTCAAAGTCAAAATAATACGAAAATTTCCAAGTCTTGCAGACTCAAATATTGTCCATGTTCCTAGAATACAACATTTTTTCTATGTTCCACGATGGCAAAAATGTTCAGTCACACGTAGTCGAAAATTGCCCAAGTCCTACGGCCGTGACTTTTTTCTATGTCCCTTCCAACCGAGTTTTTTACAAGTTCCCATAACGTCAAATTATTCAGAGTCTCGAAAAATTTCAATTCCGTAAAAAAGTTGAACGTCGCTCACTTTCTCCGAGTATTGTTAATCTTGCCATGACAAATCCTCACACAACAATCGATCACGATCAACTGATCTTTTCTTCAAATGGAGGCAGAAAAATAAAACTTCCCGCAGAGTGCGTTTCGTTGGCACAAAAGTCGACATATTTAGAGTTGTTCTTTACACTTTGACAAAATGACATACTGAAAACTAAACCCAACTGATGACGCTTTAACATCAAAGTGGTTGGGTTATGGTTTGATGCAATTTAATACTAGTAACTGTCACTCTTATAAAGCCTTTAAAACTTACATGTACCCCCAATATCTTCTATTTTCCTGGAAAACAAAATTTTTTCCGTCCCACGATGGAAACATTTTTGTAAGTCCTACGAATCTGAATTTTTTCCATATCCCTTCCAACCGAATTTTTTATATGTTCCCATAACGTAAAATTATTCAGAATCTCGAAAATGTTGCAAGTCCCTAAACAAAAAGTTGAAGTCATTCACTTTTTTCCGAGTGCTTTCAATCTTGCCGTGACGAATCCCGTACGAACTTCCGGACCCTAGTTATTTCGCATTGAATTTGGCGATAATCGATCAAAACGATTAGATTATATAAAATTTGCAATATTTCAAAAAAACTTTCGTTAACGATTTAATTCGAGAAAATTTCGCGCCATCAATTAAAAATTCTTATGCACAACTAATTTGACGTTACGGAATATTTGATGCTAAGTTTGTTGAGCGCCGACAAAACGGTTTTAAGATTTTTGTTTATTTTGCATTTTTCAAAGAATGATTCCGCCCTTCAGTCTGAAAGCAAAACGCATTATTCAACACACTAAAGAGGGTCAGAAGAAAAGATGCAAATTGATACTTGCAGGTTGCTTCCTCCTCGTTTTGAAAAATTCACATATAGTTTATCTCACTCGAGGATGATAACGTGAAGAAAAAGCCACTTACTCATAGAGAGAGAGATTTAGTAAGTCGGCGAAAACAAGGGAGAAACGCCCTGTGCAAGTATCAATTTGCACTTTTTTTTTTAAGCACAGCAAAGGTGCTTATATATTTACCGGAAACGTTGTCTCGATGTACTTCCGGAAAATAATTCGAAAGATCGTTGCTTTACTACGTGGATTGGGTGGAGCCCACACTAATGGGAATTCTGTGCTGTCCTTGTCGCTCGGTAGAAAAGCCGGTCGATGGCGTTCCGCGTAACTGGCAAAAAAATGTCAACAATACAGAAACAACACTGTGGAACAGAACGGACGTGACACGAATTCATTAAGGGCTCACATACCCCTGTGCGCGCTGAAAACCGAGCAAATTTGCAAAATTATTATAAAGATTATATTGTGAAAAAAAAATTAAATTGCTGTTGTCACATTTTTTATTAACTTTTCAACTATAAGAAAAAAATTGGAAAATTTTTTTTTGCTTAATACTAAGGCTATTTTTTACGGGTATAAATGGACTACTGATGAAAACCTTGGTGAAGTTATGATATTGTCTCCTTGTCGACAGCATAACTTCACCAAAAATTATTCAATCTGCAAAAATAAAAAAGAATCCAGTAAAATAATGTAGTAGAAATAGTCTGACGGGGCGAATTTTTTCGTTTTTTTTTCAACAATAATTGCAATTAAAATTAAAAAAAAATAGTGTTTCATCATTTATAAAAAATTGTCCAACCAAGAAATTTGAAAAACCCCTCATCAGACTATAGAGAAAATAATTATAAAAATAAAAAAAATAAAACGTTAAAATGTATTAAAAATTGACTGAGTTATCGTGCTGACACTGTCTAAAAACATAATTTCGAGAAAAACGCGTTTAAATAATGTTGATACTGAAAAAAAAAAAATGTTACTCTTATAGTTGAAAAATTAATAAAAAATGTGAAAACAACAATTCAATTTTTTTTTCACCAAATAACCTTTACAATAATTTTTTTAAATTACTCGGTTTCCAGCGCTCGCAGAGGTATGTGACCCCTTAAAAAAAGTCTTAAGAGTATGGGAAAGACGATCAGAAACACCAACGGCTTCTGTACTGTGGAGACGTTTGTAACCTTGGTAATATTTAAGGAAAATACGCAAATTAACCGTGCTATAGGCGATTTAATAATAAATATTTAGTATTGCAACTTCTAATTTGCCAGGTAGGACCTCAAAAACTCTCGTAAATTGTCTGAATTGAAAATTGAACAAGGAAAATGTCGTGTTCGGGTCTGCAAGTAGCGCCAGTGGAATTACCATTTAGCAACCTGACCTCTCTCGGCCAAATTTCAAACCACTCTCTCCCAGTCGGTGCCCGAGGATTACTGTGCGAATGGGTCACGTTTTAATCATAATTAAAAATGTACTCCTTTATTACAGCAACAATATAATAAACGAAAATCGGGAGAACAAAGACAATGTTCGATCCGAGGGCTATGAGTATTTCAGCCCACGCGAAAGGTCAAAAACCGTTTTATTTGTGTCGTATAAGCAACAAGAGGTGCGACTGAGATTGCGCAATAGTTGAAAAATTACCAATTTATAAAATATAACATTGTGTCATGTGATGGATTGATGTTATAAGTAATAGTTTATTGTCAGAAGTCATTTATTTAGCTGCAGAGTGGCGGGCAATATTTTTCTGATTTTGAGATTAAACATGGCACGTCACATACGAGGGGGAACCCAAAAAAAAACGGGAATTTCGTCATAATTTCTTTATTTTTAAATATTTTTACACCAAATTTTGATCACCTTCAAAGTATTCTCCTTTGACCACAACGCACCTCTGCAAACGATCCTTCCAATGTTCGAAACATTTTTTTAATTCACTTATCGGGATGTTCTTTAGGCCTTCCAGCGATTTTTGTTTTATCTCCTCCACAGTGACAAGACGTTTGATTGCTGCTTTGTTTCGGGGTCGTATCCATAGCACCACGATTCATCACCAGTAATCACCTTGGAAAAAAGTTCAGGGTCCTCTTCGAGCTGATTTTGAAGTGGAAAACATGCCTGAAGTCGACGCTCCCTTTGCTCGTCTGTGAGAAGGCGAGGGACAAATTTGGCTGCAACCTCTGCTCACGTGCAAATCTTTGGATAAAATCCTCTGTATTGAACTCCATTATATCCCAGACATCTCACAGAGTTGATCAATGGTTCGACGATGGTCTTTACGAATGAGAGCATTGATTTTGTCGACGTTTTCGTCACTTCTTGACGTTGAGGGGCGCCCTGAACGGTGTTGGTCTTCAATTGACATTTCTCCATTTAAAAAACGTGAAAACCACTCGTAGACTTTGGTTTTACTTAGGGCAGCGTCTCCATAAGCAGTCTTAAGAGGATGTATCAGTCGCCTCGAACGGCTCGAAAACGCTAAAGACTCGTTCTCCGATACGGTACAACCAATCGCGTTGAAATTTTGGGCACAAAGTCTGAACAGTGGCTAAACTTTGTGCAGTTCAAAATTTTGAAAAAAACTCTACAGTTTCAGTTACCATGGGAGAAATTACTGAATTTTTCACTGTTAGACTCAACGGATTGTTACATCCTCACTTTAGCCACTGGGCAATATAAAAACACATATTTTGCGCTTTGTTTCATCTTGTTCCATGCAGAAATTATCGAAATCGGACGTTTTTCCGTTTTTTCTCAAAAAAATACCGACTTCTGCCTGTATTACCCAAAATTTAGTGCGCCAATATTCCGAGTGGCGGCGCTAACGTCGGTTTCTTAGATGCATGCTTTCTCTATCCGTTCCTTACTTAGGAGACCGGCATCAACGGTGGGAGAGAGACGGTAACCGTGCCCATGGCGCTGGTTTTACTTAGGGCAGCATCACCATAAGCAGTCTTAAGCATTACAGTAGTTTCCGCGGCCGATTTCCCCAACAGGAAACGAAATTTCAAAGCCGCGCGTTGCTCTCGACAATCGGTCATCACGTTTTCGCCGAAATGGAAAAAGTTGTTTCACTACAAAAATTCCCACGGGCGAACCGATGCACTCACGGCGACAGAACTTCGCACACTAACTCAGGAGACGTGTCCCCAACGGAAACCTGGTCGAGCAATGGGTTCCCCCACTCTCCCTCGCCGCCGCAGCGCAATTCCCATTTTTTTTTGGGTCCCCCCTCGTATGTATCCAATTGTCCCAGTTGGTTCTGTCCTCGCACAAATATCCACGGTGATAATCCTGATTATCAGCTCGTACTAAATGCATTACATTTCGCGAAAATATATACGATAATCGAGAGTTTACTACCGTTCCCCATGCTAACTATCGCTGGCTGACTTAGGCTGAGTAAGAATGAGCGGCCATTTTAATTAGGCCACGGCTCCGTGGTAATTTCCAATATAAACGAACTGAACCAAAACACTTTTCCACGATTACTGTATTTTTCGATCAAATACCACGTCGTTAATTTTGCAGATACAGCAACAAACGAAGGCTCTTTAGTTTGATTCTTGTCTGTCTCTATCGTGATGGCAACACTTTTCGGGATTATGCCATACAATTTATGTTCAATTTTGTTCTAGACCATCTTCGGTCTTAGTTGGAATTGTACATTTCTATTTCGAATTTCAATATTTTCGGGTATTAACGATAGAGATAAAGGCGTCCAGAATAACATCTCCAATTTTCAAATTTTTCGGTTCGATAGTTTAGGAGCGATCACACGGAGAAGTTGACAGTTAAAATTATTTTCAAGTTGAATTTCGGATTTGCCGCCGTTCAATATCGTTGAACAAAAATTAATTCTGACTTAATTTCAATCCATATATTTGTTTCACTAGAAAATTAAATGATCCTTCTGGAATTTTGTCGTCGATGGTCCGAAGGAGAGACCCAAAGGATACATCAATTTCATTTCCAATTAACTTTTATGAGGATTAATTTAAGTTCGTAGTTATATAAATTACAAAAGAGCAAACACCAACTCAGAATTTTGTTCACAATTGCCGAAAGGCTTTTGCCTTGCCGAAAAAGAAAACAGACTCGAAAGATATTTCCTAACATCCGTTTCCGGTTTTCAACGTTTTTGTTAATTATTTTATTATTTGATTCAGGACTAATGATAATGCTTCGTTATTTAAGTTTAAAACGAACCATCCTTCTGGAAGTTTCTCGTTGATAGCCGGGAGTCTCGCCTCACCGAACAACAGGCTAAGAAGGTACTTTTCAACGTCCATTTCCGGTCTCTTGTCGTTAACTTTGAGCCTCAGAAACATGCATCTTCCATCCGTGAGTAATTTCTTTGCGCTTTCGTTCATTTCCCAATTGGACTGTCAAAAACGTTAAAAATGTTATTACATTTTATAATTCTTCAAATTTTCGAGCGACACTTTTTTTAAGGAATAACACCACTCTAGCGGCAGAAAAAAAGATCTAACTTTGACGATTTATTTTAGAAGTACGAAAAAAGGAATAGGATTTCTTTTCAGAGGGTTTATTTAACACATATTGAAGTATGAAAAACAAATTTTTTATTATCATTTTGATAAAAAATGGCGGCGACAGAGCCCATCTTGAAAATTGTCTTTTTTGAAAATACCTCCACGGGAGGACGGTTTTCTCGTAAAGTATAAGACATGGAATAATAAACCAAAAATTTGTATAATCTACATACTATGGGCTATGGGACTACGTAGGGGATTTTTTTTTATCAAATTTTGTAGAAATGGTGCACTTTGAATAATCAATCTATTTTTTGCCAAAAAAACGCAGTAAATCGCTTATAAAAAAAAAAGTTTACATTAAATCAAAAAACGGCTACGTACTCCGATAGAGAATGTAATTGTGAAGCTACGATCAAAATTTCAAATCGATCCATGCAACGGTGTTCAAGTAATACGTCTTCCCAGTTTGAAAAAGACGATTTTCAAGATGGGCTCTGTCGGCACCATTTTGTATCAAAATGATAATTACATTTTTTTTTTCATACTTCAATATGTGTTAAATTAACGCTCTAAAAAAAAGCCTATTCCTTTTTTCATACTCCCAAAATAAATCGTCAAAGTTAGGCCTTTTCTCGGCCGCTGGAGTGACGTTAACCCTTAAATAAGATATGGAAACAAAAATTCCTTTCACCTCGATGAACATTTTCGAAAGTGTTTCCTCGTCCAAGCGTTTTCGAAGTTCCTGAGAAATTGCATAATTTCCAGGTAAAATATTTTCCACGAGCTCGACGTAAGGAGGACTCAAATTTTTGTCGCGTTTGTGTCCCTCATCGTCCTTGAATACCCACGGATAGAGAAGAAGAAATGTTTCATCCTGCAGCGAAGTCGTGTAGTGTAACATTTCTGCTTCATACTTTGCTTTTATCTCGGCCTCTGTACGATCAAAATAATTTATAACTTAAAATGATTGATACGCTCGAAAAAAATTTGTTTTTTTTTTCATTCACTCTAGAAAAAATTACAAGCGTCATCGAGAAGTTTGAAGAAAATTCAAAAGCCAAAAAATTAGGCAAGATACATAAAAATGGCGATGGGGACTAAAAGGAACACACCGAGCTACATATGGAGAATGGAGGTGGGATGCCGAGGAATTGGAGTAGAGCTGTGGAAGCGAGCGGCAAAATATATAGAAGTGGTAAAAATGGAAGACGGAAGATAACAAAAAAAATGCTCACGAGAAGAAGTAGGAGGAATAGCGAATAGGGACCCGACCCGAAATGGGAGAGCGAAGTAAGAACAGCAATGGAGGAGGCAGGAGAAGGACGAATATGAGAAACGATAAGGACCGAAAATAGCAGAGAATTGGAAAAACAAATATAGTGATCAGGATCAAGACGGACCAAGAAATTTAGAACGACTGGAGTAAGATCGACGCGTTCAACTGCTGCAAGGAATATCAAACCAGGAAAAGGGGTGTAGAACTGGAAGATACTGGGAAGACAAGAATTTCCGGGAAGAAACGAAAGAAACGTGGGTGAGGGTGAGATGCGGGAATATAGGGAAGGAGAAAGAAAAGGGTTTTGAGGACACGAAATGTTTACTATGCAGGGAAAGAGTGGAAACGGTGGTGCATATATGCGAATGCACAGAGGGAAAAGTGCTAGCGGGAAGGGAGGTGGTAGAAGGACTCAAGAGATGGCTAGGCTCAGGAACAAACCTCAAACAGATAATAGAGACTGCGCTAAGGGGAGAAAGACCGGTGGTGACTCTCTGCGGTTACATGGCGGAATTTGAGAGGTTGTGGAGTAGGAAACAAAGTGGATAAGGGCATAGGATGTGAGGAATGTAAAGAGTAGAGAGCCAAAGGGAAGCAAATATAAGGTCATGGAATAAAAGGATGTAAGGAAGCAGGTCACGAGGAATCTCTCTGGGCTCTGCCCCCCTGCGCGCTTCGCGCGCCACCCCAGCCCGTTCCATCCCCCCCCCCCCCCCAACTCTTGTACACGGCGGCGGCGGCGAAATATTTATATAATATAGATATATATATATATTAAGGTGGCCTTTAATATGGGTCAAAACAAAATTGATCGCGCCGCCCTTCAAAGCGGTTCCGAATACTAAAAAAAAAACCTACACGAGGCCCCAGCTACGTCCGTTAAGAGGAAGACGTGGCTGTAAGCATGAAATTTAAATATCAATTTTTCTTCATGATTGGAGACATTTTGATTCTTTTAATCTAGTTTATATGTCAATTTTTCTTTTTAACTTTCCGAAGCTATTGTATATTGGTATTCAATATACAGATCAGATAATATGGTCCTCCATACTAGATTTGATGAGCGTTCAGGTCTGCCATCCTATTATTTTGGAACAATGGTTTGATTTAGCTGCTGTCAAACGTTTTTAATCATATCAAAATCAAACGTTAAATTTGCATCTTGTCAAAACAATCTATTAAGTAAGAAAGATATAAATTCACGATAAACCATTCACATCGAACTTATTATGAAAAAAATATTACGAAAAAAAAAATTATGTTTCTTCCGACCAATTGGATGACTTGTGCGAATAAATAATGTCTTTGTTTTCAATAAAACGAACAAGCTCGCCAAGTTTAAAATCCTGCCAAATTTAAAATGTCCTTATGCATTTTTGCGAAAGTAATTTTCAAATATATTTTTTATCCACATCACTGGAAGTCTGATCTCAGTGAAATATTAATATGTTTGCATCTCAGCACACAAGGAATATTTCTAACGAAATTGAAAAAAAAAACAATTCTGGCCGATCCGGAAGTTCGATGTGAATGGTTTATCGTGAATTTATATCCTTCTTACTTAATAGATTTTTCTGACAAGATGCAAATTTAACGTTTGATTTTGATATGATTAAAAACGTTTGACAGCAGCTAAATCAAACCATTGTTCCAAATTAATAGAATGGCAGACCTGAACGCTCATCAAATCTAGTATGGAGGACCATATTATTTGATCTGTATATTGAATACCAATATACAATAGCTTCGGAAAGTTAAAAAAAAAATTGACACATAAACTTGATTATAAAAATCAAAATTTCTCCAATC
Organism: Oxytorus armatus; assembly: GCA_958009045.1. Taxonomy (NCBI): domain Eukaryota; kingdom Metazoa; phylum Arthropoda; class Insecta; order Hymenoptera; family Ichneumonidae; genus Oxytorus; species Oxytorus armatus. Next base: position 2,575,998 of record OY253747.1, on the reverse strand, counting down.
ATGAAGAAAAATTGATATTTAAATTTAAGTTCATGCTTACAGCCACGTCTTCCTCTTAACGGGCATAGCTGGGGCTTCGCGTAGGTTTTTTTTTAGTATTCGGAACCGCTTTGAAGGGCGGCGCGATCAATTTTTTTTTTTGACCTATATTAAGGGCCACCCTAATATATATATAATATATATACAGGGTGTTAGCTAACTTATAGGGTTCCTTTAAATCTCGTATAGAGCGTGTCATTCTGAGCAAAAAACTTTTTTTTAAATCGTCGTGTGATAAAAATTGACCGAGATGTCCGCATTCATAGTCCGACGATGAGCAAACAATGGTATTGCTCACGCAACCAGTTAGAAGGCTGTGGGGATCCGCGTTCGATCTTATGACTCGACATTTTTGTTTTTCTTTTTTTTTTTCCCGCGAATGTATGGGAAAAATTCTAAAGTCAGAATTTTTCTCAGACCTTGCGAAAGAAAAAAAAGAAAAATTTCCAGTCATGGGATCGAACGTGCGCCCCTATAGCCTTCTAATCGTAAGTCGTTGCGTGAGCAATACCATACCATTGTTTGCTCAGCGTTGGACTTCGGATATCTCGGTAAATTGTTATCGCACGACAATTAAAAAAAAAACGTTTTACTTAGAATGGCACGCTGTATAGGAGATTTAAAGGACCCCTATAAGTTATCTTACACCCTGTATATATATATTATATATAAAACAAAGTCGGGTTCGTTACAACACTTATAACTCAAGAACGGCTGGACCGATTTTAATGATCTTTGATTTGTTGGATTCGTCTCCGTCCCGAATAGCAGAACTATTGTTTAGTTAGCATTAACTATTAAAATATCTGAAAAATTCACGGAAAAAAAATTATGAATACAATGAGTTTTTAAATAAATTAGGTTTGGCATCTAACCGGGGGTGAGGGTTGGCCATCCGCTTTATTTGTTCTTGCGCCTAATAACAAAATGAAAAATGTCGTATATCACAAGGTGCTTCACTGAAGAGAATCAACCCGAGTGGAATTCATGCAGCAAAATACATAGCTTCAATAAAGCAAATGTCTTGCTGACACGCCATTGAAATACTTGATTTTTGTACTTTTATTAAATTTTTATTTTCTTTATATATATTATCCTAATAAACTATTGAACTTAATAAATTTTTAGTATTCATTTTATTACGTTAATAAAATTCTAAATTAAGTTTAGCTAAAAGTTAACACGACATTCATTGACTTTTAGGCAGTACGAAGTTCGCCGGGTCAGCTAGTAGATATATAAGAGAGGGATATGTAGAGGGAACGGCGTTGTAAAACACCGAAAGGGTGTACATGGAATAAAATAACTACTACTACAAAAGCCAAAAAATTAATGCAGCGAATAAAAAATGTTTGAGAACGTGGTTTTACACCTTTTTGCGCTTTTTTCGCGGCCTCCTTGGCAATTCTTTCTTCCTCGAGTATTTTCATTCGTTTGTCCTCTTCGGGACTTCTTTCACAGACGGAGATACAGAATCTACAAAATACTCGAGTCTTGTAGATTTCTCTTTCTATTCCAATAATAAATCTTAAAAGTGTCAATGTAGAAAATTAAATGATATTGGCGAATTTTGCGTAAAATTGTTTTGTCTCCATTGAAAATATTTCTTGCATGTAATGTCGGAAAACATACTGCCAAAATTATCAGGCTGATCGGCCATGTTGATATTGAATATTAATTCAATTCGAGAAAAATAAAACGGTTATCAAAAGGTTGGACAAACATTTTTAGATCACTCACTCGTGAGCCTCGTCGTTCTGTACCCTCTGCAATTCGTCGGTAAGCATTTTCTGAAGTTCTGGGCAATAAGCACCGAACATTAGATTTACCATCTGTCCATTCTGTCGATAGAAAGAAAAAAAAACAATATTTTCGAAGATTTAATAATAGTCGAACGTATAACGAATATATCGAAATATCGAATGATTCGAAATTATCGAAATGTCGCGGATGAATCGAAATATCGAATGAATCGAAATTATCGAAATATCGAAATTATCGAAATATCGCGAATGAATCGAAGCATCGAAATATCGAAATATCGAAAGCATCGAGAATCTTATCCCGCGTAAAGGAATTGAGTTATGTTTTTTTTTTAAATTGGTTTATCGGTGCTTTACGTGAATAAACATCCAGGTGGGTTCGCTCTTTCCCCGAAATCTCTCCAGGGCACTAATATTGTCGCACTTTGCCTGCGATTGGAACATTTAAAGAAAAGACGAATTACTTCACAATGTAATTGAATTAGTAGCCATATAAGAATTATTAATATTATTAACGTAATTAATTGCAATCCTACCGTCGCGTAACTCAGCAAATCACCGCCAATTTCCATTTTTATTTTCTTCAGGATGCTGATCATACCGCTACATGGTCCGCTCCAATCTGAATAAATATCGACGACTGGACCATGGAGTTAAAAAAAAATGTTTTAGTTCAGAATAATTTTGATAGGAAAAAAAGGGGTCGCTTTTTCTTCGTAAAATTCGTCACTTGCCAACTAAGCCCTTCCTCTCTAATATCTTTGTCCACTCTTCGTCCGTCGAGACTTCGGTCTGCAGAGCAGCCGGAATGTTTTTCTTCGCCATCTTCCGTCCCTTGCTCAATCCACCCTGATTAATCAGAAAAGGCGGTAATAAATTATTACGACGAAAATTCCTTAAAGATCGAATAAAAAAAATTGGTTAAAATCTCGTACCCCTCTTTTTCGAAGCATTTTATTTTTTCGTTTGGGTTTATATGTTTCACGGGGAACGATTTAACACTGATGTTACTTTGATGCTAAAAATATTTCTTTTCAGAATCGCTGAGAATAAATATATAAATACATCGCTATCTGAGGGAGAGGAAACGGAACCGAATTGGAAGAGTTGGATGGGGAGAAAAAGGAATGTAAAGTTTAAGGGATGAGGAGCTCACGATAATGAAAATGACCGCACGGGAGCTCTTTGGTGTGAAACTTGAAAATTGGAAAATTTGGTGATTCGGGTGATCGGAGGCAGGAAAAAGTTCCCAAAGGGAAAATGGAGACTGGAAAGTGGAATTAGTGACGGCAATAAGGGAAGTGAACGAGGAAACGGAAGATGAAAATGGAAGTGAGTACGAAGATGGGCTATCGGTGGAGGGAAAGAAAACCGAATCGGAACAGTTCGATGAGGGGAAAAAGAAATATTAAGTTTAAAGGATCAGGAGCTCACGACAATGGAAATGATGCACGGGGGGTCACGTGGTGGGAAATTTGGTGATTCGGGTGATTGGAGGGAGGAAAAAGTGCCCACAGAGGAAATGAAGACTGGAAAAACAGTGTGGATAGTGGAATTACTGGCGGCAATAAAGGAAGTAATCGAGGAAACAGAAAAGGAAAGTGAGTACGAGAACGACAGTGAAAACGTCCTATCTGAGTACGAGGGCGAGAGTGAAGGAGTTATACGCAGTCAGGAGACCGAAAAAAAGCAATTTTTCAAGAATTTTTCCTGGATAGACATTTTAATTTATTAACGCAAAAATTCATATACATATTGTGGTAACTTTTAACTTTATTTTCATATTTTTTATTTGTAAAAATAATGATTTTTAAAGCTGCTATAGCTGATCTCCGGGAGCTCCTCTAAAAAAAGGTGTCTGGCGGTGAGCACGATATCTCCGGTTTGGATTATTAAAAATAAAAAAACCAAAAAGATTATATTAGTGGACAGATAAATCTAGGTATTGATCGAAGGAATAGTCGAAATTTTGATTCTTGACAAAATGGCGGCTTCAAAAAGAAAAAATTCCAATTTTCGACCAAAATTTTTCCATTAAATTGTTTAAAAAAAATATAAATAATTATCGGAAATATTACTCCTTCGATCAATATCTGAAGAATATATCTGAGAAGGTTGTGTCAAATTTTCAGACCGATCGGTTGAGCCGTTTTTCAGAAATCGTGCTCACCGACTTTGAAAACACCGTTTTGAGAAAAACGCGTTCAAAGTTTCAATAGTCGTTTACACATCGTTAAAAATCGTTCCAAATATCCATGTATCTCCAAGAATATTTGCCGGATCGATTTGAATTTTTCAGAGAATGTACTCAAATATCCTCAATGTACTCAAACATTTCGAAAATGCCATAAAAAAAACGATTTTTTGAAATTTTCGACTGCGTATAACCCGTTAAGGTTGAGAAAATGGAAACCGAATCGAAAGAGTTGGATGAGGAAGAAAAGGAATGTAAAGTTTGATGGAAGAGGAACCAAGATGCAGAAAGGGAGGTAATGGTAAGCGGACTGCCGGTGAAAGAAGAGGAAATGAAATAAAGAGGAGAATGAAACATTTTGGAAGGCAATGGAAAACTAGGACGAAACGACGGTGAAAAATAGAGGAAGTTGTAGAGCAATATGGAAGATACAAATAGATTTATTTATATAGATGAAATATTAAATAATAAAAAAAAATGAAAAATAAAAAAAGTTCAATATCTCGAGAAATATTAATCTAAGCAATTGGGTCGATAGGACCTTTTTTATAGGAAATTAAATTTCCAACAAATTTTTCGTTTACAATTTTTTCGTAAAGTTAATTGTTTCGGAGATAACAGCAAAAAACGAGGATTTTGGGTAAAAATCAACTTCAGTGACCCGTACCAACTCATCACTACAATTTACACTTTCGCCGCAAAAGGCACTTTTTTAGATTGTTTTATTCTGAGTAAATCGATACCAAGAACAATATGATAGCATAAAATGCGGCTGAGTTATAGGAATTAAAAAAAAAAAAAAAAAATTGATTTACGTGTATTTTAGATGGAAAATTTTCTCACGCTTTGGGAAAGTACTTAGAATTAATATTAAGGGCTGTAACCTTCAGGGAATTTCTTTTTCGACATATGGAAGGGAGGAAATGTAAGGGAATATTGTAAAAACCCGTAAGGGTATACACGGAATAAAACTACAACTACTATTATATAAATTCATATTTCGATCAAACCAGTTTACTTGATCGAAACTTAAATTAAATTAAAGGGCATGACCGCGGTAGCGGGTATAAAATCATGTGCACATTTAATAATTTTTTTTTGTACGAAAAAGTTATTTATTCATAAAACTAATTACACATCTATTTAGTATAAATATCAAGTTAATAAAAAATTTTTTTTTGTTATACAAAATGGCTGACTACTGCTATTTGCTTTTGGTGTCTTTTTTTTTTGAGTCGCTCCGCGGCGTGACATTTGACATCCACAACTTTTGACCTAGAACAAAAAAAAATTCTCGTTAATCTACATCAGAACACCTAGAGAAGTACGTACGGAATTTCTGATTAATTGAAAACTTTCCATTTTATGACCAATTTTATACGAAATTTTTCACTGGAAATTCACCATTTAAGTTCAAATGCCTACAATATTCGAATAAAACAATATTTTTCAAATTCCGTATGTACTTCTCTAGGGTATTCTGATGTAGATTAACGAGAATTTTTTTTTTTGTCCTAGGTAAAAAATGATGGATGCCAAATGTCACGCCGCGAGGCGCGTCAAAAAAAAATATACCAAAAACAAATAGCAATAGTCGGCCATTTTGTATAACAAAAAAAATATTTCCTATTAGTTTGATATTTATACTAAATAAATGTATAATTAGTTTTATAAATAAATCAATTATTCATACAAAAAAAAATTGTTAAATGTGCACATGATTTTTTACCCGCTACCGTGGCCAACCCCGTTAAACATTTGAGCTACTTTGATCGAAACTTAAATTAAATTAAATATTTGAGCGACAGATTAAAACAAATTTGTTTAAATTATCGACATTTCGTATTGAATTAAACTACATTGTTTTTTTACTTGAATTAACGAATGAAATTTATTTATATCGTTGATTAATTAATTAACGAATTCACTGAAATGAGAATTGCACGTTCGAACGTAAGCCCTCTCGTCGTAGTAATACTGAAACTGATTTGAGGGTGTACCCGGCGACGTCTTATAGTATACTGGTATAACTTCGGTAAACTCTCGGTGACATCCGGGTAGAAATCGCGGGACACGCGAGACTCTTTTGTACGCGAGTAAATTATAGAGAGCATACAAAAGTCTATCGGGACGAGTCACCGACCACCCACAGAGGCTCACGATAATTATAGTGAACTGGGAAAAAAAAAAAAAAAAACTCTATCGCTCATTTGGCGATCTATATGCAACGAAAAAATCTAAACCTGTCGTAGAGGATGCGAGATATCTAAAGTTAAAAATAATTCACCCCGAACGAATAACTAATGATCGATTTTTATTAAATGTAATCTATATCGGTGTACATAAAAATTGACTTACCGATAAAATATTGCCGAAAATATATGTTATGGAAATTTTTATGCGAAGTTTCGTGATTTGAAACAATATCGAATCGTTCGCATAAAAATCGCGATAAGATTTTTACTTTAAAAAGCTGGAAGTTCAAACTTGCCAGTTGCGTCCTTGAGATTTTGGCTTAATGCTCAAAGCTCCCTCTATAAGGAACTGTATCTTTCTTAAGGGCGTCGTCTGGTCTAGAGCGAGATTTTTGACGTCATTTCTAATGTGCAATAACGCTTAAACCGTTGAAGTTGTCTTGATGAAAATTTACCCGTGCATTTATTGATCCTTAGAGAATACTTGTACATTAAAAAAAATATATAATTTTAAATATTTTCATGCAGTTTTTTGCCAAATTTTTGACAAAATGGCGGCCTGTTGAACTTTCATTAATGAATTTCATACATTTTCGGGTCATTAATGAAAGTTCAACAGGCCGCCATTTTGTCAAAAATTTTTTTTAAGTACCAATTCTGCTACCAGTGCTCAGAATACTCATACAGATTGAGAATATATATATATATTTTTTTTCAGATGCATACAACATCGTCCGGAGTGGGCGCCGATTGAGGCGCACCATGTTGCAACAAGGCAAAAAACTGTATGAAAATATTTAAAATAATTTTTTTTTATGTACAAGTATTCTCTAAGGATCAATAAATGCACGTGTAAATTTTCATCAAGACAACTTCAACGGTTTAAAAATTATTGCACATTAGAAATGACGTCAAAAATCTCGCTCTAGACCAGACTACGGCCTTGAGGAGTTATACGCAGTCAGGAGACCGAAAAAAGGCGATTTTTCAAGAATTTTTCCTGGAAAGACATTTTAATTTATTGACGTAAAAATTTTTATACGCATTGTGGTAACTTTGAACTTTATTTTCATATTTTTTATTTGTAATAATAATGATTTTTAAGGGCGGGGTAAGGGTTTTCACTTTCGAAAAATCGAATTTTTTTTTTGTCTTATCCTATTGTTTAACATTTCAAGAATATGTCCTTAAAATTTTAAACCGATCTAAGCAAGATTCTTGAAGTTATTATCTTATTAATCTCCTGGCCTTTAACGCTATACCTCTAACAGCTGCGGGCGGTCGGGCTAGCAGTGCACTTTAGACGCGTTTTTCTCAAAACTACTTTTTCAAAGTCCGTGTTCACTGCCATTTGAAAACTACTTGACCGATTCATTTCAAACTTTGTACACATTTTCTACATATAAAATACCTCCCCCCAACGTTTGGTTAAATTTTTTTTTTTACATTAAGGGTGTTTCCCACCCACAAAATGGCGGAATTTTTCGTGGAAAATAACAGTTCACACTTTAGATGGCTGCCAAAAATTTTTAAATGAAAAAAAAAATTATCAGAGAACGTTGGGGGGAAGATTTGATTATAATTTGACTAAATTTTCATGGTTTTTCATTTTCAGATAATTTCCGGCCGAGTTATAGTGAACACCGCAAATTGTTTTTTTTCTAAGACGTTCTGGGGGAAGCTCTGTTCCGGGCTTATGCTTCAATATTTCTGCATGAAAAAATTACACAACATTGTCAAAAGTATGCTCAATAATGTACAAAAGGTTCGAATAAAATTGCTCAATCCATATTTGAGAAAAAAAATCGCAAAAAAAGTGTTTTTTTTTACGCTGAAACCCTTACCCCTCCCTTAAAGCTGCCATGGCCGATCTCCGGGAGCTCCTCTAAAAAAAGGTGTCTGGCGGTGAGCACGGTATCTCCGGTTTGGATTATCCAAAATTAAAAAAAAACCAAAAAGATTCTATTAGTGGATAGATAAATCAGGATGCTGATAAACCTAGATTTATACCGCTTATATAATCTATATACTATTAGGCTATGGGACTACGTAGGGATTTTTTTTTTAATCAAATTTTGTAGATATGGTGCACTCTTGAAAACATAGATCGATTTTTTGCCCAAATAAAAATGGGTAAATTGTTTATAAAAAAAAGTTTACATCAAATCAATAAACGGCTACGTACTCCGATAGAGAATTTAATTGTGAAGCTACCATCAAAATTTCAAATCGATTCATGAAACGGTGTTCAAGTAATACGTCCTTCCAGTTTGAAAAAGACGATTTTGAAGATGGGCTCTGTCAGCGCCATTTTGTATCAAAATGATACTTAAAAAATTTGTTTTCATTCTTCAATATGTGTTAAATAAACCCTCTGAAAATAAATATTATTTCATTTTTCATACTCCCAAAATAAATCGTCAAAGTTAGGACTTTGTTTCTGCAGCTAGAGTGGTCTTACCTCCTAATACAATTGGAATCGGCGTGGGCGCCACGCGCGCTGCTTTTTTAGGTTAAGTTCGTACGATCTGAAGTATGCACATGAACGAACTCGAAGCACGACATCGACAGCCAATCATAATGACGAGTTAGCCGGCTTCATAAATCAATCGCATTTCGAGATATTTCTCGACGTGTCTTTTTTCTAGCGGGGATGTATGCGAAAGAGACAAAATAATAAAAAGCTGAATTAAGGAACGCACCTTCTGTCTTTGTGCATTTGAAAATACTACTAATTTACATTAATACATTATTTAATTTTATTTTACTTCCCGTTTAGCTAACGAGAATTCGCAATCGGTCAAATAAATTAAACACAAAAAAGATTTTTATAAATTTAAATGCGTGCCAACATAGTGTTGGGGATAATATATATAATGGCAGAAAATGAGAAACAAAAGTTGAAAAAAGTCATTGTAATTCGTTGGGGTCGATTTGTGAATCGTAAAACAGATCGTAAAATGGATGTAATTAACGTCCAAAGGTAATCATGAACATGCACATGCTATATTAGATGGGGATGGACAAAAAGTCCTTGACAATTTAGTCGATGCTCCTCACACATATATATATACAAACACACAGACCGTCACAGGACGACCGGGAGTATTACTACATACTTTAAAGCTATGCTGCTCGAGTGTGTTGATTCACGATGTCGTGAATTCGAGAGCAAGGTTAAAGCTTTAACATAAATTACATAACGTGTGTTACCCCGATTTGAGGCTGACTGTTAAATTGTCTTTGGATTCGGCATGTATTTTGCCACATACTTCATCCTAAATATATCTGTTACTAGTTCAAAAATGTTTTGTTTTGCAACGATAATTTAATATTTTTTACATGTTTAAGACTGTTATTATTAATATTTTTGTATTTGCCAATTACCACGTCTATGTTTGATTTTATACCATGCTTATATTTTATTATGAACATTATCATATTTAATTTCTAAATTATTCACATTTTCATGTCTCATTATATTAAGGGATAACAACACTCTAGCGGCAGAAAAAAAGGCCTAACTTTGACGATTGATTTTAGAAGTATGAAAAACGGAATAGGATTTTTTTTTCAGAGGGTTTATTTAACACAAAGTATGAGAATAAATTTTTGTATCATTATTGTGATAGAAAATGGCGGCGACAGCGCTCATCTTGAAAATCATCTTTTTCAAACTGGGAGGACGTATTACTTGAACGCCGTTCGATGGATCGATTTGAAATTTTGATAGTAGCTTCACAATTACATTCTCTATCGGAGTACGTAGCCGTTTTTTTATTTAATGTAAACTTTTTTTTGTATAAACGATTTACTGCTTTTTTTGGCAAAAAACCGATTCATTCTTTCAAAAGTGCACCATTTTTACGAAATTTGATTTAAGGTAGTAATCTGGTAACTTAAGCCGATTTTCATGTCTTTTTTGGAGGGCGTTTTTTTGTAGGAAAATAAAAATGAATCGTTTTGGACATTTAGGATGTTTTTATTTACATATTAAAGGTACAAAAAAAAAAAATTTTCAAAAATTTTAATAGTTAAATATTATTATTATTGATCGAGGTTGGCACCTCGAAAAAAAGCGCGTGGGTGGCCCCGGTGATTTTGGCTCTTGATGTTATCTGAAATAAAAAATTCTTGATAATTCTCAATCTATAGACATGTCATTCTGGTCGGAACTACTGAAGTTAAATTTCATGGATAAATAACAAAATGGCGGTTCCATGAAATTTAACTTCAGTAGTTTCGACCAGAATGACACGTCTATAGATTAAGAATTATCAAGAATTTTTTATTTCAGATAACATCAAGAGCCAAAATGACCGGGGCCACCCATGCGCTTTTTTTCGAGGTGCCAACTTCGATCAATAATAATAATAATAATGAACTATTAAATTTGTTCAAAAAAATTTTTTTTTGTATCTTTAATATGTAAATAAAAACATTCGAAATATCCAGAACGGTTCATTTTTATTTTCCTACAAAAAAACGCCCTCCAAAAAAGACATGAAAATCGGCTTAAGTTACCAGACTGCTACCTTAAAAAAAAAAACCCCCTACGTAGTCCCACAGCCAATAGTATATAGACTATAAAATTTTTCAGATTTTTGTTTCACGCCTTGTACTTTACGAGAAAACCGTCCTCCCGTGAAGGTATTTAAAAAAACGACGATTTTAAAAATGGGCGCTGTCGCCGCCATTTTGTAACAAAATGATATTTAAAAAAATGTTTTTCATACTTCAATATGTGTTACATAAACCCCCGGAAAAGAAATCCTATTCCTTTTTTCTTACTTCCAAAATAAATCGTCAAAGTTAGACCTTTTTTTCTGCCGCTAGAGTGGCGTTAACCCTTAACTAGTTAGGCCACACTAGAGCCCGAAAAATAGGTTTCTTTGGGGATTTTTTTTCAGAAAAAATACAAAATAAATCGAGATTACAAAATAGGATGTTTATCATACATATCAGTGACTGTATACAAACATTTTTTTGTTTCGATTAATTTCAAAATGGCGGCTGTTCAGCGTTTTTGCGATGACGTCTCCGCCCACGTAGAAATTGCCAGTATAATTCTACTGGCCAAGCTTTGGGCCAATATTGGCGGCCAAACTTTGGCCCCGTACTGGCTAGCTATCTGGCCATACTATGGGCCATACTGCGGGCCATACTACGGGCCATACTACGGGCCAGTATAAAATACAGTCTTATGCTAGTACTGGTTGAATTCTACTGGCCAAGCTTTGGGCCAGTATTGGCGGCCAAACTTTGGCAGCCAGTATTGTTTCAGTACTAGCTGACAATTTGGCTAAGCTTTGGGTCAGTATAAAATATCGTCTTGTGCCAGTACTGGTTGTCAATCTGGCCGCACTACGGGCCGGTATAATAACCAGATCTGGGCCAAAATAGGCTATAAAATACGGCCAAGCTCTGGCTTCGATACAGGCTTAGTACTGGGCTATAGAAAATGCCAACACTGAGAGTATTTCACTTTAACAGTTGCGTTCTGTAATGTAATTGTAGATTAGGTTATTCTGATCAAAAGTCCATTATTTTGCAACCAACCAAATTGTTGAATTATAATTTGCCCCGAACTTGAAATTGCGCGATTAATACAATATTTTTTAGTGTAATATTTGCTTCATATAGCCTATATTTTATAAACACTGTTCTATAAACATTTAAGTACGTATTTTAGACCTGTATATGTACTTAGTCTCTTATTAATGAAAACTACTCCGAGTATTTAGTATATATCAAGTGCATTTAATTATCAAACATTTATGCATAAACAACCCAGACAACACAGACATCCAAAGGACGTCCTGAAAACATCCGAAGAACGTCCTTACGTCCAAAGTACATCCTTTGGACTTACGTGTGCTGCTTGGAAAACATCTGGTAACGTGGTAAAAAGAAATATAAATTACTCCCAGAGAGAAATAGAATTTAAATAGACATTGGATCGGCGTCCACTAGACGCCAAAAGTGTCTTAAAGGCGTCGATTCGATATCTATTCAATTTGCCATTCCTCGCTGAGATGTAATTTGCACCGTCGGCAAAATCGTCTGCCAAGATCCGGCCCAATGAAATAACCAGTATTGGTGTGTGTGGCCACACATTGACTCATTAGAACTGGCTGATCCAGATTACATGCGACAACGTGCAATCGATGTAATCATTGGTGCGGATTCATTTGGGCAAATCATTGAAAACGATCTGGTAAAATCATCATTCATCCTTAATTAATCCGTTATTAATTTTAATATATTTTCTTTTTATATTTTTCTATTACAACTGTGTTTAATTCATTTATCCTTTGACCTCTTATATCCAATACCGGCACTAGTTTATTTGATTTCAACAACACCGAAACATTTTTTGGTCGGGTGGCGACCTTTGGTGCCAGTAGTAAGCCAGATCTGGGCCAAAGTCCGGGCCAAAGTCTGGGTCAAAGTCAGAGCCAAAGTCTGGGTCAAAGTCCGGGCCAAAGTTCGGGCCAATTAAATAACCGGTACTGGCCCGACCGTTGGTGCCGGTATAACGGCCGGCTATTACACTCCTGTACCGAATCTGTACTGACCCAATACTGGCAGCCAGTACCCGCACTACGGCAACCAGTACTGGCCCAACGCTCGGCCGTTACAATTTTTCTACATGGGCGTTTTTGTTGGCTGGAAACATAACTCAGACAATTTTCAACCGATTCACTCGAAATTTTGACTATATCTTTAAAAGTACATTGTCTATGGAAGTGCGTAGGATTTTTTTTTATATCGCATAGTTCATTTGTTATTAACAATTTTCTGACGATTTTTTAAGTACATTTTTCACTTTTCACTTTAGATATGCGCGATTTGGCCAAAAATCAATATATCGACAAAAATCCTACGCACTTCCATAGACAATGTATTTTTAAAGATATATTCAAAATTTCATGTGAATCGGTTGAAAATTGTCTGAGTTATGTTTCCGGCCAACAAAAACGGAGACGTCATCTCAAAATTCTGCACAGCCACCATTTTCAAACTGATCGCTTAAAAAAAAATATTCTATACAGTCACTGATATTTATGATAATCAACCCTATTTTGTAATCTCGATTTATTTTGTAGTTTTTCTGAAAAAAAAAATCCCCACAAAAGCCTATTTTTTTCGCCGTCTAGAGTGGCCTGATCCCTTAATACAATCAGAATTGGTGTGCGCCCGGTGTGCACTGTATTTTAGGTTAAGTAAGTTGTTTACAATCGTGTGATCTGACGTATGCGCATGAACCAACTTCAAGCATGACATCGCCAGCCAATCATAATGATGAGTTAGCCGGCTTCAGAAATTAATTGCATTTCGAGATATTTCGTCACGTGTCTTTTTTCTGGGGGGGGGGGGGGGTGTATCGCATTCGCCCTGGACACGGGGAAACTGCGGAAAACCCGTACCCATACAGAGGAATTTTATTTTTTACCTAGTTTCAGTTGTATTACCATCAGAAACTCAGAAAAATTGCCTCCCACTCACTAGTCAGCGTGCAAGACAGTGCACGGCTAAACGGTCACCCATCCCAGTACCGATCGCGGCCAATATTGCTTAACATGGGAAATCGCCGAACCCACGCACCAACCACGCGTCCACCGGTGTCGGTAAAAGACTTATAATATTTAAATATTATACGTAAATGCACGTGGATTGAGCTCGAGTGCACGCGAATTGAGACATTCATAAAATTAGGTTCCAAGTATATAAAATAATATCTGTGCCCCGCGGTTGCACACGCGTCAAATTTTGATAATATATCTGTCTCATACGCATTATGAGTACATAACCATCTCATTAACTATAAATACGATCCGGAAATTATTTGGAAAAATAAAAGGACCAATCATTGAAAAAATAAACCGACGCCACCGCCGATCCTTAGGGTCATAGCACGAAGTTACATAACCTAGAGCCGTCCCGAATCAACGGGCTATCTGGTGCAAAAACAATTTTTCAAATCGGATTGGTATTTCCTGAGATTAACGCGTTCGAACAAACGTACAAACTCTCCGGCGCTATTACAGTAATAAGATATTTACTAATACGAATTAACGACTTGAAATGTATTCAATTGTTTGGAAATGAATAGAAACAATAATGAAATTAACGATGTTTTTATCATAATCATTTACGAAACATATATGTGACGGTAATAATTGGAACTATTAATTAGATTCCGTGTCCCTCTCTCGGAAAAATATGGAACACAGACAGTTGCACGGTTCTGTGGATAATGGTTATTGCCGTTGCGTGTACCGAACACGCGATCCTTTTCTTCGTCTTTCGTGTGCTCCACGATTTAAGTTGTACAGCATTATAATATATAATAATAATTATACTGTTGGAGGGCAAAGAAAGATGTCTGCGGACGCAATGGAAAGGGGAAAGAACGATAGACTAATTTCGTTCATGTTTAAACTCTCCGAATCAATGAAAACCTCTCGGAACTATAATCGTGATAGAAATTGTGACATCGTAGCAATTAAGACTTTTTTTTTTTCATCTTTCCACGTAGGTTAGTAATATGCTTAGGATCTAATGTTTTTTTTTCTTCCTCTTTAAATTCATTAGGCTAAATTTTTAGGGATATTTTAATGAAAATCTTAATCTTAAAATCTTATTAAGGTCGTTCAGAATTAAAGAGTTTTTGTTTGTGGCCAATGGGAAGATGAATTAAGCATTATAAGACACGAGCTTGTACTCACACGTGCAGTACAATGAGTTATGAGAATCGAATAATGATTTTTGTTATTTTAATAGAAATTTTAGTCTCGTCAAATCACTTACTTTTTTCTGGATTTTTACTTAGGATCACCCTTAAATCACGCCGTCATTTGTCACGCAAAATAATAAACATTGACTCGTTGCCCAGGATACGATTAGTTTGCCGATCAATTCTCGTGAAATGAGCACGAAACTCTCGAGCACTAATAATCAAAACTAATCATCCTCAATATTATTCCATATTATTCTAAAACAACGGTGTATCGAATTGTAAATACGATATTTTTTCACGAACGTAATAATCGAAAAATTTGATTTAATATTTTATCAACCATCACAAAAATCAGTTATGATTAAAAATAAAAAAATATCCTAATAGATACGAGCAATTAACGTTAATTAAATATTTTTTAATGAACTTATGATTAGGCGGAACCAGAGAGTATTTTATCATATTTTGAGAATTTGCTAATAAAACGGGCACCATCTATTGCGGAACTAGTCGAACTACATTTCATTATGTGGAATCAAATTTTACAGATTAAATCTCACGTTCAAAAATACATTGTGTTAAACCTAATTCCCTTTATAATTGTTAGAATCAACTAAAATTCTATTCTTTTTTTTCTCGAAAAGGCTAAACATTCAATACATTTTTGAACAATTAACAGCGTTATCTGTGAGGATATAATTTTTTTTTTATTGTTTGCAGCGCCATCTGTGAATGAACCGGTCGAACTAATCGCTTCAGGGGCGTATTTAAATTGTACGGAGATTGAAAATTAACGGATGCGTACTTCACATTTTCATAATGAAAATTGGAAATGTCTTAAGGTAGTAGTCTGGTAACTTAAGCCGATTTTCATGTCTTTTTTGGAGGGCGTTTTTTTGTAGGAAAATAAAAATGAATCGTTTTGGATTTTTAGGATGTTTTTATTTACATATTAAAGATTCAAAAAAAAAATTTTTGAAAAAATTTAATAGTTTATTATTAATATTATTATTGATCGAAGTTGGTACCTCGAAAAAAAAGCACGTGGGTGGCCCCGGTGATTTTGGCTCTTGATGTTATCGGAAATTAAAAATTCTTGATAATTCTTAATCTATAGACATGTCATTCTGGTCGGAACTACTGAAGTTAAATTTCATGGATAAATAACAAAATGGCGGATATATAAATAACAAAATGGCGGACTTTGGAAACAAGTTTTTTCCCAAAGTCCGCCATTTTGTTGTTTATCCATGAAATTTAATAACAAAATGGCGGATATATAAATAACAAAATGGCGGACTTTGGAAAAAAGTTTTTTCCCAAAGTCCGCCATTTTGTTATTTATCCATGAAATTTAATAACAAAATGGCGGATATATAAATAACAAAATGGCGGACTTTGGAAAAAAGTTTTTTCCCAAAGTCCGCCATTTTGTTATTTATCCATGAAATTTAATAACAAAATGGCGGATATATAAATAACAAAATGGCGGACTTTGGAAAAAAGTTTTTTCTCAAAGTCCGCCATTTTGTTATTTATCCATGAAATTTAATAACAAAATGGCGGATATATAAATAACAAAATGGCGGACTTTGGAAAAAAGTTTTTTTTCTCCAAAGTCCGCCATTTCGTTATTTATCCATGACATTTAATAACAAAATGACGGATATATAAATAAATAAATGGCGGACTTTGGAAAAAAGTTTTTTCCCAAAGTCCGCCATTTTGTTATTTATCCATGAAATTTAATAACAAAATGGCGGATATATAAATAACAAAATGGCGGACTTTGGAAAAAAGTTTTTTCTCAAAGTCCGCCATTTTGTTATTTATCCATGAAATTTAATAACAAAATGGCGGATATATAAATAACAAAATGGCGGACTTTGGAAAAAAGTTTTTTTTCTCCAAAGTCCGCCATTTCGTTATTTATCCATGACATTTAATAACAAAATGACGGATATATAAATAAATAAATGGCGGACTTTGGAAAAAAGTTTTTTTTGTCCAAAGTCCGACATTTTGTTATTTATCCATGAAATTTAATAACAAAATAGCGGATACATAAATAACAAAATGGCGGACTTTGGAAAAAAGTTTTTTTTGTCCAAAGTCCGCCATTTTGTTATTTATCCATGAAATTTAACTTCAGTAGTTCCGACCAGAATGACATGTCTATAGATTAAGAATTATCAAGAATTTTTGATTTCAGATAACATCAAGAGCCAAAATCACCGTGACCACCCACGCGCTTTTTTTTCGAGGTGCCAACTTCGATCAATAATAATAATAAACTATTAAATTTTTTCAAAAAATTTTTTTTTCGTATCATTAATATGTAAATAAAAACATCCTAAATATCCAAAACGATTTATTTTTATTTTCCTACATAAAACGCCCTCCAAAAAAGACCTGAAAATCGGCTTAAGTTACCAGACTACTACCTTGAAAGGTTTGGCCACTAGAGGTGGCCAAACCTCTAAACCGAAAAAATAGGCATTTTTGGGAATGTTTTTTTTTTCAGAAAAACTACAAAATAAATCACGATTACAAAATAGGGTGTTTATCATACATATCAGTGACTGTATAGAATAATTTTTTTGAAGCGATTAATTTCAAAATGGCGGCTGCGCAGCATTTTGCGATGACGTCTCTGTATTTGTTGGCCGGAAACATGACAATTCTCAACCGATTCACTTGAAATTTTGAATATATCCTTAAAAATATATTGTCTATGGAAGTGCGTAAGATTTTTTTGATATATTGATTTTTGGCGAAATGGCGCACTTCTAAAGTGAAAAGTGAAACATTTGGTTAAAAAATCGTCTGAAAATTGTTAATAACAAATGAACTATGCAATATAAAAAAAATCCTACGCATTTCCATAGACAATGTATTTTTAAAGATATATTCAAAATTTCAAGTGAATCGGTTGAAAATTCTCTGAGTTATGTTTCCGGCCAACAAAAACGGAGACGTCATCGAAAAAACGCTGCACAGCCGCCATTTTGAAATTAATCGCTTGAAAAAAATTATTCTATACAGTCACTGATATGTATGATAACCACCCTATTTTGTAATCTCGATTTATTTTGTAGTTTTTCTGAAAAAAAAAAATCCTAACAAAAAGCCAATTTTTTCGGCCTCTAGAGTGGTCTAACCCATTAATTAATAGATACGACGAATGAACGTTAATTAAATATTTTTCAAAACCTATGACTCGGCGAAACGAGAGAGTATTTTGTCATATTTTGCGAATTTCTTAATGAAACCGGCATCATCTATTGGGGAACTAGTCGAACTACATTGAATGGAATCAAATTTTACAGATTAAATCTCACGTTCAAAAATCCATTGTGCTAAGTCTAATTCCCTCTGTAATTGTTAGAATCAATTAAAATTTTATTCTTTTTTTCCGAAAAAGCTAAACATTGAACGAAAATTTTCAATAATTATCAGCGTTCTGTGAGAAGGAAATAACGTTTTTCTTTGTTTTTTTTATCGAACTCGCGCGGTGTACAAATTTCATGAAAAAAAACAAATAAACCAAGAAAATAACCTTAAAAAAATGTTTGCAGCGCCATCTGTGAATAATCGGTCGAACTAATTGTTTCAGGGGCGTATCTAAACTGTACGGAGGTTGAAAATAAAAACGGGTTTTCGTGCTTTAAATTTTCGTAATGGAAATTGAAAATGATTGAAAATGCATCTGGAGACGATACAAATGCATCGGAAAGAGGACAATAACGATTTAAAATGATTTTCGACAATTGTCAAGCGATAACTTTTAAATAAATTATCCCGTTATATCGCGTAATGATAATAGACGGATAAAAGGCGCCGTGTTTACTCTCACTTGTGCCCCCCCTTATCAGCTGTCTTACGATATTGACAGGTGGAAGGAAAATGGCCGAAAATGGGTTTGGATCGGATATCGGTTCCCAGGAAAATCTCACCGCCGATGCAATTAATTTGGATATCGAAGAGGTACGTTGAATTGATATAGCGCGAGATTATCGTATTATTCTTGTTTCACACGGCTCATTGGAAAACAACGTTTGCACTTTAAACTTAAAACTTTCTCGTCGCATGACAGTAGCAGGTTATGCAGGTTATTATCCTCCCAGTTTTTTTTTCTCTCTATTGTTGTATTTCGTATGCAAACAAAACAAAACGTTTTTCGACAAAATATCGAACATGACAATTTGAAAATTTTATTTACACTGACTTTTTGTGAATTTGTACATTTTTCAATACTATCAGTAACTCTGGTTTATATTCGTTACTACAATTATCTACATACGCATCGGAGTTATTGTTGTGTGTCTTTTTGAAATTGATAGGAAAACCAAACGGAAGACAAATAAGGATTTTCTTTTTGACAGTACAGTAGATTTTTTTGTTGCAAATATATAGGTAAATCTTGA
This sequence comes from Oxytorus armatus, assembly GCA_958009045.1. Classification (NCBI taxonomy): domain Eukaryota; kingdom Metazoa; phylum Arthropoda; class Insecta; order Hymenoptera; family Ichneumonidae; genus Oxytorus; species Oxytorus armatus. The sequence continues at coordinate 2,556,637 of OY253747.1, read as the reverse complement.
ATATTTGTGAAATGTCATTTGCTAAATTACAAAAATGTTTGGGAATCAATTTTTTTATTTGTTTATTTATTCAATCTATCGGAAAAATCCTTTTACAAAAAAATTCCACAATATCGAGATAAATTGTCCACAAAGTAACGTTAAATGACAAATGTGTCATATTTTTTTTATTAGTAAATGCATTCCGACGTGAGGCTGATTAGAAGTTTTTATATTATTATCGTTGTACCGAACTTAGTGTGCAGAGACTGCGGCAAGCTTTTTTAAAAACCTTTTTTTCAATTACTTAGCATCAAGACGCGTTTTTTAAAACTTTTTTTTTAATTACTTAGCATCAAGACGCGTTTTGAAAAACCTTTTTTTCAATTACTCGGCATCAAGACGCGTTTTCAAAAACCTTTTTTTTAATTACTTAGCATCAAGACGCGTTTTGAAAAACCTTTTTTTCAATTACTCCGCATCAAGACGCGTTTTTAAAAACCTTTTTTTTAATTACTTGGCATCAAGACGCGTTTTTAAAAACTTTTTCTTTAATTACGTACCATCAAGATGCGGCTGTGTATTGATATCTTTATTCTATGCAATGATAATGTTCCTCGCCGCTCCTTATTGTGCCGGATACCTTGTTTATCCTTACAAAGGCTATCCCATATGCATACCTCAGGATCTCATTCTTAATAGAGGCTCGAAAAGTTTGATAGGAAAACTGAAAAGGTTTTGCATCCTCGAACTTGTACTTCTTGGCGCCAGTATGTTCGAAATGAGGGTTGCTCGGAATGCCCTATTAGGAGCAACCCTGTACATACGCATCGGAGTTATTGTTGTTTCTTTTTGAAATTTATAAGAAAACCAAACGGAAGACACATAAGGAAAGGATTTTCTTTTTGACCGTACAGTAGATTTTTTTGTTGCAAAGATATAGGTAAATTTTGAATATTTGAGAAATGTCATTTGCTAAATTACAAAAATGTTTGGGAATCAATTTGTTTATTTGTTTATTTATTCAATCTATGGGAAAAATCCTTTTACAAAAAAATTCCACAATATCGAGATAAATTGTGCACAAAATAACGTTAAATGACAAATGTCTCATATTTTTTTTATTAGTAGATGCATTTCGACGTGAGGCTGATTAGAAGTTTTTATATTATGATCGTTGTACCGATCGTTGTTGTATGATCGTTGTTGACTTAGTGAACAGAGACTGCGACAAGCTTTTTTAAAAACCTTTTTTTCAATTACTGAGCATCAAGACGCGATTTTAAAAACCTTGTCTTTAATTACTTAGCATCAAGACGCGTTTTGAAAAAACTTTTTTTCAATTACTCGGCAGCAAAACGCGTTTTCAAAAACCTTTTTTTTAATTACTTAGCATCAAAACGCGGCCGTGTATCGATATCTTTATTCTATGCAATGATAATGTTCCTGGCCACTCCTTATTGTGCCGGATACCTTGTTTATCCTTACAAAGGCTATCCCATATGCATACCTCAGGATCTCATTCTTAATAGAGGCTCGATAAGTCTGATAGGAAAACTGAAAAGGTTTTGCATCCTCGAACTTGTATGTCCTCGTCATCGTTCGATTAATAGCCAAACAAGAAAATGGTATGCTTCTTGGCGCCGGCATGTTCGAAATGAGGTTTGCTCCGAATGCCCTATTAGGAGCAACCCTGTACATACGCATCGGAGTTATTGTAGTTTCTTTTTGAAATTTATAAGAAAACCAAACAGAAGACAAATAAGGAAAGGATTTTCTTTTTTACAGTACAGTAGATTTTTTTGTTGCAAAGATATAAGTAAATTTTGAATATTTGAGAAATGCCATATACTAAATTACAAAAATGTTTGGGAATCAATTTGTTTATTTGTTTATTTATTCAATCTATGGGAAAAATTCTTTTACAAAAAAATTCAACATTATCGAGATAAATTGTCCACAAAATAACGTTAAATGACAAAAGTGTAATATTTTTTTTATAAGTAGAAGTTTTTATATTATGGCCGGTTTACCAACTAAGTGGACGGAGACTGCAGCAAGCTTTTTTAAAAAACTTTTTTTTAATTACTTGGCATCGAGAGGCTGCTGCGTATTGATATCTTTATTCTATACAATGATAATGTTCCTCGCCCCTCCTTATTCCTCCGCCAGGGTGCCGCACACCCTGTTTATCCTTACCAAGGCTATCCTGTACGCATACCTCAGGATCTCATTCTTAATAGAGGCTCGAAAAGTCTGATAGGAAAACTGAAAAGGTTTTGCATCCTCGAACTTGTATGTCCTGTTCATCGTTTCATTAACAGCCAAACAACAAAATCGTATGCTTCTTGGCGCCGGCATGTTCGAAATGAGGGTTGCTCGGAATGCCCTATTACCGGCATAAAGAGACACACAATCTCATTGGCTTATACGGGCATTAGAATAATAAAACAAATATTAATTTGATTAATTAGACTTTAAAGGTTTAACTTACTTTTAAAAAATTAAATTTAAATAACATTTGATGGTGTCTGTAATAAAAGTTTGTTTTACAATCTATATGACTGTACGCTGAACTACGGTATACTAGTTTTCAGAAAAAACCTTAAAAGACGGATAAAAATACGACAGTGAAGAAGTATATCGCAAAACTGATAGTTATCCTGTTGAAGTATGTAGTCGTAGAAATTTTCACCTCTATCAAGACCCAAACAATAATCAGTTGAAAATTCGTTGGAATTTTTGCTCGTTGAGACGAAATTTTTTTGTTCGCAACAAATATAGTGGTGAATTTGTGAACATAATAAGCCAAACATTTTGGAACCATTATGTAACATTTTAAAATCCATCGGGTTCTTCAAGATTGAAAAACCAAATATGTTGAATATCGGTATGGTTATATAACTATCATTTGGTCGATTCAGAATATTCCGTTCCGCTCATTTCCATATCTTGATGTTTCCAGTAGAACGTTGCGATTTGTAAGAGCTATAAAAAAATGTGACAAAAAATTTGTAGTCGAATGAACGAATTGTCATTGGACTACAGCCTGTTTCCAGCCAAGATGCGAACAAACGGCGGACCATTTTTCAAATATCTTTTAAAAACCTACCCAGGTGTATATCGCTCCATTGATAAATCCACTAGTCGTTAGCTGACGAATATGAAAAATTCCCATTAAACAAATTGGCAAAGACTTTTTGGTTTCATTAGTTTTTTTTTTTTTTCTAAATCACAGCTCGACGATGCCGAATACGCGATACCCGCAGTGGACGAACTACCGTCACTGGAGAGCATCCTCACGGAGCCAGACTGTGGTTCCCTGTCGGGAACCGATGACGACTGTCTCGGTGCTGTTACCATTGACAAACTGGGTGGCAGCGAGACCGCAAGTGTGGGCAGTCTTTTGTCGCTTAATTCCTTGAACAGAGGTATGAGGATTCCGCAGTTACCACCGACCGGAGCAATCCTCAGGCACGTTATACTCAAAGGAATATCCGCTCAGATTGTCTCAGCGAGTGTAAGTCGTTTTTCCGTTGCTCAATGGCTATTCATCGATCTTTACAAAATTCACCTCCTGTCAACTGAAATTTTTGGGTTACGGTCTGTATTTTTTTTTTTTTTTTTTTTTTTATCCAGGAACGAGTCAACGCAGGTTTAGCAAGCGCAGTAGCTGCCGGTGGAAATATGCTAGTCATTGGAACCAGTCACGGTCTTGTTCTTGGTTTCGATTCCACTCAAACTCTCCGCTGGTGCGATCAAGAGGCTCGTCATCAGGGCGCGGTTTCCGCTCTGTGCTTCAATCACGACGGCACGAGACTTCTCGCTGGTTTTGCCCGCGGACATATTCTCATGATCGACAGTTCGAGCGGCAAAGTTTTGCGCACTCTGACCGAAGTACATCCGCCTGGGACTGCCGTTCTTCATGTCAAAGTATAAAACGCACGCCACCGAGCTCGATTTAAATTGTACGAATTAATTTCATTCGCACCGACGGCAATTGACGCTGCGGTCGGTGCGCGGATTCGGCGGTCTCCCGGAGTTGAGCCGTCGAGCACCGGGACGAACCGCTTACCCGTGCACCGGCATGCACGCCGACTACTAACCGGGAAGCAGTTTTTGCGGTGGTAGTACAACCGAAGAATAAATAGCCTCGTGTATTGACCGGGTTTTCCGCAGTTTCCCCGTGCCCTCGTGCAAAGGTGCTAGGCAAAGGGGTGGTTAGGGAAGAACGGCTGCGGACCACGCTCGGAGGATCTCAAGGGATGGAATGGAAATGGGAACAAAGAGGATGACGGAACCACTAATGAAAAATTAATTTCGTTCGTTAAGTCGTTCTATCCCTCGGGACGCGGGGCGTAGAACGAATCGTGAGCCAAAAAATAATATTGCAAAAGTACGGTGCGATATTTTCATAAGTCCGTATTAGTACGGCATTTTATTCGGCATTACTACTCGAAAGATTTCGGAAACTTAGGTGGTGTATAATTCTGAAATTTTTACAAAATGTTCGTGTCATGATTCTCCGTTTTTTTTTTTTCGGTGCCTCGTTCAATTTTTCAAAACATTTCGACACCGCAAGAAGAGATGAATGACATTGCCATTCGTTCAGGCTCTAGGAATAAATGGCCGTGGAAAAAATTTTCGGGGAAAAAAGGACCGAGGGAAAAATGATCGCGAAAAAATAGCAGAGGACAAAAACGTCGATGAAAAAAATACGATTTTTTTTTCGATAAATAAAAAAAACGCGTTTCTAAGCACTTTCAACCGTGGAACGTTTCCTCAAATGAATATTAAGATGGGGCTCAGCGATTGAGGCTGTTTAAACTGTCCAAAGATTACAAATTTTTCCGTATCCACACGTGAGATTGTTCAAAATGCTTTTCCGGCGATGATAAAAAATATTCAGATCGGTGCACAAAAATTTTACGCTGACTTCTATTTTTCCTGTAGTCATCCAACATTTGCAAAGTTAGGATGTGAAAAGTTGTTTGGATCATCGTAGAACCAGATCCAATGATCGTCCGTTTGGGATCATCGAACGAAGCGTTGAGCCTCCCCTTTTCCTTTCTTAAAAAAGACATGGCACTCGATTCTCGAAACTCTCGAAATGCGAGATAAATATATCGAATTTTGAAGCCAGTTTATCGTCAATCTGATTGGTTGTCGTAAAGCGCGCGTAATTCAAACACGATTTAGTTCACTATGAAACAACATCTATGGTATACAAAGATTTAATAAGATTAAAGATTCAATAGATCATTGACTCTCGCCCAATGCAATTCTCAAAATTTAAAAACCTTATATATTTATATAATAAAGAAATGCGAGATAAATATATCGAATTATGAAGACCGTTTATCGTCAATCTGATTGGTTGTCGTAAAGCGCGCGTAATTCAAACACGATTTCGTTCACCATGAAACAACATCTATAGTATACAAAGATTCAATAAGATCAAAGATTCAATAGATTATTGACTCTCGCCCAATGCAATTCTCATAATTTAAAAACCTTTTAATAAATTATGTACTATTTAACGAAATGACAACCGATCGAGACGAAATAATCTTAGCGACCGCGGTACGGTGACAAAATCCGTTGTGCCGTTTGGGAAAATGTAGCTATAAGAATTTGCAGTTGATTCTTAATCTAAAGGACAAGTTCGAAATATGAAACATTCAAGCGCGAGCGAAGCGAGCGCGTTGTTGCTAGTATCGATAAATATTGAATTAATATGAATAGTCGATTACACAGTTTTTTCTTTACAGTTTACAGATTCTCCGACGCTCGCTCTGTGCAGCGACAGCGGAGGTTCGGTGTTCGAGCTCAGTTTCACGCGTGTTATGGGTGTTCGTGGCTGCGACAGCAAGTGCTTGTTCAGCGGTTCCCGCGGGGAAGTTTGCACCCTCGAGCCACTTCTCCTAAATCATCTTCCGACTCATCCGTTGAAAAATTACACCCTCGTGGCTCTCGCGACGTTATCCAAAGTCATTGTTGTTTGCATAAGACCGAGAATGAGAGTCGTTCTGACGCATCCGTTAAATGGAAATTCAATGGCGCCACCGCAAGTATCGTGGCAATTAGTCGTTATACAGACGGCCGATGCATCGAGGGTCATCGATCCGGTACTCGCTTTAGCCAGGGACATGACCGTCCATTTTTATCAGGTATTTAATGGTAATATGGAACGTCACTTTTGGAAGTCGTTCGTAGAATTATTATAATTTTTTTTTTCAAATGCCCTATGATCCATCGCAAAATGGACCCAGAGTCGGCTTAAAATTTTTCATCAAACTAACTTGAGACTCGATGGAAATTGCAAGTATACAATTTTTTTATTTACCGAAATTCGACGAATCTTCTTCTTCTATATAAATAAAAATCAATTGCCGCATGTATAACGGATCAGCACTTGAGAACGGCTCGACCGATTTGGCTGATTTTTTTTTCGTTGTGTTCGTAATATTCAGAACGAGGTTTGTATGTAAGAAATTTTGTTGGAAAATCCACCTGAAAAGTCGGAAATTTGAAAAATATGAAAATATGAAAAATATGGAAATAATATATGAAAATCTCAATAAAAAAAATGTGACGTTCGGTTTGAAAGTTCCGCTGTCACATGTTTCATAACGAAAAAAAAATGTGACGTTCAGTTTGAAAGTTCTGTTTTCATAACAACGACGAATTCCGCATTGAATGTTGATATTTTGCGAAAAAGAATTTAATTGAAAGCGATATGTCATTTCGTGGTTTATTTCTTTGAAAAAAATGCCACCAGTCGGATGTCCAATGCGGAAGTGATGATCCGTCATACATGCGGCAATTGATTTTTATTTATATAGATGAAATATTGAATAATAAAAAAAATAAAAAATAAAAAAAGTTCAATATCTCGAGAAATATTAATCTAAGCAATTGGGTCGATAGGACCTTTTTTATAGGAAATTAAATTTCCAACAAACTTTTCGTCCACAATTTTTTCGTAAAGTCAATTGTTTCGGAGATAAGAGCAAAAAAAAACGAGGGTTTTGGGTAAAAATCAACTTCAGTGACCCGTACCAACTCATCAGTACAATTTACACTTTCGTCGCAAAAGGCACTTTTTTTAGATTGTTTTATTCTAAGTAAATCGAAACCAAGAACAATATGATAGCATAAAATGCGGCTGAGTTATAGAAATTTGAAAAAAAAAAAAAAAAAATCGATTTACGTGTATTTTAGATGGAAAATCTTCTCACGCTTTGGGAAAATACTTAGAATTAATATTAAGGGCTGTGACCTTCAGGGAATTTCTTTTTCGACATATCCAACAAAATTTCGGGTGGGGATTGAAAAAAAAAATAGTCGAAAAAAAAATCGTCCCAATCTATCCTTTCTTAAAAAAGACATGGCACTCGATTCTCGAAACTCTCGAAATGCGAGATAAATATATCGAATTTTGAAGCCAGTTTATCGTCAATCTGATTGGTTGTCGTAAAGCGCGCGTAATTCAAACACGATTTAGTTCACTATGAAACAACATCTATGGTATACAAAGATTTAATAAGATTAAAGATTGAATAGATCATTGACTCTCGCCCAATGCAATTCTCAAAATTTAAAAACCTTATATAATAAAGAAATGCGAGATAAATATATCGAATTATGAAGCCCGTTTATCGTTAATCTGATTGGTTGTCGTAAAGCGCGCGTAATTCAAACACGATTTCGTTCACAATGAAACAACATCTATAGTATACAAAGATTCAATAATATCAAAGATTCAATAGATTATTGACTCTCGCCCAATGCAATTCTCATAATTTGAAAACATTATAATAAATTATGTACTATTTAACGAAATGACAACCGATCGAGACGAAATAATCTTAGCGACTGCAGTATGGTGACAAAATCCGTTGTGCCGTTTGGGAAAAAGTATCTATAAGAATTTGCAGTTGATTCTTAATCTAAAGGACAAGTTCGAAATATGAAACCTTCAAGCGCGAGCGAAGTGAGCGCGTTGTTGCTATATATATAAAAATGAATCCCTATTTCCCTTGGTCACGCCATAACTTGAGAACGACTTTACCGATTTCATTCATCTTTTTTTTTCAAGTTTTCTAATACCGTGTAGAAGGTTCTTACGGGAAGAAAAGTTAAGAAAATTGCGCAGAAAATTGGAAAATTTCAGAAAACTTAACGACTATTTAACCTTCGCGCGTTTGACAGTTCCCACGAAGCAAATGTGATTTAATAGATGCATCGGTCGGCATCTATCGATCAAAAAATTCATTTATTCATTTCTCAGTGCTCAGTCCATTCGATCTGAACGTTTATCCAGTTTTGAGTTTGTTGAGTGAGTTTTTTGAGAAGTGTTTGTTCGTCGCAATTAGTTCACCGCAATCACGGCTTATATTAAAAGTTTAATTTAATATCGATTTTTGGTAAGTTTTGATAGACTAACACGTGGTATACATGCTTATACAGAAACACTAAGGGAGTCAATTTTTTATTTTCATTTACAATAAACATTATGTTTTTGAAATAATTTTGTTTTAAATTATTTATTCCAGTTCGAATTGAATATTCATAGCTCAAACAGGACAACGTCTGTCGGGTTAGCTAGTTATAAATAATCGTGATATAATTTTATACGAATTTCTCAAATGACCAGTGAACCAAGATACTTGAATTCGTTGATTACACGTAAACATGGTTTCAATCGAGTCGAATATCGCGAAACGCTACGAAAAAAGAGTTAAAATTTGTGGAATTTCTAGTTAATGAAAGAACTTTCAATTTACTTGAATTCCGGAAATTTTATATAATAAAGCTTTGTATTTAATTCACTTTCTTGAATTTCAATTAAAAATTATTTTACTTTTTCGTTGAATATCATTTGATAAAAAATAGTTTCAGTAACATCGGCGTGCCTCTATTTCTGAATGAAAAACAGTTTAAAATTTGTGGAATCCCTGCTTAATGAAAAACTTTCAATTTACTTGAATTCCGTAAATTTTATATAATGAAGCTTTGTATTGAATTCACTTTCGTGAATTTCAAGTAAAAATTATTCTACACTTTAGGTGTATGTCATTTGATAAAAAATAGTTTCAGTGACATCCAATTCCTTCAATTCTGCATGAAAATGCTAAAAATGTATTGAAATGATTCAATTATTGAATAATTATTATTAATTGGATTATTATTATTATTGTATTATAGAATTTAATAATTATTAAAGAATTTAAGAATTTAATAATTATTCAATAATTATTAAATAATGAATTTATTGATCCCACGTAAACATGGTTTAAATCGAGTCGAATATCACGAAGTGCTAACGAAAAACAGTTTAAAATTTGTGGAATTTCGAGTTAATGAAAAACTTTAAATTTACTTAACTTTCTTGAATTTTATATAATGAAGTTTTATATTCAATTCATTTTCTTGAATCGCGAGTAAAAATTATTTTGCATTTTTGTTGAATGTTATGTAATAAAAAAAAGTTTCAGTAACATCCGAATTCCTTCAATTGCGAATGACAACGCTAAAAATTTGAAATGATAAAATTATCAAGTTGATGTAATAATTACTTTTAAGAGAGTTAACTATTAAAAATGATTTATTTCCTTTTAATAGGTTTGTTCCGAGGCCGGTTCGCGGGTGAGGCTTTCACCTTTACGAAGAGTCGTTCTATCCTACACGATAAGCAATCTCAGATGGTTGAATGCCCGATCTCTTGCCGTTCTCGATACGCACGAACGCTTGCATCTTCTCGACGTAAGAACGCAGGATAATCTTGAAACATTGGACGTGAGTCGAGTCGGTGTATCTTACGCTTCGAGTCATTTCAAAGGTCTCTCGACCGGCGGTAATGTTTCCAAGGTAAATTACACGTAGTTCTTCATCTTCCTGTGTACCAAGTTTTTCGTTTTTACATCAAATTCTTCATTTTTTGTGTCAATTATTCGTACTTTCCAACGCTTACAAATTCCATCTCCTAGGCGATGGCCCTGGCCGGTGAGCGAGCTTGTTACAACACGGTTATCACTTTCGGAACGCAATTATTGTTGCTCGGTACGAAAAGCTTACACGCAGTTTGCATCAGAACGTGGACCGAAAGATTACGACACTTGACAATGCAGGTAAATATTTCCACCTAATAATCTCGTATTCATTAATACAATCGTCATCCTTATCTTTTATCTTGACAATTTTGTCGATGCTCGTCACACACATACATACATAAACACGCCGTCCGTGCGTCGGCGTATAGTATGTACTATGTACAGTACATGCTATAAACCTACTTGCTGTGAATTCACGGGCACGGTTAAAGCTTTTACATTACGTAACGTGTGTTACCCCGATTTGCGAATTTTAAATTGGCATATCGGCAAAGTCTTTGAATACTCCATACATTTTCTGCATAATTCATACAAATACGAGGTCTGTTCAATAAGTATCGCGAATTTTGACATTCCGCAGGCTACGTATATTCGATTTTCGATCTTTTTGTGGCGTTAGGTTGGTACTCATGTCCCTCACTTAAGTTGAAAAAATCGTCCATTTCGAATGTTTAGTTAATTGTTAACAGCTGTTTTGGTTAGACGTGTTTTGGCTTGTCTTCGATTTTTGCCTATTCCAGAAAAGCAGCTTCCATTGCGATGATTGAGCTTTGGTTTCCACGTTATAACCATAAACCCATGATTCGTCACCGGTTATGACCCTCTGGAGCAAATTTGGGTCGTCGCGGACCGAGTCCAACAGCTCCTTAGGAATGTTAACGCAACACTGTTTTTCTGCCAGCCGACACTGCAAGGCGCTGATGTTGCAAAAACCTAACGAGTGGTGGGGAGAGACTGAACAGTCATGTTCTCTTTTTTCTTAAAAAGTTGATGTCACGATATTTATCGAAATATCGAAAGTATTGTTGTCGGTCCTGTCGATTGATTGTCACCGTTTTATTCGTCCTGTGATTGGTCGGTCGGCCGAGAGAGAGGGAGAATGACGTTTCGTTACCCGCCAAGTTCTGATCGGACTTTGAGTTTCGGAGTTTGACAGTTGTTATCGGTGCGCCGCGATGTTTCGGGGCTATACGCCCACACAGCTGTCGTCGTTTTGGCCAATTCTACAATGGCGCGCGCTGTCCACACTAGTCCTCTCTTAAAAAGTTCATGACGATACATCGAAGATCCTCTCTTAAAAAGTTCATGACGATACATCGAAGATTATCGAAATTTCGATAGTTTAGTTGTTCAGATTGAAGCCTTTCTATTCGCGCTGTGATTGGTTGGTGATCGGACGACTTTTGTGGCCAAGTTCTGTTTTGTCATCGCCATATCGATAGTAGACCGTATATGTTTTGACGTTTGTGTTATTTTTTAGTATAATCATAACTATTATTAATATTTATATACAATTATGATATTATCGTTGATATTATAAGCACATCTTAATAATAAGTAAATAAGTAAAATGAGTGGCGTTCACCGCTGTACGAATATATCGGTACAGCAGTGAAAACCAGCATGCGTGAAGGGTTGTAAAAACATCAATAGGTATAATATACTCCCAGGTATAAAATGGAAAAGCTGAAAGAAAAATTTGAAAGTTTCGCGCAACCGATGAGACGGAAGTATTGAATCCAGTTTATGCACATACCATGGTGATGCTTATTAACCATCTATAATGTGTATTATAATGAAATAGTCTTATCCGCATGTCTCATGACGCCTCACTCCTTTTTTTCTTTCCATCCACTTACATCTTATGATGAATAAGTGTTCGGGGTCTCTCTTGACCATCGAGAAGAATTAATATTCTTTTTCGAACACTAAAAGATAAAGAATAGTTCTGACGACAAATCCTATTTCGAATAATATTTTTGATGATCCACGATGTATACGATCCCTATTTGTTAATTTATATAGAAGAAATTGTAAAAAATTCTAAATAACACGATAACTTGATACGATGAATGTTACGAAATCACCGTTTTTTTCAGTATATTCTCCGCATTCAGCGTAATGTACGTCCGTAAGTTATACGTATTTTGGACGACCATTTATACTTGGCTCATCAAATCTTTGCCAGAAATAAAGAAAATGGCAAAAATCATTGATACAAAAGAGGGGCAAGAAAACCAGGAGGCAGCGTTGGTTAAAGGGATGAATATGAGGCATTAACACGATAGAAACAATAAATTCACAATAAACAAACAACTTTTGACCAATGAGAATAAGCAACAATTACAAGACTTCTTCGTTAAGTCGGGAGTCAAATATCGAGTTGGTTCGGGGTCATTTTTCCATTTAACTTGGATCCTCATTAGGTACCAGTCGGTTTTTTTTAGCTCTAATAAGGATACGTCGGGGTCAGTCGAATGGAAAACTGATCCCACAGCGACTCTCTGCTCGACACCCAATCTCAAATAACTCAATGAACAAGCAGCGTACAGTGCCGAAAAGGATGAGAGTCCTGCAGCGCCACCAGTAAACCGCTCGCGCGCGGCAGCGCGTGTGTCCATTCGCTAGTGTATATACCAAGGGTGTTAGTTGAAATTTGCCGGTTTTTTTGATAAAGAAAACACTTAATTTTCAGACGAATCTCAAAATTTTTTTATTCAAAGTATTGACCATTGGTTTCTACATATTTCGACCATCTCTCAGGCAAATTATGGATACCATCCCAAAAAAACTTTTTCTCTTTCGAGGTAAACCATTCGACGAGCCATTTTTCGACTTCTTCAAAATTAGCGAAGCACTGCTCTGCAAGGGAGTGTCCCATCGATGCGAAAAGGTGATAGTCGGACGGGGCGAGGTCTGGAGAGTACGGCGGGTGTGATAATATTTCCCAATTAAGTGTTTTTAATGTGTCGTTCACCAGTTTAGCGGTATGCGACGGCGCGTTGTCATGTTGCAAGATAACTTTGCCATGTCTTCGGGCCCATTCCGGCCGTTTTTCGATCAACGCATAATTCAAATTGATCATTTGTTGTCGGTAGCGATCCTTGTTCATCGTTTCACATGGTTTTAACAACTCGTAGTACACCACACCACACTGGTCCCACCAAACACAGAGCATTGTCTTACGGCCAAAGCGATTTGGCCTTGCAGTCGATGGGCCGGCTTCACCAGGTGAAAGCCATGATCTTTTTCGCTTCGGGTTCTCAAAATAAATCCACTTTTCGTCCCCGTGACAATTCGATGCAGAAAATATTTCCTTTCGAATCGTTGAAGCACCATTTCACAAACGGTTTTTCGATTTTCCATTTGTCTATCGTTCAGCTGGTGTGGCACCCATTTTCCATACTTTTGGATTTTTCCCATGGCTTTTAAACGTCGGCAAATTGCTCCTCGAGTCACATTTAGTGTTTATGCCAATTTTTGTTGCGATTGGGTTGGATCAACATCCAATAACGCCTGCAATTCCTCGTCTTCGAACTTTTTCGGTGCACCTGGATGTTCATTGTCTGCCAAATCGAAATCTCCACTTTTAAATTGACGAAACCATGTCCCACATGTTCTAATCACTGGAGCATGTTCACCATAAGTTTCTACCAGCAACCGGTGAGCTTCAGCTACTTTTTTCTTTTGATGAAATAAGAAAAACAACGAATGCCGCAAATGCGATTTACTTGGAACGAAACTCGACATATTCACTGAGGTAAACAAATATGACGCTATTATTTTGGCGGAATGTGACTTGCGTATTTTTGTAGGTTAATGTCAATAGAAAAAAATGACATACATGCCAAATCATAGAAATGTATACATATTGCTAGCGACATCTACTGGTAAAACCGGCAAACTTCAACTAACACCCCTGGTATACTGTAAGGTTTACTTGCCGACTTTACTCGAGAAAGTTGCGACGACAGAGACGCTTTTGGCGAAATCTGAAACCATTACACGACGTATTTCTGAGGACGAATTTTTCGTACGCTTCCCACTACAGATCGAACTCCTTTACACTAGTCTCCATGATCTGAAGTATGCGCATGATTGAATTCCGAGTACAACATTAATAGCCAATCATAGTGACGAGTGGGTCGGCTTTAAAAATAAATCGTATTTCGAGATATTTCGTAACATGTCGTTTTTGTAGGAGGTACTTACAAAGTGCTTTATTTTGTACCATTAATTTAATATTTTTTACATGTTTAATACTGTTATTATTAATATTTTGGTATTTTTCAATTATCATTTCTATGTTTAATCCTTTACTACATTTATAGTTTACTATGAACATTAATATATTGCATTTCTCGATTATTCACACTTCCATGTTTCGTTATATTAACGCTTTTTTGCTTCCTCGTACAGGAAGCTTTGGTTTCGTGAAAGAAAAATCGAGTTTTTAATGTGATTATGCTTAAAATGTGTCGAAACATCCGAAAATCACATCCAGAAAAAAATATCTGTGCGTGTGTGTGTGTGTGATAGGGTCCAAAAATAACTTACACTCTAACTTGATATATCTCGAGAACGGATTGGCCGATTTCTCGCAAACTTTGCACGGATTGAGGGCATCGAATCTCTGTTGTTTGCTGCAATTATATGCATTCGGTAAAAACAATCATTATCATTATCTTTTTCAGCGACGTTTTCCCGAAGCTTTGGCGCTCGGTCTGTCGTTCTATCAGGATAAGGGCAAAGCCGTCGTTGGTTTACGAGGTTCCAAGCAACGCAGAAAACAGATAGCGCGCGACAAAGTTTGCCAGGTTTTGATACAGTACATGGAGGAATTGAATCAGTGCTCGATCGAGGACACGGCCGATAGCGAGATAGTCACGACTTGCGTCGATTATTGCGTACAATTAGAGAATACGGAATTACTTTTTGGCAGACTATGGGATCTGGTCTCGGAGTCCGAGAGCCTCAAAGCCGGATATCTAAGGGCACTCGAAGGTCCTCTCCTTGACGGTAGTCTTTCACCTCGATTGCCACCGTTGATAGCCCAACATTTGGTAGCGCTTTACGACCACGAGGACCGACTGGAGTCTCTTCAGGCTATCGCGGTTCTTCTCGAAGTTGATTGCTTGGATATTCATCAGGTAAAGCGTTCGGGCACTTTTTTTTTTCATAAACTTATTAATTTCGTACAATTGGAATCAAGGTTCCATTAAGGGAGGGGTAAGGGTTTCAGCGTAAAAAAAACACTTTTTTGCGATTTTTTTTCTCAAATATGGATTGAGCAATTTTATTCGAACCTTTTGTACATTATTGAGCATACTTTTGACAATGTTGTGTAATTTTTTCATGCAGAAATATTGAAGCATAAGCCCGTAACGGAGCTTCCCCCAGAACGTCTTGGAAAAAAAACAATTTTCGGTGTTCACTATAACTCGGCCGGAAATTATCTGAAAATGAAAAACCATGAAAATTTAGTCAAATTATAATCAAATCTTCCCCCCAACGTTCTCTGATAATTTTTTTTTTCATTTAAAAATTTTTGGCGGCCATCTAAAGTGTGAACTGTTATTTTCCACGAAAAATTCCGCCATTTTGTGGGTGGGAAACACCCTTAATGTAAACAAAAAAATTGAACTAAACGTTGGGGGGAGGTATTTTATATGTAGAAAATGTGTACAAAGTTTGAAATGAATCGGTCAAGTAGTTTTTAAATGGCAGTAAACACTGACTTTGAAAAAGTAGTTTTGAGAAAAACGCGTCTAAAGTTTATGAACTAAAAAAGTGAAGAGAACATTTTTTTTTCCAACTTACACAGAATCATTGATTCCAGCTCGTTTCTTCTTTCGAAATATTGTAGTGTATAGTATACACTATATACTGTATACACAATAGCAATGAATAAACTGTATACCTGTTCGACAGCTGCATATTGCTTAGATCGGTTTAAAATTGTAAGGACATATTCTTGAAATGTTAAACAATAAGATGAGACAAAAAAAAATTCGATTTTTCGAAAGTGAAAACCCTTACCCCGCCCTTAAATAAACCCTCTGAAAAGAAATCCCATTCCTTTTTTCATACTCCCAAAATAAATTGTCAAAGTTAGGCCTTTTTTTCTGCCGTTAGAGTGGCGTTAGCCTTTAATTTACTTCCGACCGCGCGCGTCATTTATTAAACGATATATTTTACATCATTTTTAGGTAACGACGATTTGCAGACAGCGTTGCCTGTGGGAGGCTCTGATTCATCTTCAGACCTCGGCCCTCGGTGATTTCACAGCACCGATACATCAGCTCGTTCCTCTTCTTCAAAACTTCATAACAAACTCAACATGGAAAGAAACTTTGCCACGTGATTGCATAAGGCTCGGCAATGCCCTTCTCGTTTATGCCAGTTGTTGCTTGGCCGGACGTGGATTTCCACGCGGTGAATTACCAAATGGCGTTCCACAGAGAGCCAAAGCCGAAGTGTTGAGAGCTCTTTTGTCACAACATTCCAGTCTCGCGAGCGATTCCGAGAGACAATATCCGTATATTCGTACACTGTTGCGTTTCGATGCCCGTGGTTTTTTGGACGTAATAGCGATAGCGTTTCAAGAGACGGAATTCAAGACGGAGATGGGCTTGCGACAGCGTCAGAGACTCATTGACATTCTATTGGGTATCGTTGTACCGACGACGCCTCTTAGTCCGGAAAATCCGGATTATCTCGCGAACGATCAGAAAGCTACGGTTCTCGTATTCGTCGCTAACGAAGTTGCTGAGGGAAACGTTAATTTGGAAGCGGGCGTTTTGAATCGTCTCGTTCAAGTTCTCACCGGTGACAGTGGAAATTTCGACAGTTGCACAGAGAACATCACAAGAGATCGTAAAATTGAACGTGAAAATGCTCTTCTTCGATTGTTGCATTCGAAAAAACTCATTGGCATTACCGACAATACGCTGCTTAATCTTGCTCAAAGAGCCAATTTGTAAGTTTCATCGTGTAGCTCACAAATTGAAGGCAAATTATTTTTTTTAGTTTTGGCTTATGACTTAGGACCCGGAAGTTCGTACAGGATTCGTCACGGCAAGATTGAAAACACTGGGAAAAATAGAGCGACGTTCTACTTTTTTTTACGGATTTTGAAATTATTCGAGACTCGGAATAATTTCACGTTATGAGAACTTAGAAAAAATTGGGTTGGAAGGGATATAGAAAAAATTCACGTCCGTAGGACTTGGAAAAATTTCGACCACGTGTGACTTTCAAAATTTTTCCATCCTGGAACATAGAAAAAATGTTGTTTCCTAGAAACGGAAAATATTCGAGTCTGTAGGACTTATAAATTTTCGTATTATTTTGACTTTGAGTATTTTCGTCTTTTTGAGGATTTTCACTCACGGGTAATTAAGACTCAAACTCTGATAGATGCACATTATTTTTTTTAAGGTTTCTTCGAAAATCTTCAAAATGACGGAAATACTCAAAGGCAAAATGATACGAAAACTTCCAAGTTCTAAAGACTCGAATATTTTCTATGTTCCTCGAAAACAACATTTTTGTCTATGTCCCACGATGGCAAAAATGTTCAGTTTCGCGTAGTCGTCATTTTTCTAAGTCCTACGGATGTGAATTTTTTCTACGTCCCTTCAAAATTTTCAAAAAGACGAAAATACTCAAAGTAAAAATAATACGAAAATTTCCAAGTACTACAGACTCGAATATTTTCGATGTTCCTCGGGAACAAACATTTTTTTATATCCCACGATGGCAAAAATTTTCAAAGTCCCACGCAGTCGAAATTTGTTCAAATCCTACGGATGTGAATTTTTTCTACGTCCCTTCAAAATTTTCAAAAAGACGAAAATACTCAAATCCAAAAGAATACGAAAATTTCCAAGTACTACAGACTCGAATATTTTCTATGTTCCTCGAGAACAAAAATTTTTTTATATCCCACGATGGCAAAAATTTTCAAAGTCCCACGCAGTCGAAATTTGTTCAAATCCTACGGATGTGAATTTTTTCTACGTCCCTTCCAACCGATTCTTTCGATAAATTCCCATAACGTGAAATAATTCAGAATTTCGAAAATGTTCAAATTCCCTACAAAAGTGGAACGTCCGTTCACTTTTTCCGAGTGCTTTCAAACTTGCCGTGACCAATCCTGTAGGCACTTTCACGCTCTATTCATGACACTTCCAAATATACAGGGTGGGCCATTTGAATCTATGCACCCAAATTTCTTTGTACCTAAGACAGATACGGAAAAATGGTTCAGACAAAAGTTGTTCGAGATAATGAGGGTCATCTGTGTAACTAGCTTTGACCTTGAGACTACTTGTCAAGGTTATTTGAGGGTCTGAGTGGTTTTTGTAAATGGGAACCCCTATTTTTGACACCGGATTCGAAAAGAGCGGTAAAATTTTACGTCTGAAATGGTATTGAAAATTTTTTTTTTTCGTGACCTTGAAAAGGTCAATTTAAGGTCAAATGCTAAATAACTGACTGGTAGCTGTTTATTTAAATTTTTTTGCAGAATAAACGTTGTGAAGGTACCTTCATAAGAAAGATCGAACTGGAATGTGACAACAACCTCAACAATATTGACCTTGACGTCATTTTTCAAGGTCATTTAAAGGAGAGTGGTTTCATTAACGGGAAACTTTGTTTTTGATACCGAATCAAGAAAAAATGAAAAATTTAACGTTTTAAGGTTTTCCCTATCACAAAAAGGCCATTTAGTGTTTCTTATTCCACAAGCTCTTAGTAGCTGTTGCTTTAAATGAGTTAACCTTACTTTTAGCGTTACCCGGAAACAACGACGTGAACGTAGTAAGTTCTGTTTCCTTTGGGGTGCTTGATTAAAGTGAGTCCCCTTGCCTCTCAGTATCGTTACGATCATAACTATAACCACGAAGCAAATGTTCGAAGTTGCCTCCATTTGCTTCATGGCACAAAGTTAAACGCCTTTGAAAATGGCGTACGCGTGTTTTTCAAAGTCAGCCTGGAAATTGCTGCGCACGCTTGACAAATGCGGTTTTGCATGTCAGCTCTAGTTGTGGGTCGTTGTTGAAAAATAACATTCTTTAAATAGCCCACCAGGCAGGTATTTAGCATTTGACCTTAAATTGACCTTCTCAAGGTCGCGAAAAAAAAAAATTTTATACCATTTCAGACGTAAAATTTTCCGCTCCTTTCGAATCCGGTGTCAAAAATAGGGGTTCCCATTCAAAAAAACCTCTCCGACCTTCAAATAACCTTGACAAGTACTCTCAAGGTCAAAGCTAGTTACACAGATAGGTGACCCCCATTATCTTGAACAACTTTTGTCTAAACCATTTTTCCGTATCTGTCTTAGGTACAAAGAAATTTGGGTGCATAGATTCAAATGGCCCACCCTGTATATTTAAAAAACACACATTTTTCATTTTACGCTCGTACGTACGACACGATCGATAAATACGACTTTTGTTCACGGCAAAAAATAATATAAAACAAACCGAACGTTGACGTATTTGTATTTCCAATCGAAGTCCTTTTGTGTGCGTTTCAGTTTGCGAGTGGCCGAGTTACTGTACGGTGCCCGCGACGATTGGATAGCCGTGTGTCGTTGCATAATCGCCGATCCATTCAGGCATCACGAAGTTTGGACGTGGTTGGAAAGTTTGTCATCGTCGTCTTTTCAAATCGTCGTGACAGCTCACGCCTCGTCGCTCGTGAGGATCGACGCAGCGAGGCTCGCCTCGTTAATAGCCACGAAGGCTTCCGCGAAATTTACGAAAATTCTCGAAAGACTGAGCAACGAAAATACGTGCCTCGAGTATACGTTGCTCTCGGCGTTGCACAATATCGCGAATTATCGCGAGGACGACGAGGACGACACGAAGCTGGAATTGAGCACCGAACAGTTGGAAAATTTTTTGTCACTCATGTGCCAACACGAGCCCGATAGAGTCGTTAATCACATGAATTCCCATCACGGCTGTCGTCTCGACGAAGCACTCAGGATCGTTCGGGAAAACGGTCATCGCGAGGCGGAGGCTGTGATGCTCGAAAAACTTGGCAATTATCAGGAAGCCTTTGATCTACTGCTTTTTGGACTTCACGAACGATTGGAAACGGTTATTATTCGATAGAGCAAGAGTCATTGAGCTAATGTGGAAAATCCGATCGTAAAAGCCGATTGAGTATTGAGTTTTTTTTCAACTTTTCTTTTACCGCAGTATGGAACTGCATAGGATCGGGTTGGGGGTCGAAATAGTGAAAATCAAAAAAAATCATGCGACCGAAATAGGAAAGAGCGAACAGCCGAACGGTTGGAAATAGTGATAGACCAAAAATTCAAATACCAATGGCCGCTCACGAACGACCCAATCGTACGCGCCCATTGGTATTCGACTTTAAGTTGTTTGTCACATTTTTGACGATAAAAATCACCCCCTCGCGCGTCTCGCTTCCTTTATGCCATAATTCCAAGTAGGCGGATGCGAATTTTCGAAGTTTTCAAACGACATTCCATTTGGGAGAATTGCCGCCTTAGATTGAACCTAGAAATTGTGAAAAAAACGTTAAATTTATAAGAATGACGGTTTATAATCTGACAAAGACGAAAAATTTGCTACATTTGTCCGTATGTCAAACAAAATTAATTGAAAATTAATATCAAAAAATTAATTTTTCATACAGACGTCGGATCAATGTGTCGAAAAAATTGTCATATTCGTTTAGAAAAAAAAATCAAGGAAACAAGGAAAAACAGGAGACTGCAACTTATGAACCTCAAAAATTAGCCGCGCTGTAAAATAACATCTCGGGGGCAACTTTTTCCTCAGCAGCAATCGCGGAACGTCAAGTCTTTTGTGTCCTAGCTTCTTATGTTGATGCCAACAATTTTTTCTCTGCTTTCAACAACCTTTGTCACGCGACTTGCACATTTCACACACACTTGTACGCTTTTGGCTCGCCTAAGCTCAATTTTGCGATTTTTTTCAGTTTTCTTTGGGTTAAGATGTTCGTAAAAGATGGTACTAGTAGAATAGGTCGCTAACAAAAAAAATACGATTTTTTCGAGATTGTAAGTCTTCCAATTCCCCTTCAAGTAGTCTTCTAGGCTAAACGAGGATTTTTTCGAGGTTCAAACACCAAAATTCATAGGTACAATTAAATATTTCTACATTGGTCTTTTATCCACTTATTTATTGATACTTGCAGGTACTCTGCAAAAAATTTTCGAGTACAATAAAAATAAATTAAGGTTGCTACGCGGTTTCAATTCGCTATGATTCCATACCGACTGTGACCATGATTCCAAACGTTCTACTCGTCTGAAACAAAAAAAAAACCAAAATGATTATTGATCAGTACAAGTATGGGAATTGCAGGAACCTCTAAAATTTGGAAGAAAAAAAAATTCACAAGATCGCGACCTTCTAAACAAAGTGTACGGATTTTCGAATTTTGTAAAAAATCTTTGAACAATCATAAAAAATTGTTTATATTTTTTTCTTTGAAATTTTAGAGGTTCACGCGATAGCCATACTTGTACTGATTAATAATCTCTTTGGTTTTTTGGTTTCAGACGAGTATGTTAGAACGTCTGGAATCATGGTTACAGTCGCCATGGAATCATGGAATCTTAATTTATTTTTATTGTAGTCGAAAACATTTGCAGAGTACGTGCAAGTGTTATTACATAATTAGAAAAAAGACCGATGTCGAAATATTTAATAGTACCTATGAATTTTTTATTTTAAACCTCGGAAAAAATCCACGTTTAAACAGTTGTAATGGGGGTACAAGTAAGTTTTAAAGGATTTAAAAGAGAGGGCGTTATTAATATTAAATCGCATCAGACCATAACTTAACCACCTTCATGTTAAACCGTCATCAGTAGGCTTAGTTTTCAGTATGTGTCATTTTGTCAAAGTGTAAAGAACATAGTTTTTTAGAACTCCAAATATGTCGACTTTTGTGCCAACGAAACGCAATTTGCTAGAAGCTTTACTTTTCTGCTACCATTTGAAGAAAAAAGCCGCTGACGGTCATCAATTGGTGTGTGAGGCTTACGGGGACCATGCTCCATCAATTATAACTTGTGAGTACTGATTTGGACGGTTCAAAAGTGGTGATTTTTACACGGAAGATAAGGAGCGTGAAGGAAGGTCAGAAACGTTTGAAGATGCAGAATTGGAGGCATTATTGAATGAAGACTCGTGTCAAACTCAAGAAGAACTTGCAGAATCAATTTGTTACCATTTTTGTCACAGTAAAGCCCCAATTTTCACAAAAAATCCTTTAAAACTTACTTGTACTCTTAATATTTTTATGATTTTTAGACAACTCGACCTCGTCACGAAAAAGGGTGCGAGGGGAGCCGAGAGGGCGAAGGTGTCTCGAAGTATTGAGGAACTTCCTCATTTACCTACTTCATTATGTTAGAGATCGAAATACGAAGTCAAAGTTTTTACTTTTTAACCTCAAGTGCGATCATTTTCAATCGCAATACCGTAGACGCGTAAATATACCGCTGGCCCGGTCATAGGATTACTATTTATCTCGGAGGACTGCCACATTTCCTTAAATTCTTGGAGACAATAATAATCAATATTTAAAAAAAATATTATTTTTCCATATTTTTTTAGTATCATCGAGAAGACGTTTCGGATGGCGAGACGGTAAGATCAACCACCCAATTGTCCGGTCTGTGCCGTAGATCCGCCGGTAATCTCGACTGGATGCCACTCGTCGAAGCGGTCTTACAACCCCAATCCGAGAACAACAATCAGCGGGGTAATTACGGAAGATTCAAAAAAATTTGTCAGTAAAACGAAAAAAGGATAACATTGATTTTACACATTTTTTTAAGTACCCTTCGATTAACGTTTCGAGATGCAATTCGATGCACGAACACGATATATGGAATAATGTCAAAAGTAATTTTAATATTTATTAACGAGGCTACCGAAAGCTCGTCTAACGATTAATAAAATTCTTTCCAGTCGAAAGATTACGAGGAAAATTGTTGAAAATTGTTCTGGAAACATTGAGCGGTACGACAGCACTGTCGACGGTGCTCGAGCAAATATTAAAACATCCACTCGCGACAAGCGGCACGATAGGCGACATAAGGCAACTTTTGACCGGCGTACTGACGCACTCTCGTTACGAACAAGTTCTCGTCGAGACAACCGCGAGTTTGGTGAGTCTCGAGCTTCACGAGAGTCTGAAGAAATCGCTGCGCGACGCCGGTCGTGCTTGCGCGAGTAAATCACAAATTTGTCCAATATGCCGGCAAACATTGATTCAGTGCGCCGATTATACGATTCTCTTTGGGTGCGGTCACGTTTATCACGCCAGCTGCCTCGGCGAATCGAATATCTGTTGTAAATGCCGTAACGACAAGGGATGGGCACCCGCGGCGACAAATTCATCGGAAATTCCACGACCCAGACCACCCGTGAGTTTCATCATTGTATATTATCGTTTTTTAATCAACCCACATCTTGGCCCACATGCTATCGTAACGGCGAATGTTTGTACTAAACAAAATGGCCATTCATCGAAAAATATTTAAGAGTGTGGGATTCATTTGGAACTTCAAAAAATTTCTAACGCAAAATCGTGGGTTCGTTTGCGTTTACCAATTATGCGTACGGCCTAGGGTGGTTCTTAATTTGGTGATGTTGGAAATTCTTTGGTATTGTTCCTCAAAAGTAATCAACATGTCTAGAAAAAAAATTGGGCGCAAGCGGAACTTTGTCTAATAATTCTTACCCACCCCACCGAGCTGTCGAATTTTTATATTAAAAAATACATGCATTCAAAATTTTGTTAAGAAAATTGTTTATTATTTCAAAACTATTTTTGATAAAAGAATTTTATATAACGTTTTTGTAGGAAATATAATGCTCTACAAAAAAGGTATCTTGTGAAATTCTCGTGAATCTAATATTTATCACGTAATTAGCAAAAAACTGTCATCATTAATTCCAAAAGTCGATCATTATGGTCAAAACAGGAGTTTGACGTCGAATAGCTGCAATTTATTTTTCGTATGTATATAAGATTATGAAGAAATACGTAGCGCACTCAACAATGAAATGTAAACAATATTCAAATTTTCAATTTTATCAATTTTATTGTGAATTATAATGAATGATGTCATATATTTTAAAAATCAACTTACAATAATGAATTACATCGGTTGGAGCAAAGTTGCTTTGTTAAGGGATGGGTAAGGGTTTCAGCGTAAAAAAAAAAACACTTTTTTTGCGATTTTTTTTCTCAAATATGGATTCAGCAATTTTATTCGGACCTTTTGTACATTATTGAGCATACTTTTGACAATGTTGTGTAATTTTTTCATGCAGAAATATTGAAGCATAAGCCCGTAACAGAGCTTCCCCCAGAACGTCTTGGAAAAAAAACAATTTTCGGTGTTCTCTATAACTCGGCCGGAAATTATCTGAAAATGAAAAACCATGAAAATTTAGTCAAATTATAATCAAATCTTCCCCCCAACGTTCTCTGATAATTTTTTTTTTCATTTAAAAATTTTTGGCGGCCATCTAAAGTGTGAACTGTTATTTTCCACGAAAAATTCCGCCATTTTGTGGGTGGGAAACACTCTTAATGTAAAAAAAAAAAAATTTTACTAAACGTTGGGGGGAGGTATTTTATATGTAGAAAATGTGTACAAAGTTTGAAATGAATCGGTCAAGTAGTTTTTAAATGGCAGTGAACACGGACTTTGAAAAAGTAGTTTTGAGAAAGACGCGTCTAAAGTTTATGAAGTAAAAAAGTGAAGAAAACATTTTTTTTTTTCCAACTTACACAGAATCATCGATTCCAGCTCCAGCTTCTTCTTTTAAAATATTGTAGTGTATAGTATACACCATCTACTATATACACAATAGCGATGAATAAACTGTATACCTGTTCGACAGCTGCACTGCTAGCCCGACCGCCCGCAGCTGTTAGAGGTATAGCGTTAAAGGCCAGGAGTTTAATAAGATAATAACTTCAAGAATATTGCTTAGATCGGTTCAAAATTTTAAGGACATATTCTTGAACTGTTAAACAATAAGATAACACAAAAAAAAATTCGATTTTTCGAAAGTGAAAACCCTTACCCCGCCCTTAATATCAGGATATTTTTTTTTATATTCTTCAATTATTTGTACAATGAATTGTTTCTGATCTTCATCATAAGTGAGACGATCATTGTACTCTGTAATAAGTTTCACTCCTCTTTCTGCAACATCGTTAACCACTTTAATTCCTTTAACTATTTTTAAGCCTTGTAAATAATTTTCATTAGAAATCCACTCGCTCACATCGATATCAAAAAATGAGTAGTTGATTTCAAATCTTTCGAAAAAGGCCATCGATTTGGAACTGATAAAGAAATCAATGTCCTTATCGATCAAAGACGAAAAATTTATCATGAATGATAATAAAATTGATAAAATTGAAAATGTAAATATCGTTCACATACCGTTATTGAGTGCACTACGTATCTCTTCATATTTCTAATTGCATATGAAGAATACATTGCAGTTTTTCGACGTCAAACTCCTGTTTTGGCCATAATGATGGACTTTTGGAATAAATGATGACAGTTTTTTTTGCTAATAACGTGATAAATATTAGATTCTCAAGAATTTTACAAGATACCTTTTTTGGAGAGCATTAAATTTCCTATAAAAACACAATATAAAATGTTTTTATCACGAATAGTTTTGAAATAATAAACAATTTTCTTAACAAAATTTTGAATGCATGCATTTTTTCATATAAAAATTCGACAGCTCGGTGGGGTGGGTTAGAATTATTGGACAAAGTTCCGCTTGCGAGCAATTTTTTTTCTGGATATGTTGATTACTTTCAAGGAACAATACCAAAGAATTTCCAACATCACCAAATTAAGAACCACCCTAATACGGCCCCACAATTTTTTTTTTTTCTTCAATCGATTTCAACGATTCGAGATCATCTTTATGCGGATTATTACATTCTCTAGAGTCGCGTATTTCGAAACGTTGCGCGATTCGGGACGATCCATTTCTGGCGAAATGACGGCCGGCTGTTGACCTATCCGAATGCGTAGACAGTCCCGTCCAAAACAGTTCTACGGTAGACTGGAGATACATCAACTTTTTGAACAGTAGAATCGGTGTCGCGCTGTTATTATCGTCAATAATTCTTTCACTAGGAAAGATAACCATTAATATTGGCCAATTACTGAGTATAATTTTCCTTTTTTTTTTTCCTTTCAGGAAAGAAGACCAATCCTGCCACCGTCTTTCATGCGCCGGAGAGATCTGACGCTGAGGGTCGGTGCGCCAACGGTACTACCAGATCTCGAGGGTATTTTTTAATCTAGTCCTCCCCGAATCCTCGAGCGCGAAACACAATCGCTGCATTTTCATCGTCACAAATTCGTGTCCGATCGTTTTCAAAGATTGTGTATTTTTTTTTTGCCGAGGATGGTCTCGGCCACTGCGTTCTCAGAGCATATATCGACGTTCGCAAAAAAAAAAAACGTCCAACGGAACGAAGCTGTTGAAGATATAAAAATAAATAAAAAAAAGGTGCTCTCGGGAAGTCACGATTTCCACAAAAGTAATCTCGACCATTATCCAGCTGTAGCATTTGTCAATACTCAGATTATTAATCTGTACGACGTATCTGTATAATTGTAAATTATTGTCTAACGAGCGCGGGCTTTTTATCGCGAAGTAAAAATGAAAGAAAAAAAAACAACAACAAAAGAGCAAAAAAGAAAAAGCGACGTAAATTTACGACGTCCCCTGTATTATAATTACTTATAAATAATTATCGTTGTTACACGCAACCGTTGTCACCGATTTGTCGACAAATGATGTAGAGGACAAAAATTGTTTATTGTTTTAAAGTATAATTGTATGCTATACGCGCGACAGTACGTGGGCTCTACGTATGAAAATAAAATAGAACAACGATTGTGATTCTATCGAAATTATGGCGGACAAATTTATATTTTTAATTGCAGGATTTCGACTTATATTTGCTAATCGCTCATCAAAGCTAACAATTCTTGTACGCGAGCATTGCGGAATGGAACAAAGGCGCGAATAATATTCCCGACCGTTATTGTGCAAAATAATGCGATCGATTCGTGTTTTTGTTTTCTTTTTTTTTTTTCTTCCGACGTACGGGCTTGTATACCTTTTCGGGTTTTTACGTATTGCCTCTCCCAATAGCATTTTTTCCATTTCTTTTTCCTCCAATCACTCCCTACCGGCACTTCGCTAAACCAACCTAACTTCCATTGCGCCCGCAGACGTCTTAGCTGCGCTGTATCGCATTTTCCATGGGCACAGGGAAACTCCGGAAAACCTGTGTCGATACTCACGGCTTTGTCATTGACGGAGTTTCAGTTGTATTTACTACTAGCGGTGCCCCGCGGTTTCATACGCATTATAAGTACACAACCAAGTGCATCTTATATACCAATTAGGTGGAAATTATGTGGAAAAATGAAAGGACGAATCACTAAAAAATAAGGCAACGCCGCCGTCGCTCCTTAGGGTCATACATAGCATGAAGTTATATGACCTAGAGCCTTCTTAAATAATCGAGCTATCTGATGCAAGAAGAATTTTTCAAATCGAATTAGTATTTCCCGAGATTAGCGTGTTCGAACAAACATACAAACTCTCCATCTTCATTATAGTTGTAAGATTGGTTTTTAAACTTAATTCCCGCTGTTTAATATGAGATGGCGTAACTAGTATTATTTTCATGGAAGTAACACGAAAACGATACTTTGTTAAAGTATCGGACATAACCTACAATATTCAGTATTCGAGAGTGAATTCACTTTTACACGCGACTTTTTTTTTATAATATCGAAAATGTCAGGTTTCGAACCAACGAAATGGCATAGGCGGGAAGCTTTGTTTTTTTGCTTAAATTTAAGAAAAAGTAGCTTCCGAAGGGCAATACTCTGAATAAAATGAAAAGATAAATAATTTGTTTTTCTTATCATTGAAAAACTAAGATAAGTTACTGAAGAATTAAGTTTAAAACCCAATATATCAGAAACTCAATAAAACTGCCTCCAGCTGAACAGTCAAATTTATATTTGCACTTACAGGAATTCGACGGTATTTGCTAATCGCTCATCATGCTAACAATTTTTGTACGCAAGTATGGCGGAATGGAACGAAGGCGCGAAGAGTATTCCTGTCCGTTATTGGTCCAATTAATGCGATCGTTTCGTGAAGTTATTTGAATTATTAGTTAAGAATTACTAACTACCGACACCAGTGGCCGCGGTCAGTACTGCAATTGGTGACCGTTTAATCGGGCACTGCCTGGCGCGCCGACTGTTGAGCGGAAGGCACAGTTTTTCTCTGAGTTTCTGATGGTAATATAACTGAAAATCAGTAAAATATAGGAACCATCTGTATCGACACAGGTTTTCCGCAGTTTTCCCGTGTCCATGGCAAATGCGATACAGCGTAGTTAAGGGATAACACTACTGTGACCCCCTGTTTTTTTTCACATTTTTCAAGAATTTTTTTTTGTGTGAAAAAAAAGAGATATTCGAAAAATTGATTTGGGTTTTGTTCCTTGTTTATTAATGTATCAAAAAACATTTTTTTCACATTTTTCACGCCGCATGGTGGCGCTGGGGAAGCTCTCGCGTCAGGTGCTGTCATCTCCGCGGCACGCAGCAGAACTCTCTTCAAGGTCGATCTGAAAAAAAATACCGAGTGTTTTCGTTAATAATATGATATTTTGAAGAGAAGTACATAGGCATTTGGAAAAATATTGTTTAAAAAAAATAGGCACGCCTTTGAAATTAACTTTAATTTCAAAAGCGTGCCTATTTTTTTTAAAACAATATTTTTTTATAAATGTGAAAAAAATGTTTTTTGATACATTAATAAACAAGGAACAAAACCCCAAAAAAATTTTTCGAATATCTCTTTTTTTTCCCACAAAAAAAAATTCTTGAAAAATGTGAAAAAAAAAACAGGGGGTCACAGTGGTGTTATCCCTTAAGACGTCTGCGGGCGCAACGGAGAAAATGGAATTGGGAAGGGTCATGCGTAAAAATCCGAAAGGATATACGTTGGTGCAAAAGAACATAACAATAATATTAATTTATTATAATTGATGAAATACATTTGTGTAATAAGTCGTTCAATACTGAATTAATCCATCCTGATTTGTTTTCTTAGATTTGACGGAAGGTGGAAAAGTGGAACTGCGAAAAATCTTGTTTCCCGAAATTCTCGGAATCTCCATTTTCCGTTTATTATTGAGAGTTATGAATACCGGCTTTCTCGGTGCGTTGTCGGCCAATACTTCTGACGGATTTGTCGATTCTACGCCGAATAATTCGCCGGTCAGTAATTTCACGACGAAATTAAACGCCACGAGATCTTTCGCTGAATCGGTAGTCGATTTTCTCGCCGATGGTAACAGATCCGTGTTCGCCACGAATCCGTCAATAGTGCCCGAAAGCTCGACGAGATACGGCGTCGTCTTGCATATCACCAGATATTGCTGAACCTGTTTTATCGGCGGGGGGAATATAAAAATTGCCAATTGAACCTTGCTCTTTCCAATGATTCAATTCGATTTTGCTTTATACATATTTGTTTCAACTCGATATATCACGAATTTAGTTTATATTTGCTTCATTTAATTTGATTTTATTTATTCGATTTTTTTAAATCAATTTTAAGTGTTCGGACAGTTTTTTTTCGTGCAAACTATCATACCTTGTCGTCGCAGCGTTCCAAGCTATCCAGAATTTGTAAAATTTCATCGTAAATTCCGTAACCTCGAGACACATACTCCTGATCATAAATAACCGATCCTATTTGAAGAGACACTTTTACGGCGGTAGATTCTTTTTTTATTTTACTCAGGACACTTGTCAATGGTGTGCCGGTCGTTGTCCGACTGGCGACGCGAATTCCAGCATATTCCTTGACAACCTAAAATCAAATTAAAATAATGCTGATCAGACGTTTTCTTTTTAAATCGAATTCAAGGAAATTGGATAAAATATTTTACTTCGATATTGTACTTAAATTATTATCGAATTTTGACATTATTGTAATTTGCAATGCTGTTCAATTTTTCAAATAATCATTGCTACTTTCTCATCGAGGAACCTTTGTTTTCATAAAAAAATTGTTTTTATATTTTCAGTTTTCAATGCCAATGTGTTAAATATGATTAAAATCGTAGGAAAAACACAGTTACGTTAACGAAAAATCTCCGGATGAACTGGGATGGACGTGCGCGTTGTGTGAGAGAGAATGAAGAAATCACAGTGCTCTGCAATCGGTAAATTAACCGATTGAAAAGCACTGAGATTTTTGCAATGCCAATTCGTTCAAAACGTTTAAAATCGTAGGAAAAACACAGTAAAGTTAACGAAAAAAGTCCTAATTCAGGTGAGCGTCTGCGTGGGAGAGAATGAAGAAATCACAGTATTCTGAAATCGGTTAAGGGACAACACCACTGTGACCCCCTGTTTTTTTTTCACATTTTTCAAAAATTTTTTTTTGTGGGAAAAAAAGAGATATTCGAAAAATTTGTTTAGGTTTTGTTCCTTGTTAATTAATGTATCAAAAAACATTTTTTTTCACATTTTTCACGCCGCATGGTGGCGCTGGGGAAGTTCTCGCGTCAGGTGCTGTCATCTCCGCAGTGGTTCGCGGCACGCAGCAGAACTCTCTTCAACGTCGATCTGAAAAAAAAGACCGAGTGTTTTCGTTAATAATATGATATTTTGAAGAGAAGTACATAGGGATTTGGAAAAATATTGTTTAAAAAAAAATAGGCACGCCTTTGAAATTAAAGAATGATTTTTTAGCAAAATTTCTGGTCGAAAATAGGCTATAACTTTTATAATTATCGAGATATCGAAAAAATCCTATGTACTTCTCTAGATAATCTACCTTTATTGATACAGTAAAAATTTGAAGTCGATCGGATAAAAATTGCTCGAGTTCTGCTGCATGCCGCACTCGAAAAAGTGGTTTTGAGAAAAACGCGTTCAAAGTTTTAGGTTTGTTAATTTATGTTATAAATTGAAAAAAAAATTATTTACCTTCAATCAGCGATGCCGGCACCATATAGCTGGCCTTCAAGAAGCAAATCGTTGTCTCCTGCTTCTTTCCTCGAACTTGTTAAGGCTTTTCTCGCTTCTTTTGCAGCGTCTGTGAGCGAGCGCTCCGCGAACTGGATCCGCGCTGCGTCGGTCTCAACGCAAAAGTTGAAACAATTTGGGCCAATGGTTATCCGCAACGTCTCCAGTACTTTCATGAGACTTCTCAGGCCATCATTGAACACTAATACCGCGATATCAGTTGCAATATCAATGATTCTTTTGCTTCCGGACTGGCACTTGGGGGCTATTGCCCAAACTGATTTATTGTAACTTTCGTTATTGTTTTGCGTATAGCCGCCCAAACAACGCTGCAGCAAATCGTCCCTGCTCAAATTTTCGAAGATTGGCTGAATTGCCTCCAATATTTCCTGAGGAAGAGCCGGTCTATGGCGATATTTAGAAATATCACCATTTGCGACCGCGCGCTGCCACGAACACGACTCGGCTCCTTCCGGGCAATCGTCATGTTGTGGCTCACTGTCTGTGGACATTTTATGTTTGATAGTTGCCCAAATTGCCTTCCTCATTTTGTCAACATCATCGCTGTTCCTCCGAATAGCCAAGCCGTAATATGTGCTCAACTCGTCAATCAATGTTCCGGTGAGCTTTCCTCTGCCAGACAATCCTTTTTTTTTTCACGATATCGCGGAGGCGCGTCCCCATACGTTTTTGGACATGATCGATGCACTCTTTTTTTTTATCTCGAAACCGTCGTATGGATCGCGATTCGATATGCCCAGAAACGTTTTAGAATCGCCGTCACCAATATAATATTCATATTTTGTGCCATAGAGCTCTTCAGACCGTTGAAACATTTCGATAGCTGCGTCGACTTCCATTTTTCCGGAGGAGCCGCTATGGTTCGCCTGGCACTTATCGTCATGGGTAGCTTTCCATTCCCTCCGCGGTGTTTTCTTTTTTTTTTCCCAATGCTCGCAAGCTTTGCAGTATTTCGATTTAACCATAACGTCAATCACTTTTTTAGTGTACCAGCCGATTAGCGATGTTATACCGAAAAGCGAGCTGTAACCGCGCTTTCGCCACGATCCGTCGCCTGAAACGATAATTCCGTCCGCCACCCAATTTTCCAACGAAATTCTCTGCTCCTCAAGTGCAGCCTTTTTTTGGCTCATTGCGCTCACCGCTTTAGTGGCAATCAAAATCGAATTTATGATTCGATCGTAAAAAGACCGAAATATGGGGCGCGGTAGGTCCATGAATGCACAAAATTTCATCAGGCCATTCAAACCGACGCCAAGAAGACGCATACTGAATACGATCCGACGATTTATTCCGTATGCATTGTCAATCATAGGACACGAATTGATTAACACTTTTTCACAATGGCCGCAATCGATTTTGAACCCGAGTCCGCGCAAACTTTTTTCGGTGAATTTTATGTCACGATCACACACTTTACATTTCACTAACGTGTATATAATGTTCAATGCAGTGAAAAGTTGTACTATACGATAACCGAAATCGTTAGTAACACCGACCTCTAAATCGTCCGATGATTTTAACTTTTTCGCCGACGTGCTCACATGCTCTGCAGAACTGTTTTCGGAGCTATAACGGTTCGGAGGTTTTCGATTCGAAATTTTCGATCGACTCCTCGTCACATAGCTCCGTTTTGTTCCCTTTTTCCCCGTATACACTTTCTTATCCTCCATTTAAACTTTAAAATAATAATTTGGAGCGTTTGATATTCACAAACGAAACGATTCGGAGCGATTAGACACGAATAGCGTCGCTTCTATTCGCAAACTGACGCTATGATGCTATCCCTATACCTGCCATGGAATTTTTTCAATTATCGCCACCTAGTGCTATTTTTCGAAACTATATTTATAACAATAGTTAACCGGCTAACAATAGCCGGTTTTTGTGAAGGGAGCCAAAAGAATACCTGAGAAAGGCGGGAAGAATACCTGGCGACCCTAAGGCGCCCAGCTGCGCGGGACCCCGAGCGTCGC
The DNA here is from genome assembly GCA_958009045.1 of Oxytorus armatus. Taxonomy (NCBI): domain Eukaryota; kingdom Metazoa; phylum Arthropoda; class Insecta; order Hymenoptera; family Ichneumonidae; genus Oxytorus; species Oxytorus armatus. The sequence goes on along the minus strand of OY253747.1, from coordinate 2,523,611 downwards.
GGACCGCTGCACCGCTCCACAAAATATTCAATATCTACGAAAATAATAATTTTTTCGACCTGGGTCCAACGGCATTTCAATCTTAAAAGTATTTTTTTTAAATGGTTTTCAAAAAATCGATTTTTTGAAGCCGTCACAGTGATGTTGTCCCTTAATTCACCGATTCCAGATCACTGAGATTTCTGCAATGCCGATGTGTTCAAAATGCTTAAAATCGTTGGAAAAACACAGTTACGTTAACGAAAAATGTCCGCAATGGGCGTGCTCGTCTGTGCGAGAGAGATTGAAGAAATCACAGCGCTCTGCAATCGGTAAATTAATCGATTCTAGAGCATTGAGATTTCTGCAATGCCAATGTGTTTGAAACGTTTAAAATCGTTGGAAAAACACAGTTACGTTAAGGAAAAATGTCCGGATGGAAGTGCGCATCCGCGTGAGAGATTTTGAAGGAATCACAGTGCTCTGGAATCGGTATTTTTATTCAAATTTGTTAATTCCTCAAATTTTCGCGAAAATCGGCGAAAATATTCGCATTCCACTTCAAATGCTCAGCACTATATGTAAAAACATACATACATAAATTGACCTTGAAGGAATATTTAGTATTAATTTTGGAGTAAATCGATATAAACCTTCTATGCTCATTAGGGTGGTTCTTAATTTGGTGATGTTGGAAATTCTTTGGTATTGTTTCTCAAAAGTAATCAACATATCTAGAAAAAAAATTGGGCGCAAGCGGAACTTTGTCTAATCATTCTAACCCACCCCACCGAGCTGTCGAATTTTTATATGAAAAAATGCATGCATTCAAAATTTTGTTAAGAAAATTGTTTGTTATTTCAAAACTATTTATGATAAAAAAATTTTATATAACGTTTTTGTAGGAAATATAATGCTCTACAAAATAGGTATCTTGTGAAATTCTCGTGTATCTAATATTTATCACGTAATTAGCGAAAAACTGTCATCATTTATTCCAAAAGTCGATCATTATGGTCAAAACTGGAGTTTGACGTCGAATAGCTGCAATTTATTTTTCGTATGTATATAAGATTATGAAGAAATACGTAGCGCACTCAACAACGAAATGTAAACAATATTCAAATTTTCAATTTTATCAATTTTATTGTGAATTATAATGAATGATGTCATATATTTTAAAAATCAACTTACAATAATGAATTACATCGATTGGAGCAAAGTTGCTTTGTTATCATCAGGATATTGTTTTTAATATTCTTCAATTAATTGTACAATGAATTGTTTCTGATCTTCGTCATAAGTGAGACGATCATTGTACTCTGTAATAAGTTTCACTCCTCATTCTGCAACATCGTTAACCACTTTAATTCCTTTAACTATTTTTAAGCCTTGTAAATAATTTTCATTAGAAATCCACTCGCTCACACCGATATCAAAAAATGAGAAAGGAACTGATAAATCAATGTCCTTATCGATCAAAGAAGAAAAATTTATGATGAATAATGATAAAATTGATAAAATTGAAAATTTAAATATCGTTCACATACCGTTATTGAGTGCACTACGTATCTCTTCATATTTCTAATTGCATATGAAGAATACATTGCAGTTTTTCGACGTCAAACTCCTGTTTTGGCCATAATGGTGGACTTTTGGAATAAATGATGACAGTTTTTTGCTAATAACGTCATAAATATTGGATACACAAGAATTTTACAAGATACCTTTTTTGTAGAGCATTAAATTTCCTATAAAAACACAATATAAAATTGTTTCATCATGAATAGTTTTAAAATAATAAACAATTTTCTTAACAAAATTTTGAATGCATGCATTTTTTCATATAAAAATTCGACAGCTCGGTGGGGCGGGTTAGAATTATTGGACAAAGTTCCGCTTGCGCCCAATTTTTTTTCTGGATATGTTGATTACTTTCAAGGAACAATACCAAAGAATTTCCAACTTCACCAAATTAAGAACCACCCTAATGCTCATTTGGTATTATCAATATTTCGGAGAAATCGTTAAAAATCAAGCAAATCAAGCAAGAGTTGAGTTAAGGGAGAAAAAAAACAATGGTGCAAAATGAAACTTGCATATTGCTTCTTCATCATTTTTGCGTTTACACAAACCTTTCTGTATGATTAAGGGGTAATACCACTCCAGTGGCAGCAAAAAGGCCCAACTTTGACTATTTATTTTGGGAGTATGAAAAAAGGAATAGGATATCTTTTCAGAGTGTTTATTTAACACATATTGAAGTGTGAAAAAAAAAATTTATTATCATTTTAATACAAAATGGTGGCGGAAGTGCCCATCTTGAAAATCGTCTTTTTTTAAAACACCTTCACGGGAGGACGGTTTTCTCGTAAAGTATAAGACCTGGACCAAAAAACCAAAAACATCCATAATCTATATACTATTGGCGATGTGACTACGTAGGGGTTTTTTTTTTGATAAAATTTTGTAGAAATGGTCCACTTTTTAAAAAATAAATCGATTTTTTGCCAAAAAAAAAAGTTTACATTAAATCAAAAAACGGCTACGTACTCCGATAGAGAATTTAATTGTGAAACTACTATCAAAATTTGAAAACGAACCATGTAACGATGTTCAAGTAATACCTCCTCCCAGTTAGATAAAAAAAAAATCAAAATGATAATTAAAAAATTTTCTTTCATACTTCAATATATGTCAAATAAACCCTCTGAAAAGAAATCCTATTCCTTTTTTCATCCTCCCGAAATTAGCCGTCAAAGTTAGGCCTTTTTTTCTGCCGCTAGAGTAGTGTTATCCCTTGAGGGGTATGGCGACGGTAGCGGGCATGAAATCATATGGACATTTAGCATTTGTTTGTTCGTATGAAAAAGTGATTTATTTATAAAACTAACTACACATCTATTTAGTATAAATATCAAACTAATAAAAAATATTTTTTTTCGTTTTTATTTGTTATACAAAATGGCCGACTACTGCTATTTGCTTTTGGTACCATTTTTCCGCGGCGTGACATTTGGCATCCACAATTTTTTTATCTAAAACGAAAAAAAAAATTCATTATGTAAATACATCAGAATACCTAGAGAAGTACGTACGGAATTTGAAAAATATTGTTTTATTCGAATATTGTAGGCATTTAAACTTAAAAGGTGAATTATCAGTGAAAAATTTCGTATAAAACTGCTCGTAAAATGGAAAGTTTTTAATTAATCAGAAATTCCGTACGTACTTCACTAGATATTCTGATGTAGATTAACGAGAATTTTTTTTTCCTGTTCCAGGCCAAAAATGAGGCGTGGAGCGCCTCAAAGAAAAAGATACCAGAAGCAAATAGCAGTAGCCGGTCATTTTGTATAATAAAAAAAATATTTTTTATTAGCTTGATATATCACTTTTTCATACAAAAAGAAATTGTTAAATGTGCACATGATTTTATAGCCGTTACCGTGGCCATACCCCTTAAACCAAAATGTAAAAAGCTCCATGCTCATGAAGAACAATTTTTGTATGCGGGATAATTACGAAGCAATGTACAAGTTTCAGTTTACACCATTTTTTCATCATTATCGAATGATGAATTTTTAATCTCGGAGTATGGTACCTAAATATAAAAATTAATTATTAATATAAATTATAATTTACTTCTTTGTTCGCATGGACCCAGGAGAGAGTTATCTGTTCCACAAAGTCTTTGATTCGTTCTCTGTTACCAAAACCGAGCTCGGACAAGGCGACAAGAGACTGGAGCTTGCACGTGAGAGTATTCGACAATTCATTGAAATAATGAAGCTTCGTTTCTAATTGTGAATTTATATTCGTCACTTGACGAGCTTCCGATCGAAGAACTTCGATCTACGGTAAAAATTATTAATCAATTTTATAACGTTAGTTTTTTATTTCCATACAAATATTATGCATAGTGGGAAAAAGATTAATACCGATTAATACAGATTTATGAAGATTGATAAAGATTAATAAAGAAATTAGAAATTTCCACATTGCTTCCTCATTTTTTTAAATCTCATTCCTAAATCCCCCTTCATGAGCGCGCTAATTCTTGACTTTTGGCTTTCTCATAGAGGACGCTTTCTTGAGCGAGATAAAATAACGAGGAATAAAGCTGCAAGTTTCTAAATTGCATTTTTTTTCTTCTAAGAATTCGATTCAAACAATTCTAAGGAACCAGAGGTTGCAAAGTTGCATAATTCTTCATCACCATTCTGCAATATGCATACTAAAGTCCGAGCGATTCACTGATTTTGCAAAATACACAAAAGTCCAAATATTAAATTTTTTTCACAATCACAAAGCCTCTTTACGAATTTATTTCAAATTCAATATCGAATGTGTTTATCCACAAACCTATTTTGTATGACAAGCACCACCTCTGCAGTTGAAAATTTGAAGAAATTTAAACATAAATACAATTTCATATAAAATATAAAAATGTTTAAAAAAAATTAAATTTAATAAAATCTTCATTCTTTTATCGACTACTGCAATATTCAATACCGATCATCATTTAGTGATACTACATTCAAGAAAGAAAATTTAACCCAACATCTCAAAACTTTTGGAAATTACAATAAATCAATCTCAAAAGTTTTGCAAGAAATTCAAAATTCTATAAAATCTGAATTGCTCGAGCGATTTTTGGAACATTCAATACCAAATATACTTGGTCCCTCACGCTTTTGCGTAAAAAGTTTTGACTCGATTGATGAAAATTTACAAATGTTAGACCGATCACAAATTTTTCAAAAATTTCAAAATAGCCGAAAATCTCGAATGCTCAAGGAATTACAGCGCAAATTGCAACGAACAACGGTGGTTCAATGCTCTAAATCTGTGCAAAGTTTGCGAGAAATCGGTCAATTCGTTCGCCAGATATATTTATTTGAATTTTTGGACCCCATCACACACGCATACGAGGTCTGTTCAAAAAGTATCGCGAATTTTGAATTTCCGCGGGCTACGTATATTCGATCTTCGATTTTTTTGTGGCGTTAGGTTGGTACTCGTGTCCCTCACTTATGGTGAAAAAATCGGCCATTTTGAATGTATAGATAATTGTTGACAGCTGTTTTGGTTAGACGTGTTTTGGCTTGTCTTCGATTTTTGCCTATTCAAAAAAAAAAGCAGCTTCCATTGCAATGACTGTGCTGTGGTTTCCACGTCATAATCATAAGCCCCATGATTCGTCACCAGTTATGACCCTCTGGAGCAAATTTGGGTCGTCGCGGACCGAGTCCAACAGCTCCTTAGCAATGTTAAGGGCGGGGTAAGGGACACAAAAAAATTCGATTTTTCGAAAGTGAAAACACTTTCGAAAAATCGAATTTTTTTCCGTCTTATCTTATTGTTCAACATTTCAAGAATATGTCCTTAAAATTTTAAACCGATCTAAGCAATATTCTTGAAGTTATTGTCTTATTAATCTCCTGGCCTTCAACGCTATACCTCTAACAGCTGCGGGCGGTCGGGCTAGCAGTGCAGCTGTCGAACAGGTATACAGTTTATTCATTGCTATTGTGTATATAGTATATAGTGTATACTATACACTAGAATATTTTAAAAGAAGAAACGAGCGAAGAAAGGAGCTGGAATCGATGATTCTGTGTAAGTTGGAAAAAAAAAATTTTTCTTCATTTTTTTACTTCATAAACTTTAGACGCGTTTCTCTCAAAACTACTTTTTCAAAGTCCGTGTTCACTGCCATTTAAAAACTACTTGACCGATTCATTTCAAACTTTGTACACATTTTCTACATATAAAATACCTCCCCCCAACGTTTAGTTAATTTTTTTTTTTTTTACATTAAGGGTGTTCCCCACCCACAAAATGGCGGAATTTTTCGTGGAAAATAACAGTTCACACTTTAGATGGCCGCCAAAAATTTTTAAATGAAAAAAAAAATTATCAGAGAACGTTGGGGGGAAGATTTGATTATAATTTGACTAAATTTTCATGGTTTTTCATTTTCAGATAATTTCCGGCCGAGTTATAGTGAACACCGCAAATTGTTTTTTTTCCAAGACGTTCTGGGGCAGCTCTGTTACGGGCTTATGCTTCAATATTGCATGAAAAAATTACACAACATTGTCAAAAGTATGCTCAATAATGTACAAAAGGTTCGAATAAAATTGCTCAATCCATATTTGAGAAAAAAAATCGCAAAAAAGTGTTTTTTTTTTACGCTGAAACCCTTACCCCTCCCTTAACGCGACACTGTTTTTGTTCGAAATTGAGGAATTTTGGCACGAATCTCGCGGCGACCCGTCTCATGCCCAAATCATTGGTAAAAATCGAATAGCACGAGCCAATCGATATGTTTAGTTCCTCAGCAACTTGTCTAACGGTGATTCGACGATTGGCCAATGTTATTTTCTTCATTTCATCAATGTTTTCGTCTGTTGTCGATGTGCTCGGGCGTCCGGAACGCATTTCGTTGTTCGCATCTTCTCGGCCCTCTGAGAACGTTTTGTACCACCGATAAACGTTGCTTTGGTCCAAAGTAGCTTCACCATATGCCACAGCCAACATTTGGAATGCGTTCGCGCACTTAATTTTGTTTTTCACACAAAATTTCATACAGATTCTTCGATCCATTTTTTGGAATAGGCAAAAATCGAAGACAAGACACGTCTAACCAAAATAGCTGTCAACAATTAACTAAACATTCAAAATGGCCGATTTTTTCAGCATAAGTGAGGGACACGAGTACCAACCTAACGTCACAAAAAAATCGAAAATCGAATATACGTAGCCCGCGGAAATTCAAAATTCGCGATACTTTTTTAACAGACCTCGTACACACCCACGGACATTTTTTTTCTAGATGGGATTTTCGGGTATTTTGTCGCATTTTAAGAGCTCACATACCTCTGAAATTTTCAAAAAACCGATTTTGTTTACAGGTGTTTGTTCTTTATACTTTTAAGAATAAAAAAAAAAACTTTTAAAAAATTTCCACTCCGTTACAAGTTACAGCAATAAATGTGACCGGACATCGGGTTGGTGCGGCTACCTGGCCGAAACTTTAAACGCGTTTTTTTCGAAACTATGTTTTTAGACATTGTCAGCACGATAACTCAGTCAATTTTTTATATATTTTTAACTTTTTTTTTTTAATCTTGATAATTATTTTCTCTATAGTCTGGCGGGAGGTTTTTTCAATTTTTTGGTTGGACATTTTTTTTATAAATTATTAAACACTAGCTTTTTTTTTAAATTGCATACTAAAATTTGAAATACTGTAATTTCATTATTAAAAAAAAAAAAAATCCCTCCGTCAGATTATTACTATTAAATTATTTTACTAGATTCCTTTTTATTTTTCCCGATTGGATAATTTTTGGTGAAATTATGTTGTCGGCAAGAAGACGTCGTGGTTTTCATTAGTAGGCCATTTATCCCCGTAAAAAAAAGGTTAATATATTTTTTTAAATTAAACAAATTTTTTCTTATAGATCAAAAGTTAATAAAAAATGTGTGATGAACACTTTCATTTTTTTTCACCATATAACCTTTATAATAATTTTTCAAATTTACTCGATTTTCATCGCGCGCAGCGATATGTTAGCCCTTTAAGCATATTTACATGACAAACTCAATATTTTTTTCACGAAATCAAAACTTCCTCTATGAGGAAAAAAAATTGCATTACATATATTGAAAAAATAAAATTAACAGTGCTGATTAATATTTCTGTAAAATTAAGAGAAAAAATGAGTATCAGACATTTTATTAATATTTTGACTTAAAGTTAAATAATGTATCTCACGTTTTTCTCAAGCGTCTCGACGAGACTGCAGCCGGATGTTTCTATGTTTCGCAGCAGAAACGTGTCGAAAATTTCGCTCTCCTGATTATTAATTCCTTCAATTTTGTTATTCATGCTTACTCGCGGTTATCAATTTATGATAGATATTTACGATGAGCGGAGAGTAATTAAACAAAACAAATGAAAATACTCAATCGATACTATCGATATAAATTCGATTTAAAGTTTATTTTTACTTCGCGTCTCAGACTCGGGGATCCCAACTTTCAGTTCACGCTACCCGATCAAATCTCTGGCAGGGAGAGTTCGGCTGCGTTCCTTAATTCAGCTTTTCGTCGTTTTTCGTTGTCGTCATCGTGTCTCTTTTCAATACAATGTGTGCGAAAGTGACAGAATGATCAAAAGCTGAGTTAAGGAACGCAGCCTTCTAGTTACCCTCAGACTACAATACCGGTAATGGGTAAAAAGGAAAAGAAGGCTGAAATTTTCGTCCCGTTAATAAGCGCTCCCGCCATCTTTCAGAGGTTGCTCTACAGATTAAAGGTTTATACGCAGTCAGGATTGTCAAAAATACATTTTTTTAATTTCATTTTCGCAATGTACATATGTTTAAGGGCGGGGTAAGGGTTTTCACTTTCGAAAAATCGAATTTTTTTTGTCTTATCTTATTGTTTAACATTTCAAGAATATGTCCTTAAAATTTTAAATCGATCTAAGCAATATTCTTGAAGTTATTGTCTTACTAATCTCCTGGCCTTTAACGCTCCGGCCTTTAACGGCCTCTAACAGCTGCGGGCGGTCGGGCTAGCAGTGCAGCTGTCGAACAGGTATACAGTTTATTCATTGCTATTGTGTATATAGTATATAGTGTATACTATACACTACAATATTTTAAAAGAAGAAGCGAAGCTGGAATCGATGATTCTGTGTAAGTTGGAAAAAAAAATTTTTTTCTTCATTCCTTTACTTCATAAACTTTAGACGCGTTTTTCTCAAAACTACTTTTTCAAAGTCCGTGTTCACTGCCATTTAAAAACTACTTGACCGATTCATTTCAAACTTTGTACACATTTTCTACATATAAAATACCTCCCCCCAACGTTTAGTTGAATTTTTTTTTTTTTACATTAAAGGTGTTTCCCACCCACAAAATGGCGGAATTTTTCGTGGAAAATAACAGTTCACACTTTAGATGGCCGCCAAAAATTTTTAAATGAAAAAAAAAATTATCAGAGAACATTTTGGGGGGAAGATTTGATTATAATTTGACTAAACTTTCATGGTTTTTCATTTTCAGATAATTTCCGGCCGAGTTATAGTGAACACCGCAAATTGTTTTTTTTCCAAGACGTTCTGGGGGAAGCTCTGTTACGGGCTTATGCTTCAATATTTCTGCATGAAAAAATTACACAACATTGTCAAAAGTATGCTCAATAATGTACAAAAGGTTCGAATAAAATTGCTCAATCCATATTTGAGAAAAAAATCGCAAAAAAAGTGTTTTTTTTACGCTGAAACCCTTACCCCTCCCTTAAGTATATACACAAAAAATTTCATGTCAATCCGACAAATATTCTCGAAGCTACACTCATATTTGTGAAGACGTCTCGGAGCGTTTGAAAGCGGTGAGCAAGATTCCTCGGAAACGGCTAAACCGATCAGTCTCAAATTTTTACACGAGCTTTATAAATACATTTTTTAGTGATTAATCTAAGATTTTTTCTCGTCGATAAATATTTTCCATTTTATGAACAATTTAAGGCCAAAATTTGTATCGAAAATCGAATTTTTTTTTAAACTTCGCCATGTTGTTAAAAATTAATATTTTGCTTAATCCTTCGATGAAATACTATATTACCTTATATTGACGAAATCTTTTTTGTTTATTTTATTTTAAATGATCCAATTATTTTTATTTTATTATTATTATTTATTAATTATCATTATTTTTACAAATAAAAAATATGTAAATGAAGTAAAAAGTTACCACAGTATGTATATAAATTTTGACGTTAAAAAATTAAAATGTCTTTCCAGGAAAAATTCTTGAAAAATCGCTTATTTCAGTCTCCTGACTGGCGTATAACTCCTTAAGGCCTTACATACGTCCAGCGGTACCGAAAACGTACCAAAAGAAAAACTGTTTTTAGGAGGGATAGAAATAGAAATTGATAAAAAAATTCTTACACATTGTTTATTACTGTGTTAAGTTTGTAAAAAAATGTATTTCAATTTTTTTTTTCAAAAATTACAACATGAAAAATCACATTTTTTGAAGCACTGTAAAAAAAAGTTGCTCCACGGTCGGCAGTATTTCTTCCTCAAATGTTGACGGATCTGCAAAATGTAAAGAAATTCTTGTAAAATAAGGTAGTAGTTATAGTCTGTCGAGCCGGATTTTTGAAATTCGAAAAATTAAACAATTTACGGTAATTTAAAAAAAAATGTTAAGTTTGTGTCAAAAAAGTCACACTTTAATTGTTTTTATAAATTTTTCTAATTATAATTTTAAAAATCCGGCTCGACAGACTATAGAAAAAACAATTTCGAATATTTAAAAAAAAAATCATCAAAAAATATTAAAAACCGTACGAGTTATCATGCCGACCGTGTCAGAAAAAGTAGTTTTGAGAAAAACGCGTTTAAAGTTTCAAGCGCGTTTCACTCGAAGTCGCGCGCGGCTGGAGCAAGAACTTTATGAATTTTTTAAATTTATTTAGTTAACTTACGTCTAATCTCCCATTCCAGCTTCATATTGTACGCCTTCCTTGTCAGTAAAAAATTGTTGTTGTTTATTTTTTCCTCTTTGTTCATTTTGCCTCAAACAACTCAACTCAGGTAGGCGCGCGTCAGACCTTTGTCCTTTCGTCGGGCAGTCACATTATCTACAATAACTTTTGAACTATGGGGAATTTTTACAATCAGCTTACACAGAAATACGCCTAAGACTATAAGGAATAATAATCTGTAAACAAAATAAAATCGATTTTTTGAAAATTCTCGACGTATGTAAGGCCTTAATTACGTCCCGGAATGGAGCCCCATGCGTTCGCGTATGCCGAAGGTATTATAGTACCCGTGAAAACCTTCGACGACCATCTAGTCTAGCTGAAAAGTGTGTTGGAGAATGTTCGCGGAGCCGGGTTGTGAATTAATCCCGGGAAGTGCGAGTTTTGCTGCAGAGAGATACTTTGGGTACTGAATTAATCGAGAGGGATTGCAAGCGGATCTTGCAAAGATTGCACCAATCTGCGAGTTCTCGGATCCTAGGAGTCTAAGGGAGCTCAGAAGATTCCTCGGCATGAGCTCATGGTATCGTCGCTTCAACCCTGAGTACCCGTTGCAGAGCCGTTGACGCGGTTAACGAAGGCAACATAGGATCAGCGGTAATCGTAATCGTTCGGGATTGGCAAATGAGGAGAGGAAGAGTAAAGTAAGTGGGGAAAAGTAGTCGTACGCGTAGCGTACGACTACTTGTGCTAACCGACACGGCGAGGCGCTGATGTCGCAAAAATCTAATTAACGGTGAGGAGAAACTGAAGAGTCATGTATATATTTACTGAAGATGACAAGGTGTTCAGGTATGTTCCACGTTGCAGTTTACTTGCTGACTTCACTCGAGAACTTTGCGACGACAGAGACGCTTTCGGCGAAATCTGAGACCATTACGCGAATTTTTCGTACGCTCCCCACTAGAGATCGAACTCCCTTACTCTAGCCTCCATGGCTTAGCGTCTCGTTGTCACGAAGCCCTCCCGAGTATTGTATCGGGAGATACGAGGGTGGTCCGCAAAGTTTCCGACCTAACATAGATACAAGAAATTTTTTTTCAAATTTATTTTGATTTTTCTACATAGTCTCCTTGTAAGTCTACATACCTTCTCTAGCGATGGTCCCATCTCGTTAACCCGTCCAAATAGTCCTCGGCGTCTTTCTCTGCAAAATATAATAGTTGTTTACAAAGGCCTGTGTGGCCTTCTCATTCGACGAAAATCTCTGTCCACCGAGCGCAAGCTTAGGGAACAAAAAAAAATCGCTTAGGGTTAGATCTGGTGAGTAAGGAGGGTGGTCAAGCAGTTCAAACCGTAATTCATGGATTTTCGCCATGGCAACCGCTGAGGTGTGAGACGGGGCATTGTCTTGGTGAAACAAAATTTTTTTTTATTTTGATTTTTCTACATAGTCTCCTTGTAAGTCTACATACCTTTTCTAGCGATGGTCCGATCTCGTTAACCCGTCCAAATAATCCTCGACGTCTTTCTCTGCAAAATATAATAGTTGTTTACAAAGGCCTGTGTGGCCTTCTCATTCGACGAAAATCTCTGTCCACCGAGCGCAAGCTTAGGGAACAAAAAAAATCGCTTAGGGTTAGATCTGGTGAGTAAGGAGGGTGGTCAAGCAGTTCAAACCGTAATTCATGGATTTTCGCCGTGGCAACCGCTGAGGTGTGAGACGGGGCATTGTCTTGGTGAAAAAACTTTTTCTTTTCTGCAAATGTCGCCGTTTTTCCGCAATTTCTGCCTTCAGCTTGTCAAGTAATAATGCGTAGTATGCTCCTGTAACAGTTGTTCCTTTTTGAAGATAATTGATTAAGATAACCCCATGACGATCCCAAAAAACAGTCGCCATCACTTTCCCAGCGGAAGGAACAGCTTTTGCCTTTTATAGAGCGAATTCCCCCTTCGTAGTCCACTGTTTTGACTGTATTTTTGTTTCTGGAGTATAATGGTGTATCCAAGTTTCATCTACAGTAATTCATCGGCGCCAAAACTCTGATTTATTGCGCCTAAACAGTGCCAACAGAGCGGTGGAAATGTTCGTTCGAGCACGTTTTTTGTCCAAAGTGATCAAACGAGGCACCCAACGCGCGGACAGCTTTCTCATGCCTAAACCTTGATTCAATATGTGCCAAACACGTTCATATTCATCGCCTCTGCTATCATTCTAACTTTAATTCGACGGTTCTCTAGCACCATTTGGTGAACTTGAGCAATGTTATCGTCAGTGGTTGCAGTTTTTGGACGTCCCAAACGTCCATCGTCAAAGCTGGTACGGCCACGTTTAAATTCAGCTGCCCAAAATTTCACGGTGGTAAATGATGGTGCAGAGTCTCCGTACACAGTGTCCAACTTGTCTTTGATTTGCGTAGGCGTATTGTCTTTCAAAACTAAATATTTAATGACAGCTCGATACTCGATTTATACATTTTAATAAAAACACTCGCATCGACTCAATCAAGCGATTGTTAAACAACAACTGCGCGTCCAAAATGGCTGACATTCTGATTAGTGTCTATCAAAGGATGCGCAAACACATTCCCTAGCTTTTGTTGACAAGTGATGCCATCTTCATGTTGAGGTCAGAAACTTTTCAGACCTCCCTCGTATATGAAGTATTTTATCGAAATATCGAATGTTCGATTTTTCGATATTTCGATAAAATATATCGTGACGCACCAATTTTTTTCATCGGCGGGATATATGAGGGATTTTCGATAACCTGCAATATTCGATAACTACTTTTGATTCCAATGAAATTTTGTGATGTCATAATTTCACATAAGGAAACATGATCTATTGCAAATTTTTATATCATTGCGTGCTCGATTTATAAATGTTTTGCACAATTTATGAAAAACTGGTGTTCTCAATTTCAAACACACGTATCTCCGTGTATAGATATCTAAAGAAACAAGGAACGAAGTTTTTTTTATCTCAAACTCCGCTTGAAACCAGAACCGGAAAAATGTATTCGAAAATATAATTAAGGTGATCTCGTTTTTGTTTATTGGCACACAACAATTGATGTCCGAAAGTGGGCAGTTATTGATTCTATAAAAATTTGCAACGCAAACTCCTCAATCAGTTTGAAATATTTTAACCTTAGATCCAGGCGTGTCACCGATTGTTGATACATTTTTAGGAATTCGTTTGAAAAATGAGAGTGACGAACAAATATGAAATTTTATTATTAACGCTTAACCACTACTGTGTACAGATGGATTATAAACAATTACTTTCTTCGTGAATTTCTGAGATAAATTAACCGGATAAACAAATCTTTCATTCCTTATTTTTCAACTGAAAATAATAAATACGCCTATTTAATTATAAGTCTTCTCCAGGTTGTTTTTTTTTTGCCAGGGAATAAGCTCGTTCTAATTACAAAAATTGAGCCGATCCTGTAAGTCGAAAATTTTTATAATTTTTTTCTCGTTCACTTATATGAAAAATGTTGAAAAGTTTGTTTCGCCGAATTAAAAACTAATGTTAATTGTCAAGTGCAATGCGGCGTCGATTAATGTCATTCTGTGATACTTACATTTTAAACACATTTCTTTTTAATATTAAATGGAAGCCTTTTCGACGGCATGAAGAACTCAAAATTTCGTCAAATGAGGACCACCCTATTGTTCATAAATACACTTGCTATATGAGGCTCCTCATCTTTTCTCGAGCACATGCCCGTTCGCCTGACTCATACAACAAATAAGCTCAATTGCGTGATGTCGCAGTATTTTCTTCCGTGTTCTTCATTTCAATTTCGCAAGTGTTTGCTCATTATAAATGTCTCGTTTGGCATTTAGCATCTTTCTGTCCTCGACAGCATGTTATTGGGTGTACAAATTGATTCGGTGCTTTTTTTAATAAAATACAAATTTCAATCATTAAATGAAATATACAGAACTAATATTCGAAATAATAAGCATTGCTTTCTGTTACTTTAGCTCATCTTTCAGGCAGCTGATGAATGCCATCGCGAAAGAAACTTGGTGGTGTTTTGATTTGATCAAATCCTCGATGCTATTTCGGACCTCGTCGAGCGTTTTAAGGGTGAACACCACTGTGACCCCCATCTTTTTTTTCAGATTTTTCAAGAATTTTTTTTTGTGGGAAAAAAAAGAGATATTCGAAAAATTTGTATGGGTTTTGTTCCTTGTTTATTAATGTATCAAAAAACATTTTTTTCACATTTTTCACGCCGCATGGTGGCGCTGGGGAAGCTCTCGCGTCAAAAAAAATAGGCACGCCTTTGAAATTAATTTCAAATGCGTGCCTATTTTTTTTAAAACAATATTTTTCTAAATCCCTATGTACTTCTCTTCAAAATATCATATTATTAACGAAAACACTCGGTATTTTTTTTCAGATCGACGTTGAAGAGAGTTCTGCTGCGTGCCGCGGAGATGACAGCACCTGACGCGAGAGCTTCCCCAGCGCCACCATGCGGCGTGAAAAATGTGAAAAAAATGTTTTTTGATACATTAATAAACAAGGAACAAAACCCAAAAAAAATTTTCGAATATCTCTTTTTTTTCCCACAAAAAAAAATTCTTGAAAAATGTGAAAAAAAACAGGAGGTCACAGTGGTGTTCACCCTTAAAGTTTTTATCGGCTAAATGATTTTTAAGCGATCGAAAAAGATGAAAATCTGAAGGAGCAAGATCTGGCGAATAAGCCGCGCGAGATAGAATTTCTGAGCCCAAACTATGAATAACAATCAGAGTCCCTTTTGAGACATGTGATCGAGCATTGTCCTGATTCAAAATCACCTGCCGACTTCCACTGCCAGTAAAAGGTCTTTTTTGCTGTAATGCATCACTTAAACGAATAAACTGTTGCTAATAAATATGCGCAGTAACAGTTTGTCCAGGATCTAATAACTCATAATGCACCACGCTCTTCATATCCCACCGGATACTCAACATCACTTTCTTTGTGTAAATATTCGGAATTGGAGTCGGTGTTTACGCTTTTCCTGAATCCACCCACGATTTTTTTCGTTTAGGATTTTTTACAGGAAATCTTTTTTTTTTTTGAACGGATTAACAAAGACAGTGCCGTGTTGAAGGTTCGCGCCTTGATTTCTAGACTTAAGGGGTAACACCATTATTATTATTTCGATACAAAATGGCGGCGACAGAGCCCATCTTGAAAATCGTCTTTTTCAAATTGGGAGGACGCATTACTCGAACACCGTTGCATGGATCGATTTAACATTTTGATAGTAACTTAACAATTACATTCTCTATCGAAGTACGTAGCCGTTTTTAGATTTAGTGTAAACTTTTTTTGTTATAAACAATTTACTGCTTTTCTTTGGCACAAAATCGATTCATTTTTTTCAAAAGTGCACCATTTCTATAAAATCTTATTTAAAAAAAACCACTACGTAGTCCCATAGCCTGTATAGATTTTAAAGTTTTTGGTTTTTGGTTCCAGGTTTTATACTTCACGAGAAAACCGTCCTCCCGTGAAGATGTTTAAAAAAAACACGACTTTCAAGATCTGTCGCCGTCATTTTGTATCAAAACGATGATAAACATTTTTTTTTTTATACTCCAATTTGTGTTAAGTAAGCCCTCTAAAAAGAAATCTTATTCGTTTTCCATACTCCTAAAATAAATCGTCAAAGTTAGGTCTTTTTTTGTTGCCGCTAGAGTGGTGTCACCCCTTAAACTATGCGGGATCCATCTACCCTCTTTTCGAATTTGTCCAAGTTTATGTAAACGGCAAGATATGCATTGCTTGGTGACACTGAGTTGTGAAGCAAGTTCTTCTTAAGTTTGTGCAGAATTTTCATTCAAAATTCACTCGTGAGCCATGTTGTCAAATTTTTTAGATTAGCCCGGTCTTTATCCGGAAGATCAAAATCTCCGTCCCGAAATCTTTGATACCGCTTTTTATATGTTTTATGTGTTAAAGCATTCTCACCCAGTGCAGCACAAATCATTTCCATTGCTTCGACGGCATTTTTTTCAATTGAAATACAAAAAGTATGCAGTGTCTTACGAGAGTCGTTCAACAAGTACTCAGCCTACAAAAGAAAGACGAAAATTTTTGAGTAGTGGCGATTTATTTTTCAACATAGTCTCCTTTTAGGTCTATACACTTGGCCCAGCGATGCTCCAACTTTTTTAACACGTCCAAAAAATAATTTTTGTTGAGGTCGGCAAAATAGTCCTCCGTGGCGGCGATGACCTCCTCATTCGACCCAAATCTATTCCCAGCGAGTGACTTTTTAAGGTTTGGAAACGAATAAAAGTCACAAGGGGCCAAATCTGGTGAATAAGGTGGATGGGGCAACGATTCGTAGCGCAGTTCAACCAATTTGGCCATGGCGCTTGTTGTCCGGCGTAAGCAAACGCGGCACCCATCGCGCTGACAGCTTCCTCATGCCCAGTTCTTCGTGTAGAATATTATGCACCGGTCGTTCTGTGATGCCTACAGTCTCAGCTAGCTCGCGAACCTTTAATCTGCGGTCTGTCAACACGAGATCGTGGATCTTTTTTACGTTTTCCTCCGTAGAAGCCGTTTTCGGGGCACCTGGGCGTGGTTCATCAAAAACCGACGTGCGGCCACGAGCAAACTCGTTAAACCAATTCTTCACGTTCGCCATCGACGGAGAAGAGTCACCGTAGACAGCATCCAAGCGATCTTTGATTTCGCTGCGCGTTTTCCCTTCCAAAAACAAGAATCGAATCACCGAACGGTACTGCTCTTTTTCCATTTTTGTAAAACTGACTGACACGCTCGCTTCCAAAGGCTATCAAAACAGAACTAATAAAGGGAATTGAATGAAACTTTCACAGTAGGCTACTAAAAGTATGTACTGCACGATGGTAACACTGATCTGTAATAGCAGCACCTTCGGGCGGTGAGGCTAAGTACTTGTTGAACGACCCTCGTAAATGTTGTAGTGAACACGTCAGCCATCGTGTTCACTACTGTTCTCGACGTAAAGCGTTTTATTTAGATAAAACATGTGGTGTTTTTAAAACTCGGTGTTGCCAATGTATACAAATTTTTTAAGGTCAGAACTTATATGAGTTTGCAAAGAAAACATCAAGATTTATTAAGGCACCGAATTAATTTGTACACCTAATATCTCTCCACTTCTTTCAACGGCTATTCAACTTTTTCGGCTGGTCCCAATAAAACGACCCAAAACAACACAGGCTCGTTTCACGTTCGTGTGTCTTTCCCCCGAATCCGACTTTTTTTCTACAACCATTCTCATGCACGATTTATTTGTTTCTCTCCACGTTACGCCCCCTTATTTCTCGTCACTTATTAATTGAACACCTAATTCCATTGATATTGTCTATCTTTTGATTATTCTAAATTGTATCATCTGCTCCCTATTGACTCTCTTGTTATTCTAGTTACGAAGTAACACTAGTTATTCTATTAACACTATTTGCGCGAATTGTCTTCGACGAATTTTCATCCTCTGTTGATTGGAACCGTTCTAAATTTTTTTTTAAACAGAACCCTTTGTTCACGCCGATCTTCTTAATAGAATTCTTCACACTTCCGAAAAAACACAATCAGTGGCAAAGAGCGCGATGTCCCGATTTTCATTTTTCGTTATCATTTTATTTTTCATCGACGCTCCTTTGTTCGCTAATTCATTCGTTTATCCTATTTACTGACTGATTAATGGTGATTTTAGCATAATCGATATACCCCATGTAACGGACACATGGATTCAGACATCTCATTGACGTCGTGGTTCAAAAATTCAGATGCATTTAACATCATTTCAATCTCATTTCCAATCTCGTCCATATGTATAAATTGTGTGCAATAATTTGCGCGGGATTTACATTCCACAAACTTCAACAGAAAAGCAATTCTTCGGGCTGGTCCGACCAATGAATACCGAAGTATAAATATAGGTCCTGATCTTGGAGGGAATATCCCGGCGGTGGTTGAGCGAGTAGGGGAGGCAGCGGTACCGGCGGCAGAAGGGAGTAACGCGGTGGTGTTGGTGTTGAAGTCGACATTGATTGTGAGAAAGATGTGGCTGATTGGGGGCTCGTTGGTGATTGTGGCGACTGTCCCATCCGTGACGACGTCCCGGTCACAACTTCCGATGACCTTAATGGACTCCCGATCTCCGGAGATCAAAGTTCACAGTCGAACATCGCCAATGATCGAGTGATCACTTCGTCCTGGAATTGCGGAATGAGCATTGAATAGCTACCCCTTTGAAATCGAGTAACGTATATTTTACATCCAATTCCCTTTTACAATATCTTTTCATTGCTCTAAGAATTGGGTGAAACTTCATTTTGTTATAACAGCAAAATTCAATTAGCTACTGTGAGTTGCCCGTTCGAAGTGTAACTCCAATGCGCGTTGGGATTATACCGGTGAACGGTTGGAACCCGAATGAGACGAAGATTTAGAGCAAACGAATAATTGATTGTCTCAGATTAACAAATGATAGACGGATTACAAGTTCCCTCTTAATATTCTATCTCATGGTGTCCAACGTTCTAGAAATCCTGGAAGACCCGGAAATATCATGGATTTTGATTCAACCTAGAAAAATCCTAAAATTATCATGGAATTCCGTCGATCAGCTCGGAATTTGGTCCCCGCCCCCACATCCTGCTTTTGTAAATATTCAATATTTTAAGCACGGTCTTGTATATAGGTCTGCAAATTTCTCAAATTTCAGTGATAGGTGGTAGCTCGTTAACAAAGTCGTTTTTAATTTCTGTAGGAGCCTCTAGAGGCATTGCGATCTTATTATGATGATAGATATAAGCTAAAAATCCCGCGACAGCTCTCGCGGTTGTCCGTCTCTGTCCCACTAACGATTTCTACCGCGTTACACATATTTATTATTTGTAATTATGAAACAGTTATTAATCCCATCAACTTCAATGAATATCCTGAATGAATATGCGCTTAAGGCAGTCGTCTGGTCTAGAGCGAGATTCTTGACGTCATTTCTAACGTGCAATAACGTTTAAACCGTTGAAGTTGTCTTGATGAAAATTTACACGTGCATTTTATTGATCCTTAGAGAATACTTGTACATAAAAAAAAAAATTATTTTAAATATTTTCATGTAGTTATTTGCCTTGTTGCAACATGGTGTGCCAAAATCGGCGCCCACTCTGGACGATGTTGTATGCATCTGAAAAAAACAAATA
Source organism: Oxytorus armatus (assembly GCA_958009045.1). NCBI lineage: Eukaryota > Metazoa > Arthropoda > Insecta > Hymenoptera > Ichneumonidae > Oxytorus > Oxytorus armatus. Next base: position 2,503,896 of record OY253747.1, on the reverse strand, counting down.
TATACATATTCTCAATCTGTATGAGTATTCCGAGCACTGGTAGCAGAATGGGTACTTAAAAAAAAAATTTTGACAAAATGGCGGCCTGTTGAACTTTCATTGATGATTTTTCAACGTATGAAAGTTCAACAGGCCGCCATTTTGTCAAAAATTTTTTTAAGTACCAATTCTGCTACCAGTGCTCAGAATACTCATACAGATTGAGAATATATATATATTTTTTTTTTTCAGATGCATACAACATCGTCCAGAGTGGGCGCCGATTTCGGCGCACCATGTTGCAACAAGGCAAAAAACTGCATGAAAATATTAAAAATAAATTTTTTTTTTAATGTATAAGTATCCTCTAAGGATCAATAAATGCACGTGTAAATTTTCATCAAGACAACGTCAACGGTTTAAACGTTATTGCACATTAGAAATGACGTCAAAAATTTCGCTCTAGACCAGACGACTGCCTTAAGGTATGGAGGAAAGAGGACCCACTTCCGAAGACCTTGTCCTTCATATATGATGTCAAGGGGTTCCTGAACAACTTTTACCTCTGACAAAATTGGGGGCCGGTTTTTTAAAAGTTATTAACAAATAAAATTGATAATTCATATAGCTATTTTCCTTACATATCAGTTCCAATCATCTTGTCCTTCACATACGTTGTTAAGAATAACCCCCTAAATAACATACAAAAAGTTTCATCCGTCGCTCATTGTTTGTTGAAAAGTTATTAACAAAATAAGTTTCATAAATCGAGCATGAAATACTTTTACTAGTGTATGGCGAACAGTACAAGTATGAGCGAGGGAGCTGCGGCCCCTGCATCCCCCCACACACCAACCCAAAAACAAACCAAAAACAATCCAAACAAACATACCCAAACAACCTAAACAAACAAAAAATCCCAACAAACAAACGAATAACCCTCCACCCGCACACACGCCCCACCCCTCCCCCACACGCCACCACACCTTCGCACCCCCATTCTCTCATGTGTATTTGTGTTAGTCTATATAAATTAAGTTTCATAAATCGAGCATGAAATACTTTTACTAGTGTATGGCGAACAGTGCAAGTAGGAGCGGGGGAGCTGCGCCCCCTGCATCCCCCCACACACCAACCCAAAAACAAACCAAAAACAATCCAAACAAACATACCCAAACAACCTAAACAAACAAACAAACCCAACAAACAAACGAATAATCCTCCACCCGCACACACGCCCCACCCCTCCCCCACACGCCGCCACACCTTCGCACCACCATTCTCTCATGTGTATTTGTGTTAGTGTATATAAAATAAGTTTCATAAATCGAGCATTAAATACTTTTACTAGTGTATGGCGAACAGTACAAGTATGAGCGGGGGAGCTGCGGCCCCTGCATCCCCCCACACACCAACCCAAAAACAAACCAAAAACAATTCAAACAAACATACCCAAACAACCTAAACAAACAAAAAATCCCAACAAACAAACGAATAACCCTCCACCCGCACACACGCCCCACCCCTCCCCCACACGCCACCACACCTTCGCACCACCATTCTCTCATGTGTATTTGTGTTAGTGTATATAAAATAAGTTTCATAAATCGAGCATTAAATACTTTTACTAGTGTATGGCGAACAGTACAAGTATGAGCGGGGGAGCTGCGGCCCCTGCATCCCCCCACACACCAACCCAAAAACAAACCAAAAACAATTCAAACAAACATACCCAAACAACCTAAACAAACAAAAAATCCCAACAAACAAACGAATAACCCTCCACCCGCACACACGCCCCACCCCTCCCCCACACGCCACCACACCTTCGCACCACCATTCTCTCATATGTATTTGTGTTAGTGTATATAAAATAAGTTTCATAAATCGAGCATTAAATACTTTTACTAGTGTATGGCGAACAGTACAAGTATGAGCGGGGGAGCTGCGGCCCCTGCATCCCCCCACACACCAACCCAAAAACAAACCAAAAACAATCCAAACAAACATACCCAAACAACCTAAACAAACAAACAAACCCAACAAACAAACAAATAACCCTCCACCCGCACACACGCCCCACCCTCCTCCCACACGCCCCCACACTTTCGCACCCCCATTCTCTCATGTGTATTTGAGTTAGTGTTATATGATGAGTAACATACGTATCAGCAAGGGGTATATGCGTTATTTACTATATTTACGGGGTGTTTAGGTTGTTTTTAGTTTTTTTTTGGGCCGGTGTGTGGGGGTGGAGGGGGGAGGCAGCCCCCCCCCGCTGATACGTGTACTGTTTACAACACACCAGTAAAAGTATTTCATGTTCAATTTATGAAACTTCTATTGTTAATAACTTTTAACAAACAATGAGCGACGGATAAAACATTTTGCATGTACTCAGGGGGGTATTCTTAACAACACATGTGAAGGACAAGATGATTGGGACTGACTGGTATAAGGAAAATAGCTATATGAGTTATTAACTTTCTTTGTTAATAACTTTTTAATAAATAACGACCCCCAATTTTGTCAGAGGAAAAAGTTGTGTCTCAAGTAAAAACGCGTCGAATAGGCCTATTCCAAAGGTAAGTGGGTCCCCTTTGCTCCATAATTACCGCCCTTAATTTGAATCGGGTTTCAAACATTCTCACTGTAACCGAGGGTGATAAATATAAACCATTTTTTAATATTTATGACACATGAATATATATTCGCCGAAATAGTTGTCTACCTCTGAATGGATCGATCTCCGTTAGATTTTTGATGAACAAAAATAAATTCTTTAATTTTTCTTTTTATTTGAGTTTTGTCAATATTCCGAAATGGATAGTATTTAGTAGCATGCCAAAAAAGAGTACAAAGTGAGAAACGATATTATTGAGTTACATTTCATTTATATAAGATTCATTCATTAGTTAATTTAGCCAATTTTTTTTAACAACACATTTTTTTTATTAAACTGCTGTTCACATACACGATCCGTCTGTTGTAATTTTATAATGCCTGAATTAGATTCTTCACACTTTTTCCACATATCAATGTCTTTTGACACTCGGAATGTAGAAGATTTTTTCTTTCTTTTGCTACCGGTTTTGCAATGTTGTACGACACACTGATTCGTCATGTTTAATGAAATAATAAATAATAGACCGTTATCTACACCAAATAAACATAATGTGCAAGCCTAGCGGTATCGAGAGGTTTTCAGGTTATGTCTATCATCATTATAATATCGTAACGCCTCTAGTGTTTGCTACAGAAATTAAAAACCACTACGTTAAGAGGCCCATTCTCAGCGGATGGGTTTTTAGACTCGTATACAAGAACATGGTCGGAACACTCTTTTTTGTAGTGTTTAAATTTTGCAAAAAATGAAATTCGGAAAGGTGGGAGAGAAACAAAGTATTCTTCAAAATTCAACGATGTAAATTTTAGTAAATAATTGTTGTCGCCGTTATAAGTTGAATTCTATACCGTCTCGATCAACCAAAACTTGCATTTTTTCCATAATTAGTTTGGGGAACAGCCGCTCATCAATGTATTGGGGGTACGAGTAAGTTTTAAAGGATTCACAAGAGAGGGCGTTACTAGTCCTTCATGCTAAAGCGTCACCGGTAGGCTGTAGTTTTCAGTATGTGTCACTTTCTCAAAGTGTAAAGAACATAGTTTCTTCGATTTCCAAATATGTCGACTTTTGTGCTGACAAAACGCAATTTGCGGGAAGCTTTACTTTTCTGCTTCCATTTGAAGAAAAAAGCAGCCAAAGGTCATCGATTGTTGTGTGAGGCTTATGACGACCATGCTCCATCAATTTCAACTTGTCAGTACTGGTTTAGACGGTTGAAAAGTGGTGATTTTGACACGGAGGATAAGGAGCGTGAAGGAAGGCCAGAAACGTTTGAAGATACACAATTGGAGGCATTATTCAACGAAGATCCTAATTGTTACCAGACTTCATTGTTAACCTCAATTTGTTACCATTTTTGCACAATAAAGCCCCAATTTTCACAAAAAAATCCTTAAAAACTTACTTGTACCCCCAATCTTACCACTATAATAAAGCTGAAGAGTTTGTATCTTTGTATTTTTGTAAGTTTGTATATTTGTATCTTACTACTATACTACTGTATAATAAAGGTGGAGAGTTTGTATGCTTGTTCGAACGCGCTAATCTCAGAAAATACTTTTTGCATTAGATAGCCCGTTTGTTCGGGAAGGCTTTACGCCATATAACTTTATGCTATGACCCTAAGGAGCGGCGGGAGCGCGTTGAATGGCGGGGACGGAAATTTAACGAGGGTGAAACTGCGGGCCACAGCTCGTATCTAATAAAGATGTGATATTAAGGGCGGGGTAAGGGTTTTCACTTTCGAAAAATCGAATTTTTTTTTGTCTTATCTTATTGTTTAACATTTCAAGAATATGTCCTTAAAATTTTAAACCGATCTAAGCAATATTCTTGAAGTTGTTGTCTTATTAATCTCCTGGCCTTTAACGCTATACCTCTAACAGCTGCGGGCGGTCGGGCTAGCAGTGCACTTTAGACGCGTTTTTCTCAAAACTACTTTTTCAAAGTCCGTGTTCACTGCCATTTAAAAACTACTTGACCGATTCATTTCAAACTTTGTACACATTTTCTACATATAAAATACCTCCTCCCAACGTTTAGTAAAATTTTTTTTTTTTACATTAAGGGTTTTTCCCACCCACAAAATGGCGGAATTTTTCGTGGAAAATAACAGTTCACACTTTTGATGGCCGCCGAAAATTTTTAAATGAAAAAAAAAATTATCAGAGAACGTTGGGGGGAAGATTCTATTATAATTTGACTAAATTTTCATGGTTTTTTATTTTCAGATAATTTCCGGCCGAGTTATAGTGAACACCGCAAATTGTTTGTTTTTTCCAAGACATTGTGGGGGCAGCTCTGTTACGGCCTTATGCTTCAATATTTCTGCATGAAAAAATTACACAACATTGTCAAAAGTATGCTCAATAATGTACAAAAGGTTCGAATAAAATTGCTCAATCCATATTTGAGAAAAAAAAATCGCTAAAAAGTGTTTTTTTTTACGCTGAAACCCTTACCCCTCCCTTAATACAATTAGAAAAATCAGATGATTGATTTTCGTATAATTTGTGGCGAATAAACGAAAAAATTGCTCAAAAAAGAAGCACGTCCACTTCTAACGTTGTATAAATTCAATTGTATATTTTAGACTCACTTTGAGACAACTTTCTATAAACTCTTCTATCGTAATGACACCGTCGTGATTGAGATCCAATTTCTCAAAAACTCTGTCCAGTTGTTCCGTAGCCTTTCTCTCCTCTTCGGCCGGATTTTTCCGTCCCATAAGTTCGTGGACAGACGTCACAACCTCACCAAGTTCCGCTCTCGTTATGCAACCATCCCCGTTTATATCGTAGAGTTTGAACGTCCATCTTAATTTTTCGTATATGCTACCTCTCAGTAGTGTCGAGAGGGTGACCAAAAGATCCTGAATGAATGAAATTTTCAGACTATCATATTCGCAGTAATCAACATAAAACGACAAACTAACATGTTACAATTTTCTTTATCTTCGATTACGTTATAAATTATGAAAAGGTACTACTTGAAGAAAATACCAAAATAGAAAAAAAAAAAAAATGTACGTAATTGTGGGGAAAATATGGAAGAGTGTGGGAATCTTAACATAATGGAAGTTCAGTGTCGAATTGTGAATGAAAAAAGATCTATCTAAAGGTACTTGGTTCAATTTTTTTTTTCTTTACTAAAAGCGACGCACATCATTCGATTTTTTAAAATGTATGATGTGCTCAATTATAATCCACAATGTGTAGGAGAAGGTGACATGATTTACTAGATATCGATAATTCGATCTAATTAATGTGGTCATTTTTGAACTTTTTTTGTTTTTGTTAAACCCCAAAGTCCTTTTGTCCTCTTCCGGAAGCCCCCTACCGTAGAATCCAACGCGGTCTTGCACGAACGGTCTTAAATTGAATTTACTTCCAGCTGTAAAAATAGAAATAATCGAACTTATAACGCCCATTAATGTATAAATTCTATGTCAACAATCCACATTTATTAATTTATGATATAGCATAAATCGTATCACCTTCTGTCTTTAAGCGCAAATATTGCGGGAGTTATCTGCATTTATTTCGGAGTAATTAATTACTTTATAAGTTATCGTGTTTCGCGCCCTCCTATAAGCTTCAAATACTAATTTTTATGTAATTTTCTAATTATGTTTCGTGGTTTGTCATTCTGGGAAATTTTAGATTTTTTTCAAACTTCTGAATTGCGCGCTTTCCTTAGCCCGTCCCGTCATATGACCCGAGAAATTCACCGTATTGTACGGGAAACTGTTCCCATAATCTTTCCGGGCGCGACACGTGATTTTCGAGACTTAGATCAAATAAAATGTCGTTCCAAGAATCCACATAAATCGAGAGGTTTAGACCGGGGAGTAAGGTAACAATTAAACCCTCGTTATATTGTTAAATGTAATTTCAAGGAGAGTGTACATTTTTGCAAAGACTGAGCGCGTTGAAATGCATAACCTCTTTGTTGAGACAAAATTTTGCCCCTCGCTGCGGTATTAAATTTAGACTCAGAGAGAGTGTTATGTCCCGGGAGTTTTGGGAATTTTACATCGAATTAGGATTATAAATACCCGATGATTTTTAAATATTGACAGGAAAAGGGCCATGGGCGAGGACTTTTTTCTTGTCCTTTCGCCAACAACGAGTGTTCCATCGCACATCGATCGAGCTGTCTGTACGCAGTCGGTCACACATCTCTCGCGATGTATATCATCGGTCGGTAACACGACGGCGCCGTCAATACCGATCGGGAAAAATAATAATTTCTTTATAGTGAAACTCAAGAAGGAACATGCGTCGATCTAGCGAGAAATCTTTAGCGATAGCATTGGATTTACACTACACGTTGGTAGGACCTTTATGACACAGTTTCAGACCCATGCGTTGGAGTTTGGAGTTTTTATGTCGCGGTCTTGTATACAGGTCTGGAAACTCCCTCAAATTTCAGTGGCGGGAGACGGCCCGTTAACGAAGTCGTTTTTAATTTCTGTAGCAGCCACTAGAGGCGTTGCGATCTTATTATGATGATGGACATAACCTAAAAACCCTTCGATAGCTCTCACGGTTGTCTGTCTCTGTCCCACTAACGATTTCCACCGCGTTATACCCATTTTATTATATTTAATTATGAAAGAGTTATTAATTCCGTCGACTTCCAGGAATATACTGAATAAATATGCCCTTTATGTAAATCGGGTTTTAAACATTCTAACTGCAACCGAGCGTGATAAATATAAACTATTTTTAAATATCTATGTCATACGAATATATATTTGGCGAAATAGTTGTCTACCCCTTCATGGATCGATCTCCGTTATATTTTTGATGAATACAAACGAATTCTTTCATTTTTCTCTTTATTTGAGTTTTGTCAATATTCCGAAATAGACAGTATTGAGTACCATGCCAAAAAATAATATAAAGTAGGAAACGATATTATTCAGTTACATTCCATTTACATGAGATTTATTTATTAGTTAATTCAGTCGACTTTTACTTAACAATAAATTTCTTTTTCAGTTTTAAATTTTCCTGGTGAGCATATTCCCTCATTCTTTCTTCCCACATGTTCCACATATCAATGTCTTTTGGCACTTGAAATGTAGAACATTTGTTCTTTCTTGTTCCGGTTTTGCAATGTGATACCACACACTGATTCGTCATTTTTATTATTTCTTTCTTTTTATTATTATGTGTTCCAACGTATAGCCTTTCGGATTTTTACGTATGACCCTTCCAAATTCCATTTTTTCCATTTTCCCCCCTATCACTCCCTACCCGCACTTCGCTAAGCTAGCCTAACTTCCATTACGTCCGCAGATGTCTTAGCTACACTGTATCGCATTTGCCATGGCCACAGGGAAACTGCGGAAAACCTGTGTCGATACAGATGGCTTTTTGTTTATGACTGAGTTTCGGTTGTATTACCATTAGAAACTCAGAAAAACGGCCTTCCTCTCAGTAGCCGGCGTGCAAGCCAGTGCACGGCTAAGCGTTCACCCATCCCAGTACTGACCGCGGCTAATACTGCTTAACATGGGAGATCGCCGAAGTCGTGCACCGACCGCGCGTCGACTGCTGTCGGTTATTTGTTATTGGTAATATAATAATAAAAGCGACACTAATAGACCGGGATCTACACCAAATAAAAATAATATGCAAGTTTAGCAGTATCGAGGGGTTTTCAGGTTCTGTCTATTGGCATTATAAAATTGCAATGAGATCGCAACGCCTCCAGTCGTTGCTACGGAAATTAAAAACGACTTCATTAAGGGCGGGGTAAGGGTTTTCACTTTCAAAAAATCGAATTTTTTTTTTGTCTTATCTTATTGTTTAACATTTCAAGAATATGTCCTTAAAATTTTAAACCGATCTAAGCAATAGTCTTGAAGTTATTGTCTTATTAATCTCCTGGCCTTCAACGCTATACCTCTAACAGCTGCGGGCGGTCGGGCTAGCAGTGCACTTTAGACGCGTTTTTCTCAAAACTACTTTTTCAAAGTCCGTGTTCACTGCCATTTAAAAACTACTTGACCGATTTATTTCAAACTTTGTACACATTTTCTACATATAAAATACCTCCCCCCAACGTTTAGTTAAATTTTTTTTTTTACATTAAGGGTGTTTCCCACCCACAAAATGGCGGAATTTTTCGTGGAAAATAACAGTTCACACTTTAGATGGCCGCCAAAAATGTTTAAATGAAAAAAAAAATTATCAGAGAACGTTGGGGGGAGGATTTGATTATAATTTGACTAAATTTTCATGGTTTTTCATTTTCAGATAATTTCCGGCCGAGTTATAGTGAACACCGCAAATTGTTTTTTTCCAAGACGTTCTGGGGGAAGCTCTGTTACGGGCTTATGCTTCAATATTTTTGCATGAAAAAATTACACAACAGTGTCAAAAGTATGCTCAATAATGTACAAAAGGTTCGAATAAAATTGCTCAATCCATATTTGAGAAAAAAAATCGTAAAAAAAGTGTTTTTTTTACGCTGAAATTCTTACCCCTCCCTTAAGAGACTCATTCTCAGTGGAGGAGTTTCCCACCTGTATACATGACCATGGGCAGAACCGATAATAAATGGCAGCTATCTATCTTGCACTCATGAGTCACGTGGTATATGTTGACGTTCCTCTTAAGGTCAATAACCAGTGGTTCCTTTTCTAGACAATAATACTTTATGACTTGTGTAATGACACTTTGTATCTCGTCACCCTAACAAAGCAGTTTCGACAAGTGGGTCGGATTTAAGACCCTATTACGGCGCACGTCGATTCTTCGCGATCCCGAATATTGCGATTCTCTCAAGTTAAGATTTTGTATTTATTTTTTTTATTTGATTAATTCTTTATATTCGTAAGTATTTTCGTAGATTTCGTAGGTCGTTAATTTGAATTATTACCTTGTGCCTTACCTTTGAATATTCTGTTTATGAGACTTTCGTTTAATATTGCTTTAATTTTTGCGTCTTTCCCGTTAAATGCCTTATTTGGCATTTAACCCGGATAATTCCTACTACCTTCAATAATACCTAATGCCTAGGATCCGGAAGTTCGTGCAGGATTCGTCACGGCAAGATTGAAAACACTTGGAAAAAGAGAGCGACTTTCGACTTTTTTACGGACTTTGAAATTTTTCAAGACTGATGACTGAATAATGAGATAATTTCACGTTATGGGAACTTATAAAAAATTCAGTCGAAAGGGACAGAGGAAAAATTCCCGTCAGTAGGACTTGGAAAAATGTTGACTACCTGTGACTTTGGACATTTTTCCATCGTGAGACATAGAAAAAATGTTCTTTTCTAGGAACGTAGAAAATATTCGAGTCTGTAGAATTTGGAAATTTTCGTATTACTTTGACTTTCAGTATTTTCGTCTTTTTGAAGATTTTCGAACACTTACGGATAATTAATTTCCAAACTCCGATAGATGCACCGATAGATTATTTTTTCGATGTTCGAAAATCTTCAAAAAGACGAAAATAGTCAAAGGTAACATAATATGAAAAATGTCCAAGTCTTACAGGCTCGAATATTTTCTGTTTTTTAAAGAACGGTTGAATTGGAATGGCTCATAGGAAATATCGAATTATGATTAAGAATTGCGAATTAAGGAACGATTGCCATTTTGATAATTGCTCTTTCATAATTGCTGCACTGCTTTTGATTCTTGTCGCTTATTCGGCCTAATTAATTGCCCCTGTCCCGATTTGCGAAAGACAAAGCCTACGAGTTTGTTGGAAAATATATATTCGTTGCATGTAATATATGCATTCTTGACTGGTGACCATTCCGTGAGTTTTATGATAAAAGTGAGCAGCAATTGTCAGGATTTTTTTTTATGAAAGCTAGTCTTTTGAAGTATGTTATCGCAATGGGAAAAGTTGAAAAGTTTACGAATTATCAGGGATATTTTGACCCTTTGAACGTTCGCATTGGATGCTTATTCGCATTGCTTCCATATTTATTTTCCGATTCTCCATAACACGTAATAAAGAGCCTATATTTAATTAGGTTGTTAGAATGATGTTCCTTGTAATATAGGAATTGGAATATTCATTGTTAAAGTCTCAAATGAATATTTAGTCGAAAAGCCTCTATATTAAAAAAGGGTAATTCATTGGGTGTAGCCAATCAACAATGTTCTCTACATAGTTTGCGCATTGTGGAAAATCAATGACATAAACCAACGGTACCAATGATATTGAACTTCGATAAAAACCAATTAGCAGAGCATAGCCGTAGATTTTTACGAGCATAGCCGAATGAGTTGTGTGTTTGAAAGAAGTCATCACAGGTAATTACCCTAAAGCTGATGGCCCCGTTGCAATTAACATCAAAGGCTTTGAACACGTAGTGAGCGTAGTAGCTTGAATCTGCAATTTTTAGTCATGTTGAAGGAGGATTTTTTTTCCGTGACACATGAAGCACTAAACTTAGTGTTATAATAATTTTTACTCACTTCCGTGCGGGAAGAACTTTGCATAAATGTCCTTGAAGGAATCCTCATGGACTACACCCTCGGGACATTCCTGCGAACAATTCATTAACAATATGTAAATTGTTTCCTGAAATATAAAAGCAAATTTCTCCAAATGGAAATAAGTATTAATGAGTTGAAACGAGGCCTTCGTGTCTTCACCCCTCAACTCTACAGATGCAATATTGCCCACCCCGTGACCAGAATGCAAGATTGCCCATCGAGTGGCACGAAAGCAAGACTACCCACCGCGTGTCACGAATCTAATATTGCCCACTGCGGGGCACGAATGAAAGACCGTCCACCAAGTGGCACGAATGGTAGATTGGCCACCAAGCGGTACCAGTGGTAGATTGCCTACTGGGCGTCGAGGGGCATTCACGGCCCGACGCCATTGGATCGCTCGGACGCAACGTTCGTGCATGATGGGAACGACGGGGGCCCTGTCAAACAGTGTTCTGCCGCTGCCGCTGCTGGAGTGTTAATTTTACCCGTTAGATAGAGCCGTGTGTCGTTTAATTCGGAGCGGTGCAATGGTATCGGGCCATGAACGCCCCTCGAGACCCAATAGACACACGATGGGCAATCTTGCATTTGTGCCACGCGATAGGCAGTCTTGCATTCGTGCCACGCGATGGGCAGTCTTGCATCCGTACCACACGGTGGGCAATCTTGCATTCGTGCCACGAGGTGGGCAATCTTGCTTTCGTGCCACCCGATGGGCAGTCTTGCATCCGTACCACGCGGTGGGCAGTCTTGCATTCGTGCTACGCGGTGGGCAATATTGCATTCGTGACACTCGGTGGGCAATCTTGCTATCGTACCACACGGTGGGCAGTCTTACATTCCTGCCACGCGGTGGGCAGTCTTGCATTCGTGACACGCAGTAGGCGATATTTCATTTGTGACACGCGGTGGGCAATCTTCCATTCGCGCCACGCGGTTGGCAGTCTTGCATTCGTGCCACTTGGTGAGCAATATTTCATTCGTGGCACGAGGTGGGCAATCTTGCATCCGTGCCACCCGATGGGCAGTCTTGCATCCGTACCACGCGTCGGGCAGTCTTGCATTCGTGCCACGCAGTGGGCAATATTGCATTGGTGACACTCGGGGCGCAATCTTGCTTTCGTACCACACGGTGGGCAGTCTTGCATTCATGCCACTCAGTGGGCAATATTGGAGCATCCATTGGAGGTGGGCATCTGTGGAGTTGAAGGGTGAAGACACGATGGTCTGTCGTTAAAACTATGACAAAACATATTTAATAAATTTAAATTGAGACAACAATTTATATAATTGTTTAGCACTCAAGGTAATTAAGCAATTCATGAATATTTTTTCAGGAAACGGAAAACTTCTATAAATAGCTGCAATGGGTTCTGGTACTCGACTTGACTAAGAAGTCAAGTCGAGTACTAGTATATCGAGTAGGATTAGTTAGGTTAAGTGTAATTTTGGGGTTACTGTGATAGTCGTTCTTTTCTCTCCAAGATTATAAGAAAACTATTTTAAGTTGTATTTCTGTTCACCCATTAGGATGTATCATTCCGTCATTCTCTGTAAACTGCTATCGTTACTTAAGATCACGCGATAGGCAACGACGAACTCTAACGGTGTAGAAACGGTAGCGAATGTGGCGCGCGCCCAGTTACCATTTGCGATATGCTCGCCACTGCAATATGGCCTTATTTATGAATGGCGAACGGAACAATGCGTAGCTCATGTGTTCTCGTCCTTCAGGGTCTCTACACGAAGTGGATGGCCCGGGGCGGGGGGAGACCTGTCCCGTACGAAAAGCTAACGGTAGTTAGCTTTTCGTAACCAGTCAATAGCGAATGCTCTCGACGACTTAGTCGTTATCTGGTGGGGTGCGTCCCGGGTGTCACTCACAAATAATGATACCGAGTTTGTCAATTGGGACATACGACAATTTACTGAACGGGTGGGTATACAGCACCACACCCCCGCATCACCACCGAGTTATGTAATCCTACCGAGCGAATGAATCGCGTGGTAACGGCCATGATCCACGCATTCCTCGAGGGTGACCATCGCGAGTGGCACCACCACCTGCAAGAATTCCATTTTGCACAATGCAGTGCAACATAGCACCCTACAGACTACGCCAGCGTTCGCAAATTTTGGTCGTGAAACACCTCCATCCGTGTCGTCACGACGAAAAATGATTAACCAACCGAACAAACTCAGAACCATGCAACTTCAAAATTTTGAATAACATAATATTAACTGTTCCAGCGATTCTCATTACATTCAATACGTACCACCCTTTAAGGGAAGGGGCTCACGCTTAAATATCCTCAAAAGAGCACATGTTCAAAATGATTTTCTGATATTGTAAAAACATATTCAACTCGGTATATAGCAAATTGTAAGAGAAAATCAATTTTTCAAATATTCAGTAAAAACTCGGAAACTCAGTAAAAATAATAGCCGTCTGTATCGGCACGGGTTTTCCGGAGTTTCCCTTTATGCGAATGCTACGCAAGTTGGGTTACCTTAGCATAGTGCAGATAGGGAGTGATAGGAAGAATAATTGGGAAGGGTCATACGTAAAAACCCGCAAGAGTAAACGTGGAAAGTCTGTATTCCGTTTCCGGAACAAACACTCTATCCTTTCTACATAAACTTTTTTCAACTTGGAATACGATAAAACGAAATTAATCATGAAACTGACTAAAAAAAGCTGGGTCGCAGGCTGAAAACACGAAGGTATCAAACGTGTGATCAATAAAAAAAACGCATCACAATTTCACTCGGGATAAAACTCGATCATAACAACAGCAAAAAAGTGAATAAACTCGATTGAACCCGTACGATCGACACAACGAAAAAAACTAACAGAGAACAAACAACATGAACTCGACATTAATTATTAATATTGCGCAACAATGTCCACGGCACCTCTTCCTACACGCGCGGCAAAATTTCCTACGCTGGAGGGTATCGTCCGGGGCTCGAGACGATACGCGATGTTAACACGATGTAACAATTAGGAAGCAAGGAAACATTTTTTTTGGTACTTACTCTTGACGATGGTATCAAAATGTGGAAGGAACCGGCTTAATTGAGATTGGTTGGAGATATTGTGAACACAAAAAACCAAAGGGCCTGGTCTATCTATGCCAAAAAGTTCAAACTATTTCTTTGGATTGTGGGATGGTGGATAATAATTGGTTATCTTTTTATAAAAGAAAAAAAAACAACCGTTGACAGTTTTGAATGTTCACTACACACTGATAATTGGCATTTAAAAAATTGTCACTTCGCCACAGAGAAAGGGATGATGATCAGCCGACGGGAAAGCTTTAACTGACTTTTAACTTTTAACTTTGACTTTTAACTGCGCTTTTAACTGACTGCGGATTCGGTATAACGCTCAAGACGACGAAACTTCAACTGACAAAATTTGGCCTATGACCCATCATTATACACATCTGGTAGGTTTCGTTATTCTTACATTAGTGTATCTCACCTTGTTACTTTCCCATTTAAATATAAAATGCAGATGCACTTAATGTACGCTTCGTGCACATTAGTGCGGCCAATTGCAAACGCTATAAAGTCAATCTGCCAGTCACATATGTCAGTCGTTAGCTTCACATATGTCAGTCACCGGCGCCCTTCTGACCCCATGCTCAAAACTCCCTCATTTCGACCATTGTCTCAAATATCTCGACGCTTCCGCTGTTACCTACTGCGGGTTATTGTTACTCATTGTATATTACAAACGCTTAATACTCGGGATCTAATTATCGTAGGACACCCTTTTTTAGTTTTACTGAAAAAAAATCGAGTTACACAGCTGGATTGCCCCTGTTCTTCAGTACACTTACACTCTGTATACTTGTAATGTACGCTTATATTTTTGGTGAAACATGACGTAGCTCCGGACCCGAGAACCGACACCGAGACCAGCCGTGTCAGGTTTAGTTTTTCCCGCAAATTTTCCTATGCACATGGCCGAATGGCCAAGCGAAGGCGATAGAGAAGGGGAACCACATGTGGCCGTATGGGGGGATGGGAAGGTTACAACTATATGATATGCAAGTCTCATGTGTGCAAACTCCCATCATGTCCAAGTCCCGTTGTGTGCAACTGCCTTCATACCCAACTCCTATGAGGGTCAACTAGACTCGGGCTGCTTCAGTATTGGCAGTTCGTTCGACCCGAACCAATTGATCTGTCGAACGTGCAACTCACATGTGCACAACTGCCTTCACGTTCGAGTGAGGGGTGTGCGTACATGAGACTCGCGCTGCTTATACGAAGTGTGCTTCGTGCCCAAGTCGCCCACTGGCTTCATGCCCAAGTCCCGCGTCGCGTTCCCAACTCTCGTCGCGGTCAAGTGGGGGTATATGCTTGCATTCGTGACACGCAGTGGGCAATATTGCATCTGTAAAGTTGAAGGGTGAAGACATAAAGGCCTCTCCAGTCGAGACCTGACTTCGGCTATCCATGTAATCTATGACTATGCGATATTGACATGGTATATACCAAATTATGCGCAACTTCTGTGGAGATGCCTCTCGGCATTACCAAATAGTGAGTCGTCGTAATTATGAAGTAATAATATTTATTATTATATTGCAAGCATTATACATTATTTCACTCGTAATAGGGGTGAAATTTATATAAACACCTGGCCATGATTTTACAATCACGGGTTATTATTTTTCTTAAATTTGTTTTATTTGCCATACATGATGTGGATCATGTACTTGAATTAGTTATTCATTTTATAACGTATTCTTCTTATCGGCTCGTACTTTTTCTTAGGTATGAGGTTCAAGGATATATCTTAGCATTATATTGACATTTATATTGATATTTATTAGAAACAAATTTAATATGGGTTATTATGATATGATAACCCATATTATTTACGGGATCACACATACCTGTTTGAATCCTCGATACATGACGCGAATCTCCTGTCTTGAGAATTTCGTTTGTAGTAAAAGTTCTTCAATGGCAACTGGCCTCGTCATTTGCTGTCTCGTACGAGTGCTTTCAAATTCGAAGAGAGCATCTTCTGGGCCCGGCGAGTCCGGTGGTGTTGCCATGATGCACTTTTCTTTTATTTATTCCTCCTCGTCTATCCCTCACTCAGATATCCTGATGGATTGAGTCATAGAGCAGCATTATTCTATATTTTTTTTATCATCCGATTTTGGATCAATTCACAAGCTTTATACTTTCTTGTTCGCCGTTCTTCTTTTGAATTATTTACCTGTATTAAATTTAATTATACTCCTTCCATTTTTTCCGCTATATCTACGTTTCTTTCACGATTTCCTGATCAGTTGATTTTTGCCCCATGAAACCCTTTTTTCGATCACCGTTGTTTGTCACAACGATCTTTGCTGGTCAATGATCAACTGCAATCAACAGGGAAGCCCCGCACTCGTTAGTGAATGTACCGTACGTAACAATGAGGTTCAGGCATCAATTCGAATTCCGTTATTAAAAAAACAGGACTAATGAAATTAATGAAATGGTTTTATTTTATTTTCCGTGCAAAAGTACTGTCATTATTTTCAACTTTAGTTTCCGTATAACGAGGAGGAGGATAAAAAATCCAATGGTAAAAAAAGACCCGTAATTTTCGGGATAAAAATTATAGAAGCTTTTACCGTTTGTGCATTTTTGTAACGCCTCTCGTCACTCAGAAAACTACCCATCTCTAAAAGGTTTATATCACTATATTTTCTCGCAAATGTCTGAATATCTGAGAAGAATTGTCATTGTCATATTTTGGCGCTAATTGGTCGTGTCTGAGAATCTGGATCGTGACAGAGTCCTGGTTCATTCTCATACTCCGTCATTATAGCCGTTGGATCATGTCGTTCATGTATATGATGATATGTAATTCTGAGTCTATACATTAAGGGGTAACGCCACTCTAGCGGCAGAAAAAAGGCCTGACTTTGACGATTTATTTTGGGAGCATGAAAAATCGAATAAGATTTCTTTTCAGAGTCAACGGCAAAAGTTGTGTTAACAGAACGTGGCAAGTCAATTGTTAACATAAGGGATTTATTAAAAAAATCATTGTTAGTCTTACTGTATATATCTGAATCTAACGACACATCCGCCATCATTCCTCTGTCGAGAACTGTACACAAGTGCTTTTTTTTTCAATACCTATTCGCACCATGCATTACCTACTCAAATCCGATTAAGGGTAGTGTAAATAATAAAATAAAATAAATCCTGCTACGATATTATTCCGTGTACTACAACGTTTATTTTTGTTTCTCTTGTATTCTGTTCCTCATTTGATTTGCTTATGTGAATTATTATATTTCTATCGAGCGGGTGATAAGAATGTTTGTTTATGATTTTGTATTTATCATTTTTATTGGAAAAGCGCATTGTAACATTATTGGCTATCGTTGACATTTAATTATGAGACAATGCAGTAAAACATGCTCAAAATTCCTGCCTCGCTTCCCGCGTGCCGCACGAAGTTCGGACGAGGGGACGCCACGAAGAAATTTTGACAAATGGGGAATTCCTTAACGGCAGTGCCAGACGTTAGCTGTCCCAGTCATTTGAGGACGCCAACATTCTCTAAAAACTCAACAGTAAACCAATAATTAATCGGAATCATAAAGAAATAAAATACCTCAATACAGCAAAAAGAAAGAGGAGGGAACGTGTAGCAGACAGGATAAAGGGTAGGACCCAAATGGGTATGAAAAGACCGATTTTGATGAGGATCGTCACTTGTTTGCTGGAGTCTGAAGGGAAAAGCAGGCATTTCGGGAAATAGGAGACTGAGAGGTGAAAGCAATGCAGAAGGCCTCGGGAAATAAAGAACCGTGAGTACTGCGAACGTCTTGCCATACTGTTTCTGGCCATAGAGAAGGCAAGAGGTGAGTGGGAAAACAAACGCTATATCTGCCTTGGAAGATTGAGAATAAAATAGCCGTGTTGTGGAATAGCGAATCAGAAGAGTGGGAGGTTTCATAAAAAAGCGTCTCGTCAGTGACTTACCACTGATGAGATGCTCAATCGAGATAACGAACCTCTCTAAGTTCTATAAACGGACCTATCGGAAGGAAATTTAGGTAAAAGAAAAAAGAATGATAGATTACTCAGAGCACTGCAAATTGCGATAAATAGGATGAATGCTAATGAGAAAGCAGATAGGAAAATACATTTATTTATGGAAGACTAAATAAAATACGACGAAATAAATAACGTAATTAGGAATAAATTAAGCAAACTCATAAATAAATGCGGTAAATGAAATAATTAACGAAATAGGGGATCATATCAGGATTAATCAAAAAATAGGATACGAGCTTCGAATTGGACGAAAGATTTTTTGTTTCCTAGTTGGTTCAGAATATGGTCGTTCTGACCATCGCTCATCAGGGTTCCATTCCAAAATATTTCGGTTTATATTTTTTATCACATACTAGAGAGTCCTAAAAGTTATCACGATTATTTAAAAAATAGGATACAAGCTTCGCATTGGACGAATGCATTTTTCATCCAAGTTGGTCCAGAATGGAGTCGCTCTGGCCACTGTTCGGCAGGGTTCCCTTCCGAAATATTTGAGTTTATATAGTTTTTTACATACTCCAGAGTCCTGATTCCTTCGGAAAACCGATGAACAGAACACGAGCTTTGAAATCAACGAAAAATTTTTTTATGCTCGTTCTGATCACCGTTTATCAGGGTTCCATTCCAAAATATTTTGTTTTATATTTTTCATCACATACTAGAGAGTCCTAAAAGTCATCACGATTAATCAAAAAATAAGGCACGAGCTTCGCATTGGGCGACTACATTTTTCATTCAAGTTGGTACAGAATAGGGTCGTTCTGAAGACCATTTGGCAGGGTTCCCTTCCGCAATATTTGGGTTTATATTTTTTTTATATACTAAAGAGTCCTGAAAGTCAGTACTCTTAATAAAAAATTAAGACACGAGATTCAAATTGGACGAAAGATTTTTTCTTCTAGTCGGTCATGAATATGATCATTCTCACCACCGTTCGGCATAGTTCCCTTTTGACTTTTTTTACTAGTGACTTGTAAAAGTCACTACGATTAATCAAAAAATAGGACGCGAGCTTGGAATGCGTGATATAATTTGTTTTTTCGATAAAACGAACCCAGAGCTTCATTTTATCGGCTCTCAAGCTCATTAATGGGCTAAATCGTGTGTTTTTTGTGTGAATTTACAGTCCCGTACATGCGAGGAGTAAGTTTTCTCCAACTAGCGACATTTAATTTTTTGTACCAATAAACCACAGAAATTGGTTGACGGAGCTTCCAATCATCTATACTTAAATCATAACACTTGTGGCTGCAGTTACTAGAAAACTAATTCTAAATCTAAATTCTTATTACTGTGTCTTTTAAGTACCGACTTCCCGAAAAATGGATACGGTCGGGCTACCAATTAATTACGTTTCACCTCATGTACAGCCTGTTCAACAAGAAAGCAACCGTCGTCATTTTGTAATGAGCCACCGCAGCGGCATCTGTCTTCATTCGTTTGAATCGTTGTCTCATGCTCTTTTGCGCAATATATAGTTTGCCGGCACATTACGTTGTTGGTATCAGTGAATTCGTTATCTCCACAATGAGTGCAAAATTCCTGAACCGATACAAGACGGTGTCTTTAGTAAATCTGACGTGTAAAGAGGCTGCAAAATATATGCGGAAGTCAAAGGCATTCGTTAAGACGTGGGTAAAGCGATGTTTAGAAGTTGGATGCAGACGATCTGCCGGAAAGGGGTCCCGCGTGAAAATAACGAAGGAAAATGAAACGATCTTACATCTTTTGCACGAAAAGCCAGGCCCTTCACTGCGCTGTGCCAAAATGAAAGTCCGAAACAAAAGGAATTCACGTCTCTCTAAATACCACTCGAAGTCGTCTGCATGGAAAAAAAAACGTGTCTTTTCGATTAACTTTGAAGAAACCTTTATTGTCAGAAAAGTACGTGAAAAAACGACTGGCGTGGGCAAAGGAAAATTTGGATCGAGATTGGGACAAAGTTATCTAAACGGACGAGTCTTTTTTCTGGACATGGTCGTCCTTATCAAAGCCCACGTCAAATAACAAAGATATGGCGAAGCCAAAGGAATATACCGGAAATGCCGTCGAAAGACGGGAAAAAGGTATGAAGCTATAATCAGTGATCGAGGTGATTGGACGAAATATTCGGTATTTCCGCAATAGTTAGTAATATACGAGTATACTTTAATAATAATAAAAAAATTAAATCTAAATTTCTATTTTTTATAGATTATAACGATCTTTTTCTTCTTGAACAGACTGTAAATAGAAATGGAAGCAAATCCAAACTTGTAGCGGTCGTAATATCGATTTGACTATTTAGTAGGTACGTCCGTACAGTAGCGTGCTTATTTAGTTACGACGATTATATTTTTGTCTGAGTGTGGAATCTCTTCATATTTTTTAAATACAGCTCCATACAATTCTATGGGGGTGTCCCGCGAGTTAACCCACTGAAAGTGTGATTTAGAAGTGTGAAAATTTGGGTGAGGGTCAAAATTCGGAACGACCCCTATTTTAGACGGCGGTAATGTGGAATTACAAAATAACGAACGTTCAATAGCTTGAACGTTTCATATTAAGAACGTCTTTAAGGGGTATGGCGAGGGTAGCGGGTATAAAATCATGTGCACATTTAACAATTTTTTTTTGTATGATAAAGTGATTTATTTATAAAACTAATTACATATCTATTTAGTATAAATATCAAGCTAATAAAAAATATTTTTTTAAATACAAAATGGCCGGTCACCGCTATTTGCTTTTGGTATCTTGTTTTTTTTTTTCAGGCACTCTTCGGCGTGACATTTGGCATCCAGAATTTTTTACCTAGAACAAAAAAATATAATTCTCGTTAATCTGCATCAGAATATCTAGAGAAGTACGTACGGAATTTCTGATTAATTAAACACTTTTCATTTTATGAGTAGTTTTATACGAAATGTTTCACTGAATATTCACCTTCTAAGTTCAAACACCCATAATATTCGTATAAAACAATACTTTTCAAATTCCGCATGTACTTCTCTAGGTATCCTGCTGTAGATTAACGAGATTTTTTTTTTGTTGTTGTAAGTGAAAAATTGCGGATGCGAAACGTCAAGGCGCGGATCGCCTCAAAGAAAAAAAGATACCAAAAGCAAATAGCAGTAGTCGGCCATTTTGTATAACAAAAAAAAATATTTTTTATCAGCTGAATATTTATGCTAAATAGATGTGTAATTAGTTTTATAAATAAATCACTTTTTCATACAAAAAGAAATCGTTAAATGTACACATGATTTTATACCCGCTAACGCGGCCATATCCCTTAAATGAAAAAAGAAATAATGAGAGCACAAAACCAACAGTTCAATGTTTTTTTTCTGTTCTCATTATTTCTGTTCTGATTTAAAGAACGTTCAAATTACTGAACACGTTCGTTATTTTGAAATTCCTCATTTCGGCCGTCGAAAATAATGGTCGTTCCGAATGTTGACCCTCACCCGAAAATTCCACGTTCAATTCCAATTCCACATGTACGAATATTCATAAAGATACTAAATTGATATTTCCGCTATAGAATACAAGACAGTTGAACGATTATTCTCACACGCCATCTCACTAAATGTCCTTTGAGCCATGAACAACGAATTACCCGAATTTTTCCGATCATATTCCCTATTCTCCGAAAGATAATAAATAATAAGTGTATTCTAATAACGGAAATAAAAGTTTACATCGAAATGTGGGGTAGCAGGAGTGCAGCCAATCGATAATGATGGAGAGTGAGGAATTGTAAAGATAACGGAAAAATAGTTTCGCTCTACTTGTTCGTACAATTTTTATTTATGGTTATGGCCCATTCCCAGATATGTGTCACTGCGCATGCGTTCGTACGACGTTTCGTAGTAAAGGATAATATGAATTTGGGTAACGCACTGACACAATCACGTATTCTTATGTCCTTTTTTCGTTACAACACGTCGCCTAGTAACCAGGTAGTGTAGAGGGCAGATAGAACGCCGTGGTGGGAGAATTGGTACGATGGCAATAGAAAAAAGGGGGCGGGGAGGGGAGAGGACGGAATAAGAACGAGTGAAGGCGAGTGTGTCGTGGGCGCACCACGCGTTTGCCTCATATATGTACGATAATTATTTTGACATAATATCACTGAAAAATTGACTATGCCAATGGTCTAGTTCACGAAACACTGAAAACACTTTATCGTGATTACGATACGTATGAGATACATTTGTTTTTCTTCAACGTTTTTTTGTTAAAACATTAACTCTTTCATGCTCACTTTCTCGAGCGTCGAAGCAGGGATGATGATCTCTCAGCCTCGGTTAGTTGTTGGCAAATAACGATAAAACCACTCTCATATTTTCTACCACTCTTGCTTAGTAACCGGGAGTGACGTACGGCTTATTTGCTCTCATTTTGGAAACATCAAATAGTAGACAGGAAAAAATGTGTTTGCTGATTGCAAGACCAATTGTTGTTTGTTAAACGACATCTAGGAGGCCTGAAGTAGCCGATAATACGATATAATGTATGATCCGCGATGAATAATATGGAATATAGCGAATTCGTGAATTTAATCAAGTTTTTATTTATCATGACAGTTGTTTAATTACGATATGCCGATAGTAAAGCGTGTTTAACGGAACGGACGAAGACCGATGGCCTTTCTATCGTTTTTTTTTCTTTCAATGTTCCGTAACGATTGACGGCCGGCGCTACACTGACACTCACCACCCACTAAGGGGCTGATGGCTCTGCCCGGGTGCGCCCGAACATTCCCGAGACTCTCTTCGGTCACTTTCGACTTTTATCTTCATTGAAGCGTGGATGTTCTCAACTGATCGCTGTAGAATATTACATGGCGTCCAATGGCGTCTCTTCTGTAAAACGGTTTCTGCTGTTAGAGGCCTTCGCACACAAAAAACAAAACACGTAAGCCGTAGTCCATTAGGAAATGGATTAAGGTATGGAGTGTTCGTAGCACCAATTTGTGACTGTCATGAGCCCAATTCGTCACGGACTACGCCGTGAGTCTTACGTTTCTTTCTTTTTGTTCGATGTTTGCAGAACTTTAGAAGCAATGATGCCGCGGCCATGTTGCTTCAACAGTTTTCATCGAATATGGCGGCTTGAAAGAACGCGCGCGTGTGCAATGTAAATAAAGTGCATGTGCATAGCTTGTGATGACAGAAAAAAATAATAGCATGTTTATTAATTATAGGCCTGTTGCGTATCTCCCGTGGTCGATCGACGCGCCGTCTATCGGTCCATAGAAGGCATAACGAAGGTGGTCAGCTGGCGCAAAAATACGACATGTAAACACAAGTATAGAGAAAATGAAACGTTTATTATTCCTATTCAACAAAATGACCTCCCTTATAATTTATTGCGGCTTTCAAAATGTTAAGACCAATTTGTTTCGTACAAAATCTATCTCCAAAGGTATTGTATTTGCAAGAATATACGCGTTGAATGAGAACGAGGTTATTGATAAATAAATTTTGCTAACGTATAAAACGCAATATATTTCATACGGAAAATGCTAAATAAAATTTTAATGTTACATTAACTGTTATTTATGAAAAAAGATCACGTTTTCTATGTCTATTTCCCTCGATATATTAGGAATAAAATTATTCCGAAGTAATCACGTTAGTGAAGTCAGAGAGATTGTAGGCGACAACGGTGCTTCGCGGATCATAAAAGGGCGAGTTTTACCTGAAACTAAAATGAATAATCCTCCATATGAAACCACAATTGAAGTAAGTTTTTTAAATTTGTAAATTAATAGACATTTTCTGTAGGTAATTTTGTTAAAAATATTGGAAACAAACGGTAAGTTAAATAAAACTACTGTATATAAATAATATAATTAATTAGTTAAATTTGTTAATTAATTAAAGGTTAGCTATGAAAGAATTTATGAATATTTTTCAGTTGCAAAACGATCGTTCGATTTCATACAGTAATTGCGCTTGTAAGGCTGGTCTATCTAAACGAGGGTGTAAAAACGTCGCAGCTGTGTGCATTTATGTCAATGAAGAATGTACTACATCCAAAACCGACCAGCCGCTAATGTGGAATAAGCCTGGTAACTTTCAATCTGCAAAATACAAAAAAGGATACACTATAGACAGTTTAGTTTCACAAAGAATAGCTGTTTCGGAAAAATGCCCCTCGGTAGATGAAATTGAACACGTACAAGAAAAACTTATGCTGCTAGACTGTTCATTTGCGAAATACGTACAAACTGGGAAATTAACTAAATCAGAAAGAGCTCTTCACAGGCAAGGAAAGGAGAAGCATCTGGAAGAACTGCGTTTTGTGTGTGAGGAATTATTAAAATTCCAAACTGGTGCTACATATCACAGTTATGAATGTCTTTCACAAGATAAAGGATTGAAGATAATTCTAAAAAGAATTGAATGTCCCGAGAAGCTTCAGAACTTGTATAAAAATATTATAACAATTATATAGCCATATAATAAAAATTTGAATGAAATAATTCTGTACCTTATTTATATATTAAATAATCATACATTAACTTACCTTCTCTTAACGGCTTGAATCCATCGTTTCTTTCTTTCCATTTCATAACTTTTTGAATGAAAACAATAGAACTTTAACTTCGGATTTTTAGCTTCAGTATTGAAGCAATCGACAAAGCTGCAATTTCCATTTGAGCGAATAATTTCGCTGCTATTCGAAGCCATATTGAACGTTTCGTCAGCTGGTTCACCCTTGTGTTGCCAGATCTTACCAATAGGGCGGCGCTGCACGAGATACGCAACAGGCCTATAGACAGTTTAGTTTCACAAAGAATAGCTGTTTCGGAAAAATGCTCCTCGGTAGATGAAATTGAACACGTACAAGAAGAACTTATGCTGCTAGACTGTTCATTTGCGAAATACGTACAAACTGGGAAATTAACTAAATCAGAAAGAGCTCTTCACAGGCAAGAAAAAGAGAAGCATCTGGAAGAATTGCGTTTTGTGTATGAGGAATTATTAAAATTCCAAACTGGTGCTACATTTCACAAGATAATTGAAGATAATTGAAGATAATTCTATTGAAGATAATTCTAAAAAGAATTGAATGTACCGAGAAGCTTCAGAACTTGTATAAAAATATTATAACAATTATATAGCCATATAATAAAAATTTGAATGAAATAATTCTGTACCTTATTTATATATTAAATAATCATACATTAACTTACCTTCTCTTAACGGCTTGAATCCATCGTTTCTTTCTTTCCATTTCATAACTTTTTGATGGAAAACAATAGAACTTTAACTCCGGATTTTTAGCTTCAGTATTGAAGCAATCGACAAAGCTGCAATTTCCATTTGAGCGAATAATTTCGCTGCTATTCGAAGCCATATTGAACGTTTCGTCAGCTGGTTCACCCTTGTGTTGCCAGATCTTACCGATAGGGCGGCGCTGCAGGAGATACACAACAGGCCTATAGTAAACAGTGAAAATGATGCTGGTCCGTAAATATTGCAGAAAGGAAGGTAGGGTGGAAGGGAAAGTACTTCATAAGTACATACCGTACACAGGTATATTGTAACGTTATGTTTACTTCATTTTTAATTACACATTTTTTGTATGATATTTGAGCATATATTTGATTGTCTTCGCTATAGATAATAACCATTTTTTTCCTTTTAAACTGGATTTGCTTTAAGGCCTTATATACGCGATTTCGCCGATTTTCAAAGGTACTTTTCTAGAAGGGGGTTAAAAAAATGACGCATATATTGACAACATTTTATTACAGATCATTTATGCACATGGTTAAGTAGATGTAAACGCAAAATCAGAAATATTAACAAATGGCGGAGATATAACATAATAAAGCAATGTATTTTTTTTGCGCGCGCGTTGATGATGAAAGTTCTCGGCATCGATCTGGGTGTCTGAAAAAAAATGGACATATTTATAATTGCATAATGAAAGTATCTTCAGTGTGAACCAACAATATTATTAGAAAAAATTATTATAATAAAAATTCGAAACTTAAAATTTTTTTACTCAATTTTCCGCCGGTATTTTATTTTTTATATCTTTATGTGTCATTGAAATTTTTGTTTCTTTGGTTCACACGGTTGGTGATGATACTAAGAATATGTTGTAAAAATTTTAAAGCGATCTGAATCTTCCTTCAAGAATTAGAACTTTCACAAGGTTCGGAAAAGTGAATCGTGGAAAAACGTGGCTTTAAAGTTGGCGGTCGAGCGCGACGCGCGGTATCTATTATAAATGCAATCTTACCTTATTTTTTGGAATTATTCAATTCTGTAAAGTTTAAAATAATCCTAACCGTTCAAGTTAATGGAATCAAAAATTTTTAAGAAAATGAAAAATCTCGAAATTTTTCGCGTATATAAGGCCTCAAGTGCTCATATACTCCTGAAATTTTCAAAAAATCAATTTTTTTACAGATTTTTATTCTTTATACTTTTAAGAATGAAAAAAAAAACTTTTAAGGGTTAACACCACTGTGACCCCCTGTTTTTTTTCACATTTTTTAAGAATTTTTTTTTGTGGGAAAAAAAAGAGATTCGAAAAATTTTGTTGGGTTTTTTCCTTGTTTATTAATGTATCAAAAAACATTTTTTTCACATTTTTCACGCCGCATGGTGGCGCTGGGGAAGCTCTTGCGTCATTTTAAGAAAAATAGGCACGCCTTTGAAATTAACGTTAATTTCAAAGGCGTGCCTATTTTTTTTAAAACAATATTTTTCCAAATCCCTATGTACTTCTCTTCAAAATATCATATTATTAACGAAAACACTCGGTATTTTTTTTCAGATCGACGTTGAAGAGAGTTCTGCTGCGTGCCGCGGAGATGACAGCACCTGACGTGAGAGCTTCCCCAGCGCCACCATGCGGCGTGAAAAATGTGAAAAAAATGTTTTTTGATACATTAATAAACAAGGAACAAAACCCAACAAAATTTTTTCGAATATCTCTTTTTTTTCCCACAAAAAAAAATTCTTGAAAAATGTGAAAAAAAACAGGGGGTCACAGTGGTGTTAACCCTTAAGAAAATTCCACTCGGTTACAAAGTTATAGTAATAAATGTAACCGGACATCGGATTGGGACGACCAACTTTAAACGCGTTTTTCTCGAAACTACATTTTTAGACAGTGTCAACACGATAACTCAGTCAATATTTAATATTTTTTAATTTTTTTTTCATCTAAACCCTGACAATTATTTTCTCTATAGTCTGACAAGAGGTATTTTTAATTTTTTGGGTGAACAATTTTTTATAAATTATTAAATACTAATTTTTTTTTAAATCGCATACTAAAGTTCGAAATACTGTAATTTATTTATTGTTGAACAAAGAAAAAGTTCCCTTCGTCAGACTATTACTACTTCATTATTTTACTAGTTTCTCTTTTATTTTTGCAGATTGGATATTTTTTGGTGAAGTTATGATGTCGACAAGGAGGCGCCATGGTTTTCATCAGTAGTCCAATTATATCCGTAAAAAATAATGTTGATATTAAAAAAAAAAATTGCATTTTTTTTCTTATAATTGAAAAGGTAATAAAAGGTGTGAAATCAACAATTTAATTTTTTTTTCACCGTATAATCAGGATAGTAATTTTTCAAATTTACTCGGTTTTCAGCGGGCGCAGCGGTATGTGAGTCCTTAAAAGATGCAGAAGTTCTCAAACTGTCGCTGGAACAAAGAAAGTTAAGACTGATTTTCGTCGATACAACCAGCGACAGGCTGGCCTTGCAGTATTTCAAAAATGCAAATGCTCCGACTAAAAAGGCACAAGCGTTTCACCACGTCTAGGAAGCATAAAATGCTTATTCGGCGAATGTATAATCTCCAAAAGCACCAATACACATGTGGTGAAATTCTGTGTGTCCACCTTTAGTTGCATACTATAAATTATTTGTATGTGTAAAATAATAATTTTACACCGAAGTCATTTTTCAATTTTATTTCTGTTAAAAAAATTCCTTTACATTTTTTATTGGATTGATTTTTTTTACTTTTTATACGTCGAATATGTTTTGAATTTCCACTCCCAACTTGAATAATCTCTATGATTAAAAAAGTAACGATGTTTAATTAGGAAATTTTATATACTTGGCCATACGTGCTTTGGATATTATCAATATATTTTACAACTTTTTGGAAAGGTAAGTACGAGTAATATAGTTTTGTAAATGTACTTGTCTTTAATATTTGTACACCATTTTTGATGTTTTTTTGGGACGATTTGTCGACTTTTCGCAGTGTCCCTTTTTTCTTTACAACTTTGCATACTTTCGCTGATCGAACTTTGTGATGTTATGTTTATTTTTTTATCAGTGTTTTCGATGTTATAATCAATTGATGCGACAAATTCGCACACGGTTTAATTCAACACTATATTAAATTTTCCACCGTAAAAGTTCATGTAGAATTGACGTTTGTTCGCAGCTTCGATCATGTGATTGGACAATTCTTCATCAGTTTCAAATATACTCCGAAGTTTGACATGTAGGAAGATGGTGAATGGTTTGGCTACGTCGACTGTTATTATCGAATTCCATTTGTACTACAGTCGAGCGCTTACTTCAAGTAGTTGGAGCTGTGCGAATCCACTCATTTCAAGAAATTAGGGATTCCCACTCTACGACTTTTACTCGGCATCTTGCTATTGGACGCTTTCATAGCGGCGGGGGGACAGGGTAGGAAACTTGAAATAAGTGACGCGAAAATGATGAAATAAGTGGCCGTGAAATGACTAGCGCTCGGCGATACTTTGGTGTCGGTGATGGGATAATGAACCTGGCCCTCCAGCTTGGCGAGCTCGTTCGTAGGAACAACGCTGCCATTTTGCCGATCTTGTTGATTTTTCTAAAATCTATTTTGATTTATTTACATTTATTGAATTATTACAGTTTCAGATGTGATTCTTGTTCATCAACACGTTCATTAAACTTTGCAACATTCTTCAACGGTAACTCTACTTGAAATTTTGGCGCGCTACGAGTTTGAATTCCGCAGTGATCCGAGGCGATCTGAGGACTTTGAACCAGGGCTCGAAACAAAATATGTGGTTCCGGCACTGTGTTTTCCTCGACTAAATTCTTTCTCGCTATGTTCATGTCGGTTTTGATACGTGACCGACCGTATCATTTCGGTTCAGCATTTCGGTCGCGAACATAGTGGAGAATGAATAAACAAATTGAAAGTCGGTTAAAGCTATCGCGAAAGGTGTGGATTCGGAGAAACAAATTTGTAATGCCATACGATCTTTCATTTTAAGTTGACGTACCTTCAAACGTACTTATGTACTTTTCTGCAATAAAAATACATCGAAAATATATTTAATGATGAAATTTGGTGCAACTGAAATTACGTGAATCGAGACTTCGCGCTGTTTCGCATAGATCTTTTATTTTTTTGTCGGTAACAACATGGAAAATGAAAGGACACGTTAATCTGTAGATCCAAATAATAATATTTACAGTCCCCACATCAATATAAACCCTCGAAACTAAACGATTAAATTTATAAAAAATCGACATTTCCAACGGCGCATCGGGCGTCCTATTTTTCTTCGATAAAAAAGAAATATGTCCCTCAAAAATTAACGAAACGGGATGGCGGATGAGCGAGTCAGTCTAAAATTAAAAAGTATCAATGTGGACGTAGCAGTACCAAACATTATCGGATCTAAATATAAGTTACATGAAAACTATACTGTAGATAGATATTTTATTCTTTCTTGAACGTTTCATTGATTCTCAATGTTAAGAGCGGGGTAAGGGTTTTCACTTTCGAAAAATCGAATTTTTTTTGTCTTATCTTATTGTTTAACATTTCAAGAATATGTCCTTAAAATTTTAAACCGATCTAAGCAATATTCTTGAAGTTATTGTCTTATTAAGGGAGGGGTAAGGGTTTCAGCGTAAAAAAAAACACTTTTTTTGCGATTTTATTTCTCAAATATGGATTGAGCAATTTTATTCGAACCTTTTGTACATTATTGAGCATACTTTTGACAATGTTGTGTAATTTTTTCATGCAGAAATATTGAAGCATAAGCCCGTAACAGAGCTTCCCCTAGAACGTCTTGGAAAAAATGTTCTTCTTCACTGTTTTACTTGATAAACTTTAGACGCGTTTTTCTCAAAACTACTTTTTCAAAGTCCGTGTTCACTGCCATTTAAAAACTACTTGACCGATTCATTTCAAACTCTGTACACATTTTCTACATATAAAATACCTCCCCTCAACGTTTAGTTAAATTTTTTTTTACATTAAGGGTGTTTCCCACCCACAAAATGGCGGAATTTTTCGTGGAAAATAACAGTTCACACTTTAGATGGCCGGCAAAAATTTTTAAATGAAAAAAAAAAATTATCAGAGAACGTTGGGGGGAAGATTTGATTATAATTTGACTAAATTTTCATGGTTTTTCATTTTCAGATAATTTCCGGCCGAGTTATAGTGAACACCGCAAATTGTTTTTTTTCCAAGACGTTCCGGGGGAAGCTCTGTTACGGGCTTAGGCTTCAATATTTCTGCATGAAAAAATTACACAACATTGTCAAAAGTATGCTCAATAATGTACAAAAGGTTCGAATAAAATTGCTCAATCCATATTTGAGAAAAAAAATCGCAAAAAAAGTGTTTTTTTTTACGCTGAAACCCTTACCCCTCCCTTAACGTGTCTTGTAACTTTTCTTCATTCATGCTACATCGATAAGGTGAGAAGACGAAAGCCATATGGGAGAAGCTTCTCTCTACACTCACCTGTAACCAATACAAATAAATGTTCTTATGCTGTTGCCAAAGTTTATATGGGATTTTATAATATATTGATTTTGTTTAATATAAATAGACTATCATTAAAGGAAAGTTGGTACACAATTTGACAAGAATTGATGTAATGGCTAATATTATATTGACTTATGAATTTTTTGCAACTTTCATATTTTGTAGGAAATTAAATGTCTGCTGAAACTTCCTTAGATTTGCAACTATAGTACATAATTTTAAATCTAATGTACCATATACATGTTTGATCATTTAAAATGATTTATTTTTCGCAAAATTAGTATCCTTGCTCTGATAATCGTGAGAAGGATTCTTTTTCGCCGGTGGCATTACGACTGTCAGTTTGATAGTGGTGTAAAATAATTCACATGCACGTGAAGGATGCTGATGTAGAATAAAAAACGAAACCCGGTCGAAATCGTCTCCTAATGTTCGCAACCACGACACGAATCTCAACGACTAAAGATTATTTGTACGATGTTCAGTCTAAAGAATTATAAATATCATAATTTCGTGCATTTGTTTTAGGAATCGGTTAGACGTTTAGGTCAAACTTTCACGTGTTTTAACCGAACATTCAATCTGTTTGCAATATTGTTTCAAGCCCTGCTTTGAACTACAACGATTATATACCAAAGATGTTTTCACCACCTCTCTCGAAATATTGAACGCCACTCTTTACAAACTTCGGAGCATTCGAACCTCATAGGCTCAATTCGAATAATTCAACGCACTATTATCGTAAATATCGTTAAAAAAATTGAAATTAGCACTTATTGGGACACTCTTAATCCTCTCGTCGCTGAGGTACTGAACCATAAATTCTGAGTACGTATATTAGAAGTACTCCAATGTTCAGTATGGTATTAGGTCTCATGGAACTTCTCTTTGTGCACGAAGATACTTGGGTAATCGATCCCACAGGAATTTCATCTATTTCATTCAAAATTTGAGTAGTAGAAGCTTTGGTATATTTTGATGGTCGTTGTAAGTTATTTGCCGAGGATTCTTGTCGCTCGACATCGCCATGGCTATCTTGTCGACAACTTAGAATACCACAATGACTGCGTATCAAATGTGAAATGGGATTCAAAGTTGTAAAAGGTCCCGTTCGTTCCGGCGCGAACACATCGTCGTAGCAACGCATTTGAATTGTCGACTTACACGGCCCTGCTAGATGTGAACTTGTATCATAGTATTTTGCGTCGATATCCGATGGATTACTCTTTTTCGGTCTTTCCAAAGATCGATGAAGGTTGATAATTGTTTATATAATTGCACGTGCGGAAAAATATGTGAATCAGACTTTGATATTTTTTTCTTTTGGCAGTGCGACTAAAGAGCCTTTATTATTCTTGTTGACCGCAGAAAGAGAGCGAGGTAACGGGAAGGGTAGAGGGTAGAGATCCCTCCAAGAAATCAACGACGGTTAATAATCGTTCATTCAATCGCACGTGTTGAATAAAACGGGAATCATCGGCGTCCCAGCTTCGCCACTTTGTATTCAAGATACGCATTGTCCAAACCCTACTCCCCGTAGGTTTGCGTCCCAATTAAGGCACCAGACCATGGTAATATTTTTTTTTTCATTTTCTGAAAGATGCATTTGTTAAGAATGCTCTCACCAAATTTTGTAAAGAAATTCGTGAAATTGACGGCGATACAGCATTTTTTAAATTTAGTTTGTCGAATTATCCTTCGACAAAACTTTGAACGCGTTTTTTCTCGAAACTACGTTTTTCAACCTGGTTGACAACATATTTAAAAAACTATTCATCCGATTTGCATGTACCAAGTCTCAAAATGTTCGAAAATCCAGTCTCTGTGGCACCACGTAGGGATTTTTTTTATAAAGGGTCCCCTTCTATTTTTTTTTTTTTTTCACAAACGATGAAAATTTTTTGTGAAAATGGGAAATAAAATTTGCTGATCCGCCATTATTTTTTAGATATCGAAATTCCCCTGCGTGATGATATAAACCTATATGTCTAGTTTATAAATATATTTTTTTTTTATTTTTCAAATGAACCATATGGCTTAATTGCTGTCAACCACGAAGCAGCAACTTCGTCGGAGTGTCCTTTTGAAAGCGGCGTACATCGCAAACTATTCTTAAGATTCGAATTAAAAAATTTGTGTAGTGTCTTCTATATGTATATTAGGGTGGTTCTTAATTTGGTGATGTTGGAAATTCTTTGGTATTGTTCCTTGAAAGTAATCAACATATCCAGAAAAAAAATTGGGCGCAAGCGGAACTTTGTCCAATAATTCTAACCCATCCCACCGAGCTGTCGAATTTTTATATGAAACAATGCATGCATTCAAAATTTTGTTAAGAAAATTGTTTATTATTTCAAAACTATTCATGATAAAAAAATTTTATTTTGCGTTTTTATAGGAAATTAAATGCTCTACAAAAAAGGTATCTTGTAAAATTCTTGTGAATCTAATATTTATCACGTTATTAGCAAAAAACTGTCATAATTTATTCCAAAAGTCCATCATTATGGCCAAAACAGGAGTTTGACGTCGAAAAACTGCAATGTATTCTTCATATGCAATTAGAAATATGAAGAGATACGTAGTGCTCTCAATAACGGTATGTGAACGATATTTAAATTTTTTATTTTCAATTTTATCAATTTTATTATAATTCATGATAAATTTTTCTTCTTTGATCGATAAGGACATTGATTTCTTTATCAGTTCCAAATCGATGGCTTTTTTCGAAAGATTTGAAATCAACTCCTCATTTTTTGATATCGATGTGAGCGAGTGGATTTCTAAAGAAAATTATTTACAAGGCTTGAAAATAGTTAAAGGAATTAAAGTGGTTAACGATGTTGCGGAAAGAGGAGTGAAACTTATTACAAAGTACAATGATCGTCTCACTTATGACGAAGATCAGAAACAATTCATTGTAGAAATAATTGAAGAATATAAAAAAAAATATCCTGATATTAACAAAGCAACTTTGCTCCAAGCAACCGATGTAATACATTATTGTAAGTTGATTTTAAAAATATATGACATCATTCATTATAATTCACAATAAAATTGATAAAATTGAAAATTTGAATATTGTTTACATATCATTGTTGAGTGCGCTACGTATTTCTTCATAATCTTATATACATACGAAAAATAAATTGCAGCTATTCGACGTCAAACTCCTGTTTTGACCATAATGATCGACTTTTGGAATAAATGATGACAGTTCTTTGCTAATTGCGTGATAAATATTGGATTCACGAGAATTTCACAAGATACCTTTTTTGTAGAGCATTATATTTCCTACAAAAACGTTATATAAAATTCTTTTATCATAAATAGTTTTGAAATAATAAACAATTATCTAAAAAAAAATTTGAATGCATGCATTTTTTCATATAAAAATTCGACAGCTCGGTGGGGTGGGTCAGAATTATTGGACAAAGTTCCGCTTGCGCCCAATTTTTTTTCTAGATATGTTGATTACTTTTGAGGAACAATACCAAAGAATTTCCAACATCACCGAATTAAGAACCACCCTAATGTATATATTGAATATTAGTATCAATAATAAAAAAAAACCATTCATCGTTTGCTCGAGAAAAATAATGAAAAATACACCGTCGTACCGCGCACGCACCGTGGTCTGCTGCCTTAAAGAGGATGTATGACACCCGCCTATCACTTCCAAAACGCGAAATGTACTTTCCTCGAATTGACACAACCGTTTTGGGCGAAATAAGCTTAGCCACTGGCGTACGGTTGGAAAAAGCTTTGGGTACTGATGATCACGAACAGAATATTCCAGCTCTTTGCAACCATACACCAGTGGCTAAGCTTCTTTCATTCAAATTGGTTGTGTCATTTCGGAGAAAGTACATTTCGCGTTTTCGAAGTGATAAGCGGGTGTAATACATCCCCTTGAGTGGTTTGTGTCTGAGCTAAAAAGTGTCGGTAAATGTCCGTGCAGAGCCCTTGGGTTAGAAGCCATCGTCCACATCGGCTGTACACGATCTCCGTGCCATTGCTGAATCTATTTGCACGAATCAATAATTATCAGTGCGGTTTTGTAGCTTTGCGCGATATCATGCCACGTTTACTGAACTAGAATCGGTGTCCGCGCTTCGTGCGGTCCTTTGTAGGTTAGGTGAGTCGTCTACGACCATGCGATCTGAAGTATGCACATGACCGAACTCCGAGCATCAATAGCCAATCATAATGACGCGTAGGCCGGCTTCAGGAATAAATCGCACTTCGATATATTTCGTGAGATGTCTTTTTTTTTATAAGGGGAGGGATTTTTCACGTCAGTGTATCGTCATCGTGGAAAGGATTGACGGTATCTAGCATTTTTATCTACCATCGAGAATGCCGATAATGTTCGCTGATCTTGCGTTTATTCTTTTTCTTATTATTTTGTGGTTTATTTTTAAAAAAAACTAATGTACTCTTGTTCGCTGCCACGTATTGCTGATGATGCCTGCTGTTCCGTGGAACAATACGCAAACGGCTGACAGCATTTTTATTTCATAAACTTGCAAGTATTTTGCGAATAAAAATGGGGGAGGATTCCGGTTCCAACGCCACGATCTACTGGTCCGGCAAATATCCATTATCATAACTAAATATTTTTTTCAATAATTATTATTGGTTCTTTACGACTGTAACCCGGCAGGACTGTGTAAATAAAATTATTATACTTAATCGTAAAATTCGTACCGCTTATGATAATATGTATGAAATTACCCCATACACACTACCAAGTTATAACTTATGTTTGTAACAATTTTGAGTAAGAAAATTCACTTTTTTATGCTCAAAGATCAGAAAATCCTTGGTACGCTCAATACCAGGTATATTTATAAAATTGTCGACGATTCCATTTATCTCAAATATTGCAAGTAAGGTCGCTCCAATAAATCTTAAAAATATACGCGGAACAATACGAACATTCAAACAAATCGCTAAATCTGAATGATACACGAATAAAGTATTCGAAAAAAAATATAAAATTCGAGCCAATTCAAGAACAAAATTCGTGTCTTTCGAAGCGATTAAAACATATTTATAAATCACGCAATACAAGGCATATTATAATTCACTAGAACACACGTTTTGTTTTTTCCATACGGATTATATCGCTTTTTTTTTTTATATCACCAATTCGATCGATATTTGTCGCCATTGTTGTGTCGATATATGCTAGGAGCTGCAATTTTTCGTTATACAAACTCGCGACTCGCACCGACGCTTGGTACGTGAAATGGGAATGAACTGTTTGTGGTTTTATTTCTTATTTTTTAAACATACGTCCCTTGATTCTCATTTTCCATTCGCCAATTTACCAATTGATTTGGCGAACGAAATTCTTTGCAGCAGCGTTAATGTACAAGGCGCGATAACTTTGTACAAGTCCCCCGACGGTTGCTTGGTACGATTTTCATTCGAAATTTCGATGAGATTAAAGTCACCAATCCGAATTAAATTTAAAACAATTTTTTGAAGAAATAACCGAATGGAATTGTTTCCCAATGAACGGACAGTCTCGATGACGCTTCGTTATTTGCGCTGCACGAAAATAAATTTTTGCGTTGGAGCTAACGACCTGTTTCTATCGATTGTAAATCACCAAGGGTCATCGATCCTGTCGATACATCGTTACCGACTGGGAAACGTATTACGAATGCGACGCCTGACGATCGACTCGAGAACACACAGTATGGCCTTATAAAGATGAATATCGAAGGCATTTGAAAACGTAACATACGAAAACACGAACGTCCCACGTCGGATCGACGACCGGAAACGAAACATTCATGAACACAAAAGTCTTCAATCAGAATCACCGATCCTTCGTTCATTTTTTTTACATTAGAATCGGTGTACGCGCTTCGCGCGTTACTTTTTAGGTTAGGTTCGTCGTCTACGATCGTGCGATCTGAAGTATGCGCATGATCGAAGTTCGCGCCAATCGTAATGACGAGTTAGCCGGCTTCAGAAATAAATCGCATTTCGAGATATTTCGTGACGTGCCTTTTTTTAAAGAGGGGGGGCAGTGCGTGTTGATGTTTTCATGAGGGCACACTAATTCTCAGGTATTAGACCGTCGTACGTGCCTAATCGCTTCAGGCCATAAGGGTCAATTGAGCGTCGGTCTCGCTGTATTTTAATCTTCAAAAATTGAAGGAAATTACACGGTCCACCCTCGGTACCGACCTGCGTTTAGAGGTGACGCTATATACAATGCTGGGCATTTGAAGTGGAATACGGATATTTTCGTCGATTTTGGCGAAAATTTGAGGAATTTTGAAAATTTCAACTCCCGGGGAGTTGCGTATCCAATTGTTCCTGGAGTAGTTTTCATCCCTGTTCGTAAACTTTAGTTGGATACCACATTTACCCTCTATTGCATCCGCCACCCTTAAATCACGAGGTCGACGGATCACCCGATTTCCACCCCGTACATTTTGTTGCGCACGTGCGCGCGATTGTCGACCAACATCAATGGGACCCGTCTCGTTCGAAAGATTGTCAAATTTCCGTCGAATGTGCGTTTCTTCGAACTTTCAAACTGGCCAGACTTTCGCAAAAATCGTCGAAAATATCCGCACTTGACTTCGAATGCCGAGCACTGTAGATACTTTAAAAAGTCAGTGGAGATTCCAAACTCGTAATACCACCGACAAACGTTTTCGCCGTAAACATTCACGAGTATCACTGACCGATCATCATGAACCTTTTAAACGGTCATCGTACCAGTGAGCGTCACGGCGCATCGTGGCCAATGCCGTTATTCGTATTACGAAACTTGCCATCGATCATATTGACCGCTAATCATTTTGAGACAGAGGTCTGCTCGATGTATATTGACTTTTCCTATCTGGTCGCTCGTTGATTCCGAGGACTGTCTGCTGATCGTGCAACGGATCGACCCATCGAATTATTTCCGGAAGTTATGATTTAAAAACTAGAATCGGCTGGTAATGGATAAAAAAAAAAGGTTTTGTCGCCATTCCCATAACGGGTTTTCACATCACATTAACCTTGGTCGTTTGTTTTTCGCCAATTTGTTTTTTTTTCAACGTCGCAAGAATGATTCTGCATTTTCAAATAATCTTCGGATACCGCATTAAAATGTTCTCATTGGTTAAACGAATCACCGTCGATCTTTTACTCACAGATGGAATGTACAGGATCCTGAAGGATGGATTGAACCATCAAATGTGATGATTCATCGTCTATAATCGATTATGTGAACATGTAAGGATCGGCAGTTTTACTCGAGCATGGTTGAACGTCGTCCGGTGCTTGCCAATGTCCGGACCACATGGCAGCCTGTAAAATGGTCACGTCAACGGGTTCGCCTCTTTCGTTCGTAGCTCCGCCGACGAGTTCCCAAGGCAAACCATTGGCAGTAGCGTTAACGATTCCACGTCGCGACGACGACGATTGGTTCGCACCGATGCTTCGCACCGCGTTCTCCCAATACATCTGCAAATCATTGTTTATCGTCGATTGCAAGTGTGAAATGTTCGTCATGTTTTTCGAAGCGCTGCCTTTCCTGTCGGTACTCTCTTTGCCACGAATCTGTTGTGGTCTCTCGATCGTTCGTAGTGGCAATTTCCGTGGTACGCGACGCAACTGATTGTCAACACCGTTTTCCGTGCTTCCCGGTGTTTTGGCATTACCAACGCCGTTACCGCCGGTCGAACTGTTTCCGCCGTTTCGACGTCTTCTCCGGCGCTTGCGCTCGAGATCGTTACTCTCGTCACGTTGCATCGGCGAATTCACGATCTCGTCCTCGTCGTCGTGCGAAAGAAAATGCTGTCGCGCCGACGCCCAATGATCCTTCTTCCGCTGAGCAGGCTTACCGTTTCCCGTGTTCAGATGCGACGCACTGCCGGTATCGGCACCAGAGTTACGTTTCTTTGATTGTTGATTCCGTATTACCCAAGACGGTGGCTGCTTTGGGCTTCGTTCTTTCGACGTTACCTGCACAATTGAAACGATATTCGTAATGTCGTGTAACGCGATGGCCGGTAGCAACGTTTCCACCACGCGGCACGACAACATATACAAAAATGGACATTGATTCGTGAAATTTCCTAAAAAAACATCACTTACTCCCGAGGACGAGGAATTGTCTACGGGTTTGTAAAGCTGATTGGGTGTGTGATCGTGGCTTGATCGATCTTTGCAGCCGGTGTCACGACGACCGTGTATCCAAGTGAGCAGGAACGCGAGGAATGCGCACGAAAGTCCGAGACCAGCTGCGGCAGTGAGTTGAGAACGTGTCCGACGAGGAACCCACCCGCTCGAATAATATTCCCATATTGACGAAACAAGAAGGGCACTTCCGGCTACATAGGACAGGCCAATACCACTGAAGACCCATACGTTCTGAAAATAAAACCATAAGTTTATCATAATGGAAAGGGTACATAATACTACTGGTTAGTAGTACTCATCATCGAATAACCCTTTGCAATAAACCATTGTCAACAGGAACGAGTGATTCGGCGACTAAACCGAAAACTAAAGGAACGTTTAAGGTTTAATCACTCTAAGAGCAGAGAAAAAGGCCTAACTTTGACGATTTTTTATTTTGGGAGTATGAGAAAAGGAATAAGATTTATTTTCAGAGGGTTTATTTAACAAAAAATCGTCTTTTTCTAAAACACCTTTACAGGAGGACGGTTATCTCGTAAAGTATAAGAACTGGAACAATAAACCAAAAAAAATGAATAATCTATATACTACTGGGTATGGGACTACGTGGGGTTTTTTTAATTAAATTTGCTCGAAATGGTGCACTTTTGAAAAAATTTATCGATTTTTTGCCAAAAAAATAAGCAGTAAATTGTTTATAAAAAAAATGTTAGATTAAAGGCTCACATACCTCTGAAATTAAAAAAAATCGATCTTCTTTTTGGAGGTTTTTATTCTTTATACTTTTAAGAATGTTTTCAACAAAAACTTTCAAGAAAATTCCATTCCGACTTACAAAATTATAGCTGGAATGGGAGACTAGCAGTAAATTCACGTTGTACCTACCGGAAACTTTGAACACGTTTTTCTCGAAACTATGTTTTTAGACAGTATCAGCACGATAACCGAGTCAATTTTTAATATTTTTTAACTGTTTTTTTTTTAAATCTTGAAAATTATTTTCTCTATAGACTGACGAGTGGTTTTTTTTAATTTTTTGGTTGGACAATCTTTTATAAATTATTAAACACTAATTTTTTTTTTTAATTGCATACTAGAGTTGGAAATACTGTAATTTCTTTATTAAAAAAGAAAAAAAAATTCCCTCCGCCAAACTATTACTACATCATTCTACCAGTTTACTTTTTCATTTTTGCAGATTAAATAACTGTTGGTGAAGATATGATGTTGACAAGGAGGCGGTTTTCATCAGTAATCCATTTATAGCCGTAAAAAGTAATCTTAATATTTAAAAAAAACAATTATAAAAAATTTTTTTCTCATTGTTAAAAAGTTAATAAAAAATATGAAATCAACAATTTATTTATTTTCCACCATATAACCTTTATAATAATTTTTCAAATTTGCTCGGATTTCAGCGCGTGCAGGGATATGTGAGCCCTTAAATCGAAGAACAGAATGACCAAAATGCAAATACAATTCTTCGAATAAAATAATATTTACGATTTGATTTGTGATATCTCAGGGAGTGACGCAATTTAAGAATATAAAAAATTGGTCATCCGTGTTACGGATTCACGCAAAGAAATGTTTCCTCTTTTCTATCTTACCAGCTTGGTCCAGTTGAACGGGAACATGTAGACCACGTGGGAAATGTCAAGGAAGAGAAGAAGCGCAGTTACGAGGAGACAGAATACAGCGACAAAAATCATGAACCGCAACCGACCAACGAGCGGTAGCATGAAGAGGCTAACTTTGGTAGTGCCAGAGCTGCAGAGGGTGGCCAGACATGCCACTGATGTTATCTGTCAATAAGTTCAACGGATTATTACACATTCGGAATATATCGATAAAACATTTCTATAACTATTCAATACCGTTGCCGGTAGTTTACATGGATAATTAAGGGCGGGGTAAGGGTTTTCACTTTCGAAAAATCGAATTTTTTTTTGTCTTATCTTATTGTGTAACATTTCAAGAATATGTCCTTAAAATTTTGAACCGATCTAAGCAATATTCTTGAAGTTATTGTCTTATTAATCGCCTGGCCTTTAAGGCTATACCTCTAACAGCTGCGGGCGGTCGGGCTAGCAGTGCAAACTTTAGACGCGTTTTTCTCAAAACTACTTTTTCAAAGTCCGTGTTCACTGCCATTTAAAAACTACTTGACCGATTCATTTCAAACTTTGTACACATTTTCTACATATAAAATACCTCCCCCCAACGTTTAGTAAAATTTTTTTTTACATTAAGGGTGTTTCCCACCCACAAAATGGCGGAATTTTTCGTGGAAAATAACAGGTCACACTTTAGATGGCCGCCAAAAGTTTTTAAACGAAAAAAAAAATTATCAGAGAACGTTGGGGGGAAGATTTGATTATAATTTGACTAAATTTTCATGGTTTTTCATTTTCAGATAATTTCCGGCCGAGTTATAGTGAACACCGCAAATTGTTTTTTTTTCCAAGACGTTCCGGGGGAAGCTCTGTTACGGGCTTACGCTTCAATATTTCTGCATGAAAAAATTACACAAAATTGTCAAAAGTATGCTCAATAATGTACAAAAGGTTCGAATAAAATTGCTCAATCCATATTTGAGAAAAAAAATCGCAAAAAAAGTGTTTTTTTTTTACGCTGAAACCCTTACCCCTCCCTTAATACTGATAATACTAACGAGAAGTAAGAGCCTCACGAAGCCCCGACTTGTCCGTAGATGACCCTGAACATCACAGTAAAGAACGAGGTGGGTCCCCCCAGGCCACGGCAGTGCGTTTGCGGAAGAGCCATGCCTCCGATCACCGTGGCCGTAGTGACCATGATAATTGGCGTGTGAATCCCATGAGTGGACTGTCGAATGTACACCCGGCGAATCCAGCTCCGACGACTGGGAGCTTATTCGCCCCCCTGTCCTGCTACCTGCTATTTTCAAAATCTTACATGTACACATATTCCCAAATATGTTTT
Organism: Oxytorus armatus; assembly: GCA_958009045.1. NCBI lineage: Eukaryota > Metazoa > Arthropoda > Insecta > Hymenoptera > Ichneumonidae > Oxytorus > Oxytorus armatus. The sequence continues at coordinate 2,461,823 of OY253747.1, read as the reverse complement.
ATAAATTAATTACGTAGAAATATAATAAGTAAAATAAATCATATCTTTGCGCGGAAGAATAAATCAAAGCTTTAAAATTAGAGCTTTAAAACATCAGCTTTTTGTCGATCAAAGTAGAAAAACAGCAATATGTATATACAATTTGAAAAAAATGTTCACATTCAATCTGCCGCATTGTTTCATTTTTGCCCATTCGCAAATGCTCCTCTATGATCAATTGACTGTGGCACTGTCCACTTTCTCACAGGATGAGCCTCGGCACAATAATTTTAAGAAAGCGATGTGCAAATTGTAAACGGTACCCATTTTTTTAATCTTCTTTGGCTTAGTAGTCTAATCTCTGCTTAATTTTTAACTCCTAACTTGCTAGCCGATCGACAAGACGGGAGTTATACGTTTCACAGACAATTTTTCAACTGCAATTACTAAACAAATTTCGGAACATCGATCCTGTGATGGTCATTGTCTTTTTTCATTAATTATCATCACCAGATGTACACTGGTATAAATATGATCCTTTTATGAAATACCCTATTACGCAATCAAAGACAAATAAGTTTAATATTAAAAATATTGAACTCCTCTCACAATCTTTTATATACCAATCTGAATGTTTTGTACGTAGGCAGAAAAATATTTTATATGACATAAAAAACGTTGAATTTGCACGATTTAAAAAAAAAATTTCTTACTTCGCTATGGCTCAGCTGTGTTTCAAAAATGCAATGTATAACTTGGTGAATCGGTGCAAACGGTTTCAAACAGTGTTACATAAAATAAAAATAATTTTTTTTGTCAATTTTTTGTCAAGGTCAGCGCAAACAACATATATATGGGTTTTTTCTTGCGCCACTCTAATATAGAGTGATAATGACAAATAGTGTCTCCATATTATATTCCACACGGTTGATATTTTCGTCAAAAGTTGTGTTCGTGCAGTAAGAAACTTTATTCGCATTAGACTCAGATATCATGACTGCGACAAAAAATAGGGAAATGCAGTTTTGTTATTGACTGTGCCATTGTACGTTATCTCAGGACGATGTGGCACATCATCGGATGAGCTCAACGGATAACAAACTCAAATATCCTGTTATCTCTGAGACCCTTGAATACTCTGGACAAAGACGAATTTAGCTAGGATGCGTTTATTACTTGCGGGTTTCTGGAGTGCGGAAACTGGTCTAGAAGTTTTATATCCTATCAAAGCTAAATGATACACTGATAGCATCAGCACGAGGACAACAGTGCTAGCAAATCTGATTATAAATATTTAAAAAAATGCTTGACAACTCAAGTAAAAGAAGAGCGTTATTTGAGATATTTTGCATATCGACCAGATGTGTAAAATCCGATTTTTTAATCAGATTATCTTATTCAAAGAGTGATCTATCGTTTCACCTCTAATAACAAAACTGCTCGCACGAGTGGTGATGAAAAATGAAATTGCAATGTGACAAATGTCAGATCCGCAACTGTACCGATTTCGAAATCCTGAATGTCCTCGGGCCTCGAATACGCCGAGGGTGGCGGTTCCAGGTCCCGAATCTCCTCCAATAGTAACACCTCTATTTCATCAGCTGCATACAAATCGGAGACCGAGCGCAGGTGATGCCGAGTCTCGCTCATTACTTCGAGCAAACTCCTTTCCTGCTTCCTGCCCCTGTCGTTGTTGTGGCAGTCGCTGATGTCCCCTTTCCTCGCTGTCTATCTCGCTCTGTCAAAGTCATTCGGCGAAACTAATTTATTCTCTCTGCGGTGAACCATCGAACCTTGCACAATGCTCTGCCGCTTTCTGCTTCCATAGTTGATCCTAATAGAAATATATACGTTTTATTTACGGAACACGGTGGATTGTAACAAAGTTCATTGATACATATTAGTTTTTGCTTCTACAACATTCATGAAAGAGCGAAATTAATTTGAGAAAAGCCTGGACCACACCTCAAGGTACTCGAACATTGAGTTCTCTTTTAACATGGAAAAATATAACAAATTATTGGTCTTTAGTTTGCCGATTATGGTATCAATTAATTGTAATAAATTCGTCTTATTATCGTGTCATTTTGTTTCACAGTTACCGTTGATACTGTTACGATTGTTCGCTTTTTTTTTTTTTTATAGCCGCAAGCAAAAATTAGAACCTACCCGATTTCATGGTTTATAATCGCTTCAAATATCCATATATGGATTTTTCAATAATTGTCCTTTGAAACGACTTACCTCAATTTCCTTGCATTCCACGATGATTAGAGTTTATCACATGGTCTCCTAATTTTTCACAGCAAATATAATTGACAATTCTATCGAATGTCGCCATTACCGCTACGTTTGACACTTGCGCTGCCGTTAAAGGTGGTCGCACATGAAACAACGTTAAGGTGCGCACATATGAATCAACGTTAAGGTGCGCGCACATGAAACAACGTTAAAGTGCGCGCACATGAAACAACGTAAAGGTGCGCGCACATGAATCAACGTTAAGTGCGCGCATGTGAAACAACGTTAAGTTGCGCGGTTCCATGTCTAAACATCACGTTGTAATTACTTTACGGATAATAACATCGCAGGCGACAACTACATAGCGCATATTTACACATCCAGTTTAATGGGTTTTGTTGGGTTTTATTGGATTTTATTGGGTAACCAGGTTTAGGGGACCCCTCTCCGATTCCTTACGTTATAGGCTTATCCGACACGTTTTCGCACGCGGAACAACTTTTTCCTTTGATAAAATTGGGGGACGTTATTTATTAAAAATTGATTAACAAATGAAGTTAATAATTCATATAGCAATTTTCCACATACCAGCCAGTCCCAATCATCTTGTCCTTCACATGTGATGTTAAGAATACCCCCTGAGTAACGTACAAAAAGTTTTATCCGTCGCTCATTGTTTGTTAAAAAGTTATTAACAAAAGAAGTTTCATAAATGAAACATGAAAAACTTATACTAGTGTATGGTGAACAGTACACGTATGAGCGCGTTGGCTGCGCCCCCTGTATCCCCCACACACCAGCCCAAAAAGAACAAAGAACAAAGAACAAAGAACAAAGAACAAAGAACAAAGAACAAAGAACAAAGAACAAAGAACAAAGAACAAAGAACAAAGAACAAAGAACAAAGAACAAAGAACAAAGAACAAAGAACAAAGAACAAAGAACAAAGAACAAGGAACAAGGAACAAGGAACAAGGAACAAGGAACAAGGAACAAGGAACAAGGAACAAGGAACAAGGAACAAGGAACAAGGAACAAGGAACAAGGAACAAGGAACAAGGAACAAGGAACAAGGAACAAGGAACAAGGAACAAGGAACAAGGAACAAGGAACAAGGAACAAGGAACAAGGAACAAGGAACAAGGAACAAGGAACAAGGAACAAGGAACAAGGAACAAGGAACAAGGAACAAGGAACAAGGAACAAGGAACAAGGAACAAGGAACAAGGAACAAGGAACAAGGAACAAGGAACAAGGAACAAGGAACAAGGAACAAGGAACAAGGAACAAGGAACAAGGAACAAGGAACAAGGAACAAGGAACAAGGAACAAGGAACAAGGAACAAGGAACAAGGAACAAGGAACAAGGAACAAGGAACAAGGAACAAGGAACAAGGAACAAGGAACAAGGAACAAGGAACAAGGAACAAGGAACAAGGAACAAGGAACAAGGAACAAGGAACAAGGAACAAGGAACAAGGAACAAGGAACAAGGAACAAGGAACAAGGAACAAGGAACAAGGAACAAGGAACAAGGAACAAGGAACAAGGAACAAGGAACAAGGAACAAGGAACAAGGAACAAGGAACAAGGAACAAGGAACAAGGAACAAGGAACAAGGAACAAGGAACAAGGAACAAAGAACAAGTTTGTTGTTGTTGGTTTGTTTTTGGGTTATTTTTGGTTTGCTTTTTGGGCTGATGTGTGGGGGATACAGGGGAGGCCCAGCCAATCCGCCCATATGTGTACTGTTCAACATACACTAGTATAAGTATTCATGTTTTATTTATGAAACTTCTTTTGTTAATAACTTTTTAACAAACAATGAGCGACGGATAAAACTTTTTGTATGTTACTCAGGAGGTATTGTTAATAACACATGTGAAGGACAAGATGATTGAGACTGGCTGTTATAAGGGAAATAGCTATATGAATTATTAACTTTAGTTATTTATAACTTTTTAATAAATAACGTCCCCCAATTTTGTCGAAGGAAAAATTGTTTCGCGTGCGAAAACGCGTCGGATGAGCCTATTACGACAGAAATCGGAGGGGGTCCCCTAAACCCGAGGTTTACCTTTTATTGGGTTTTTAACGCAACAACACAACCCAAGCCCCAACCCAAAACCCAAGAAAACCGCAAAAAACCCACTAAAACGGATGTGTAAATATGTCTTGTGTAGTTTTCGCCGGCGATATTATTATCAGCTAATAAATCAGCTAATAATAAATATAGCTAATAAATCTATAACCTTTTCCATGTGACAAAAATAAGGTTTAACTTGAATCGTTTAGGTCTAGTAAGTTGCAACTTGATTCTTTCTATAAAAGAAGGATCTTACGTATCGAATATTTAAGTCATATACTATATATTCTCTAATAACTGTGCCCCGTGGTTTCACCCGAATTAAATTTGGATTATATATCTGTTTCATACGCATTATGAGTACATAACGAAGGGCATCTCATATAAATACCATCCGGAAATTATGTGGAAAAATAAAAGGACCAATGATTAAAAAATAAACCAACGCCACCGCCACTCCATAGGGTTACAGCATGAAATTATATGGCCTAGAGCCTTCCTGAATAAACGGACTATCTAATGCAAAAAGAATTTTTCAAATCGGATTAGTATTTCCTGAGATTAGCGCGTTCGAACAAACATAGAAACCCTCCAACTTTATTATAGTAGTAAGATTAAATATTTCAGTCACCACACCAAACATTTCAATCATCTCAAAATTATATAAGGAATAAAAGTTGGTATACATTCAACACGACAGTTTGATAGTTTTTGAAATCATCGCCGCGTGTATGGATAACGGTAGGAAATCTGTTTTACCTTAGCGAATATTGGCATCGTTGGTATGCAAGACCGTGTGATCACCAAGCAAACCTAGAGAGCAACCAAAATTTTACAGCCCGTGGCACAGTGCAAAGAAATAAGAAATATGAATAAAAATCAGCCATCCAATTGGCGTAACATCTCTAAAGTGCGTGGCGATTGGCTGATCTTTGTTCTTATTTTTTATTCCCTGACATTGTGTCAGGGGCTGTACTATTTTCGTTGCCCAGAGGGAAAACTGAAAACTTTAAACATTCGATTCCAATGGCCGACGCGGGAAGCTGGCCAATGGTCGGATTGGGACATAATACCTATACGCCTGTTGCGTATCTCCCGTGGCCGATCGACGCCGTCTATCGGTCCATAGAAGGCATAACGGAGGTGGTCAGCTGGCACAAAAATACGACATGTAAACACAATTATAGAGAAAATGAAACGTTTATTATTCCTATTCAACAAAATGACCTCCATTATAATTTATTGCGGCTTTCAAAATGTTAAGACCAATTTGTTTCGTCGAAAATCTATCTCCAAAGGTATTGTATTTGCAAGAATATACGCGTTGAATGAGAACGAGGTTATTGATAAATAAATTTTGCTAACGTATAAAACGTAATATATTTCATACGGAAAATGTTAAATAAAATTTTAACGTTACATTAATTGTTATTTATGAAAAAAGACCACGTTTTCTATGTCTATTTCCCTTAATATATTAGGAATAAAATTATTCCGAAGTAATCACGTTAGTGAAGTCAGAGAGATTGTAGACGACAACGGTGCTTCGCGGACCATAAAAGGGAAAGTTTTACCTGAAACTAAAATAAATAATCCTCCATATGAAATCACAATTGAAGTAAGTTTATTAAATTTCTAAATTAATAGACATTTTCTGTAGGTAATTTTGTTAAAAATATTGGAAACGAACGGTAAGTTAAATAAAACTACTGTATATAAATAATATAATTAAGTGTAGGGGGGTGTGTGGTGATTCGGTGCTGGTTGTGGTACGAAAAGACGGATTTATCATAAGAGTAATGCACAGTATTTATTCATAACCAATTACAAAATTAATTAGTAAAAATTAGTTTGGCGCGGTGAACGAGTTTGTGACTTGACAGAGAGTCGGTTGAGTTGTTGTCGCGGCGCTTGTTCGTTAGGAACTCCCCTCGTCAACAAGAGAATTCCTGATAGTCTGCTTGTTGACGGAGAGAAAATATCGAAGAGAGGGTAGGAAAGTTTTTACGAGAAACCAAAGGTTTAGAAAATGCAAGAGCGCGTGTGGGCCCTTTTGGTCGCCATAAGAGACTCCCCGTAAAACAGCCTCGTCTCGGGAGAGACTCGACTGGGACCCGTAAGTACTCGAGTTTTATGACAGGGAAAACTGAGACACGGTTGTTCTATTTTGTAGACGACGAAATGAAAGAAGTCAAAGAAGTAAACGCGTGAGAAAGAATCGAGTCCTTACAAAGGAATGACTGTATAGAAGAAAATGCATATTGGAAATGAAATAAAATGAAATAAAATAAATGCGTGTTTATATGCGACCAGAGAGTGGTGGCGACGCTGTCACCACATAAGTAATTAGATTTGTTAATTAATTATTAATTAATTTATTAATTAAATGTCAGCTATGAAAGAATTTATGAATATTTTTCAGTTGCAAAACGATCGTTCGATTTCATCCAGTGATTGCGCTTGTAAGGCTGGTCTATCTAAACGAGGGTGTGAACACGTCGCAGCTGTGTGCATTTATGTCAATGAAGAATGTACTACATCCAAAACCGACCAGCCACTAATGTGGAATAAGCCTAGTAACTTCCGATCTGCAAAATACAAAAAAGGATGCACTATAGACAGTTTAGTTTCACAAAGAATAGCTGTTTCGGAAAAATGCTGCTCGGTAGATGAAATTGAACACGTACAAGAAGAACTTATGCTGCTAGACTGTTCATTTGCGAAATACGTACAAACTGGGAAATTAACTAAATCAGAAAGAGCTCTTCACAGGCAAGAAAAAGAGAAGCATCTGGAAGAATTGCGTTTTGTGTATGAGGAATTATTAAAATTCCAAACTGGTGCTACATTTCACAAGATAATTGAAGATAATTGAAGATAATTCTATTGAAGATAATTCTAAAAAGAATTGAATGTACCGAGAAGCTTCAGAACTTGTATAAAAATATTATAACAATTATATAGCCATATAATAAAAATTTGAATGAAATAATTCTGTACCTTATTTATATATTGAATAATCATACATTAACTTACCTTCTTTTAACGGCTTGAATCCATCGTTTCTTTCTTTCTATTTCATAACTTTTTGATGGAAAACAATAGAACTTTAACACCGGATTTTTAGCTTTAGTATTGAAGCAATCGAACAAGCTGCTATTTCTATCTGAGCGAATAATTTCGCTGCTATTCGAAGCCACAATGAACGTTTCGTCAGCTGGTTCACCCTTGTGTTGCCAGATCTTACCGATAGGGCGGCGCTGCAGGAGATACGCATCAGGCGTATATGGCTAGCTCGGGCTAGCTGAAAGAGAAGTCCCGTCGCATCATTACGGTGTGAGAATATATCTTCCTCTCTTTCTAAGTGTGTACTGAATCTTATGCGCATGCGTCGAACTGATCGGCTCTGCCAATAAGAAAATCGAATATAATTCCGCGCTTCAAGAAATAAACCTTGTAGCAGTTAATGTAATGAATTCGATCTGAATAAATAAATACATCCTAAATCAGCTAAAGAAAAGTAGGCATACAACAGGAGCCTTAAATACACCCTTATTGATTAGTATAAAATAACCATTACGAGCAATGCTATTGTATAAGAATACAGTGCTACTTCTTTTTCTTATCACAGAACAAATTTGTATAATGTGTCTAAAGTAAATAAATGTTATTTTTATTAAAAGAATAATTTTTATTGGTGGTTAAATAATATTAGTTCAGTGGTTGCCTCCAGTAATATTGAGGGTTCTTGCTGCTTGACTGTACCATCTATTATTGTGGCAAACTTATTGCTCTTATCGTTGATTATGTGTTCATTAGGTGGCACATTTTCCATATCTTCGCTGAATGTGTCCTGATATTGGACACTTTCATTGGTGACATTTACCACTTCTTTAGCACATATTTTTGGCCTCTTATATCTCAATAATAGAGAAGGAACTACATCCACAAGTAAATACTTTCCAACATGCTTACAATCTAGTTCATTTCTTCTTTCTTCTTCTTTGAAGTGGCATGAACAAATATAAATATGTGAGACATCATCAGCGTCGGATAAATTACAGGCATTAAGCCATTTTGAGCGAAGGCTGTTGTTCCATCGGAAATCTAAAAATAGCAAAATGTTATTGTTTTCACTTGGAAGACTGAAATTCCCATCGACAAAAATTAAATAGCAGTATCATCAACAAGTAAATATTACTTCCGTATCACTTGTTCTTTACCTATGTAAACTAATATTTTCATTCGCTTTTTTATTACACAAATAACAATTTCGAGGCATAGCTATAATTACTACTTTTAGTAATTATAACCTGTTACTGTTCCACAGCAGAAAGATGTTTATCATATATGCGCATTTTACTTTCCTATTGGCGGAGACGATGTATTCAACGCATGCGTAAAACATTCGGAGTACGTTTAGAAAGAGAGGGAAATATATTCTCGCGCACCGTAATATTATTAATAAATAGTGGTATAACATGTTTGGGTTGGAACCCTGTTCAGACGGGATTCCAGCAATACCAGCTTAATTGAGCAGAGCAGAACTCCGATACTCCAAAAGTACAACAGTGTTACCAGGATAGGGGATTTTCCCCTAGATTTAGGGGAATTCTACGTGTCTTAGGGGAGAAAAAGGGGTAAAATATGTTTAGGGGTTTTTTTAGGGGGATTCTGAATCGTCACGGTATTTTAGAAGATCATAAAGCCATAAATTATGAGACTTCCACGCGCTCCGCTTTTTCGGAAACGTGTGGATGTCTCAAAATTTGTGTTGTGTTTGAGCGTTCTGAAGTCAGTCTAGAATCTAGACTGACTTCAGAACGCTTGTTCGTTTTGAAGTCCGTCTAGATTGTAGATCACAACAAACAGGTTCATTCATCTGAAGTCTCTAGTCGATTATTGTGAATTTTCTCTTATATATTATATACTAAACGGGGAAATCCCGATATATTAACAATTAAAATAGTTTTATCGATACATAAAAGAATAAATATGCCCAAAACGAAAGTGGTAAAAAAACATACTTGCAAAAATACGTTAAAAATTGGGAATTTGAACCTAATTTTAAAGGTAGGTTGTTGTTGTAGATCTTCGCTGAAAGCTACATGGATTTTTCGTTGATTTCGAGAGTACATTCCTAAATTTATAAGTTCATTCGTATATGTATATCCTCTACATTTTGTTGATTAATTCTACGTATATAATGACGTTTAAATAAATCTCCTTCATACGATATATAGGGTGGTTAAAATCATCGCCTGACGGGGACTCAACCAAAGCGTTTTGTGCTTATCGCAAGACGATGCTCATCGCTCATAAGAAAACTATACAAGATCATTCTTTATCGAAAAAACACACACAGGCTACCAAAAATCAGGACACCATTGCCACTTTACCGAAAATCGATACAGTCACTAAACTAACTCTGTCCCAACAACGAAAGGAAGCCGAATTGAAAATCGCGACATACGTGGCAGAGAATTGCCACGTAAACGTGTTTGAAGTTCGTTGTTATTTAGGTACAATTGCAAATACTCAAATAAAAAAAATAGACAAAAGAAATATATCATTACTATAATAATTACGATTAAACAGTCTTGTATTTATTAAAGTATGTATTCATTTTTTTGAAATTGAAACCAAACTACGCCGCTATCTAGTTGAAGAAAAGTTGACACTTCGCCGTTGGCACAATGAACAATGGCCTGGCGGCGGGTGGGGGCAATCTAGGGGATTTCTAGGGGGGAACAAAATGAGCCTGGGGGGAATCCGCACAGACCACCTGGCAACACTGTAGTACAAGCAGAGTACTTGCCCTAGTGTCACAAGAGGCGTACAAAGTAAAACGAATAAATAGATCAAGAAACTGCCAGAAACGAAGTAAGTGTCAGCGCACATATTTTAAAAATAATAATAAAAAAAGAAGCAAGAATATAAACATTGACCTTTTCATATGGCTCTAACCTATATTCACCCTTGTGAGAGGCAGATAAAGTAGAATCGATATACCTCCATGGTCTCTGCAAGAAGTCAATTTAAAAACAAAACATTAGGTACGACAAGCTTTTCTTCGTCAGACATTTCAATCATAAACGACGTTGAAAATTAATGTTATATACCCATTGGTCAATGTGTTTATTTTGTGTTATTCCAAAGGATACCTTTTCTGGTTTTTACGATCCATACCATTTTCTTTAACCCTTTATTGTACTCTTTCCTAATGCGCTACTGTATCGCATTTACGCAAGGGCGCACAAGAGCTACAGAAAACCTGGCTGATACAATTGGCTATATTTGTACTGAGTTTCAGCTATATTATCACGAGACTTGGAAAAGCTACCTCCTGATCAACAGTTGGTACTCAAATTAGTGTACTGTTAAGCAGTCACCCGTTCCAGTACCGACTGTGGCCATTGCCGCTTAACAAGGGCAATCTCCGAAGCTGCACACCGACCGTAAGTCAACTGTTGCCAGTTCCACTGGTGAATGCAATTGAATATAAAATCAGCAACATCCCAACAATATTCTATGAAAGACCAAAAACGGAAGGTCTATGATGGACCAAACAAAGGTTTCTGCAGAAAACAGCAAAAAGCTGCAGATCAAAACTTGCATATTCCTTTCTCCCAATATTCATGCTATCACAAATCTTCCTCCTTAAGAAAGTAAACATAGCCACAGCCACATATTTCGCGTCCGTAAGAAACTTTTTTTTCATCAGCGTCATCAATGATATTATTTCTATAATTGACCGTTCTCTCTGATTGTTTTAGAGTTTGTCAATTCTGCCTAAAAGGTTGTTCGTTAAGTTTACCCGTATCGAATATATAATCGAGCGCGCAAGCACGGGAAAAAATTACGATGCGTCCACCGACCACATTGCCGGGAGACTTCGTCATCCGCGGAGGTGGCGACGAGTTTGCAAGCAGACAGAAACAAATATTCGAACGACTTACGCAGGCAACAAAGGAATTCAATAAGTACGTGAGCTGTTCGAGCTTGAGTGAAACGGAAATGGAACTATTACGCGGTCGTGGTGTAACAATGGGACGTCGTCGTACGTTGGCCAAGCAGAATCGCAACGAGACAACGCAGTATCGTGGCAAAGAGAGTATATTCAAACGTCCCGAAGGACCAGCTCCTTTAGCAGCTCGCAAAACCGTGCCGGATCATCACAAAAATCCCCACAAATGGATCAAGTACAGTCTCGAAGATGTACAGAACGAACAAATGTCCGATCGAAGCAACGCTCAGGCTGCGTTTTCATTTTTAAAAGAACTGAGAGCACGAAAGGCAACTGAACGCGAGAAAAACGAGGAAATGAACGTGCAGTGCCAGGAACCCGAAAGCAGTCTTCTGTCGTCGTCACGATGCAAATTCACTACCCATATTCCATTTAGAAAGATGTCTAAAAGCAAAGCGACGAACGAGGCGGTCGTTGTCGAGCACGACGATAGACCGGTATATCGAAACAGCAAAATCATTTTGCCGGAGTATGTTGTGGGCCAGAAACAGGAAAAAAAGATTAAGCGAGCGAGCACCGTGATCAAAGTCGATCGATCGAAGCAACTCAAACTCGATCACTTGGAGGAACTAGATGAATAATCAATCGTTTATTAATCGCTTATTGTTTATTTAACTCGTAAAAATGATGAAATACACGTCAGTTTATTATATTCTTTCGCTGCAGAAACATTTTATGTATGATTTCCCTACGTACTTCTTTCGTCGCATAAAGAACAAAATTCTATGTAGTTGAACGTCCATTTACCACTCTACAGGTAAGTTACTTTATTTCGATTGATTTGAGCAAATAATTCGGCTGTGGAATTAATAACAATCTATAATAATATTAATGCACTTGGAGGTCATTACACCGTAAGATTATTATCTTCTTTAACTCCATCATAAGATATCAGCGCCAAAGACGAGAAAAGAAAGAAGGATATCTGATACCTGCCGGGAATGTCGACAAGAGAAAGGAATGATCGTTTATTATGTGCTTCACTTCATATCAGTAATAAGAGTTACTTCATCGTGATTGTATTACACCGATAGCGACACTGTGGTGAAATATGGAAACAAAATTTCGTCCACTTTTGAGCTTTGTTCTAGCCGTTTCCTGACAAGCATTCCGTTTCCTTTCTTCTTCACTTCATACTTTTGGGTTTATTTTACGTACACACAAGGACCGGGGATTTAAACACAATCTACCGTGCTTTTGAGCTTCATTTTTTTTTTCTAACATTACGTTCAGTCTTTGGTCTCCTTACTGCCCGATTCCCCTAACGTAGTTTAAACGGGGTTCAATTTTTTTTGTACAGTTTTTAGATGGATTGAAATGAGTTTAAACTTCGATTAACGTTGGCGGAATCGGCCGTTAGTCTTCATAACCTGATACTTCATTCTTAGCGTAAAACCCGGAAGCCGAGCTGGAAAAAGCAGAAGGAAAAAAGATTTTCGGCAAATATGTGTGGAATATTTTGTTCAATTTGGCACAATGCTGGCAACGATGATCACAACATTGTGGATGTATGTTAACCATTATTAAGGGAACAGATAAGCCTCTTTTTGAGGTTATGTTGACTTTTAGCCTTCCCTTAGGTTAAAATTAAGGTTTTTTCTTGCTCAAGGCGGAACATTTGTTTTCTTAAAAATGAACTTCGTGTACTTAGTCGTTTAAGAGGTCCAGATTCTATAAACTATTGAGTTTTATGATAAATTTCGTTTAACGATTTAACAGCAGTAAATTTCGAACCATCAATGTTTCATTTTTTTTACAAATGAATTGACGTCACAAAATGTTTAATACTAAATTTGGTGAGAATCGACACAACAATTAAGGTTTTCGAAAATCTAGACTTTGTTGAAAAATTATTACATTGATTGCTCAAAATGAAACTGAGCACATTATCCAACAAATTAAAGAAGGTGGAAAAAAAGGTGCGAATTAAAATTTGCATATCACTTCCACCTCATTTCCAAAGATTCTATTTTGGCTTCCAACATGAGGATGCCATAACGAAAGAAATCACTTACTCATGGCAGAAGATTTGCGAATCGTTGAAAACGAGGATGAAGCAAAGAGCTAGTTTTAATTTGCACCTTTTTCATTCATGGTTCATGAATGTAAGCAACGATATATTTTGAGTGAATTCAATTTTAGAAACAAATTGTTTAATTTGATCTTTAATCATTTTGAATGCTTTAACGATCATTAGTAAAAATCTTTTATAATTCATTAGAAGCGGCGCATGAAATTGTAGGGTTTTAACGATAATTTGTTCATTACTTGGGTTTTGTACACGCAACCAGTATTAATTTGTCAAAAAATTAAGTATTGCGTTCCCCATAAGAAAAAATTGATTGAAAGTACAGACAGTATTCAGTTGAACAGCATGTCGTTTCTGTTTCATGTTAAATGGCATTTTTTATATGCTCCTCTTCACATAGAGAAATCTTCTGTGACCAATTGCTATTTAATTTGCACTATTTGGTCAACGGTGACAATTGTACTAACTTAGATAATGGAGTGTCATAAAAGTAACGCAATTCACGACATTATAGCAACAACACGCTATCTGTGCAGTCGGTTGTTGCTATAATTGTGTCAAGTGCGTCTCTTTTACGACACTTGCTTACCTGGGAAGATTATTTACTCCTTTGTTCACTGGCTAATTATAATTAGTTTTTCTATACTTACAGTACGTTAGATGCAAATGTGGGATAGAGCGACGAGGCCCTGATTACATAGGTGAATGGACACAAAATCTGACTTCCAACTGGAAAGGCTTTTTTGCAGCAAGCGTCTTATGGATGCAAGGACCGAAGCCTGTCGAGCAGCCTTGCACTGATTCGGATGGCAACATTCTTTTGTGGAACGGTGATATATTCTCGGGACATCTGGTGAGTACTTTAGTTGTAATGTATTTTTGTATTCTTAAGGGAGGGGTAAGGGTTTCAGCGTAAAAAAAAAACACTTTTTTTGCGATTTTTTTTCTCAAATATGGATTGAGCAATTTCATTCGAACCTTTTGTACATTATTGAGCATACTTTTGACAATGTTGTGTAATTTTTTCATGCAGAAATATTGAAGCATAAGCCCGTAACAGAGCTTCCCCCAGAACGTCTTGAAAAAAAAAAACAATTTGCGGTGTTCACTATAACTCGGCCGGAAATTATCTGAAAATGAAAAACCATGAAAATTTTGTCAAATTATAATCAAATCTTCCCCCCAACGTTCTCTGATAATTTTTTTTTTCATTTAAACATTTTTTGGCGGCCATCTAAAGTGTGAACTGTTATTTTCCACGAAAAATTCCGCCATTTTGTGGGTGGGAAAAACCCTTAATGTAAAAAAAATAAAATTTTATTAAACGTTGGGGGGAGGTATTTTATATGTAGAAAATGTGTACAAAGTTTGAAATGAATCGGTCAAGTAGTTTTTAAATGGCAGTGAACACGGACTTTGAAAAAGTAGTTTTGAGAAAAACGCGTCTAAAGTTTATGAAGTAAAAAAGTGAAGAAAAACATTTTTTTTTTCAATTTACACAGAATCATCGATTCCAGCTCGTTTCTTCTTTTAAAATATTGTAGTGTATAGCATACACTATATACTATATACACAATAGCAATGAATAAACTGTATACTGTATGTTTGAAGTTACGACCATTTTGGCAAAAAAAATTGAATGTGGTTAATAAGAGAAAACTTATTCGTTAAATGATTGGGAGCATATATTCATACAAAAATCTGTTAGCCTGTTAATAGATTTAAGGGATAACACCACTGTGACCCCCTGTTTTTTTTCACATTTTTCATAATTTTTTTTTGTGGAAAAAAAAAGAGATTTTCGAAAAATTTTTTTGGGTTTTGTTCCTTGTTTATTAATGTATCGAAAACCATTTTTTTCACATTTTTCACGCCGCATGATGGCGCTGGGGAAGCTCTCGCGTCAAGTGTTGTCATCTCCGCGGCACGCAGCAGAACTCTCTTCAACGTCGATGTGAAAAAAATACCGAGTGTTTTCGTTAATAATATGATATTTTGAAGAGAAGTACATAGGATTTTTTCGATATCTCAATAATTATAAAAGTTATAATTTTCCTCAAAAATCATTCTTCAATTTCAAAGGCGTGCCCATTTTTTTTAAAACAATATTTTTCCAAATCCCTATGTACTTCTCTTCAAAATATCATATTATTATAGAAAACACTCGGTATTTTTTTTCAGATCGACGTTGAAGAGAGTTCTGCTGCGTGCCGCGGAGATGACAGCACCTGACGCGAGAGCTTCCCCAGCGCCACCATGCGGCGTGAAAAATGTGAAAAAAATGTTATTTGATACATTAATAAACAAGGAGCAAAGCCCAAAAAAATTTGTCGAATATCTCTTTTTTTTCCCACAAAAAAAAATTCTTGAAAAATGTGAAAAAAAACAGGGGGTCACAGTGGTGTTATCCCTTAAAGGCGATGAAATGAGGCTCCGGCTCAATTTTGTTGAAAAAAAAATTGTTTCTTGGATGCCAAACTCGTGTCCCATCCTTGTCCCCATTTCTTTTGTTTCTCCCTGGATATTCTTATCTTCTCAGTATTTTCCCATTTCTCCACTCCTCTTCCTGCTTTGGTATTCCTTACAATAGTTCGATCTTGCTCCAGTCATTGATATTGCGTTGATCTTGCTCCAGTCATTCTGAATTTAATGGTCCGTCTTGATCTTAATCCTTCTCTCTATTTGTTTTTCCAATTCTCTGCTATTTCCAGTTCTTATCGTTTCCCATATCCGTCCTTCTCCCCCCTCCATTGCTGTTCTTAGTTCCTTCCCCCATTTCGTTGGATCTCTATTCGTTATTCCTCTCACTTCTTCTTTTGAGCATTTTTCTGGTCATATGCCGTTTTCCATTTAAAAACCTTCTATATATTTTGCCCCACTCTTCCACAACTCTACTCTTAATTGGGGCAGTTCAATATTTGTTTGAGTTTGTAATGGATATTTTGCAACAAAATCAAACGTGAGATTTGAACGACTCAAGGGATCTTTGCTACATTTAATACTAAATATTTTGGTCTTCTACTCTGCGTCTATCAAAGTTTAACTTGATAGCTAATGAACTGCTCAAGTTAAAACGATCGATGTATAATTTGACTTTTTATGGGATTTTTAATTTAAAAAAATTAAAAATCTCCGTTAATGCTCTAACTCAAAGAAATTTTAAGCTACCACGCCGCAAACTTTGTAGAAACATCGAAGTAATCTTCAAGAAGTTTCACTTTTAAGGCCAGAAATGACGTTTCGGACACTGAAACACTCATGAATGCGCTTCAAACGAGTCAGAACGTGCCGGAGACATTGAGGAGTATTAAAGGACCCTACAGTGTCGTTTATTACCAGAAAACACGAAAAACGCTTTATTTCGCAAGGGATCCGTTAGGAAGGCACAGTTTACTGTTAAAAGCGAACACAAATTGCGATAAAATAACACTGTCATCATTGGCAAGTGGACACACGGACGAATATTTTGAAGTTCCTGCTATCGGGATATACGCGTTCAACATTGACAATTCTACGTACGCGGTCCATCCTTGGCGTTGGCCGGAATCGCGTTCGGAAAATTTTGTCAAATATCTGGAAATCCGATTTGGAGCGAAGATGGTCGTGTTCGATCCGCTCTTTGCGCCAAAAGAGTCATTCCCGATTCTTAATCCCGAACCCCGAGACATGGAGTACATCGACCGAATTCCTTATTTCATTCAGCGCAATGAGTCCCGGAAGATTTTAGCCATCGAAAAGAAAAATACGGATATCATGCGACCGGAAATTCTTCACGACATTATGAACAGTTTGTCGGCTATGCAGGAGATTCGCGAGAGGATCAAGCGCGTTCTGGAACTGCTGAAAAGATCGATAAGATTGAGAGTCGAGAAAACATCGAATTATTGCCAAAATTGCGTTCGATTGGTCCTCCGTGGCAATAATATAACCTGCAAACACGCCAAATTGGGAATTTTGTTCTCTGGCGGTTTGGACTCAACGGTATTGGCTGCGTTGGCTGACGAATTTGTTTCCAAGGACGAAAGCATCGATCTCCTCAACGTGGCATTCGAGAAAGCCAGGAAAACAGATTCCAAAGCTCCTGAAAAGAAATCACAGAATTCAAGCGACCTTCCTCCTAATTTTGATGTACCAGACAGGAAAACTGGTCGAGAAGCCCTCGCAGAGCTACAAAAAATTTGTCCCTGGAGGACGTGGAATTTCGTCGAGGTTCGGATCAAAATTCTTCTTTTCGTTTCTTTTATTTGTGTTATATTCGAATTGTTGACATAGGGTTTAGTACGTACGTGCATTCGATCATAATTAGGGCCCGGATTTCAGTGCTCCAGGAACACTCTGACAGTTTGGCTCGCAACGAGTTGATGGCTGAGAAGACATAGAACGTTACAATCTTTCTTATACGAGATATTCTGTATCAATTCAGTCACTTTTCTCCAGGACCAACGTTTTTATTTGTCACTCTCACATCTCATTGCATGCAGTCTGAGGAATTTTTGTGAAAAATTGTAGCTCAGATACTCCACTGGCTTCCGCGGTAATTCCTAATAACATTATGTCATGTGATAGATTGATGTTATAAATAATAATTTATTGTTCGAAGTCATTCATTCAGCCGTAAAGTGGCAGGCAATATTTTTCTGATTTTAAAGTTAAACATAGCACATAGGTTCACGGTATCCTTATGGCAATATTGCACTCCATCTGTAAACAATAAGAACTGCGACTGAAAATGCATAATTGCTGATAAATGAACGTCGTTTATGCTGAAAAATTAATGCCGTTAAATCATATCATAAATTACGGCATTTTGTAGTTTCCTCAAATTAACGAAGCCGACAAATTACCGAAACTCCATAATGTCGAACGCGATTTCATCGAAGAGTCACGTGATCAAACGCCATTGCACCCAACACTGTCCACTAAATGGAATCGTTTGAATTCCCATATCGACGGCATCAAGGGAGGGGTAAGGGTTTCAGCGTAAAAAAAAACACTTTTTTTGCGATTTTTTTTCTCAAATATGGATTGAGCAATTTTATTCGAACCTATTGTACATTATTGAGCATACTTTTGACAATGTTGTGTAATTTTTTCATGCAGAAATATTGAAGCATAAGCCCGTAACGGAGCTTCCCCCAGAACGTCTTGGAAAAAAAACAATTTGCGGTGTTCACTATAACTCGGCCGGAAATTATCTGAAAATGAAAAACCATGAAAATTTAGTCAAATTATAATCAAATCTTCCCCCCAACGTTCTCTGATAATTTTTTTTTTCATTTATAAATTTTTGGCTGCCATCTAAAGTGTGAACTGTTATTTTCCACGAAAAATTCCGCCATTTCGTGGGTGGGACA
Source organism: Oxytorus armatus (assembly GCA_958009045.1). Classification (NCBI taxonomy): domain Eukaryota; kingdom Metazoa; phylum Arthropoda; class Insecta; order Hymenoptera; family Ichneumonidae; genus Oxytorus; species Oxytorus armatus. The sequence continues at coordinate 2,443,107 of OY253747.1, read as the reverse complement.
CACCCTTAATGTAAAAAAAATAAATTTAACTAAACGTTGGGGGGAGGTATTTTATATGTAGAAAATGTGTACAAAGTTTGAAATGAATCGGTCAAGTAATTTTTAAATGGCAGTGAACACGGACTTTGAAAAAGTAGTTTTGAGAAAAACGCGTCTAAAGTGCACTGCTAGCCCGACCGCCCGCAGCTGTTAGAGGTATAGCGTTAAAGGCCAGGATATTAATAAGACAATAACTTCAAGAATATTGCTTAGATCGGTTTAAAATTTTGAGGACATATTCTTGAAATGTTAAACAATAAGAAAAAAAAAAAAAAATCGATTTTTCGAAAGTGAAAACCCTTACTCCGCCCTTAATATTTACGACGTTCCGGAAGTAACAAAAGGGCGTCCAATCACTGATACACAATTAAGCGTTCAAATTTTTATGGAATACCTTGTATTTCGGCGAAAAGACGCTCGCATCATGATTTTTCGGCAAAACGACGCGTTGGCAAAATGACGTTCGGTATATGAAGTTTCTGTAATATAAAGATTCGGCCAAGTCCTTTTAGTTTAATTTACTTAGTTGGTTTTTGCCCTTTGGGTATTGCCCTACGGGCAGTAGGGAGTTCCAAATACAAAAACGGGATTTTTATCGATCGAGCCACTTTAGTTTAATTTCTATAATAATAGAATTTTTTCAGTGCAACATTACTCAGGAAGAGCTGCAAAAGTATCGTTCGTCAACGATCCGCGATCTCGTATATCCACTCTCAACGATTCTAGATGATAGTCTTGGTTGCGCCCTATGGTTCGCCAGTCGAGCCTCCGGATTACAATTGTCGACCGGAAAACGATACGTATCACCGAGCAGAGTTCTTCTTCTTGGAATGGGAGCGGACGAGCTTTTCGGTGGTTACATGAGACATCGAACGACTCTGCGGCGCAGCGGATGGTCAGCGGTGACTGATGAACTCGACGGAGAATTGGCGAGAATTTCGGAAAGAAATTTAGGCCGCGACGATCGGGTTGTTTCCGATCACGGAAGACAATCACGACTTCCCTATCTGGACGAAGATTTCGTTGAGTACGTCAGCAGCCTCAGAGCGTGGGAAAGGTGACTAAATTACAAAGTTATGACAATTACGACTCAACTTTCGGTTCATCGCCGAGGAAGTTTTTAAGAGGAGTCGACGTTAAACTTCTGAGTGCAGCTACTAGAAGGAAACGTCGCAGAAATGGTTACATTTTTTTTTTCTGAACTCTACAAAACCTGAAATAAAAATCATGTACCCACATTACCGACAACAGTGGACGCGCGATCGGTGCGCCGCTCTGCCGATCAATCAAGTTAAGCAGCTTTGGTCACTACTTGGATGAATGACCGCTTAGCCGCGCATTGGCTGGCGCGCCGACTGTTGAGCGGGAGGCAGTTTTATTGAGTTTCTGATGTCGTAAAGTACAACTGAAACTCGGTAAAATCAAAGTCGTCTGTATCGAAACAAGTTTTCCGCAGTTTCTCTGTGCCCATGGCAAGTACGATACAGTGCAGCTAAGGCGTCTGTGGGCGTAATGGAAGTTAGGTTAGCTTAGCGGCAGTGTTGCCAGGTGGTCTGTGCGGATTCCCCCCAGGTTCATTTTGTTTCCCCCTAGAAATCCCCTAGATTGCCCCCACCCGCCGCCAGGCCATTGTTCATTGTGCCAACGGCGAAGTGTCAACTTTTCAGCTCGAACGGTACCCGGTACGCACCCTAGATGGCGGTGCAGTTTGGTTTGAATTTCAAAAAAATGAATACCTACTTTAATAAATACAAGACTGTTTAATCGTAATTAATATAGTAATGATATATTTCTTTTGTCTATTTTTTTATATTTGAGTATTTGCAATTGTACCTAAATACCAACGAACTTCAAACACGTTTACGTGGCAATGCTCTGCCACGTATGTCGCGATTTTCAATTCGGCTTCCTTTCGTTGTTGGGACAGAGTTAGTTTAGTGAATGTACCGATTTTCGGTAAAGCGGCAATGGTGTCCTGATTTTTGGTAGCCTGTGTGTGTTTTTTTCGATAAAGAATGATCTTGTATAGTTTTCTTATGAGCGATGAGAATCGTCTTGCAATAAGCACGAAACGCTTTGGTTGAGTCCCCGTCAGGCGATGATTTTAACCACCCTATATATCGTATGAAGGAGATTTATTTAAACGTCATTATGTACGTAGAATTAGTCAACAAAATGTAGAGGATATACATATACAAATGAACTTATAAATTTAGGAATGAACTCTCGAAATCAACGAAAAATCCATGTAGCTTTCAGCGAAGATCTACAATAGCAACCTACCTTCAAAATTAGGTTCAAATTCCCAATTTTTAACGTACTTTTGCGAGTACGTTTTTTTACCACTTTCGTTTTTGGGCATATTTATTCTTTTATGTATCAATAAAACTATTTTAATTGTTAATATATCGGGATTTCCCCGTTTAGTATATAATATATAAGAGCAAATCCACAATAATCGACTAGAGACTTCAGATGAACGAGACTGTTTGTTGTGATCTACAATCTAGACTGACTTCAGAACGCTCAAACACAACACAAATTTTGAGACATCCACGCGTTTCCGAAAAAGCGGAACGCGTGGAAGTCTCATAATTTATGGCTTTATGATCCCCTAAAATACCCTGACGATTCAGAATCCCCCTAAAAAAACCTCTAAACATATTTTACCCCTGTTTCTCCCCTAAGACACGTAGAACTCCCCTAAATCTAGGGGGAAACCCCCTAACCGGGCAACACTGGCTTAGCGAAGGGAGTGATAGGGGGGGGGGGGGGTGTGGAAATAATGGAATTGGGAATGGTTATACGTAATAAAAAAGACATCGCACTCGATTCTCGAAACTCTCGAAATGCGAGATAAATATATCGAATTATGAAGCCCGTTTATCGTCGATCTGATTGGTTGTCGTAAAGCGCGCGTAATTCAAACACGATTTCGTTCACCATGAAACAACATCTATAGTATACAAAGATTCAATAAGATCAAAGATTCAATAGAATATTGACTCTCGCCCAATGCAATTCGCCTAATTAAAAAACCTTATAATAAATTATGTACTATTTAACGAAATGACAACCGATCGAGACGAAATAATCTTAGCGACTGCAGTATGGTGACAAAATCCGTTGTGCCGTTTGGGAAAAAGTATCTATAAGAATTTGCAGTTGATTCTTAATCTAAAGGACAAGTTCGAAATATGAAACATTCAAGCGCGAGCGAAGCGAGCGCGTTGTTGCTAGTATACGTAAAAACCCGAACAGGGTATACGTTGAAACAAAGGAAAATAAACAAAAATGTAGCCACATTAGGAATTACCACGGAGGCGTCGGTTATTATGGCCGCTTAGGCAGTCGTCTGGTCTAGAGCGAGATTTTTGCCGTCATTTCTAATGTGCAATAACGTTTAAACCGTTGAAGTTGTCTTGATGGAAATTTACACGTGCATTTATTGATCCTTAGAGAATACTTGTACATGAAAAAAAAAAATTATTTTAAATATTTTCATGTAGTTTTTTGCCTTGTTGCAACATGGTGCGCCGAAATCGGCGCCCACTCTGGACGATGTTATGTGCATCTGAAAAAAAAAAATATATATATATTCTCAATCTGTATGAGTATTCTGAGCGCTGGTAGCAGAATTGAGCCGAACAATAATTTTGCCGACATTTTATAACTCGTCGAATACGAAAATGTATGAAATGTATGTATGAGATATCATTAATGAAAGTTCAACAGGCCGCCATTTCGTCAAAAAATTTTTTTAAGTACCAATTCTGCTACCAGTGCTCAGAATACTCATACAGATTGAGAATATATATAATTTGTTTTTTTTCTGATCCATACAACATCGTCCAGAGTGGGCGCCGATTTTGGCGCACCATGTTGCAACAAGGCAAAAAACTACATGAAAATATTTAAAATAATTTTTTTTTTTATGTACAAATATTCTCTAAGGATCAATAAATGCACGTGTAAATTTTCATCAAGACAACTTCAACCGTTTAAACGTTATTGCACATTAGAAATGACGTCAAAAATCTCGCTCTAGACCAGACGACTGCCTTATTCCCAATCAACCCAAGCCATCCAGCGCTACTTAGCACGGGGGAACAGTAGTAAACCGTCGATTATCGTATATTTTTTAGGGAAATCCCTGCCGCAGCTGTTCTCGCCAATAGACTCTCACACAACGAACGAAAGATTGCAAAGTTTATTGGGCGATGATTGTGAGGAAAAAAAAATTATGAACAAGCGTTGTGCACGTTTTATTGGTATATATTTTTTGGTCGTTATTGTATTTGTTAATTCTGACAGATGCAATCCAACGGAGGAGATGCCGGCGGGCTTGGGTGACAAGCTGTTATTGCGACTGGCTGCTTACGACATTGGACTCCGCCGTACAGCGACCTTTCCGAAACGAGCCTTTCAGTTTGGCTCGCGAATTGCCAACAGTAAGGAAAATGCTAAAGATCTGTCGCAATGGCTGTGACGGGAGAAGTGGCGCGTTAAATATATTATTTGCATTCAGTGTTTCGTTCTATTGTCCGATTATAATCAGTATTAATGTCATGTTACAACAAATTATGTAATTTATTTTTACACAGTCCTCGTACCATTTTTTACGAAACTGATCGTGCATTGATATCTTCTCGTATCGAGAAAATTTGGCGATTCCGATATCGTGATTTGCAAATGGCGAAACATTAAAGACACAGCCTAAAACCGTTCTCGCGGTTGTCTCTGTCCCGCTAACGATTTCCACCGCGTTACACATATTTATTATATGTAATTATGAAATAGTTATTAAGGGGGGGGGGAGATAGGCTTAAAACTACGTTTTACTTAGTGATTTTCGTGAATTTTTTTGGCAAGAAAGGAACGTATATAATTCATTGAAACTTTGAAAACATTTTATAGATATATTCAAGTAAATATCATAATTTTTTTGAAGTATTTTCTCGGAAAATATGAGCTGCCACCCATCGGAGGTCACCATCAGACGTACCTGTTTGTGTACATTCTCGAGACCACAGATTTCATTTGAAATCAATAGGGTTTCAAATTTCCTTTATGGACATGTTTTTCTTCTATATGAACCTAACTCCTCCCCGCCCAAAAAATTGGAAATTACATTTTTTAGAGGTGTTTAAACAAAAGAGCGTAATTTGAAAAAAATGGTCTTTTGTTTAATCGACTCTAAAAAATATAATTTTCAATTTTTTTTTAGTGGGAAGTTAGGTTCATATAAAAGAAAGACATATCCTTCAAGTAAATTTGAAACCCTATTGATTTCAGATGAAAACTGGGCCCTCCAGAATGTACACAAACAGCTACGTCTGGTGGTGACCCCCGATGGGCGGCAGCCCATATTTTCCGAGAAAATACTTAAAAAAATTAACGATATTTATTTGAATACATCTATAAAATTTTCTCGAAGTTTCAATAAATTAATACATTCTTTTCTTGCCAAAAAAAATTCATGAAAATCACTCAAAAAGCGTAGTCCTAACCCCCCCCCCCCCCAATCTCGTCAACTTCAATGAATATACCGAATAAATATGCCCTTAATTCGAATCGAATTTTAAACATTCTAACCGTAACCGAGCGTGATAAATATAAACTATTTTCAAATATCTATATCATATGAATATTAGGGTGGCCCTTAATATGGGTAAAAATAAAAATTGATCGCGCCGCCCTTCAAAGCGGTTCCGAATACTAAAAAAAAAACCTACGCGAAGCCCCAGCTATGTCCGTTAAGAGGAAGACGTGGCTGTAAGCATGAACTTAAATTTAAATATCAATTTTTCTTCATGATTGGAGAAATTTTGATTTTTTCAATCAAGTTTATGTGTCAATTTTTTTTTAAACTTTCCGAAGCTATTGTATATTGGTATTCAATATACAGATCAAATAATATGGTCCTCCGTACTAGATTTGATGAGCGTTCAGGTCTGCCATCCTATTATTTTGGAACAATGGTTTGATTTAGCTGCTGTCAAAAGTTTTTAATCGTATCAAAATCAAACGTCAAATTTGCATCTTGTCAGAAAAATCTATTAAGTAAGAAGGACATAAATTCACGATAAACCATTCACATCGAACTTCCGGATCGGCCAGAATTGTTTTTTTTTTTTTTTCAATTTTGTTATAAATATTCCTTGTGTGCTGAGATGCAAACATATTAATATTTCACTGAGATCAGACTTCCAGTGATGCGGATAAAAAATATATTTGAAAATTACTTTCCCAAAAATGCATAAGGACATTTTAAATTTGGCAGGAATTTAAACTTGGCGAGCTTGTTCGTTTTATTGAAAACAAAGAAATTATTTATTCGCACAAGTCATCCAATTGGTCGGAAAAAACATAATATTTTTTTCGTAATTGTTTTTTCATAATAAGTTCGATGCGAATGGTTTATCGTGAATTTATATCCTTCTTACTTAATAGATTTTTCTGAGAAGATGCAAATTTAACGTTTGATTTTGATATGATTAAAAACGTTTGACAGCAGCTAAATCAAACCATTGTTCCAAAATAATAGGATGACAGACTTGAACGCTCATCAAATCTAGTATGGAGGACCATATTATCTGATCTGTATATTGAATACCAATATACAATAGCTTCGGAAAGTTGAAAAAAAAAATTGACACATAAACTAGATTAAAAAAATCAAAATTTCTCCAATCATGAAGAAAAATTGATATTTAAATTTAAGTTCATGCTTACAGCCACGTCTTCCTCTTAACGGACATATCTCGGGCATCGCGTAGGTTTATTTTTTAGTATTCGGAACAGCTTTGAAGGGCGGCGCGATCAATTTTTCTTTTGACCCATATTAAGGGCCACCCTAATGAATATATATTTGGCGAAATAGTTATCTACCTCTTGATGGATCGAGCTCCGTTAGATTCTTTTGAAATTCTTTCACGAAGGACTGATAAATATTAACGCTTTTTAAATCATCAAAGCCTACAAATTGATGAAATATTTGTAAAATAAACAAAAGTTTTCATTTTCAAAAATAGAAAAAAGTCGAACCGTTTCATATATTTGATTTAATTCTTTTTCATTATATTTTTATGAAAATTGCTTGTAGTCAAATTAAGATTAGTATTTATTTATTATTTTGTGTTCCAACGTATACCCTTTCGGGTTTTCACGTACGACCATTTCCAATTCCATTTTTTTCCATTTTCCCCCTGTCACTCCGAACCCACACTTCGCTGTGCTAATCTAACTTTCATTGCGTCCGCAGACGTCTTAGTAACACTGTGTCGCATTTGCCATGGACCCAGGGAAACTGCGGAAAACCTGTGTCGATACAGACGGCTTTTTATTTTTTACCGAGTTTCAAGTTGTCTTAAATATCGCAGCAGCAATGTAAGCTGAAATTTTTACAATTTTTAGTCCAGAATGCAGGTGCTTTGGAAATAATCGAAAAACTGTCGCGTTAAAACTTTCATTACCATTCTGGGTATGGCCACCCAAGCATCGTTGAAGTAAATTATCCCTGGACAAATCTTTATAAATAGTTTTTTTTTTTTTCACTCGCACTTACACCGTCATTTGTACTCGGCCCGAAACTCTCCCCGCACTTATCTGTAAATTGATTACCTTGATAATGTCTTTTTCTAGAATATTTTCGAGCGACATTACCTCGTGTTTCTTTAAGATAGTTTGGCATTTTAGGTTGAAAAATTCAACAGCACACGACAAACTCTCCAGCTAAACTGACTCTAATACTCGGACAACGTTACACTATACAAATATATATATAACGACCTAACGATACAATGTACGTCACACTATACAAATATATATATAACGACCTAACAATACAATGTAAGGGTATCCGCTTTAAATATAGTCAATGCTCTGCCGAAACTAATGGGTCAAAAGAATTATACGAGGTCTGTTTAAAAAGTATCGCGAATTTTGAATTTCCGCGGGCTACGTATATTCGATTTTCGATTTTTTTGTGGCGTTAGGTTGGTACTCATGTCCCTCATTTATGCTGAAAAAATCGGCCATTTTGAATGTTTAGTTAATTGTTGACAGCTGTTTTGGTTAGACGTGTTTTGGCTTGTCTTCGATTTTTGCCTATTCCAAAAAAGCAGCTTCCATTGCGATGATTGAGCTTTGGTTTCCACGTCATAACCATAAACCCATGATTCGTCACCAGTTATGATCCTCCGGAGCAAATTTGGGTCGTCGCGGACCGAGTCCAACGGCTCCTTAGCAATGTTAATGCGACACTGTTTTTGTTCGAAATTGAGCAATTTTGGTGCGAATTTCGCGGCGACCCGTCTCATGCCCAAATCATTGGTAAAAATCGAATAGCACGAGCCAGTCGATATGTTTAGTTCCTGGGCAACTTCTCTAACGGTGATTCGACGATTGGCCAATATTATTTTCTGCGCTTCATCAATGTTTTCGTCTGTTGTTGATGTGCTCGGGCGTCCGGAACGCATTTCGTTGTTCGCATCTTCTCGGCCCTCTGGGAACATTTTGTACCACCGATAAACTTTGCTTTGGTCCCAGGTAGCTTCACCATAGGCCACAGTCAACATTCGGAATGCGTCCGCGCACTTAATTTTGTTTTTCACACAAAATTCGATACAGATTCTTTGATCCATTTTTTGGAACAGGCAAAAATCGAAGACAAGCCAAAACACGTCCAACCAAAACAGCTGTCAACAATTAAGGGCGGGGTAAGGGTTTTCACTTTCGAAAAATCGAATTTTTTTTTGTCTTATCTTATTGTTTAACATTTCAAGAATATGTCCTTAAAATTTTTAACCGATCTAAGCAATATTCTTGAAGTTATTCTCTTATTAATCTCCTGGCCTTTAACGCTATACCTCTAACAGCTGCAGGCGGTCGGGCTAGCAGTGCAGCTGTCGTGTACAGTTTATTCATTGCTATTGTGTATATAGTATATATATACACAATAGCAGGAAAATATTGTAGTGTATACTATACACTACAATATTTTAAAAGAAGAAACGAGCGTATGGAGCTGGAATCGATGATTCTGTGTAAGTTGGAAAAAAAAAAAAATTTTCTTTACTTTTTTACTTCATAAACTTTAGACGCGTTTTTCTCAAAACTACTTTTTCAAAGTCCGTGTTCACTGCCATTTAAAAACTACTTGACCGATTCATTTCAAACTTTGTACACATTTTCTACATATAAAATACCTCACCCCAACGTTTAGTTAAATTTTTTTTTTTACATTAAGGGTGTTTCCCACCCACAAAATGGCGGAATTTTTCGTGGAAAATAACAGTTCACACTTTAGATGGCCGCCAAAAATTTTTAAATAAAAAAAAAAATTATCAGAGAACGTTGGGGGGAAGATTTGATTATAATTTGACTAAATTTTCATGGTTTTTCATTTTCAGATAATTTCCGGCCGAGTTATAGTGAACACCGCAAATTGATTTTTTTTCCAAGACGTTCTGGGGGAAGCTCTGTTACAGGCTTATGCTTCAATATTTCTGCATGAAAAAAATTACACAACATTGTCAAAAGTATGCTCAATAGTGTACAAAAGGTTCGAATAAAATTGCTCAATCCATAATTAAGAAAAAAAATCGCAAAAAAAGTGTTTTTTTTAACGCTGAAACCCTTACCCCTCCCTTAACTAAACATTCAAAATGGCCGATTTTTTCAGCATAAGTGAGGGACATGAGTACCAATCTAACGCCACAAAAAAATCGAAAATCGAATATACGTAGCCCGGGGAAATGCAAAATTCGCGAAACTTTTTCAACAGACCTCGTACAAAGGCATTGTAGAAAAGTAGCTCCACTCCAAGCGCTCCGGCTACCTGACTCGCTAGTTTACGGTACGCGGGTCCCGGCGCTCTGGACTATGTGCAATAACACCGTAAATATTTAACATTTCGATTTTTCCTCTTTACAGTATATTCTCAATAGATTACACTTTCGAAATATGAAGAAAAAAAAATCGTTTTTTCGAAAATTCCAAAGGGTTTGCTCCCCTTAACACCAGAAACTCGGAAAAACTGCCTCGCCGAAGCCGCGCACCGACCACGGGTCCACTGCTGTCGGTTAAATTAAAGTAAGTAAAAATCAGCTTTTTCCATTTTCTAACAATTTATTTTTCAATTTTTTGCAAGTGTTCCAGCGTTGAAAATCAAGTATGAATAAAAATAAATTCTTAAATTTTCCTTTTCATTTCAGTTATCGGAAGGTTAACGGACGTTTTTTCCCTCGTTCGTTGCATCGTAAATTTCTTCGGCAAAATGTGGTTATAACGGCGTTATCTTCACTCGACTCGCCCGTTCAATTCGTCAAATTTCCCGTTACTGCATTGATCGTCACGAAATTAGGGAACTCCTGCTATACCGGCGGTCGACCACACGGGAGACGATGAGAATTCCATTTCCGAAGGATTGCCATGAGAATCGTTTTTATCAGTAAAAAAATCCTCATCCGTTGGCATCGTTGACCGCGCAATTTCGCTCGTCAACATCGCCGTGAAATCTGAAATGTTTGACACCCCGTCCGGAAGGTTAACGGATGTTTTTGCCACGTTCGCGTTACTCGTCGTACGCGATGATTCGCTGTGAATATAAGAATCATGATTGTCGAAGCTGACTCGAAGAAGCGTTGGTGTATTCGGCGAATCGTGGTTTTCCAGCAACGCTGAAGAAGACGCGAGCGGTAACGTTGACGAATTGAAGAACGGCTTAACGGTAGAGAACCATGAATCTGACGACGTTCTTGAAAATGTAACAGCGGCAGACATTCCACTTTCAACAGAAACCGACGCACCGTAAAGGCTCGAAGGTTGCGTCGAAAATGACGGCCTGGTCAAATTCGACGTCATTGACGCGTCGTTTTTCTGCCACGAATTTTTTCCATTCTGTAACAACAAATTGACGCCAACCGGATGTTTACCTTCGATGCGTATACGATTTCTTCCGCGAGCAATCGCGGATCCACCGTGTCTTCTTTTGAACGCGCCCGACGGTCTTAAATCGTTCAAGGAGCTCTTCGTCTGCGAAATTTTTTCATCGCTATTTCGCACATGATGAATTTTTTTACTCGGACGAATAATCACGACGGTGTCGTTACGCGAGTAACGTCGGAGAGTCGGGTACGTCGATGCTTTAACCGTTAAGTCGACAATTTTCGGCGATTCATCTGCCGAATTGTTGTTCGATGGTTTACAATTGATATCGATAATTGTAAAATTGAGCGTTGCTTTGTCAAATAATTCGTCAGCTTTCGGACTCATTGCCCAACTCGAATTTTTCATTCGATCGTTGATGGACCTTGGTATAAATTCTACGATCGACTGTTCGCCGTTCGATAATTGTTCAGCGGTTTCATCCGAACGAAAATTCGATATCGCCGAGATATCTTTTCCAATTCTCGTCACCTGTTCGTTATTTCTATCGTTCGCGTTAATCGAATTATTGTCAGATCCATTTGACAACAATCTTTCCATCGACTTACGAGAAATGCTCACGTTCGATTTTCCATATTTAATTTTTGCCAACTCTTCCAACGAGTGAATATTCGAATGTTTACGTGGCTCCTGATTATTTTGCAATTCGTTGGATCGATAAGGTTGGACCGTCGTAGAATTATCGGGTCCCGTCAAAGTTTTAGACGTTGTTTTTGAATCGTTCCTTTCGTCGACTGTTTTATAAACATTTTTTTGAGAAATCAAAAGAATATTATTCGCCAGTGTGGAATAAAAAATTTTTGTCGTATTTAGAATCGGCAATGGTTCGGTAACGATATCCCAAACTTCGGTGGAGCTCGCGTGCAAAGTATCGCTGAAATTTCTAGAAAATATCGAAGAATTTTTGAAAAATCTTTTCGCGGAATTTGAAGGATCGCTCGTTGCGGAATGTCCAAAGTCTTTTTCTGTCGAATTGCGAAGAGAAGTTTCCGTGGAAATAAGGATAACATTTTCATCAATAATCAGCGATACGTTTGCCGCTGAAACGTTTTTTCGTAATTCTTCCGGACTGGTGTTTGAAGTATTCGTTTTATTTAGATCGTCTCGTGGCAGCGTTGGCCGATTGTCGTCTCCCACGTTCGTTCTTAATGACGGTCCGAAAAATGACGATAAATACGTAATATACGTGGTAAACATCGAGGGCAAACTGAAATTCCAAAATTTATGATTAAATTTTTTATCAATTTCTGTTTTACCCTTTGTCGCGTTACGAATCTGTTTCGCTGAAGATTTCGAGACCTTGGAGCGTTCTTTTTTCGAGCTGGATTTTTCCTTTCCGATTGCATCAACAGGGCTGTTGATAAATTCTTTCTGATCAGTTTCGCGAGATCCGTTTGTTGTCTTCTTTGGATTATTAATCAAATTTCCGTCTATTCCCGGTAAGCCCTTGTCGGACTTTTCAATTAAATTATGAGCAACTGATGGTATCGATGACTCTTCGAAATCGTCATGTATTCGAACAAATTTTCCTTGCTCGTCCTCGTTAGTTCCGTTCCCACGAACGTCGATACTCGTCGCTCTTTTTTTCAATCTCAAAACTTTTTTATCGTAGTTCGAATTTAACGTTTTTCGTTTGTTCCATAGGTGCGGTTTATGGGCTTTGCGGTTAGCCTTCTTATTGCGATGTAATTCCATTTTCACATCATAAGAAACGGCCAGAGGTATCGGCCTGCAAAGTTTGTTATTTCCAATGTCGACAAATTTATAACCGTCAAAGAGGAACAAAGAATTTTTATAGTTTTTTTCAATTTTGTTAATTCCTGACGACAGCCCACGGTTTTCAGAACTTTCATTACGGTTGATAATCTCAATCGCCATGTTCCGAATCTCATCAAACGCAAATAAATGTTTGCGCTTTCTGCGACGGTGTACTTTACCCTCCGGGAAACGATCCTTTCCTCTCATTCCGCAATACCGCACATTTATCTTATCGCTGGTTTCCTGTGATTTGTGTTTGTAACGGTTTTTTTGAATTTCCATAGATTTTCCTGATTTCTTGTCACACGCACGCACAACAAATTTCCCATTTTGATTAACGGGGCTGTGCAATTTTTCTTCAATACTAGAAGATGCCGATGAAGGTCTTGACCCTTTGACTTCACGTTTCTTCGCTGGCGATGATTTATCATTGTTCGACATAGCTTTGTACGAAGAACTTTTCTTTTTAGTCAGTAACAAAGGATTGTATGTGTCATTTGTCGAGAAAATAATAGAATTGTCACGTGGCTTGACTGTAGTAGCGTCCAAGAAAGCGTTTGTCTTTTGTGATGCAAATTTTGGAAAGATCGGTGTATTGTTTGAACGCTCTTCTGAATGTTTGACCTCGATTTGTTGTGGATTTTCTTGTACAAGGGATTCGCCATAGCAGCATATTGTTCTTCGGGGGAGAAGACTCGCTGAGTATATCCGGGTACTCGTATGGTTTGTATTTGCTGTTGGACAATCTCTGCAGGACATTGGACGAGTCTGCAAACATAATTAAAAACATGAACACTCTGAAATCTGTTAGTTTTCAGAGCTGTTGATATTTTCAAAGAAAGTCAAGTGCGATTTTATAAAATTTCATATTATTCGAAAAATTTGCGATTCATAATACATGTACGGTTTATAAAACTTGAAATTGTTCGAAAAATTTCGGATCCACAATACGCGTAAGGAATAAAAAGTGTAAGTTGACACTTGTACGTAGCTTCCCTGAAATTTCACAGATTGCTCAAAGATTTCTCTATGTTGAGGCCAAAATTGACAAAGTATAGTCCTTTACAGAATACGTATACCTACACATGGTGTACATAGTAGACCGTACCATTTTTGGGCAACTTTTTTTATTTTTTCTTTCCGAACAGATTGTTTACTCTCAAAAAGGGAAAAAAAGAAGTCTGTCAAAGTGTTAGCCATTAATATTAATATTCAAAGGTCGCTCATCACAATTCCCTATTTCCCATCTAAATAACATGGGAATTTTTTCCTTATATCTGCAAATTGATTAAGGCCTTACATAAGTCCAGCGGTACCGAAAACGTACCAAAAGAAAAACTGTTTTTAGGAGGGATAGAAATAGAAATTGATAAAAAAAATTCTTACACATTGTTTATTACTGTGTTAAGTTTGTAAAAAAATTTATTTCAATTTTTTTTTTCAAAAATTACAACATGAAAAATCACATTTTTTGAAGCACTGTAAAAAAAAAGTTGCTCCACGGTCGGCAGTATTTCTTCCTCAAATGTTGACGGATGTGCAAAATGTAAAGAAATTCTTGTAAAATAAGGTAGTAGTTATAGTCTGTCGAGCCGGATTTTTGAAATTCGAAAAATTGAACAATTTACGGTAATTTAAAAAAAAATGTTAAGTTTGTGTCAAAAAAGTCACACTTTAATTGTTTTTATAAAATTTTCTAATTATAATTTAAAAAACCCGGCTCGACAGACTATAGAAAAAACAATTCCGAATATTAAAAAAAAAAAAATCATCAAAAAATATTAAAAACCGTACGAGTTATCATGCCGACCGTGTCAGAAAAAGTAGTTTTGAGAAAAACGCGTTTAAAGTTTCAAGCGCGTTTCGCTCGAAGTCGCGCGCGGCTGGCGCAAGAACTTTATAAATTTTTTAAATTTGTTTAGTTAACTTACGTCTAATCTCCCATTCCAGCTTCATATTGTACGCCTTCCTTGTCAGTAAAAAATTGTTGTTCTTTATTTTTTCCTCTTTGTTTATTTTGCCTCAAACAACTCAACTCAGGTAGGCGCGCGTCAGACCTTTGTCCTTTCGTCGGGCGGTCACATTATCTACAATAACTTTTGAACTATGGGGAATTTTTACAATCAGCTTACACAGAAATACGCCAAGACTATAAGGAATAATAATCTGTAAACAAAAAAAAATCGATTTTTTGAAAATTCTCGACTTATGTAAGGCCTTAATAGCCTCTGAATATTAGGGGCTAACATTTTGACCGACTTCTTTTTTCCCTTTTTGAGAGTATACAATCTGTTAGGAAAGAAAAAAAAAGTTGCCCAAAAATGGCACAATCTAGTACATAGTATAGTATTGGGAATTGCCACGGAGGTGCGGCTTATTCAATATGGCCCCTCATTCCCAGTCAGTCCAAGTCAGCCAGCGCTGGTTAGCATGGGGAACAGTATTAAACCCTCGATTATCGTACATTTTTTTGGCGAAATGTAATGTTGTCCGTGAACAGAATCAACTGCGACAACTGGATACTAGAGCTTGAACTTTTTCGGGTATCCGGATACCCGAGTAATTTGGGTTTCACGGATCCGACGCTTCAAAACCGTATATCTCGATAACTCGATAATATCCGGGTAATAATGGTTTCCGGTATGCAGATAGTTTCGGGGTATCCGGGTAACCGGGTACTCGGATAATAACGGATAATATCGGGCAATTACCGCCGATAATTGATGCCGAAAATGCTGAAAAAAATTGTTCAATTTACACAATTTGTGAGGCATGCGTAGATGTTGCCAAGAACAATGTTTGCGAAGTACATTTATAAGGCGAATAATAAATCATTACCGGAAGATTGAGAAACCGGGATTATATCGGTTCATGTCCGATCATTTAGTTGACCATTTTTCATTTTTACCGACTGATATCAATATTAAACAAATTGGATTATCATTATAACGAAGATTCTTGGAAAGAATCTTGCAGGCTTATTTACTATTATTACCAAACTATTTCTTTACTAATTCACATCCGACAAAAACTACAATTTCAATAAAACATTCTTGTGTGGATTAAAAAAGCAATGACATAATCTTCTATACAATGTTAGGGAAACACATGATCATTTCATAAGAACTTAATCAACGTTGACCTGCACTATTTGCATCTTTAATATTATTTTTTCATCACGATTTATTATTATTTAATAAATATCCTTAGTTTCTGAAATGTATATTTGCTTTATGGGCGTGTGTGCAGTTTTTATGAACTTTAAAGTTGGAGAGAAAATATAGAATGTGAAGAAGCAGTTCTCGGCTATTCTTAAAGGATAACACCACTGTGACCCCCTGTTTTTTTTCACATTTTTCAAGAATTTTTTTTTGTGGGAAAAAAAAAAGATATTCGAAAATTTTTTTTGGGTTTTGTTCCTTGTTTATTAATGTATCGAAAAACATTTTTTTCACATTTTTCACGCCGCATGGTGGCGCTGGGGAAGCTCTCGCGTCAGGTGCTGTCATCTCCGCGGCACGCAGCAGAACTCTCTTCAACGTCGATCTGAAAAAAAATACCGAGTGTTTTCGTTAAGGCCTTACATACGTCGAGAATTTTCAAAAAATCGATTTTTTTTTGTTTACAGATTATTATTCCTTATAGTCTTAGGCGTATTTCTGTGTAAGCTGATTGTAAAAATTCCCCATAGTTCAAAAGTTATTGTAGATAATGTGACTGCCCGACGAAAGGACAAAGGTCTGACGCGCGCCTACCTGAGTTGAACAATTCGTCGATTAAAAAAAAATAAACAACAACAATTTTTACTGACAAGGAAGGCGTACAATATGAAGCTGGAATGGGAGATTAGACGTAAGTTAACTAAATAAATTAAAAAAATTCATAAAGTTCTTGCTCCAGCCGCGCGCGACTTCGAGCGAAACGCGCTTGAAACTTTAAACGCGTTTTTCTTAAAACTACATTTTCTGACACGGTCGGCATGATAACTCGTACGGTTTTTAATATTTTTTGATGATTTTTTTTTTTAAATATTCGGAATTGTTTTTTCTATAGTCTGTCGAGCCGGATTTTTAAAATTATAATTAGAAAATGTTATAAAAACAATTAAAGTGTGACTTTTTTGACACAAACTTAAAATTTTTTTTAAATTACCGTAAATTGTTTAATTTTTCGAATTTCAAAAATCCGGCTCGACAGACTATAACTACTACCTTATTTTACAAGAATTTCTTTAGATTTTGCACATCCGTCAACATTTGAGGAAGAAATACTGCCGACCGTGGAGCAACTTTTTTTTTACGGTGCTTCAAAAAATGTGATTTTTCATGTTGTAATTTTTGAAAAAAAAAATTGAACTAAATTTTTTTACAAACTTAACACAGTAATAAACAATGTGTAAGAATTTTTTTTATCAATTTCTATTTCTATCCCTCCTAAAAACAGTCTTTCTTTTGGTACGTTTTCGGTACCGCTGGACGTATGTAAGGCTTTAATAATATGATATTTTGAAGAGAAGTACATAGGGATTTGGAAAAATATTGTTTTTAAAAAAATAGGCACGCCTTTGAAATTAACTTTAATTTCAAAGACGTGCCTATTTTTTTTAAAACAATATTTTTCCAAATCCCTATGTACTTCTCTTCAAAATATCATATTATTAACGAAAACACTCGGTAATTTTTTTTTCAGATCGACGTTGAAGAGAGTTCTGCTGCGTGCCGCGGAGATGACAGCACCTGACGCGAGAGCTTCCCCAGCGCCACCATGCGGCGTGAAAAATGTGAAAAAAATGTTTTTCGATACATTAATAAACAAGGAACAAAACCCAAAAAAATTTTTCGAATATCTCTTTTTTTTCCCACAAAAAAAATTCTTGAAAAACGTGAAAAAAAATAGGGGGTCACAGTGGTGTTCTCCCTTAATGATATTTCATACATTTTCGGGTATTCGACGAGTTATAAAATGTAGGCAAAATTATTGTTCGACTCAATAAAAAAAATTTTTAAGTACCAATTCTGCTACCAGTGCTCAGAATACTCATACAGATTGAGAATATATATATATATTTTTTTTTTTCAGATGCATACAACATCGTTCAGAGTGGGCGCCGATTTCGGCGCACCATGTTGCAACAAGGCAAAAAACTACATGAAAGTATTTAAAATAATTTTTTTTTAATGCCCAAGTATTCTCTAAGGATCAATAAATGCACGTGTAAATTTTCATCAAGACAACTTCAACGGTTTAAACGTTATTGCACATTAGAAATGACGTCAAAAATCTCGCTCTAGACCAGACTACGGCGTTAAGGAGATATTTCCTTAATGTGCCAATTGACATGAGTCGAGCGTAATCGCTAATAACATAAGATACTCAAAAGAAAAAGATTTCTTTCTTGCGGTGCCTGATACAAGCGTTCGAATAAATTACGCCTGGAGAATCGAGCCAAAGTTACCTGAACGTTTGTCCTCGCGGTTATTTGAAGTTCTTCAACGACGATATCAGACGGGAGACATTCATGCCCATTGAAAATATTGTATTTCACTCTCGTTCTTCGTTTGTTTGCGGGTCTTTCAGAAATAACGTCTTCTTGAATAAGAACACTTTGCCTGGTTAACCTTATGCTGCACGGGGTATTGCTGTTACGTCTCAAAACGTCGGATCTATGGAGAAAATAACGGATGCAGATCAACATTTATATAAATACTTGTAAATAGTTAAAAACATGGGTAAGGAATCAAGATCTCTAGTGGGGAGCGCACGAAAAAAAATCGTTCTCAGAAATCCGTTGTGGAATGGTTTAAAATTTCGCCAAAAGCGTCTCTGTCGTCGCAAAGTTCTCGAGTGAAGTCAGCAAGTAAACTGCAAATGGAACCTAGCTGAACCTAGCCACCTACAGTAAACATACGCATGATTCTTCAGCATCTCCCCGTCCGTTATTAAATCTTTGCGACATCAGCGTCACGCAGTGTCCGCTGGCACAAGCCTTATTTTACGGATTTCTGATGTCGATTAAGAAGTACAAAGATCTGGGTTTAATAGATGCTGCCTATACCTACCGAAATACTATTATAATAGCATCATTAGCTACGTCCGTTTAGTGTCATTCTGCAAAACTAAAATGTCCATTGAAAAACGATTTTTTACAACATTAACATCGATTCTCGTGGTTACCTTCGCATCGAATTAAGAAAAAAATTCTCATCGAAAAGCTTACGCTATTTCACATAAAATAATGTGGTTCGATTGTTTCTCTATGAATTACAAAAACACGGAAATAAGACATATGAGCCTGTGTTCGGAATTCATTACCGGCATATACAATAATGAGACACAATCATTTTGATGGCGCGAACGAACACGGCTATTGATAATCTTTGGCAATCATTGTCTGTACCTTTCTAAATACTTTAATAGCGTTATTAGCGGTGTTCGTCTGCCGATTGTTTGAACAAAATTCTACTTACTCATTCGGCGAAGCAGCTACTCGTGTGATAAACAAAATAATAAAAAGATTCGCGACAAATGTCAAGCATTTATAACGCCCCGAAGGAAAGTGCCCAAACATTTTTTTAAATTATTGACATTGATTGGTGCAAGACGTTACAGATATAAAAAAAAAATTAAGAAACACTTTTGAGTTCACGTTTGAGAACTTGACGATGATAAGCATAATCCTCCGTTTGTCCACTGTCGTCTTTTCTGTTTTTGAAGAGTGCTCAGAGTCCTTCTCATCGTCCAAGCTTCGGCCTGTAACTACAAGAACCAGCAGCATTAATCTTTGAGCGGTAAATTATTTTTCACAAAAATTGAAAAAAATTTAACTATGAAAAATGTATTGGTCCTTAATGGTTAATTACACAGCGATAAATGCTGGTAGCTAAAGGCACGATTCAATACCAGATTTGAAGTAAACTCATTATTTATCGATTTCCCTGTTTATCCGTTAATGACTTGTGTACTTATCACGCAATGCCTTGAACCATTGAATTACACAGTTGGCAGGTATATGATGTGAGATTGGCGAATTGCTTGCAGAGTACTTTTCTTGGAAATGTTGTATCGCGATTGTAACTGTAAACTTTTCTCTCTCTCTCTCTTGTGAAATATTCACGCTAGGCGTGAATTCGTGCTCGTTGAAATATGAACCGGTGATAAATCTTACTCCGGTAAGTACAAATGAATCTTACTTAGCCGATATTAAGGCCTTATATACGCGGAAAATTTCAAAATTTTTCATTATTTTATTTATTTTTTGATTCCATTAGCTTGAACGGTTAGGAATATTCTGAGCTTTACAGAATTGAAAAATTCCAAAAATTGTTAAAGGTAAGATTGCATTTATAATCGATACCGCGCGGTGCGCCCGATTGCCAACTTCAAAGCCGTTTTTCCACGATTCACTTTTTCGAACCTTGTGAAAGTTCTAATTCTTGAAGGAAGATTCAGATCGCTTTGAAATTTTTACAACATATTCTTAGTATCATCACCCATCGTGTGAACCACAGAAACAAAAATTTCAATGACACAAAAAAATAGAAAAAATAAAATACCGACAGAAAATTAAGTAAACAAATTTTAGGTTTCGAATTTTTATTATAATAATTTTTTATAATATTGTTGGTTCACACCGAAGATACATTCATTATGCAATTATAAATATGTTCATTTTTTTTTTCAGACACCCACGTCGATGCCGAGAACTTTCACCATCAACGCGCGCGCAAAAAAAATACATTGCTTTATTACGTTATATCTCCGCCATTTGTTAATATTTCTGATTTTTTTCTACATATACTTAACCATGTGCATAAATGATCTGTAAACAAAAATGTTGTCAATATATGCGTCATTTTTTTTTAACCGTGTCTAGAAAAGTACCTTCGAACATCGGCGAAATCGCGTATATAAGACCTTAATAATTCATCGTAATCAATGTTGATTACATTATCCTTTTTCACATTAGTCTTTTCTCATACTAGAATGAGCGTGCGCGATTCTCGTCGCCCGCTGCTTTTTAGGTTAAGTTCGTCGTCTACGAACGTACGATCTGAAGTATGCACATGAACAAACTCCGAAGCGACATCAATAGCCAATACAAATCACGAGTTAGCCGGCTTCGGAAATAAATCGCATTTCGCAATAGGCCTGTTGCGTATCTCCCGTGGTCGATCGACGCGCCGTCTATCGGCCCACAGAAGGCATAACGAAGGTGATCGGCTGGCGCAAAAATACGACATCCGTTTGTTGTCTTCTTTGGATTATTAATCAAATTTCCGTCTATTCCCGGTAAGCCCTTGTCGGACTTTTCAATTAAATTATGAGCAACTGATGGTATCGATGACTCTTCGAAATCGTCATGTATTCGAACAAATTTTCCTTGCTCGTCCTCGTTAGTTCCGTTCCCACGAACGTCGATACTCGTCGCTCTTTTTTTCAATCTCAAAACTTTTTTATCGTAGTTCGAATTTAACGTTTTTCGTTTGTTCCATAGGTGCGGTTTATGGGCTTTGCGGTTAGCCTTCTTATGGCGATGTAATTCCATTTTCAAATCATAAGAAACGGCCACAGGTATTGGCCTGCGAAGTTTGTTATTTCCAATGTCGACAAATTTATAACCGTCAAAGAGGAACAAAGAATTTTTATAGTTTTTTTCAATTTTGTTAATTCCTGACGACAGCCCACGGTTTTCAGAACTTTCATTACGGTTGAAAATCTCAATCGCCATGTTCCGAATCTCATCAAACGCAAATAAATGTTTGCGCTTTCTGCGACGGTGTATTTTACCCTACGAACGTACGATCTGAAGTATGCACATGAACAAACTCCGAAGCGACATCAATAGCCAATCAAAATCACGAGTTAGCCGGCTTCGGAAATAAATCGCATTTCGCAATAGGCCTGTTGCGTATCTCCCGTGGTCGATCGACGCGCCGTCTATCGGCCCACAGAAGGCATAACGAAGGTGGTCGGCTGGCGCAAAAATACGACATGTAAACACAAGTATAGAGAAAATGAAACGTTTATTATTCCTATTCAACAACATGACCTCACTTATAATTTATTGCGGTTTTCAAAATGTTAAGAACAATTTGTTTCGTCCAAAATCTATCCCCAAAGGTATTGTATTTGTATGAATATACGCGTTGAATGAGAACGAGGTTATTGATAAATAAATTTTGCTAACGTATAAAACGCAATATATTTCATACGGAAAATGCTAAAGAAAATTTTAACGTTACATTAACTGTTATTTATGAAAAAATATCACGTTTTCTATCTCTATTTCCCTTAATATATTAGGAATAAAATTATTCTGAAGTAATCAGGTTAGTGAAGTCAGAGAGATTGTAGACGACAACGGTGCTTCGCGGATCATAAAAGGGAAAGTTTAACCCGAAACTAAAATAAATAATCCTCCATATGAAATCACAATTGAAGTAAGTTTATTATATTTGTAAATTAATAGACATTTTCTGTAGGTAATTTTGTTAAAAATATTGGAAACAAACGGTAAGTTAAATAAAACTACTGTATATAAATAATATAATTAAGTAATTAAATTTGTTAATTAATTAGTAATTAATTAATTAAATGTCAGCTATGAAAGAATTTATGAATATTTTTCAGTTGCAAAACGATCGTTCGATTTCATACAGTAATTGCGGGGGCCGGGTCGAAGTTTCGAACCGTAAAAGCTTCGACGGTGCAAAACTCCGAATTTTAATAGTACGAATCGCATGGTTCATTCCGACGACAGTTTGAATAATCGACTGTAAATAACATCGAACGGGTATGAATCGATACCAAAAATTATACGAATTTAATGTCGTCGAGTAAATATTTTTTCGAACGATAACGCAGACGACAGAGCAATTTATCGAACGGTCAGTAGTACTACTTGAAAAATTCCGAATTGGTGATTTTTAGAGATCCGCAAAGTTCCGAAAATTATATTATCGAACAAGAAACTATCGGAAAGGTGCGAACGTAATAAAATTGAA
The DNA here is from genome assembly GCA_958009045.1 of Oxytorus armatus. NCBI lineage: Eukaryota > Metazoa > Arthropoda > Insecta > Hymenoptera > Ichneumonidae > Oxytorus > Oxytorus armatus. The sequence continues at coordinate 2,420,356 of OY253747.1, read as the reverse complement.
GAAAAGAATTCTCGGGTATACGAATTTGCGGTATTACGAAAATAAAAGTTCCGAAGGGGCAAAATTCCGAAAATTTCCAATTCGTGCGTTTAGATGGCAGCACCAATGGTGTTATGTCCTATGGACCTTTTTCACGAGCGAGCATCAGAGCCCACTGGTAGCGCTAGTTTTACTCTCTTTCGAAATTTTGCCCTGTCGAAATTTTGCCCCGTCGAATTAATACACCGTTGTCTGTTTACCCTTTTCGGGACATACAAATTCTAATATATTTGGCTTCGTACTTTTTTTTTTTTCTGAACCTTTTCAGGTATAAAACTTGACCGTTCGGCAACTCGAGTTTCCAACACCACAACTTTTCGGAACTTTACGTTTTCTAATCATTAAAATACGATTTTTTAAGTAGCAGGATTTTTGATTTTCGATACTTTTGCAGATCGGTCTCATAATTAGTCTTGTCATTTAATCCTCGATGTATAACGATTCTTCGCAATGACATTTCTGTTTTAAAAAGGACGGATTTTAAAAATGTCGAAAAGTTTTAAGATCGTCCCACATTAATTCGGAGTTTTGAACCGTCGAAGCTTTTATGGTTCGAAACTTCGACCCCGCCCCTAATTGCGCTTGTAAGGCTGGTCTATCTAAACGAGGGTGTAAAAACGTCGCAGCTGTGTGCATTTATGTCAATGAAGAATGTACTACATCCAAAACTGACCAGCCGCTAATATGGAATAAGCCTAGTAACTTCCAATCTGCAAAATACAAAAAAGGATACACTATAGGCAGTTTAGTTTCACAAAGAATAGCTGTTTCGGAAAAATGCTCCTCGGTAGATGAAATTGAACACGTACAAGAAAAACTTATGCTGCTAGACTGTTCATTTGCGAAATACGTACAAACTGGGAAATTAACTAAATTAGAAAGAGCTCTTCACAGGCAAGAAAAAGAGAAGCATCTGGAAGAATTGCGTTTTATGTGTGAGGAATTATTAAAATTCCAAACTGGTGCTACATATCACAGTTATGAATGTCTTTCACAAGATAAAGGATTGAAGATAATTGTAAAAAGAATTGAATGTCCCGAGAAGCTTCAGAACTTGTATAAAAATATTATAACAATTATATAGCCATATAATAAAAATTTGAATGAAATAATTCTGTACCTTATTTATATATTAAATAATCATACATTAACTTACCTTCTCTTAACGGCTTGAATCCATCGTTTCTTTCTTTCCATTTCATAACTTTTTGATGGAAAACAATAGAACTTTAACTCCGGATTTTTAGCTTCAGTATTGAAGCAATCGACAAAGCTGCAATTTCCATTTGAGCGAATAACTTCGCTGCTATTCGAAGCCATATTGAACGTTTCGTCAGCTGGTTCACCCTTGTGTTGCCAGATCTTACCAATAGGGCGGCGCTGCACGAGATACGCAACAGGCCTATAGACAGTTTAGTTTCACAAAGAATAGCTGTTTCGGAAAAATGCTCCTCGGTAGATGAAATTGAACACGTACAAGAAGAACTCATGCTGCTAGACTGTTCATTTGCGAAATACGTACAAACTGGGAAATTAACTAAATTAGAAAGAGCTCTTCACAGGCAAGAAAAAGAGAAGCATCTGGAAGAATTGCGTTTTATGTGTGAGGAATTATTAAAATTCCAAACTGGTGCTACATATCACAGTTATGAATGTCTTTCACAAGATAAAGGATTGAAGATAATTCTAAAAAGAATTGAATGTCCCGAGAAGCTTCAGAACTTGTATAAAAATATTATAACAATTATATAGCCATATAATAAAAATTTGAATGAAATAATTCTGTACCTTATTTATATATTAAATAATCATACATTAACTTACCTTCTCTTAAGGGAGAACATCACTGTGACCCCCTGTTTTTTTTCACATTTTTCAAGAATTTTTGTTTGTGGGAAAAAAAAGGGATATTCGAAAAATTTTGTTTGGTTTTGTTCCTTGTTTACTAATGTATCAAAAAACATTTTTTTCACATTTTTCACGCCGCATGGTGGCGCTGAGGAAGCTCTCGCGTCAGGTGCTGTCATCTCCGCGGCACGCAGCAGAACTCTCTTCAACGTCGATCTGAAAAAAAATACCGAGTGTTTTCGTTAATAATATGATATTTTGAAGAGAAGTACATAGGGATTTGGAAAAATATTGTTTTAATAAAAATAGGCACGCCTTTGAAATTTACTTTAATTTCAAAGGCGTGCCTATTTTTTTTGCCTTTTTTTTTAAAACAATATTTTTCCAAATCCCTATGTACTTCTCTTCAAAATATCATATTATTAACGAAAACACTCGGTATTTTTTTCAGATCGACGTTGAAGAGAGTTCTGCTGCGTGCCGCGGAGATGACAGCACCTGACGCGAGAGCTTCCCCAGCGCCACCATGCGCTGTGAAAAATGTAAATTTTGATACATTAATAAACAAGGAACAAAACCCAAAAAAATTTTTCGAATATCTCTTTTTTTTCCCACAAAAAAAAATTCTTGAACAATGTGAAAAATATCAGGGGGTCAGAGTGGTGTTCTCCCTTAACGGCTTGAATCCAATCGTTTCTTTCTTTCTATTTCATAACTTTTGTGATGGAAAACAATAGAACTTTAAATCCGGATTTTTAGCTTCAGTATTGAAGCAATCGATATAGCTGCAATTTCCATTTGACCGAATAATTTCACTGCTATTCGAAGCGATAATGAACGTTTCGTCAGCTTGTTCACCCTTGTGTTGCCAGATCTTATCGATAGGGCGGCGCTGCAAGAGATACGCAACAGGCCTATATTTCGTGACATTCTCTTCTCATGGTTTGTTGCGAATTAATCGCACTTTATTAAGTTCTTTTATACAAATGAAAATACAGCAATTCTTCCTTTATTTATTTCAATTCTAAAGTTTTTTTACTGTCCTTCAATGACTTGATTCTGTTATTTGATTATTCGAGGAAACTGGCAGGACTCTCTAGTATGTAAAAAAATACAATCTCAAATATTTAGGAAAGGAACCTTGATCAATCTCGGTCGGAACAACCAGATTTCATTCGGGCGTTCATCAAGGTACCTTTTCGAAATATTTTCGTTTATATATTTTTCAACATAATAGAGAGTCCTATCAGTGTTCACGAATAATTAAAAAAACAAGACACGAGCTTCGAATCCGAGAAACAATTTTTTTTCACCAAAATTGAGCCACAGCTTCATTTTTCGTCTATTAAAGGGTAACACCACTCTAGCGGCAGAAAAAAAGATCTAAAAAAAAAAAAAGATTTAACGATTTATTTTGGAAGTATGAAAAAAGGAATAGGATTTCTTTTCGAAGGGTTTTTGTAACGTATATTGAAGTATGAAAAAAAACTTTTTTATTATCATTTTGATACGAAATGGCGGCGAAAGAGCCCATCTTGAAAATCGTCTTTTTTTTTAAAACCCCTTCACGGAAGGACGTTATTCTCTTAAAGTATAAGGCCAGGACCAAAAAACCAAAAACTTTTATAATCTATATACTTTTAGCTATGGGGGCTACGTAGGGGTTTTTTTTTAAATCAAATTTTGTAAAAATAGTGCACTTTCGAAGGAATGGTCTTTCGCCAAAAAAAAGCAATAAATTGTTTATTAAAAAAAAGTTTACATCAAATAAAAAAAACGGCTACGTACTCTGATAGAGAATGTAATTGTGAAGCTATTATCAAAATTTCAAGTCGATCCGTGCAACGGTGTTCAAGTAATACGTCCTCCCAGTTTGAAAAGAAACGATTTTCAAGATGGGCTCTGTCGCCGCCATTTTGTATCAAAATGATAACAAAAATTTTTTTTCTCATACTTCAATATGTGTTAAATAAACCCTCAAAAAGAAAATTCTATTCCTTTTTTCATACTCTAAAAATAAATCTTCAAAGTTAGGCCTTTATTTTCTCCCGTTTATTTAACGAGTAAACTTACTCGTGAGTCTCTAATTGATAACATTAAATTTTTTTTTTGTCCGAACGTTCGTAACTTCAACTGCATGTATTCTAATAATTTTTTGTTACTATGAACCTTGTAAATGATAGTATGTTAGATCAGAATTTGTCCGATTTCAACAGGAATTACAACGAAACTGTCTCTCCAAAGACAGCAGCACAATGAATAGATATGAAATATCAATAAGGAAATAATAAATCGATTGTGATTTTTATCTTTTTTTTATTTATTTTCTTTTTTTTTATCAACTAAAGTATGTCAGTGTAACATTGAAAGAGATCGCCTCTCTAGGACGTCATAGTTCTATGTGTAAATTCTACGAAAATACCACAAATTGTGTACACTGAGGACAAGTACATTAACATAAGTAGTTATAAGTATTCACGCAAAAGTGTCTTGAATCGACTGAAATTATCAAAAGTATCAAAAACTTGACGAAACGTCAGTGATAAAATGATGGTGGCTTGGGCTCAAAGCAAAAAGGGTGGAACATTTCACGAATTGAATTATAAAAGTAACGTTTGCAGTTGTCACCTGGTTGTGACGACTATTCACTAAAAACATTGAGTGAAACGGAAACTTAATTGCAGCCAACGCATGTGGACGTTATATTAGTTTTCTTAGATCGACTTTAGTAAGATTTGCCAATCAGGAATGGTCAAATGTGTACACTTATACATCTACTTTTTAACGTACATAGTTTCGATGTGTACATTTATTTAAAAAAACATATCCTTCGAAATATAACAGATGTGCCAGAGAAGTAATAAAAAATCGATATTTTTCGTACTGTTTATGCCGTCGATACTCTTATTTGAAAATGTAATGCGATCGTAAAATAATGCGTCTTACGGGTTGTCCCCACGAGATCCGACCAGCTTGAACTTCTGTTTACGTCAGTTTTCTTCGCGGCGAATTTATTCTAGCGTCTCCTTTAGCTTCCGGTTCAGTTCTGCAATTTCTAATTCCAGCTGTTTCAAGTCTTTTGTGTCCGGCCCCGCGAACAATTTCATTGCATTTGCCGTCTGCTCTAGTTCCTCGCGCAGTTTCGCCATTTTCAATTCTATCTGTTTCAAGTCCATTCTGTCCGGCTCGGGGACTGGTCCGGTTACATTTTCCATCAGCTTTACTTCCTGGCCCAGTTGCTCAATTTCCAATTTCACCTGTTTCAAGTTCTTCGTTATTGTCTTTGTGTCCGGCCCCGCGAACGATTCTTGCACATGTGATTCCAGAAACGCTTCAGCTGTACGTGGATCCTGAAATATACGTTGATTCGAGATTTTTTACAGATTCATCGTCGGCCACACCGATTGGAGGGATCATAGACTGAAAATCATTTATAAAGTTTTGGTCGTGTCTTTTCATGTAATTTTGACGAAAGCCTTCGTTCACGAAAACTCACCTCTTTATCGAACGTGACAATCCTGGAGACCAGTCCGGCAATAAACTCATGGAAACTTTCTGGATCGTTACTCTGTGGATCTTCCTGATCTTGGGAACAAACTCCGATGATCCCGAAAAAAAGAACAAGCGAAACGGCACAGAAGCGATGTTTCTCCATCGTTTATACACTGTTATCGAACGAACTATCGACTGTTGGGCTCCGTGCACAACTCTGGCCGTATGTTTCAAGAACGCGGCTTTTATATGCCGCGACCTGGCCGAGTACAGCACGCGCTCATGCACGCGAACAATTTATCGACGCCGGCACACCGTCCTTGTCCAGTAAGTATCCTCGTTTGACCATAACTTTATAATGAATATTAAATGGTTCATCACTATTCTATTATTTGTTTTTCGTTCGTGGCCTTATTTACTGCTTCGCTTCCTCGTAGAGGAAGGTTTGTCGTGCATTTACAACACCCCACACGCGTGTCTATTAGGGTGGTTCTTAATTTGGTGATGTTGGAAATTCTTTGGTATTGTTCCTTGAAAGTAATCAACATATCCAGAAAAAAAATTGGGCGCAAGCGGAACTTTGTCCAATAATTCTAACCCACCCCACCGAGCTGTCGAATTTTTATATGAAAAAATGCATGCATTCAAAATTTTGTTAAGAAAATTGTTTATTATTTCAAAACTATTCATGATAAAAAAATGTTACATTGTGTTTTTATAGGAAATTTAATGCTCTACAAAAAAGGTATCTCGTAAAATTCTTGTGAATTTAATATTTATCACGTTATTAGCAAAAAACTGTCATCATTTATTCCAAAAGTCCATCATTATGGCCAAAACAGGAGTTTGACGTCGAAAAACTGCAATGTATTCTTCATATGCAATTAGAAATATGAAGAGATACGTAGTGCACTCAATAACAGTATGTGAACGATATTTAAATTTTCAATTTTATCAATTTTATTATCATTCATGATAAATTTTTCTTATTTGATCGATAAGGACATTGATTTCTTTATCAGTTCCAAATCGATGGCTTTTTTCGAAATATTTGAAATCAACTCCTCATTTTTTTATATCGATGTGAGCGAGTGGATTTCTAATGAAAATTTTTTACAAGGCTTAAAAATAGTTAAAGGAATTAAAGTGGTTAACGATGTTGCAGAAAGAGGAGTGAAACTTATTACAGAGTACAATGATCGTCTCACTTATGATGAAGATCATAAACAATTCATTGTACAAATAATTGAAGAATATAAAGAAAAAATATCCTGATATTAACAAAGCAACTTTGCTCCAACCGATGTAATTCATTATTGTAAGTTGATTTTTAAAATATATTACATCATTCGGTATAATTCACAATAAAATTGATAAAATTGAAAATTTGAATATTGTTTACATTTCATTGTTGAGTGCGCTACGTATTTCTTCATAATCTTATATACATACGAAAAATAAATTGCAGCTATTCGACGTCAAACTCCTGTTTTCACCATAATGATCGACTTTTGGAATAAATGATGACAGTTTTTTGTTAATTACGTGATAAATATTAGATTCACGAGAATTTCACAAGATACCTTTTTTGTAGAGCATTTTATTTCCTACAAAAACGTTATATAAAATTCTTTTATCATAAATAGTCTTGAAATAATAAACAATTTTCTTAACGAAATTTTGAATGCATACATTTTTTCATATAAAAATTCGACAGCTCGGTGGGGTGGGTTAGAATTATTGGACAAAGTTCCGCTTGCGCCCAATTTTTTTTCTAGATATGTTGATTATTTTTGAGGAACAATACCAAAGAATTTCCAACAACACCAAATTAAGAACCACCTTAGTGGTCCATCATTATGGCCAAAACAGGAGTTTGACGTCGAAAAACTGCAATGTATTCTCCATATGCAATTAGAAATATGAAGAGATGCGTAGTGCACTCAATAACAGTATGTGAACGATATTTAAATTTTCAATTTTATCAATTTTATTATCATTCATGATAAATTTTTCTTCTTTGATCGATAAGGACATTGATTTCTTTTTCAGTTCCGAATCGATGGCTTTTTTCGAAAGATTTGAAATCAGCTCCTCATTTTTTGATATCGATGTGAGCGAGTGGATTTCTAATGAAAATTATTTACAAGGCTTAAAAATAGTTAAAGGAATTAAAGTGGTTAACGATGTTGCAGAAAGAGGAGTGAAACTTATTACAGAGTACAATGATCGTCTCACTTATGATGAAGATCAGAAACAATTCATTGTACAAATAATTGAAGAATATTTAAAAAAATATCCTGATATTAAGAAAGCAACTTTGCTCCAACCGATGTAATTCATTATTGTAAGTTGATTTTTAAAATATATTACATCATTCGTTATAATTCACAATAAAATTGATAAAATTGAAAATTTGAATATTGTTTACATTTCATTGTTGAGTGCGCTACGTATTTCTTCATAATCTTATATACATACGAAAAATAAATTGCAGCTATTCGACGTCAAACTCCTGTTTTCACCATAATGATCGACTTTTGGAATAAATGACGACAGTTTTTTGCTAATTACGTGATAAATATTAGATTCACGAGAATTTCACAAGATACCTTTTTTGTAAAGCATTATATTTCCTACAAAAACGTTATATAAAATTCTTTTATCATAAATAGTTTTGAAATAATAAACAATTTTCTTAACAAAATTTTGAATGCATGCATTTTTTCATATAAAAATTCGACAGCTCGGTGGGGTGGGTTAGAATTATTGGACCAAGTTCCGCTTGCGCCCAATTTTTTTTCTAGAAATTTTGATTACTTTTGAGAAACAATACCAAAGAATTTCCAACATCACCAAATTAAGAACCACCCTAGTGTCTATATACCAAGCAATGTTCAAAATACCATTCTCGATGGTATTTAGAATTGAGTGCACCAAAATTTATGGAAACAAAAACCTTCGAAATAAGTGTATGGTCTTAAAAGACCATTTTTCAAAGTAACAAACAAAGTTACTCATTGATACAATGATTTTGCAAGATTACGTCAATGGGGGGTGGTACTCGTAAAACCAACCGACCCCATTGCTCAACGTGGATAAAATATTTATTACGAAATTTTTCAATATCATTATGCAATTGATTTATGAATAAGAAAAACAAGAACACAGGGCATTGAGAATTGAAACTTTGATGTTTGAAAATTTTTAAGAATGAACCGTTGAGTTTTCCCAAACATACCCAAACAATTCCCTCCCCGAGAATGACCGTAGACTATGTAGACTTGATATACTTGCATTTTATCGTTCTCAATGTTATTGAAGTGAAACTTCTTTTCGCAGGGTGTACGCCTATTCGCGTCACGGAATTCGCGACACGAAAATGTCACGATAGGGGGTATAGTGGGAGAATATATTTCCCCCACTATACCCCCTCTTTTTTCATTTTATACTATGCAATACTATACTATCTTCTCTCGCTTTACGCTATACTATACTATATGTCCCCACTACTCACTACTGAGTGTTGAGAGTATAGGTTAGCGCACACAGAAAACGGTTTGTTGCGCCGGGCAGTTATCCAGGTGTACGCGAGCCTTAATGCCAGCACGTTACGCTGCTCGTACATGAAAAGACGTGGCAGTTGCTGGCACACGGACGAGCCGGTCGGATACCACATATCACTGTGATTGGCTGACACTACGTGTTGGGCACGACCGGCACGTTGCGGCTCGCGTTCGTGACCGCAGAACTAACGTTGTCACATGTGCGAGACCTTCCTCGCTTTCGAGACGTAGGCAGCCTCACTAAGTGTATTATTATATAGTATTTGCTCCTCTCACTCTTCCCAAACTCGACGAGCAAGGCAAGCGGGTGACGCTGTTTAATTACTGATTAAAAGTACTATTTCATACTCATTTTTGTAATAATTCAATATCACCCCCTTTCAACCTCAACAGCAGGTAAAGAATTTTCACTTCTAACGCGCGTGGCGGCCACGCACCTCTCTTCTTCTTTTTATACTTCATGGGATACATGCAAAATACTTAAAGACAAATTCTTTTTGCAGTATTTTCAAGATGCCGAAGATATTAATTATTCTCGATTCATTGATTGTTTATTTAACATTATAATAAATATATAAACACATATACAGATCACCCAATTTATTGCAAAACTGCATAGTGATTCGGTTTAACTTGTTTTCTTAAATGTAAAATCCATAATAATCGTCTAGATTTTAATTTCTCTTAATTCGTTCTATTTACGATTTTTTTACGTGAATACAGTATCATCAATGGATAATAAGTATACAATTCGACGAGAATCTTTGGGAGGGTTTAGATTTTATGAAACTTTGAGATTTTTTGGATTCTCCAAAACAATGAAGTCTGAGATTCTTGAAATCGAAGTTAGGAACAAAGCGTGCAAATTAGAATCTTGCATATTGCGTCTTCATTGTTTGATGAAACGGTATTCGCGTTAAAAATTTTAGTCAGATATCTTAAAATTTGCGAAAGTTCGAGCGATCACTGACGCAGCGGTTGAAATATATTTATTATAAAAAATCTAAAGCCATAATTTATTTGAGCATTATACACATCATGTTGATTTTTTATTCGATTTTTTTTTTAACAGTGACCAAACGCTAAACTCTTTTAGGGAAACCATGTAGATCCTTTTACCAGATAGAATGAATTAAGGGGGTCGAGTCAGGAAGAATTTGCAAAAAATTGATTTTTTAATTGTTTTTTTACACTCCTTAAGACCTTCCGCACCTATTTACCAAATTATACATCGAAATTTTGAAAAGTAGGCGAACCGCAGTGGAAATAGTAACGAACGTCATTAAAAACTGTGCAAACTGACAAGAAAAGTACCCGAGGTGTCCCCCTCTGATTTTGTTGAAACTCATGGATGTTATAGAACATTAAAAACTAAGCTACAAATATATATTTTTTTCCTGCGGAAAAACGGTTTTGAGAGATGAAACCACCCCCTAAAGTTGCACAGGTCAAGGGCCGATTTTGCAGTTTCACATACAAGCAGTGCATCGTTTTTGATGAAACAAACATTAAAATGTTTCTTATGCGAAGGAATGAAGAACCCACCGGATAATGAAAAAAAATATATTTTTAGGGGTCGAAACATCCTTGAACATCTACTTCTTGCACCCTACATTGAAAACTTGCAAATCGATTGGATTGAAAATTATGCTATTTTATAGCGGAAATAAAATTAAAGTTCACGAATTTTTGTATTTGTGCTAGAAAACAGTTTTAAGGGGACAAGCTACCCCTATCTGAGTTTTTACATTCCAGTTGTTTCCTTGTCATTCCAAATGTGTTTGCCGATACGAACTTTTATCGTTAAGCTAAAATGAATGATTCGCCGTTTTTTGTTAATTAGCAGGAATACTTAAGGGGACGGACCACCCTTTCTAGCGCCTTTTTTTAATAGATATTCAAAAGTTTCTGAACCACTGCTAAGAAATTTGATGATGGTACGACTTTCGTGTTCAGATAAACTTACCATTACGATCGGACTTATGATACGATTTCGTGTTTATCTTAACACGAAAGTCGTACCATCATTAAATTTCTTGGCAGTGGATCGGAAACTTTGGATATCTATTAAAAAACGGGCGAGAAAGGGTGGTCCGGGGGGAATCATTAATTTTAGCTTAATGAGAAGAGTTCGTATTGGCAAACACATTTGGAATGACAAGGTGACAACAAATACAAAAATACTTGAACTTTCATTTTATTTCCGCTATAAAACAGCATAATTTTCATTCCAATCGATTCGCAAGTTTTCAATGTAGGGTGCAAGAAGTAGATGTTCAAGGGTGTTTTAACCCCTTAAAATATATTATTTTTTTCATTATCTGGTGGGCTCTTCATTCCTTCGTATAAGAAACATTTTAATTTTTGTTTCATCAAAATCGATGCACTGCTTGTATGTGAAACTGCAAAATCGGCAATTGACCTGTGTAACTTTAGGGGGTGGTTTCAACCCTTGAAACCGTTTCTCCGCAGATAAAAAAAATACGTGTCGCTTAGTTTTCAATGCTCTATAATATCCATGAATTTCAACAAAATCAGAGGGGGACACCTCGGGTACTTTCCTTGTGAGACCTTGCGAAGCCAAATGGACTTATCGGTGCAAACTGAACCTTGCGACAAGTTGGAAATGTTAAAATATTTACTTGATGAACTACGCTACAAAAGAATTTTGAGATATATGAGGGTCGTTCAACAAGTACTTAGCCTACAAAAGAAAAACGAACATTCCTGAGAAGTGGCGATTTATTTTTCAACATAGTCTCCTTTTAGGTCTATCCACTTGGCCCAGCGATGCTCGAACTTTTTTAACCCGTTCAAAAAAATAATTTTTGTTGAGGTCGGCAAAATAGCCCTCCGTGGCGGCGATGACCTCCTCATTCGACCCAAATCTATTCCCAGCGAGTGACTTTTTTAGGTTTGGAAACAAATAAAAGTGACAAGGGGCCAAATCTGGTGAATAAGGTGGATGGGGCAGCAATTCGTAGCGCAGTTCAACCACTTTGGCCATGGCGACGGCGGAGGTGTGAGCCGGCGCGTTATCGTGGTGGAACAGCACTTTTTTCTTCGCCAAATGGGGCCGTTTTTTCTTCAATTCGGCGTCGAATCGGCCCAATAGGTCGGCATAGTAGAGCCCCGTGATAGTTTTACCCTTCTGGAGGTAATCGATGTGGATCACACACCTTGTGAGTCCCAGAAAACGGTGGCCATCACCTTACCGGCCGAAACAACAGTCTTCGCCTTCTTCGGAGCACGTTCGCCGGGTAAAGTCCACTGTTTTGACTGTTCCTTGGTCTCTGATGTGTACCAGTGAACCCATGTTTCGTCGACGGTCACGAAACGATGCAAGAACTCCGCCGGATTGCGCTTAAACAGCTTCAAACATTGCTCCGAAGTGGTCTCACGGTTGCGCTTGTTGTCCGGCGTAAGCAAACGCGGCACCCATCGCGCTGACAGCTTCCTCATGCCCAGTTCTTCGTGTAGAATATTATGCACCGTTCCTTCTGCGATGCCTACAGTCTCAGCTATCTCGCCAATCTTTAATCTGCGGTCTGTCAACACGAGATCGTGGATCTTTTTTACGTTTTCCTCCGTAGAAGCCGTTTTCGGGGCACCCGGGCGTGGTTCATCAAAAACCGACGTGCGACCACGAGCAAACTCGTTAAACCAATTCTTCACGGTCGCCATCGACGGAGAAGAGTCACCGTAGACAGCATCCAAGCGATCTTTGATTTCGCTGCGCGTTTTCCCTTCCAAAAACAAGAATCGAATCACCGAACGGTACTGCTCTTTTACATTTTTGTAAAACTGACTGACACGCTCCCTTCCAAAGGCTATCAAAACAGAACTAATGAAGGGAATTGAATGAAACTTTCACAGTAGGCTACTGAAAGTATGTACTGCACGATGGTAACACTGATCTGTAATAGCAGCGCTTTAGGGCGGTGAGGCTAAGTACTTGTTGAACGACCCTCGTATATACAACACTCCGTTCGTATATAGCACAGAAGTATAAGTATAGTACTTGTTATATACAAGTATACCTCTCTATAGTATAAAAATAAATCGCCGCCGCCACCGCCGCCGCCGCCGTGTACAAGAGTTGAGGGAGGTCTCCGTTATGAAGTCATTCCTTCTTGGGTCATTGGGTCGAAAAGACTCATTTTTAAAAGGCTCTGCGCAATACACCTCACTAGCACTGCTATGGGGCGTCTTTATTTTGTTTGGAGATTTTCAATTGTATCGAGTCATTAATAAAGAGTGTAATCCGTATCACTGCGGCAGTCAGTGAATCACACTGTTTATGACGATAATTTCTTATTATTCGCATCTGACCTGTTTTCGTATTTGACTCATATAAATCATATTAAACTGTTTATAATTTTGCTAAATATCTTTTTCAATAAATTTTAAACCAATTATGTTCTTGAAAAATGATTTACAAATAACTCAAAGGCAAGTTTTTCGATATTTTTCGCACGATTAAAAAATTCACAAATTTCCTTCTATGAGCAAGTGACTTTCTTCATTTTGGTTTCGTCATAGAGGGAGCATATGTGAATTTTAAAAAACGAGGAGGAAGCAATGCACAAGTTTCACTTTACACCATTTTTCTGTCCTGTTTATTCTGTTGGGAAATATGTCTTGCTCGAGTTTGAAGGTCTCGGGAAGTATTTCCCGAAAATTAAAAAAAATCTTGATTCTTTTTTCGATTTTTACCAAATTTAGTATCGAATAGTATGTGTGGGGGGTGTGGGGTGATTCAGTGCTGGTTGTGGTACGAAAAGACGGATTTATCACAAGAGTAATGCACAGTATTTATTCATAACCAATTACAAAATTAATTAGTAAAAATTAGTTGGCGCGGTGAATGAATTTGTGACTTGACAGAGAGTCGGTTGAGTTGTTGTCGCGGCGCTTGTTCGTTAGAAACTCTCCCGTCAACAAGAGAATTCCTGATAGTCTGCTTGTTGACGGAGAGAAAATATCGAAGAGAGGGTAGGAAAGTTTTTACGAGAAACCAAAGGTTTAGAAAATGCGGCAGGGTTTCAATCGCCTTCTGTACGATTTACCTCTGTATCAGTTGCCTCGAACGATTCCCATCTGTAAAATCTCCGTCGTGAACGATTGCCTTCTGTACGATTGCCGTTGTGAACGATTGCCTTCTGTACGGTCTCCGTCGTGAACGATTGCCTTCTGTACGATCTCCGCTACTTCAGTTCTGGAAATTCGTTCGGTCGGGCCCGAGATCTGCTTAGTCAGGCGCTTAACGCTTAACGCGGGGATTGTACGCCTTTGCGTACAATCCCCGTCGCGTACGATCCCCGTCGTTCGGAACTCTCTTAGCGGACAAGTGGGGGTATACTTGGGGCGCTCCACTAAATACTCCAGTGATTCTCAATTATTAATTTCGACAGTCGTAATGTCGAATTTCAACCGATCATTTGGATCAACTAACTATACGAAATCAATGAATTCAAGAAAGGTCTTATGTATTATTAAGCTTAAAAAAACGACCTTGTAAAATTCAAACGGATATAGCTCGAATACTGCTTGAGCAACCGTGCTGAAATTTTGCAAAAAAGCAAAGCTTTAAGCGCTCCTTGTTTGCAGATTTTCTTGTAAAATTTACTCAAGGATTTTACATTTCCTTGAATTTTTCAAAATAAAAATAAAAATAGCGCTGTAATTTTCGTAAAACTTTGAAGTACAATAAGACTGCAATTTTTTATTTCAATAGAGCATCATTAATGAGATAGTCGAAATTGAAAAATGCATTTGCTCACAGAGGAAACTTTATACTAATTCCCAAATAGTCTTTGCGAAAAATTTCGGGAATCGGATTTTCAATGGATCAAAGAGGAAAGCAAATTAATAAATTGGTGAGCGCTGATTAGGCGGAGTGTTTGAGATCACCAATGCGAAGTATTGAAAGTATCATGTTCTTGATCTGCATCGTATCATCGAAAAATTTCTTCTATCGCATTAGATTTTGGTTTGAAGATATTTTTTTCTTCACAATTCACATTAGTATGAATGTTCAACTTCAGCACACCTCTGCGTTATTGAAGTTATGCGCGCTACTGTAATTCTCACTATACACATATGTACTTTCCTCGACCGTTAGTCGAGTGGAAAAGAGATTTCCGCCATCCATAAATAAATAAATAATTAAATGAATAAGTCCACATTTATTTTTAACCGTCTATAGACCAGGTCGAATATTCCATAATTGATATGTATCTCCTCTATACTGATTAAAATAAATGGGATAAATATTTACAGTATGTTTGTCTATACCGTAATCCAAGCGAAGACATTTTTTAGAGCTTCAATGAGAACATTCATACTAATGTGATTGTACGCCTTTGCGTACAATCCCCGCGTTAAGCGTTAAGCGCCTGACTAAGCAGATCTCGGGCCCGACCGAACGAATTTCCAGAACTGAAGTAGCGGAGATCGTACAGAAGGCAATCGTTCACGACGGAGACCGTACAGAAGGCAATCGTTCACAACGGCAATCGTACAGAAGGCAATCGTTCACGACGGAGATTTTACAGATGGGAATCGTTCGAGGCAACTGATACAGAGGTAAATCGTACAGAAGGCGATTGAAACCCTGCCGAAAATGCAAGAGCGCGTGTGGGCCCTTTTGGTCGCCATAAGAGACTCCCCGTAAAACAGCCTCGTCTCGGGAGAGACTCGACTGGGACCCGTAAGCACTCGAGTTTTATGACAGGGAAAACTGAGACACGGTTGTTCTATTTTGTAGACGAAGGAATGAAAGGAGTCAAAGAAATAAATGCGTGAGAAAGAATCGAGTCCTTACAAAGAAATGACTGTATCGAAGAGAATGCATTTTGAAAATAAAATAAAATGAAATAAAATAAATGCGTATTTATATGTGACCAGAGAGTGGTGGCGACGCCGTCACCACATATGTAACGTTACTTTATTTGTGCAAAAAACATTTATGCGTTTTTTTTTGGAAAATTACCAAATTCGAAAAGTATTGCATTTCAAACATTTGTATTCTAATCATTTTTTGTTACTATGATCCTTCTAAATGATAGTATGTTAGATCAGAGTTTGCCTGATTTCAACAGGAATTACAACGTAACTGTCTCTCTAAAGACAGTACAATGAATGGATATGAAATATTAACAAGGAAATAATAAAACAATTGTTATTTATATTTTTGTATTTATTTATTTTTTTTTTATCAACTTATGTATGACAGTGTAACTTTGAAAGAGATAGCCTCTCTAACACGCTATACTTGTACGTGTCAGTCTGTACGAAAACACCACAAATCGTGTACAATGAGACGAGCACATTAACATAAGTATTTATAACTATTCATGCAAAAATCTTTGAAATCAACTGGAATTATCAAAAGCATCAAAAACTTGATGAAATGTCAGTGATATAATGGCGGTGGGTTGGTCTAAGAGCAGAAAGGACTGAACATTTCACGAGTGGAATTATAAAAGTCACGTTTGCCCTCATTACCTGGTTGTGACGCCTATTCGCTAAAAACATTGAATGAAACGGAAACTCGATTGCTGCCAACACATGTGGATGTTATATTAGTTTTCGTACATCGATTTCCGAAAGATTTGCTAATCAGGAATGGCCAAATGTATACACTTATGTATCTATTTTTTAACGTATATATTTATTTTCGACGTGTACGATTATACGAAACAACATAACCTTCGAAATATAACAGATGTGCAAAAAACATAATAATAAATCGACATTTTTTGTACTCTTTATGCCGTCGATACACTTATTTGAAAATGCAACGTGATCGTAAAATATGCGTCTTACGGATTGTCCCCACGAGATCTGACGAGCTCCAACGTCTGATTAAGTAAGTTTCCTTCCTTGCGGGTTTCTTTTTGTATCTCCCCTACTTCCTGGTGCAGTCGCGTAATGTTCACATTGATCTGTTTCAAGTCGTTTAATATTGTCTTTGTGTCGAGCGCCGGGTCCGATTTTTCTAAAAGTGGTTTCCACGATTCTTCAGCTGTACGTTGATTCGAGATTTTTACGAATTCATCATCGGCCACATCGGTTGGAACACTGATCGACTGGAAATCATTTATAAATTTTTTATCGTCTCTTTTCATGTAACTTTGACGAAAGCCTTCGTTCACGAAAACTCACCACTTTATCGAACTCGCCATTCTTGAAGATTCGTCCGAGTGGACGGTTACTCTCCGTAGCTCCCAGATCTTCGGAATAAATTCCGACGATTCCGAGAACAAAGACAAGCGAAACAGCAAAGAAGCGATGTTTCTCCATCGTTTGTACACAGTATACCGTTATCGAACGAACTATCGACTGTTGAGCTTCGTTGGGCTCCGTGCTCAACTCTGACCGTACGTTTCAAGAACTCGGCTTTTATATGCGAGGACCTGGCCAAGTACAGCACGCGCGCATGCGCGCGAACGATTTACCGACGCGCGTGCACCGCCCCTGTCCAATAAGCTCGCTCATTTGGCCATAACTTTGTAATGTATATTAGATGGTTTGTCACGATTATATTATTTGAATTTTGTTACTAGCGTCATTTACTGCTTCGTTTCCTCGTAAAAGAAGGTTTGTGGCGCATTTACAATAGCCCACATGCATATCTATATACCGAGCAATGTTCTAAGTACCATTTTCGATGGTGTTTAGAATTGACTGTGTGGTCTGAAAAGACCATTCTTCAAAAGAACAAACAAAATCACTTATCAATAGAATGTTTTTGCAAAATTACGTCAATGCGGGGTGTTACTTGTAAAACCAACCGACCCCATTGCTCTAAGTGGATAAAATAATTATTACGAAATTTTTCAATAGAATTATGCGATTGATTTATGAATTAAATAAACAAGAACACATGGCATTGAGAATTCAAACTGTGTTGTTTGAACATTTTTCAGATGCAGCGTCGAGTTTTCCCAAACATACCCAAACAAGGCCCAAGGAACCCAAACAATCCCAAATCATACCCCCCCATTATGACCGTGCATGCACCTTACATGCACCTTCTATAATACATTTTAACGTCCTTCCAGTGCTTAATTGAACTCCGTTTTCAATTTGTTATATAGCGAGCTGAATATTGTCTTAAATTATCAGAAAAGCATTTTGAACAAGTTCTCTCTTGGAATTGTCTATACGATTTTTTTTTTATCAAAATAAAAACAAAACGTGTATTTACTACTCTCAAACACGAGCCTCTTCCCTTGAAGACTGGTTAGTATTGAATTTGACGAGAGTTGGTCAACCAGTTCATATTATATATGCCATACAAAATTCTGAATGACATATTGTATAATATAAAATGTTCGACCATCAGTTCTCGTTAAATTGATCTAGTGTGTCTTTTATGCACGTATTTGCTTTATATGACGCAGGTCCGTTCTATTTAAGACGCTGTGTAAAAACGGGAGATGCTTGTACAGTTGTCGCTTATGTAAAACCGTAACATTTTTTTCCTCGCTTGCTATTTTTTATCGTTTCGTTTTGTTGGCACATTTGATAACGAGTCGCGTCGTACTAACGCTCTAAGACTTTCGCACTCGCCTACGAACTCATTTTGTATTTGAATTTAAATGCCATAATACATTTTAACGCACTTCCAGTGCTTAATTGAACTCCGTTTTCAATTTGTTATATAGCGAGCTGAATATTGTCTTTAATTATCAGAAAAGCATTTTGAACAAGTTCTCTCTTGGAATTGTCTATACGATTTTTTTTTTATCAAAATAAAAACACAACGTATATTTCCTATTCTCAAACACGAGCCTCTCCCCTTAAAGACTGGTTAGTATTGAATTTGACCAGGATCGGTCAACCAGTTCATATTATATATGCCATACAAAATTCTGAATGACATATTGTATAATATAAAATGTTCGACCACCAGTTCTCGTTAAATTGATCTAGTGTGTCTTTTATGCACGTATTTGCTTGATATGACGCAGGCCCGTTCTATCTATGACGCTGTGTAAAAAAGGGGGATGCTTGCACAGTTGTCGCTTGTGTAAAACCGTAATATATTTTTCCTCCCTTGCTATTTTTCACCGTTTCGTTTTGTTTGCTCATTTGATAACGAGTCGCGCCGCACTAACGCTCTAAGACTTTCGCACTCGTCTACGAACTTATTCTGTGTTTGAATTTAAGTGCTATAATACATAAAATTCAGCTCGAGTTGAAGCTTATGTGAATTCATTATGTGACTTCAATTAATTTGAGCAGTGGGACATTTCATAATTTTGAGATCACCCAACGCGTTTCGGACAAGCTTTGCATTGTAACAAACATGGTTACAAAGTGTACATAGTGTATAATCGGAGTACGCAGATATGCATTAGATACTGATTTATTTTCTTTTAATAACGATTATTACGAAGGATTCGAGATAGGTGTAGGTACACCACATCGCCTCCCGTTAATAAATATTATCTGCCGGGAATATTTAACGATTCGAATGCATTCATATTGTCATATTAGGGTGAATTTTTTTTTCTCAGTCCCCACCTGAAATTTTGTTGGATACGTCGAAAAACAAATTCCCCGAAAGTTACAGCCCTTAATATTAATTCTAAGTATTTTCCCTTAGTGTGAAAAGATTTTCCATCTAAAACACACGTAAACCGAATTTTTTTTTTTCAAAATTCTGTAACTCAGCCGCATTTTATGCTATCATATTGTTCTTGGATTCGATTTACTCAGAATAAAACAATCTAGAAAAGTGCCTATTGCGGCGAAAGTGTAAATTGTACTGGTGAGTTGGTACGGGTCACTGAAGTTGATTTTTACCCAAAATTCTGGTTTCTTTGCTGTTATCTCCGAAACCATTAACGTTACGAAAAAAATGTAAATGAAAAATTTGTTGGAAATTTAATTTCCTACAAAAAAGGTCGTATCGAACCAATTGCTTAGATTAGTATTTCTTGAGATATTGAATTTTAACATATGAGCAGTATACAATTTTTTCCGATTTATATTACCGTAAAAATTTTATACACATGTAATGTTAGCACAATATGTAATTAAACACTTCACCAACAGTTGGACGTTGGTTAATCAGCATGACGATACTAATATTAGGCCAAAACAGTTTGCAGCTTTTTGCGTCCTCAGCCAAAATTAATGATGTTTTATTATTTTATGAGCATTGTGAGTGTCCTTTGAATATTAAATTGAAAAGTTTAATGTCAATTCAGTTAAAAACATCAATGAAACGATAAAAATATTCTAAGATATTTTAGGCTGTATTTGATAAGAGGCGGGAACGGTCATTGTGTTGAGCGGTGTCATGACCGAAACCGAAGATCCGTCTGACACAGCTCTTTCGCCACTGTTAGCGATCTAATATAGTATAGACATCTGTGATACCGAGCTGAATATTTTCTCACGTGATCCGAAAAGCATTTAGAAAAAGTTCTCTTTTGGAATTGTCTATACGATTTTTTTTGGATCAAAACAAAACATATTGTTTAGACTTGCAAACGTGAGCCTCTCCCCTTAAGGCTGGTTAGTATTAAATTTCATGAGAATTGGTGGAATAGGTCATATTATATGCCATTCAAAATTTTGAATTTGCACCGTTTTTTCATAACTTTCGTTACTATTTCCGCTACGACTCACTTATTTTTCAAAAACTCGATTCACAATTTGGTAAATAGGTGCGAAAGGTCTCAAAAAGTGTAAGAAAATAATAATAAATATTTTTTTTTGCAAATTCCAGCTAACACGACCACCTTAATTCATTCTATCTGGTGAAAGGATCTACATGGCATCCATAAATGAGTTTATCGAATAATGTTCACCGTTTCAAAAGAAAATCAAGGAAATAATCAACGTGATTTATATAATACTCGAGTGAATTATTGCTTTAGATTTTTTATCCTAAATACTAGCTGACCCGGCGAACCTCGTACCGTCTAACAGTCAATGAATGTTGTGTTAACTTTTAGCTGAACTTAATTGAGGATTTTATTAACGTAATAAAATGAATACTACAAATTTATTAAGTTCAATAGTTTATTAGGATAATATATATAAAGAAAATAAAAATTCAATAAAAGTACAAAAATCAAGTATTTCAATGGCGTGTCAGCAAGGAATTTGCTTTATTGAAGCTATGTATTTTACTGCATGAGTTGCACTCGGATTGATTCTCTTCAGTGAAGCATCTTGTGATATACGACATTTTTCGTTTTGTTATCAGACGCAAGAACAAATAAAGCGGATGGCCAACCCTAAGACAACCCCCCCCCCCTCCCGGTTAGATGCCAAACCTAATTTATTTAAAAACTCATTTTATTCATAATAATTAACCCGACTAAAACTTTTACTGGAATCTTAAATAGCAATCCTTACGGGGACGAGTGCACAGTGACGAAAAATGAGTGTGTAGGACACGTGCAAAAGCGTATAGGTACTCGTTTACGGAATAAAAGAAAAACCGAGAAACTTGGAGGAAAGAAGGGGCTAACGGAGAGTCTCATTAAGAAATTGACGATTTACTACGGTCTGTCAATTCGTCGAAATTTGAACTCAGTTGAAGGTATTAAGAGAGCTATTATGGCAACATTAGACCATTATTGTTCCACCGATAAAAATCCTCGGCATGAAAATTGTCCAGAAGGCGCGGAGAGTTGGTGCGAATGGCGCAAGGCTCAAGCGGCGAATAATCTGGCATCGTTCAAACACCCGGCAAGATTAATTAATGACAATGTAGAGAAGCACATTCGTCCAATTTACGAAGATCTTTCAAATGACGATTTATTGACGCGGTGCTTAGGCGGACACACTCAAAATTCGAACGAATCGTTCAATTCGATTGTGTGGCGCCTAAATCCGAAACACGTAAATTCCGGCTATAAAATCGTCGAAATAGCAGCAAATATGGCTACAGGCATTTTCAACGAGGGTTATTCAGCTGTGCTTTCTACCATGCAGCTCCTCAATATTGTCATCGGGCAGCAGTGCAAAAATTTTGCTGACACCGTCGATGCTGAGCGCATAACGCGGGAGAACCGGCGCGCATCATTTTCCAGCAAGGAGGCTCGTACAGCTCGAAGATCGGAAAGCCTCCGCCAAAACGAGTTTTTTGAAGAAGAGGAAGGATTATTGTATGGCCCGGGGATAGCTGATTAACATCTAATTAGTGTAAGTATCCAAAAACTTATATTTTTTTGGACCGAAAACTTTAAAGCCCGTTTTCTCGAGTTTTCATTTTCACAAGTTTTAGAAAACGGTGCCGGCGATAGTAAAAACAATATATGTCCGATCGAAAAAAATCAAAGTGATCTAGCTTCAGTATTAAATTATCTTCTATTTGAACTAAAAAAGTTCGACAAAAGTACTATTTAAATTACTTGTTTTGCAACTTAAAGTGAATTTTTTTTTTCAAAAAAGTGAATTTTTTTTTCAAACTTCGAAAAAATTTGGAATTTCATCATTTCTTCGGTATTTTTTTAGTTCATATAGAAAAGGAACTTATAAAAATTAAAAAAAAATTTGGTTCGACTGTTTCAGATGCATCGCACGACCTCCATCACCGGCACCGATTTACAAGTCCAGACTCCAGGCGCCCCAGAAAAATCGTTACAACTTTGGAAAATTTCAATAATTTTTACCAATAAAAATTGTTTTTTAAAGCTTGAATATAATACACTATCGTCTCAAAATTTCGTTTACCGCAATCATTTCCTTCCCTTTCAAAAAAATTGCTGAAAAAACGCTTATTTTTCGGCTTCTAAAGCAGACTACTGCCTTAAAGGGATGTATCGCACGCACCGACCACTTCGAAAACGCGAAATGTACTTTCTCCGAAATGGCACAATTGATTAGGACGAAATAACGTTGACCACTGCAGTATGATGACTAAGCTTTCTTTCATCCTGACCGCGCGACCACCGCTGTCGGTTCGTTATTATTGGTATTAAAACCATTTATATTTCGTGAAGTCGACAAAGTGATATTAGTCTTCGCGATGCATCGAATTAATTATTGCATTGAAATGGGTTGAATAATAATCATTATTATTATTATTTTCTTTGTTCCAACGTATACCCTTCCGAGTTTTTACGTATGACCTCTCACAGGTCCATTTATTACCATTTTTCTCCCTGTCACTCCCTAACCGCACTTCGCTAAGCTGCGGAAAACCTTTGTCAATACAGACGGCTTACTTTTGAATGAGTTTCACTTGTGTTTACTATATCAGAAACTCAATAAAAATGCCTCCCACTCAACAGTCGGCGCACCAGTCAGTGCCCGGCAAAACGATCACTCATCCAAGTAGTGGACGTGGCCAAAACTGCTTAACTTGAGTGATCGTCGTTATCCGAAACGTTATTTGAAATCTGTCCACTTCATTTTGCTGCCTCTGCGCCAGCTCCAATCCTTGAAATAAAATAACAAATCCTGCTTCACCGAGAAACCGGTCGGTTCTGCCCAATTACCAAAAGTAAAAAATCACAATAGCTAACCAAGGTTTTTATTCTCTTAATCGTACACATTGACCCCGCTTTTGCGGACAGGTTTTAAAGTAAAAAACTTTTGGGTTGAAGCTTGCTATCAATTATTTTTTGTTTCTCCGCAGCCTTTTCCTCGGTCATTCGCTCGTGTCTCTCAACTGCATGATCAATTTCACCCGTGAGCTTCTTGATTGTCGTCTGAAATCCGTAATAATACGTCAAAGTTTTATCATGCAAGACCGGTGTTGGTTTCCTATCGACAATATAAATGTTTAGTCTTTGTAGGTACTTACAAAATATTGTCGTTGTTTATTAATCCGAATTAACTGTTTAATTCCGAATGGGACTGGTCTACCGTCTTTGAAAGAATAATCTGGCAAATTAGTCAACGGCCCAAATGCATTAGCATTATTGGTCAGACGGTTTCTGAAAGAGTGAGCTATATAAATGATTGATCGACGCATATACGAGAAATAATTATAATAAAAATTTATTACTCTGCTCTCCATTTTCGATCGAGGCGTACTGTTCCAGATGTGTGGAAGCTACTAGTTCGAAGATTCGTATCTAATAGATTTGAGAATGCGAAGGCCGGTTAATTATTAATTATTGTCGGAGTATGTGAGAGTAATGGCTAAAAAATTTATAAAATATTAGACTTGTTCCTTTATTCAGTTACTAGTACTCTCAATGCCAATGGGAGAAAAAGAGATAATGTGTGCGTTTCAAAATGACTCGCAGTACTGGATATACCATCAATTGTTTTGAATGCATACAGTGGGTAAAACTCTCTCTCGGTATTACGTCCGTTTGCATCTAACAAAATCTGATTGTAACTGATTAAACGAATAAGCCTTTTTTTTAAATCTAAAACTGCAAGAGTTCCGTTGAACTGGATAAGTGGCACCATAGGTGCGTTGTAATTTCCATTAACTCGTGTTTCAAGAATAAGTAGAGCAAACGTTTTTTGAGGTGTTGTCAACCTTTACCATCGCCTCCAGATAATGTGATACATCGATGGTCAGTAACAAAAAAAAACTATGATCCAACTCTCTGGGATTTACATTCAAGACAACAGTAAAAATCTCTCGTGTCGAGAATTGATTTATGAAGGGCAAGAGATTTTGCTTTTGGCCGAATTGTCAAGCATCTCTGAGAAAGATTCTTTACGAAATGGGCTGGCTTCCGCATTAGCGCAAGTTCATGATATACTCTAAAGTTGTTGCTAGATATTCTCCGAGCAGAACCGCCACTCCTTGCCAAGACTGTGCTAAACACATTTTATTATTCTCTTTCGATCTTCCGTAGTTATCATTGTCCTGTTTTATTGTACGAACATCACATTAACTTCTGCTCATTTGTTCCACATATTTTTTTATGCAACATACATGCATAGAAATGACGTATGCAACGAGATGAAATCTGTTCAGTGTGTCGTTAGCAATACAAACATTTACAAATCCCATTGCTCGTGTGATTTTCATACATCTTTACAAACGCATGGTTAGTGTGAAACCCATTTGAATGCGGGTGATATAATATGAATGGTGTTTATAGCAGGGTAAGAATGATGCACGGAGATTGTATCTCATCACCTTAAAACAGATGCACACGCGTTCTGATCAATTTGAAAACGCTATTTGCGATGACTGGGACATGACACAACCGATACAGAGATAGGCATCAAATTACAATTGTACTTTCTCTCAAACGTTGAATTATTTCCAAACGGCAAAAGCTCAACCACTTTTTGCCACAATTCTGTTTGAACTAAGCTAGTCTGAGCCAAATGAGTTGTGCCGTTTTGCAGAAAGTACAATTCCCCTTTAAATAGTGCATTGAAGGATGTGTATGTTCAAAAATGCCTAAGCGTAGATGGATCGGAGATGGTTCATTCGAGTGGAAAAAAAATAGTAGGTCCGCTCTGTAACTGCACCCTCAGAGAAAAATGTGTTAGCGCGTGCTGCTCTCTCTTTATCACAATTACAAGTGCGGCAAGGTGGAACAAAGTGGCTTGAATCTCCTGTTATGGTAAAAGCTTGACATAACCTCAAAAAATTACAATTCAATCATTTCATAGATGGTTAATATTTCAAGTGAAAGCGAAGTATTAACGGACAGAATAGGGATTCCGTTTCCGGTGCGTCTTCACTTCTATCTGAAAGATTAACGATTTTTAAGAAAAATTCAACAGAACATTACAGATATCTCCTCGCGATTATACCCATTTCACGTGTACTTTGAATGGTAAAAGTTTCGGAACTTACTAGCCACCCGAGATTGTATACGAATTATCAGTTTTCCAAACAGCATGATTGTTTCGCTGTTAAGAATTTCTTAATTCCAAACGAATTAAAATGCCGGTACGATATTATTGTTCGTTTCGATCACAGCGCACACGGTCTCGCGACCTCCGATCACCTCCGATAAAGCACAAAGCTCGTTTTTCTCTTGAGCTTCAGAATTCATCAGTGCTTCAGACGGATTTGTTAAGCTCCTGGCACAGTACAAAGAAATGAGAAACAAAAATAAAAATTAGCCAATCGACTGGCGCAGCTTCTCTAAAGTGTGTGCTGATTGGCTGATTTTTTTATTTCTATTTCGTATATGCTCGCATTGTGCCAAGAGCTTTCAACTAACATTATGATTGGTCCTTCTTCACCTATGTGAAGTTAGCCGGACAACTGAAACTTTACTTATTTTAGGTTTAATTCTTCGTTTGGTAGTTATTGGCAACGTAATGAAAATTTCTTCTGTCAATTTGACGGGGCCCGCTTAAGTAAAGCTTAAGGCCGGGTTGTTCCAACCTCTAGGTAAAGTGTCAGGTTGTTAACTGCCGGGTAAATTTTACTTGCTAGTTAAATGTCGGAGCGTTGTTCCACTTACATTTATGTGACTGTTAGTTACCCAGCGATATATTGCGATTAGTACTTCCGGAATTCTCTATCGCTATGTTCAAACCGTTCAAAGTGTTGCAGCTGTGGGAACATAACCTTTCTTTTACGAGTATATCTGAGTTCTTTGATCTAGTGAATATATATTGTGCTAAAATAAAATGTAAGTAAAAATGTATTAAAAGTTATATGTTTATCGATTTAAAGATGATGTTAATGGATGTAAATATATTGTATTGTATATTATTGCATTGTTATAAAAATTTATATATTTTCTTAATGTATTGTACATAGATGGCCGAATTAAAGAAGAGAGAAAGAGGGTCCAATTTTTCGGCGGACGAAATAAATACGCTCGTGTCCATAGTTTCCGAACATAATGGAGTTATTGACTGCAAGAAAACAGATGCCACAACGTGGCGACAAAAGGATAGAACGTGGGATACTATCACAGAATCTTTTAACTCGTGTTTGGCGGTTCCTCGCACAAAAAAAACGTTAAGGACTAAATACGAAGACATAAAGAAGAACGTTCGAAAAAAATATGCACACAACAAAATGGAACAATTCAAGACCGCCGGTGGAGCTTCCGTTTTGCAAAAACTTTCAAATATGGAGGAAAATGTGGCGACAATTATGGGCTCAACGATAGATGGGGGACCATCTATCTGGGATAGCGATAGAATTCCTGGTAAGTGAGGTTTTTTACATTAATTTGGAGCTTAGGGTGAAATGATACACAGACCAAACTCTCATGATTTCAAGAGAAATTGTTGTTTGGTGTTTCGCAATCATTTGTCGTAAATCGTATTTTCATTCAAAATATGAACACAGCGGCCCACTAATTATCACATACATACCGTAAACATTTTAAGTCATACTGATTTTGCGTTTTCGAAAATAGGTGTAAAACCTTTCGTATGTGTGTCTTTTCATATTACACTGATAGATTTTTATTATGTTTTTTAATATTACTTTTCCTCAACAGAAATGCATATTCAAAATACCGGTGTCGAAGATGACATTATGGATAAAGTTAACTATGAATCGCAGACACGGCAAATAGTAGGTATATTTTTAAAAACAGGCAAAAAATGTCTTGATTTACAATTTTTTATCAATATAACAAATGGATATGCTTAATTTTAAACAGGATGACGAAACACCTTTCGAAGATTTGGAGACCCTCTAATATTTGGAGGATGCTCACCACCACGAAGAAGCGGCACAAAGGACGACCACAAATGTCGTTAAAGAGCTTCCACCTAAGGGTGTTCCTTTATTGAAAAGGCCAATGACATTGGAAGTTAGGCCTGTGAAAAAAGCCAAAAGGGTCGGACAAGTCATTCTACCAAGTTGTGCATGTGAAGCTCCACCGCCGGTCTTGAATTGTTCCATTTTGTTGTGTGCATATTTTTTTCGAACGTTCTTCTTTATGTCTTCGTATTTAGTCCTTAACGTTTTTTTTTGTGCGAGGAACCGCCAAACACGAGTTAAAAGATTCTGTGATAGTATCCCACGTTCTATCCTTTTGTCGCCACGTTGTGGCATCTGTTTTCTTGCACTCAATAACTCCCTTATGTTCGGAAACTATGGACACGAGCGTATTTATTTCGTCCGCCGAAAAATTGGACCCTCTTTCTCTCTTCTTTAATTCGGCCATCTATTTACAATACATTAAGAAAATATATACATTTTTATAACAATGCAATAATATACAATACAATATATTTACATCCATTAACATCATCTTTAAATCGATACACATATAATTTTTAATACATTTTTACTTACATTTTATTTTAGCACAATATATATTCACTAGATCAAAGAACTCAGATATACTCGTTAAAGAAAGGTTATGTTCCCACAGCTGCAACACTTTGAACGGTTTGGACATAGCGATAGAGAATTCCGGAAGTACTAATCGCAATATATCGCTGGGTAACTAACAGTCACATAAATGTAAGTGGAACAACGCTCCGACATTTATTAGGCCGGGTTGTTCCAACCTCTAGGTAAAGTGTCAGGTAGGCTACTCGGCGGATAAACGCTCAACTAGCGTTTTTCCAACTCCCAGTTAAATTAAACCACCGGGTAAATGATGCTATTCGGCAGATAGTTTATACCATCCATAAAGTACCGAGTAGACTGTTTAACCTCCCGGTAAACGAGCGGAGAGCAATAGTGGGGGTATAAAACCGCTTGGTTGGGCCGCTTGTGGCGTCTGGGATGTAGTGCTCAACATAACCTATAATAATCAGTTACTTGAAATTGTTGCAATCTTACATCGTTCAATCGCTATAAATATTATTGCGTGAAGTGCCAAGTCTGAAAAGGAAAAGAATTATATTTCACGCCCTATGGCTTTATTCGAGATAAATCCGTTAATTTATAGTGATGAAGACGACGATGATGATTATGAAATTGAAATGATAGTGCGTGTACGAAAACCTTACACAATACGACCGCGTCCCGATTTATTTCATGATTATGATGACGAAGAATTTCTACGACGATTTCGATTCACTAAAAGAACGTTCCACATGATACTTGCCATTATTGAAGAAAGAATAAGAACCAGGACTGATAAGTAACTACCATTCATTTCCTTACTGTGAAGTTGATGTGTTGCAATGGATACGCAGTGTTATATTTGTTATTTTTACGCATAGATTATATGAATGAGCTACGCTTTTTCCATTTTATTCAATGTAAAATGTATATTTATACAATGCATATTGATTTTGTAGAAACCATGCTGTACCACCAAGGCTACAACTTTTGTTAACACTGCGGTACTACGCTACTGGAACCTTTCAAGCAGTGATTGGTGACTTAGGTGGCATTCATAAGTCAACAACATGTAGAATAATAAGAAAAGTGACAGAAGCCATAGCTTCTCTCTTACCATTATATATTAATTTTCCAATTACCAATGATGGCCAATGACGCAACAAAAGAGGTTTTTATCAAATCGCTCGTTTTCCAAGAGTCATAGGGGCTATTGATGGCACACATGTTAGACTGCAATCACCAGGTATGTGCATCATTAAAGTTCTTGCTATAAATTCAAAATGTACATTATTTAAAACTTTCATATATTTCAGGGGGACAGTACGCTGAGGTTTAAAGAAATAGAAAAGGTGTATTTTCTTTAAACGTACAGGCAATTTGTGACTATCGAATGAAATTTTTGGACATTGTGGCACGGTGGCCAGGTTCGAGTCATGACTCAACTATATTCAACGCCAGTAGAATACGTGCACGATTTCTTGATAGACAAATGGGGACAGGGATACTGCTTGGCGACAACGGGTACAGACGAAGTGCTAATAAATATAAATATATAATAATTGCGGAAAATCTCATCCAGCTCAATTATCAAAATATAAATAAAGGTACATGCGAGCCGGATGAAGTAATGAGAAAGGTCTCTTGATTCGGTGCGAGTTTTTGAGCGATCAGATGAAAGTAGAGATGGTCCAGATATACGGTTCATATTACCGTACTCTCGTAAGTCTGAAAAAAATGGTATTTTTAAACACGTAGTTCAACTACATATAGGGCAATCCACATGAACTCGGGGAACCTTTTGCCACGACTCTCTTCGATTAATTTAATTATTTTTTTATATTATTGTATCGTCGAAAACGTAAACACTAATTTTATTTTTTACTTTTTATATCTGGCCTGAATATTATATTTAAAAAATCAGTGTTCAAGTTTTCCATAATACAACGTCAAAAATAATTTACAAAATTGAAGAGGTTGGGATCAAACATTGTCCGAGTTCATGTGGTATGTCTCGTATACAATGTAGTATAAATATCAAATATTCATTGAACACATTACTGTACCTCGAAAAATAGGTATCAATTAACGACCCTCGGACGTTAACATCTTCATCAGCATCTCGTATATTTCCCCCTTGTACTTCCAACTGTGCCCGAGCATTTACAAAATCTACATCAATCGGCGGATTAGGCTCTGCTTCATCTACTGAAATATTGTGAAGCACTGCCGTTGCAACTATCACAGACTGAGCGAATGCTGGTCGCATTCTTAATCCGAATGTCAGGGCCGGAAACCGACGTTTCCATACTCCAAAAGTCCTTTCAATAATGTTTCGTGTGCGGATGTGCGATTCATTGTATAATTCCTGAGCCCGAGTCATTGTTTGTAACAGAGGGGTCAAGATAATATTTGAACAGGCATACCCGTTGTCGCCAAGCAGTATCCCTGTCCCCATTTGTCTATCAAGAAATCGTGCACGTATTCTACTGGCGTTGAATATAGTTGAGTCATGACTCGAACCTGGCCACCGTGCCACAATGTCCAAAAATTTCATTCGATAGTCACAAATTGCCTGTACGTTTAAAGAAAATACACCTTTTCTATTTCTATAAACCTCAGCGTACTGTCCCCCTGAAATATATGAAAGTTTTAAATAATGTACATTTTGAATTTATAGCAAGAACTTTGATGATGCACATACCTGGTGATTGCAGTCTAACATGTGTGCCATCAATAGCCCCTATGACTCTTGGAAAACGAGCGATTTGATAAAAAAATCTTTTGTTGCGTCGTTGGCCATCATTGGTAATTGGAAAATTAATATATAATGGTAAAAGAGAAGCTATGGCTTCTGTCACTTTTCTTATTATTCTACATGTTGTTGACTTATGAATGCCACCTAAGTCACCAATCACTGCTTGAAAGGTTCCAGTAGCGTAGTACCGCAGTGTTAACAAAAGTTGTAGCCTTGGTGGTACAGCATGATTTCTACAAAATCAATATGCGTTGTATAAATATACATTTTACATTGAATAAAATGGAAAAAGCGTAGCTCATTCATATAATCTATGAGTAAAAATAACAAATATAACACTGCGTATCCATTGCAACACATCAACTTCACAGTAAGGAAATGAATGGTAGTTACTTATCAGTCCTGGTTCTTATTCTTTCTTCAATAATGGCAAGTATCATGTGGAACGTTCTTTTAGTGAATCGAAATTGTCGTAAAAATTCTTCGTCATCATAATCATGAAATAAATCGGGACGCGGTCGTATTGTGTAAGGTTTTCCTACACGCACTATCATTTCAATTTCATAATCATCATCGTCGTCTTCATCACTGTAAATTAACGGATTTATCTCGAATAAAGCCATAGGGCGTGAAATATAATTCTTTTCCTTTTCAGACTTGGCACTTCACGCAATAATATTTATAGCGATTGAACGATGTAAGATTGCAACAATTTCAAGTAACTGATTATTATAGGTTATGTTGAGCACTACATCCCAGACGCCACAAGCGGCCCAACCAAGCGGTTTTATACCCCCACTATTGCTCTCCGCTCGTTTACCGGGAGGTTAAACAGTCTACACGGTACTTTATGGATGGTATAAACTATCTGCCGAATAGCATCATTTACCCGGAGGTTTAATTTAACTGGGAGTTGGAAAAACGCTAGTTGAGCGTTTATCCGCCGAGTAGCCTACCTGACACTTTACCTAGAGGTTGGAACAACCCGGCCTAAGTGGTCCAGTGCTGAGATTCCGTACTTGTCTACAGACAACTTTCGGTGTCGTTAGTGAGCTACAGCCAATTGCAAGGAAGATTCCAACGGAAAGGCGTGACTCTGATAGGCTATCACTCGCTAACGACATCGATAGTTGCTGTAGACAAGTACAGAATCTCAGCATTGGCACCGTTCGACACAATTCGGCCACAAATAGAGATTGTCCTGGGATGTGATTCTGTACCAGGGGCTGAATTCCGTATTTGTCTGCCAACAACCATCGGTGTCGTTAACGAGCGACAACCAATTGCAAGGAAGAATCCAGCGGAAAAGCGCGACCCTCATAAGCTATCGCTTGCTAACGACACCGATAGTTGTCGGTAGACGAGTACGGAATTCAGCCCCAGGCGCATCAGCATATCGTCTGACGCAAACGAGCGACAGTTTATGGGAGTCGCGCTTTTCCGCTGGAATCTTCCTTGCAATTGGCTGTCGCTCGTTTGCGTCAGACGCTATGCTGATGCGCCTGATACAGAATCGCACCCCTGAATCGTACAACGTTCGGAAACATGCAACGCCCGAACATTTACAAATCCGCAATAACGCGGTCCTGGAACATTATCTGTCCGGATGTACCGATAATGTATAGGTAATTTCTTCGGATATTTCGAAATACAAAACAATTCTCAATGCAAGAGTCGTCTAGTCGGCCATTTTATCTCATTCGAAACTTTAAAAATTCGGGACGTTGTAACATGACCCACATTTTGAGAGCTTCACGAGTGCGGGGAAGCTGTTCCTACGGGATTTTGAACGTTTCAACAGGAAAGAGATGTACACTTCTTTCTTCTCTGCTTTCGAGCAATAATTTACATTCATTTCCAACGATTCGAGACCGTATTAATGCGGATTATGGCATTCTTCGAGAGAAGCGTTTTTCGAAACGTTGCACGACTCGGAACATTTGAGTGCGTTCGCAAATTCATCCGTTTCCATCACTTTCTTCATCTGAGATGAAACGCAGATACATTCACGATGTACCCAGCGTGCGCTCGTTCATCTAAAGGTAATACACGCAAAATGCAAATGGTTCTGTGAGAAAAGAATTTTTTTTATTACCAGTGTTCTTTTGTTGTCGGTTTTTATGCACGAGATGTATGCCAAACGTTCTTTTATTCATCGTAAAAACAATGGAGTTGCATGTAAATCTTGTAATTAAATAAAGAAACGACAATAAAAGAACGCTTGTTAATAATAAAATAACGTTATTCTCAAGGGGACGTATCACATCCGCCTGTCACTTCGAAAACGATAAATGTACTTTTTCCGAAGTGACACAACCGATTTGGATGAAATAAGCTTAGCCACTGGAGTATGGTGGCAAAAAGTGGCTAAGCTTTTTTCATCCCGATCGGTTGTACCGTTTTGGAGAAAGTACCGATAAGACTGATAAGAATTTTCAGCTATCTCTCTCTCACATTCACGTATCACGTGGTACATTTGCGCCATTCTCTTGAGCAATCTTCCGGCCCACGGTTTTGTATACAGGTCTGGAAACTCCTCCGCCGAGAATGGACCTCTTAACGAAGCTGTTTTTAATTTCTGTAGCAGCCACTAGAGGCGTTACGATCAGATAATGCTAATCGACATAACCTGAAAAGCCTTCGATACTGCTATGCCTGCATGTTATGTTTATTTGGTGTAGATTTCTAAAGAGCATACATCTGAATTCTTATCATATGCCATAATTTACTATGTAAGATTAAGAATGAGGCAATATGCGCACCAGAAAAATTTTTAATTGAAAACGAAATTTGTTGTTAAGAAAAATTGTCGAAATTAACTACTGAATAAATCTTATGTTAAGTTTTTTCACGTGTTCCAGTTTTCGAAATCAAGGAAGTATGAATAAAAATAAATACTTTAATTTTTCTCTTTATTTGAGTTTTGTCAATATTCCGAAATGAACATTATTTAGTAACATGCCAAAAAAATAGTAGATTAAGGTAAGTAAAAATCAGCTCTTTACATTTTCTTACACTTTATTTTGTAGGTTTTGAAAAGTGTTCCAGTTTTCAAAATCAAGTAAGTACGAATGATAATCAATTCTTCAACTTTTATCTTTATTTGAGTACCTGCAATTTTCACAAAAATATAATGAAAAAGGATCAAAATAAATATATGAAACGGTTCGATGTATTTCTATGTTTGTAAATGAAAACTTTAGTTTATTTTATAGGATGTAAAAGAAAGTCTAACGGAGATCGATCCATCAAGAGGTAGACAACTATTTCGCCTAATATATATTCATATGAAAGGTATTTGTAAATAGTTTATATTTATCTTGCTCGGTTAACAGTTAGAATATTTAAAACCCGATTCAAATTAAGAGCATATTTATTCAGTATATTCATTAAAGATGACGGGATTAATAACTTATAATTACATATAATAAATATGTGTAACGCGGTGTCCATTAATGGGACAGAGACAGACAACCGCGAGAACTATCGAGGGGTTTTCAGGTTATGTCTATCGGCATTATCCGATCGCAACGCCTTTAGTGGCTGCTACAGAAATTAAAAACAGCTTCGTTAACGGGCCGCCCCACGCCGCTGAAATTTGACGGAGTTCCCCGACCTGTATACATGGAGCCTAGAGTAAAGGAGTGCAATCTCTAATGGGGAACGGCCGGAAAAGCGACCTCAAAAATTCAGCAAAAAAGGTGTCGCTGCGGTCGCAAGTTGATCCGAGTGAAGTGAGCAAGAAATAAACTGTACGTGGAACCTTGCTGAATCTAGGCACCTACGGTCAATATACACATGACCCTTCGGTGTAATTGAGTGTAATCACGCATCATCGTTAATATAACAGTTTTATGAAACTTTTAATTACTGCCAATCTGTAAAAGTAAGAACATAGATTAGCATTATATCGACTTTATAATATACTAACAAAAAGAAATGAAATAGCTTCGTAAAGGTTACAAAAAAAACCAATGTGATTTATATTTAACGAAATTTAAAGTACAATAGGTGATAAGATTGTGCAGTGATTATTCCAGGATCAATAAATAACTATAAAGACATCCCAGTTAAAAAATATAGACGATGAGCGTGTAATAAATAATGAGGTAAACATCGGGTTTAGGCGACCCTCCTCCGATTCCTTTCGTAATAGGCTCATCCGACGCGCTTTCGCACGCGAAACAACTTTTACCTCTGACAAAATTGGGGGACGTTATTTATTAAAAAGTTATTAACAAATAAAGTTTATAATTCATCAAGCTATTTTCTTTATACCAGCCAGTCTCAATCATCTTGTCCTTCACATGTGTTGTTAAGAATACCCCCTGAGTACATACAAAAAGTTTTATCCGTCGCTCATTGTTTGTTAAAAAGTTATTAACAAAAGAAGTTTCATAAAACTGTTATATTAACGTTGCGCGTGATTACACTCAGGTACACTGAAGTATCATGTGTATATTGACCGTAGGTGCCTAGCTTCAGCAAGGTTCCACGTACAGTTTATTTCTTGCTCACTTCACTCGGATAAACTTACGACCGCAGCGACACCTTTTTTGCTGAATTTTTATGCCGCTTCAGAGTACGAAGATTGGACTCCTTTACTCTAGGCTTCATGCCTGTATACAAGACCACGGTCTTATATACACGTCTGGAAACTCCTCCGCCGAGAGTGGTCCTCTTAACGAAGCTGTTTTTAATTTCTGTAGCAGTCACTAGAGGCGTTGCGATCAGATAATGCCGATAGACATAACTTGAAAACCCTTCGATACTGCTATGCGTGAATATTATGTTTATTTGGTGTACATCACAGTCTTTTAGTAATTATTTTATTAAAAATGACGAATCGGTGTGTGGTGCCTCATTGTAAAAGCAAAATAAACAAAAAATGTTGTACATTCAGAGTGCCTAAGAACATTGATATGTGGAAAAAGTGGGAACAATCTATCCCAGGCATTATAAAATTACAACACAGTGGTCGTGTATGTGACATTTTAACAATGAAGACATAGTTCGCGAATGGGTCAAGCTCGACGCAAATGGCCAAGTAATTGCACGGGTAAGTTTAATGAAAAGATTTTAAACATAGTTTAAGAAGATAGTTACTCATATCGTGTATTTTCAGTATGTAAGGGCCCATACAAAACAATGCGACACAAAGAGTTTGCTGTGCGAACAAGATTCGATGACATCTCAGTAGAAAAGGAAAATTGTGTGCCAGAGCATGGATATGCGAAACAAGTTTCGAATTCTGAACGAAATTCTCCAAGCAATGTTCCGTCCTTCGGAGTCACAAAATCGTCAATTCAAGGAATCAGTACTTGCCTTGGTAAGTTTCGTTAACAGAATGTATCTATTGCATCGTTAACAGAATGTATCTATTGCATCGTTAGTATATAAAAGAGGTGAAATAAAAGCAATTTAAACATACATAAATTTCTTCTATTGATATTTCAGATATCCCCGAAGTTCCGTCAAAAATATGAATCCTGTCCGGTGTGTCGAGAAGCTGTGAGTTTGAAAACCTGCTGTGGATCTTTAGAGTCGCAACTGGTACAAATGAAATCACGCGGTGGCCTGATTCACGCAAATCCTCATTTCTTTCATCCGATCCGTCACATCGAAGCATCATTTACAAAATTTTCCTCTCGTATTGATGCCTCCGATATAATTCTAGATGAAGTATTTAACTCATACACCTTCGCTTATCCCTGTAAAGAGCATGGATCTGAAATCTTATCAGACGCTATAATTTACTATGCAAGATTAAAAATGAGGCAATATGCGCACCAGGAAAATTTTAAACTCAAAAAGAAATTTGTTTTTAAGAAAAAATTGTCGAAATTAACTACTGAATAAATCTTATGTTAAGTTTTTGCGAGTGTTCGAGTTTTCGAAATCAAGGAAGTATGAATAAAAATAAATACTTGAATTTTTATCTTTATTTGAGTTTTGTCAATATTCCGAAATGGACGGTTTTAGTAGCATGCCAAAAAATAGTAGATTAAGGTAAGTAAAAATCAGCTCTTTACATTTTCTTACACCTTATTTTTTAGGTTTTTGAAAAGTGTCACCAGTTTTCAAAATCAAGTAAGTATGAATGAAAATAAATTCTTCATCTTTTATCTTTATTTGAGTACCTGCAATTTTCACAAAAATATAATGAAAAAGGATCAAATTCAATATATAAAACGTTTCGATGTATATCTATTTTTGTAAATGATAACTTTTGTTTATTTTATAGGATTTGAAAGAAAGTCTAACGGAGATCGAACCATCAAGAGGTATACAACTAATTCACCTAATATATATTCATATGACAGATATTTACAAATAGTTTATATTTATCGCTCGGTTAACAGTTAGAATGTTTAAAACCCGATTCAAATTGAGACCATATTTTTTCAGTATATTCATTAAAGTTGACGGGATTAATAACTTATAATTACATATAATGAATATGTGTAACGCGGTGGATTCCGTTAGTGCAGTGTTGCCAGGTGGTCTATGCGGATTCCCCCCAGGTTCATTTTGTTTCCCCCTAGAAATCCCCTAGATTGCCCCCACCCGCCGCCAGGCCATTGTTCATTGTGCCAACGGCGAAGTGTCAACTTTTGTCAGCTCGAACGGTACTTGGTACGCACCCTAGATGGCGGTGCAGTTTGGTTTGAATTTCAAAAAAATGAATACCTACTTTAATAAATACAAGACTGTTTAATCGTAATTAATATAGTAATGATATATTTCTTTTGTCTATTTTTTTATATTTGAGTATTTGCAATTGTACCTAAATACCAACGAACTTCAAACACGTTTACGTGTCAATGCTCTGCCACGTATGTCGCGATTTTCAATTCGGCTTCCTTTCGTTGTTGGGACAGAGTTAGTTTAGTGAATGTACCGATTTTCGGTAAAGCGGCAATGGTGTCCTGATTTTTGGTAGCCTGTGTGTGTTTTTTCGATAAAGAATGATCTTGTATAGTTTTCTTATGAGCGATGAGAATCGACTTGCAATAAGCACAAAACGCTTTGGTTGAGTCCCCGTCAGGCGATGATTTTAACCACCCTATATATCGTATGAAGGAGATTTATTTAAACGTCATTATGTACGTAGAATTAGTCAACAAAATGTAGAGGATATACATATACAAATGAACTTATAAATTTAGGAATGAACTCTCGAAATCAACGAAAAATCCATGTAGCTTTCAGCGAAGATCTACAATAACAACCTACCTTTAAAATTAGGTTCAAATTCCCAATTTTTAACGTACATTTGCGAGTACGTTTTTTTACCACTTTCGTTTTTGGGCATATTTATTCTTTTATGCATCAATAAAACTATTTTAATTGTTAATATATCGGGATTTCCCCGTTTAGTATATAATATATAAGAGCAAATCCACAATAATCGACTAGAGACTTCAGATGAACGAGACTGTTTGTTGTGATCTACAATCTAGACTGGCTTCACAACGAAAAAGCGTTCTGAAGTCAGTCTAGATTCTAGACTGACTTCAGAACGCTCAAACACAACACAAATTTTGAGACATCCACGCGTTTCCGAAAAAGCGGAACGCGTGGAAGTCTCATAATTTATGGCTTTATGATCCCCTAAAATACCCTGACGATTCAGAATCCCCTTAAAAAAACCTCTAAACATATTTTACCCCTGTTTCTCCCCTAAGACACGTAGAACTCCCCTAAATCTAGGGGGAAACCCCCTAACCTGGCAACACTGCGTTAGTGGGACAGAGACGGACAACCGCGAGAACTATCGAGGGGTTTTCAGGTTATGTCTATCGGCATTATCTGATCGCAACGCCTTTACTGGCTGTTGCAGAAATTAAAAACAGCTTCGTTAACGGGCCGTCCCCCACCACTGAAATTTGAGGGAGTTTCCAGGCCTGTGTACAAGACCGTGATTCGGCCGGATGAATTCGCGAACGCACCCATTGTTTTTGTCGCGAATTGACGGCGACCCTTTGACATCACTGCTCTATTGACGACAGCTCTGGGCATCTCTCGGACAGCTCAGGACAGCTTTCGACAGCTTGTTATAGACGTTTGAACGCATACAGTATTTTCTGAAGTTTCTGTAATTTCGTCCGTCTGGCGAAATCATTAAAGGACTAGCATCATGAACGCTTAGTAAGTTTCAACTATACTGTAACGAAAAAATCCAAACAAACCTTCCAAGCCTCAGGTGAGGTTTTTTTTAGACAGCAGGGTGTTTGGTCAATGATTGAATTCAATTCGACGGCAAACATACATTGTAATGACAATATTCCTGTATGTCTTCAAACATTTCTACTGCTTGTTCGCAAAATTATGATAAATATTGAGTATTTACTGAGATATACGGGGTTGAAGTTTAAGGTTAGAAGCACCTAAGGATTGGAGGATTAATTCCAAACATTAATAAATTTAGTTAGAACGTTAGAGCACAAGGCTGGTAGAATACTTCTGCTGGGTGTAAAATAAGATATTAGTGCTTAATTTTGACAGTAACATTTACAATCTTCATTTTAATCCTTTGCCCTACAATTTAAGTTTCAACAGCGTGGTCACGAAACGTAAACACGACTGCCCAGCCTATGGACCATTCCACGCTTCTGCAAAGCACACGAGCGTATTCGGTTTGAGTCCGACCAGTGTACCACTACCACTGTACTACGGGTTATACTCGTGATAAACAGTTTTGGCCCGACAGATATAATACGGGTCAGGATCGTGATTCAAAGTTTTGGCCTGAATACCTGTCCACAAATCTCACATGTGATTGGAAGGGTTAATTATCGATTAAGAACAGATTTTTTAGAAGGGATATCAGTGCTAATTTCTTAGCACAAAAAAAAACCCCATATTTAGCAGGGATTTTTTTTCCAGTTTATCTAAATCATAATCAAAAGAGTTAAAATTTCCTGATAAGACCCAATGTTGCACGCCACAGTTTGGAGTAAGTGCGAGCGAAATGCATGCCGATTTGTTTTCATACTTCCCTTCCGAATCAGTTAATGATTTTAAAAAAAAGTGAAGTTCTTAGTTACTTTTTGCATCAATACCGTAGTAGCTGATCGAATTTCATCCCAATCAATTCTGCCATTTTGGAGAAATTACCTATTGCGTTTCATAGTGGTCACAGCTATCGTGACACATTGCTTTATGGCAAGGGTGCACAGTGTACATGTACCGCTGTACATATGAATGCGAGAGATGCAGCTGCAAAACGAGATTTGTAATTTCTATGCAACAGTGAAGATTCTCG
This sequence comes from Oxytorus armatus, assembly GCA_958009045.1. Taxonomy (NCBI): domain Eukaryota; kingdom Metazoa; phylum Arthropoda; class Insecta; order Hymenoptera; family Ichneumonidae; genus Oxytorus; species Oxytorus armatus. The sequence goes on along the minus strand of OY253747.1, from coordinate 2,380,208 downwards.
AAATATCAAAAGCCGAGCCACTTTTTACTACAATTTTGTATTGGATAAGTTCATGTTATCCCCATTGGTTGCGTTGTGTCCGAGAAACAAAAAGAGTACGCGAATCGGTGACTCAATTATCAATTCACATATAAACACTGTTCCGCACTTGCGAGACGTGCGACAACAAATGTCAAAAGAATATCCAATATTCACAAGCCGTCGACCGAGAAGCCACTCGATTCCCAAAGAGCAAAAACTAGCAATATACAGAACTAGTCAAATATAGAGTCAAAAATAATAAATTAGAATTAAAGTAGAATCAAGTAAATCCACTAAAATAATTCCTCGTTATCAAAGGCCAATAATGGTCTCTCGTAGAGATATTAGAGTCTTGCAATTGCGTTACCTTTCCTTCAACGTTTCTGCCGTTTGAATTCTGTTTTCGTCGGGCAAAGATTCGAAAATTTTACTTATTCTCCGAACGACAATAACGGGCTACTCTTGGAAACATTTCAATTTTCGCGGTGATTACAAAAACTTTCTCTATCGGGAAGTTATGGCGTGAGATGCAGTCAGGAGCGCGAAAAAATGAGTTTTTTCAATAATTTTTTTTTATATTAATTAAGTTCATTTCATAAAACTGATTACACAGAGTTTTAATATCATGTTTCAACTTGACTTTGGCAAAACTACAAACAATAAAAATTAATTATTTATAAAAATATCGCTATCTTTCTGGACCCCCTTTTCCAAGTAGCGCTTCGCGGTGACCAACATAAAATTTTACTGAATCATCTGGTATAAAAAAACCAAATAAAAATCATTAGTTTAATAATAAATCTAGTCCTTAATCGTAGCTTTTTTTTTTTTTGAAAATTAACAAAATGGCGGCTTTTAACAGAAAACTCTCGATTTTCGACTAAAAAATCACTCGTTTTTGTTTAAAAAAAATAGTATTTTTCAAAAAAAATGAAAAACCTATGATCATGAACTAGTTTTTAATGATATTAATAAGCAGTAAACATTTCATCAAAATCTATCGAGTGGTTGTTGAATTATAATGGTCATCGACTTGAGAAACATAGTTTCGAGAAAAACGCATTTAAAGTTTTTCAATGTATATATTAGTAAAATTTTGAGCTCGGTGGATGAAGCTAAACTTTTTAAATGTATTTTGATCCACTGAATTCGAATATTACATTTTTTTGCCGAAAAGTCGAGCATTCAATTGTTTATAGCCAATTTTTTAAACAATTTTTCAAAAAATTATAGTTTTTCGGGGTGAATTAATGTTCTTTAAATATTTTGGGCAATTTCGAAACGAAAGTATTCTCTATAAAATCTTGCTAAAGCTCATAGTTTTTGAGTTATACATTTTTCCGAACTAGCTGATTAAAGCTTTCGTTACTGTTTTGATTGAAGCCCTGCCATGGGGACCCGAGGCCCCTCCACTAATTGTGGGATATCTCGGAGACTATTAATCGGATTAACTTGAAATTTTCAGAGAATATTTTCGAAACATAATAGTTAAAAAAAAAAAAAATCGATTTTTTGAAAATTCTAACTGCATCTCACTCGTTAATAAAAATAAGTCCGAAAGAATGAATAAAAACCAATACCGGGACGTAACAGTACATAAGAAGTGATAATGTTAAAGACGATACACATCGACTGTATAAAAAACTATATAAAAATTCGACGAGTAAAGCATTATCTCGACCTACCTGCACCTGCTCCAAAATCAACAAAGCACGAATCTACGCGTGACATAAGTCTTTACCCATAAAGGATAAGAGTGAAACGTTACGAGTTATATCCAAATATCGTGACCCCAACATATTCCCCCAAAATGTCGTCTTTCGTATTTTGAAAAATAATTACTGAAGATGAATGTATGGATTTGGGTTTTTTCCAGTGATCAAGAGAGACTTGGAATATCGGGAAATTCGTTTGACCGATGGGTACACCGAACGGATCTACCAGCCGATTCCACAATAACGAAGATGCAACATCAATATTGGGTGACCAAGCAAACTCTGTCCCGAAAACTGGGGAAAAAAGAAGACGAATGCATAGTTGCATCTGACGCAGAGTTAGATGCAAAATTAGAGCTCTTCAGGAGCATTCAAGAGTCCTGCGCGTACTTACAAAGAGTCATCGATAAATATCAAGAACGTTTATGCAGTGAGTTTCATTCTATACTTATTCTCATGGAATTTAAGGGAGGGGTAAAGGTTTCAGCGTTAAAAAAAACACTTTTTTTGCGATTTTTTTTCTCAAATATGGATTGAGCAATTTTATTCGAACCTTTTGTACAATATTGAGCATACTTTTGACAATGTTATGTAATTTTTTCATGCAGAAATATTGAAGCATAAGCCCGTAACAGAGCTTCCGCCAGAACGTCTTGGAAAAAAAAACAATTTGCGGTGTTCACTATAACTCGGCCGGAAATTATCTGAAAATGAAAAACCATGAAAATTTAGTCAAATTATAATCAAATCTTCCCCCCAACGTTCTCTGATAATTTTTTTTTTCATTTAAAAATTTTTGGCGGCCATCTAAAGTGTGAACTGTTATTTTCCACGAAAAATTCCGCCATTTTGTGGGTGGGAAACACCCTTAAAGTAAAAAAAAAAAGTTTAACTAAACGTTGGGGGGAGGTATTTTATATGTAGAAAATATGTACAAATTTTGAAATGAATCGGTCAAGTAGTTTTTAAATGGCAGTGAACACGGACTTTGAAAAAGTAGTTTTGAGAAAAACGCGTCTAAAGTTTATGAAGTAAAAAAGTGAAGAAAAAAATGTTTTTTTTCCAACTTACACAGAATCGTCGATTCCAGCTCCTTTCTTCGCTCGTTTCTTCTTTTAAAATATTGTAGTGTATAGTATACACTATATACTATATACACAATAGCAATGAATAAACTGTATACCTGTTCGACAGCTGCACTGCTAGCCCGACCGCCCGCAGCTGTTAGAGGTATAGCGTTAAGGGAGAACACCACTGTGACCCCCTGTTTTTTTTCACATTTCCAAGAATTTTTTTTTGTGCGAAAAAAAAAAGATATTCGAAAAATTTTTTTGGGTTTTGTTCCTTGTTTATTAATGTATCAAAAAACATTTTTTTCACATTTTTCACGCCGCATGGTGGTGCTGGGGAAGCTCTCGCGTCAGGTGCTGTCATCTCCGTGGCACGCAGCAGAACTCTCTTCAACGTCGATCTGAAAAAAAATACCGAGTGTTTTCGTTAATAATATGATATTTTGAAGAGAAGTACATAGGGATTTGGAAAAATATTGTTTTAAAAAAAATAGGCACGCCTTTGAAATTAAAGTTATTTTCAAAGGCGTGCCTATTTTTTTTTAAACTATATTTTTCCAAATCCCTATGTACTTCTCTTCAAAATATCATATTATTAACGAAAACACTCGGTATTCTTTTTCAGATCGACGTTGAAGAGAGTTCCGCTGCGTGCCGCGGAGATGACAGCATCTGACGCGAGAGCTTCCTCAGCGCCACCATGCGGCGTAAAAAATGTGAAAACAATGTTTTTTGATACATTAATAAACAAGGAACAAAACCCAAACAAATTTTTCGATTATCTCTTTTTTTTCCCACAAAAAAAAATTCTTGAAAAATGTGAAAAAAACAGGGGGTCACAGTGGTGTTCTCCCTTAAAGGCCAGAGGATTAATAAGACAATAACTTCAAGAATATTGCTTAGATCGGTTTAAAATTTTAAAGACATATTCTTGAAATGTTAAACAATGAGATAAGACAGAAAAAAAATTCGATTTTTCGAAAGTGAAAACCGTTACCCCGCCCTTAACGCTATCTAGAACAAAACAATTCTTTCACACACTTTTTGTTGCGAACACTTGTTTAAATAGCAGATACGATTTATTCTAGATTTAGCACAAGAGGAAAACGCTATGGGGCGTTTTTTAAAAGAGACGAGTAAACAAGATAAAACCAGGGCTGGAAAAATGATGTCCGCTGTTGGAAAATCATTATCCTATTCAGGACAGCAACGCCTCGCTCTGCGCGCACCCTTGGTGAGACTGTATCAAGAGGTTGAGACATTCAGGCAACGAGCTATCGAAGATACGCTGCAAAATGTACAATCTATGGAGAAAGCGAGGACGGAGTATCGTGCGGCTTTGTCTTGGATGAAAAACATATCTCAGGAATTGGATCCGGATACATCGAAGCAGCTCGAACGCTTCAGAAAGGTTCAGATTCGTGTGAGACGGTAAGATTTTTTGTATTGTTTCTGACGGGGCGCTGATCCATCAAATTCGTAAAGACGATAGAGGTGGTAGCGAATCAATAGGACAGGAATTTTGCACTCGTTGTGAACATAACGAATTCCCTGATATCAACAACATAATATGCCGACAAACTATGGCTGCATTCCTCGATTCAGCTTTTGCGCAGAACTGTGCAGATATGCAAACAGAAAATCGTTCTTTTATTCTCGTTCTTTTATGGTCAACCATTGTCGAAGATACACGAGCGGTGTTTCCAGAAACTTAACAGGTGCTTAACGGGAATGCTGAGGATCCTTTCTTAAAAAAGACATGGCACTCGATTCTCGAAACTCTCGAAATGCGAGATAAATATATCGAATTTCGAAGCCAGTTTATCGTCAATCTGATTGGTTGTCGTAAAGCGCGCGTAATTCAAACACGATTTAGTTCACTATGAAACAACATCTATGGTATACAAAGATTTAATAAGATTAAAGATTCAATAGATCATTGACTCTCGCCCAATGCAATTCTCAAAATTTAAAAACCTTATATAATAAAGAAATGCGAGATAAATATATCGAATTTTGAAGCCCGTTTATCGTCAATCCGATTGGTTGTCGTAAAGCGCGCGTAATTCAAACACGATTTCGTTCACCATGAAACAACATCTATAGTATACAAAGATTCAATAAGATCGAAGATTCAATAGATTATTGACTCTCGCCCAATGCAATTCTCATAATTTAAAAACCTGATAATAAATTATTTACTATTTAACGAAATGACAACCGATCGAGACGAAATAATCTTAGCGACTGCAGTATGTTGACAAAATCCGTTGTGCCGTTTGGGAAAAAGTATCTATAAGAATTTGCAGTTGATTCTTAATCTGAAGGACAAGTTCGAAATACGAAACATTCAAGCGCGAGAGAAGCGAGCGCTTTGCTAGTGAGAATAAAAGAACGTATAGAGACAAATGGGCTGTAGACCAGATGTGTCTGGAATTTAGGCTGCACCAAAAAAGCTGAAGGAACACAGCCTATATATTGCGCAAAAGAGCGCGAAAAAAAATATTCAAACGAGTAAGGACAGATGGCGCTGCGGTGGATTTTTACCAAATGGCGACGGTTGCTTTCTTGTTGAACAGACCGCATGTGTAGAGCGAGTGGTGCAAAATCCTTGTTTAGGGGGTGCGTTCGGGATGCGATACTTCTAGCCCAGTACCTATATTCGTTTTCAGTCCGCCACGTTTTAATAAACGTGGCGGACATTTTAGATTTTCGGTAGTTTCGACAAGTAAATGTTAATGAAGGAACTGGCACCTCACGAATTATCAAGTTCTTAATCAAACACCATTTAGGTTACATGGTGCCTATTGCCTAAGTTATGGCCCACGTGTCAGGGAAATTGTAGATCTGGTACGAATAGCACGCAACCTAGATGGCGTTTGTTCATAAATTCAACGCATCCCGATAGAATCACGGACGGTAGTTCCACGTTCAAATTCGTTGCACTTTGTACCCGTTTCCTTTTGTCCATTGAACTAAACGTTTCATCAGCATTCTTTAAACTTAATTTCGATTCAATTGGAAAACTTTTAACATATTGATGTCTTCATTGGCTAACATAGCTTCAGACTTACCAGGTGCTAAGTGAATAATCATAACTATGGAACTAAATCAGCGTTACTTCACTGACGTTTATATTGTGGCTTTTCGTTTAGACATTTTCTGTATTCCTGACCTGTATTCATAGCCAGTAATTATATGTTGGAACATCTTAAGGTAGTTCATTTGAGATCGGTGGCGGGAAATAGGAGGAAATGTCGGCGCGGCCGTTCGCGGTGTGCGGGTCATGCATGAATTCGAGAGACTCGCGCCGTTGACTCTCAATATCTTAAAAAGTAAACGGTAAAACATTCTCAATTTTTTTTTTCTCTTTCAGCATATTCGTATAATGTCCCTCTAGCCTTCTCTCTTTTGTTGTTCAATTATTAAATTACATTTGGACGGTGCAACAAAAAATGTTTCATCGCACAGTGGGCAAAAAGGTAGAAATCGTGGCCAATAAACCAACTTCATAATTTTGACATGAAATCATAATTTTTCACACATTAATACGTCAGAGCGGACGCAGAGAAAATATTGTGGCTATTAAGGTTGAAATGTTCTTACAATGAGTAGTTGAATGAAAACAAATTGCGTAAAGAATGCGATGGTTCATTATGTTATAAATATAATAAATTTCAACGAATTTTGCAAATCTAAATGTGGGATATGGTTTTTGTCCTTACTAATGGTCGTAGGTATGAGAAAAAAAATTAAAATTATGGAAAATTAAACATGATTTTGAACACGGTTATCAAAACCTTACTTTCAGTAAGACTTGTCGTCCTTTGCAGCTCCTCATCATACTTTGGAATGTCGTCAACTTTAGGCAACCCTTGATATCAGCAATTGAAAATTATCGTTGCATTCGTTAATTATCGACGAATAAAATGCGCCTGCTACTTTTTGCAACTTTTCATCTGAACTTTTAATATTAATGTTTGCACAGAGTACGGACCAGAAAACCGAAAAAATGTCCAAAATACTAAAAGTGCATCAAATGCTATGAAATGTGGTACTCAAGGGTTTTCGGGGTCGCTGATTCCGAATTCGTACTCAAAATTCAGAAATTCAAAATGGCGGATCCAATATGGCGGGCGAAAATACTAAAAATGATTCGATTGTGCTGAAATTCTGTACTAATGAGTTTTCGGGGTCGCTGATTCCGAATCCGTACTCAAAATTCAGAAATTCAAGATGGCGGATCCAATATGGCAGACGATAATGCTAAAGAAGCCTCGATTTGAAATTTTGAACTAATACATACGTTCGTGGCTGAATCTAGCCAGCATCCATTTAAGGACCCAAATCTATCTTTTCTCCTTTTCGCTCATTGCCATTTCTTATTCCGTTTACTTTTGAGAGCGCCTACAATTTTTTTTCAATGTATTCCTCTAAATTTATATTCAATTTTTCCAGAATGTAATTTACAGCCACAACTGTATCTTTTTCGATAAATTTATCTGACAATTATTGAATTAGCGAACAGGAGAAAAGATAGATTTGGGTCCTTAAATGGGTGCTGGCTAGGTTTAGTCACGAACGTATGTATTAGTTCCAAATTTCAAATCGAGGCATCTTTAGCATTTTAGCCCACCATATTGGATCCGCCATCTTGAATTTCTGTATTTTGAGTAGGGATTCCGAATCAGCCACCCCGAAGACTTATTAGTACAGAATTTCAGCACAATAGAATCATTTTTAGCATTTTCGCCCGCCATTTTGAATTTCTGAATTTTGAGTACGGATTCGGAATCAGCGACCCCGAAAACTTGTTAGTACAGAATTTCAGCACAATCGAATCATTTTTAGTATTTTCGCCCGCCATATTCGATTCGCCATTTTGAATTTCTGAATTTTGAGTACGGATTCGGAATCAGCGACCCCGAAAACTTATTAGTACAGAATTTCAGCACAATCGAATGATTTTTAGTATTTTCGCCCGCCATATTCGATCCGCCATTTTGAATTTCTGAATTTTGAGTACGGATTCGGAATCAGCGATCCCGAAAACCCCCCAATACCATAATTCACCGCGATTGGAGCACTTTTTGTATTTTGGCCACGATTTCTGCCTTTTTGCCCACCGATGCAGCGGTGCATGCATGCTAATCAGGCTAGATTTACGTATCTCAAGTATGGAACGGGACCTTAAAAATTGCACAGGCGTTCAGATAGCATCTCAATTAACAGGTGAGCAAAGTTTCAGATTTCGTGAATAAGGTACGCCGTGGATGAACTACCTTAAACCGTTATCTTAAGTTGGCGTTACGAGGCGACTTGACATCGCCTTATAGCAGGGCTCACGACTGCAGCCGGATCCGCGCATTATCCGGGTATTCGGATTACCAAACGGGGATTCAGGTCCGGATCATTCGAATAATTCGGATTAACCGGATTACGTGGATCCAATCCCGGTAAAACCAAAAGAAAAACATGCGGAACGTTATATTGCTGATTGAAATAACAATAATGGCTCAATTTGAGTGAAATTCAGTGATTGATTTTTTTTTTTTTTTTTTTTTAATACCTGATTTGATTTCCGACGTTTAAATCTGATAATTTGGAATGATGGGTCGTTATAGCTCAGCAGATTGTAAAGTGCGAGCTTTTTGTATGAGCTTAAGTATACTCGAGTTTGTACTACTGTCGGTAAATCGATTTTTTTTTAATTTCGGTTTTTCAAAAGCGATCCAGGATTTTTCAATGAAATATTTTGGCATGTTTCGGGATCAACATCTACTCGATCCCAGAAATCCGTCTGTAATAATTTTCGTATAAATTGAACTACGTGTTTCATTTTCCTTCACCGCATCAGACCCGCCATTTATAATTAAGTTTTTTAATAATTATTTTAAACGTACTTTTGATTAAATATTTCAGTTAGAAATTCGAATTTAGCTATCTTAAAACTCTTCAGCACCAATTTTTGTACAAGTAAATTACTTTTCGACTACTCAACTCAGTAAGTTGATTTACCACGGACAATTTAGAATTCCCCTTTTAAAGAAGACGATGTCACACGAGATATCTCGAAATGCGATTTATTTCCGAAGCCGGCTAACTCTTCATTATGATTGGTCATTGATGTCGTGCTCGAAGTACGATCGAGTGCGTACTTCAGATCATTCGATCGTAGATGACGAACCTAACCTACAAAGCAGCGCGCTAAGCGTGCATATCGATCCTAGTATCGAAAAAATTTGCACTAATTCGGATGTTTCTCTTTGCCACGCAGCGACAAGAAGGCGTTCGACATCCAAGCTCTTGACTGCCTTCAAAAAGTTGACTTACTCGCGGCAGCACGATGTAACATGTTTAGTCATGCTCTGGTCTTGTACCAAAGTACATTGCTCAACTTTACATTGAAGTCAGCGCAGGCGTACGCAACGATAGCAAATAGCTTCAAAGGTTATCAACAATACGATTTCATGATAGTGAAGGAGCTCGCGGAAACCTCGAGTAGATTGGCTAAAGAAACGGGTGGTGGGGATGGCGATGAGGATAAGGGCAAGTACGTTAAAGCACAACATTGTCGGCATCTTCCATAATTTGAATATTTCACGGTGAACCATGTCTTGTTTCAGATTACCATTTTTTGAGACCGAATATCATGACAACGTAGAACAAGCTCAAGAAGCCAACACAATAGATGATAATTCGGTGCCTGGCGAAGGTGCTGACGAGAAGCTCGTCAATATTGACACCGATTCCGACCAAAGTTTGAACAAAAATATTTCCCATACGAGTAGCGTAACCAAAGACATGTACAATGCGCCGGCCGTAGCGAACGACCGTAAAAATATATTCGACGAGATGATCGTTGGGGAGGAACAATTCAATGGGATGCAAGTGCGGAACCTCGAACTGGAGAAGAATTTGACGGAGCTGGATTTGGCGATGGATTCGTTCACCGGCAATGGCGCTGTTTTTGATTTCAATAAGGCAGCGTCGCTCGCACCTGAGAGTACGCAAGAGCATAATCATCAATCGCTTCAGCTTTTAACCTCGGAAAATGTGGCATTGCTCGAAGATATTCTCAACAGTGCTCCAAATTTCAGTGCCGAATGGGACTCGATTTCCGACGATACATTCTTGCCACCGGGGATTTTAGAGCAAAGCCTGGGCGACGCGATTCTCGGCGTTGGCGAAGAACGAAAGACCCTTTGTGGAACGGTGGATAAGGCAAGATCCGCGGAATCAGTTATTACGATTTATTTTAGAAGTGTTCCAATTGGTGGGACACGTTTCAGATCAAATTGTAGGCCAGGTTTATTTTGGGAAACTACATGAAATTTGCGTATTCACTTGACGTCATAATCGGAGGAGCGTTTGATAACAGTCCCTAATCCTTTTTCACATCGTTCGGCAGAGACTCAAGAAATTAACTATTTATCATAGATAATCACGTCATAACGAAAAAGTCGCACTAGAGATTAGATTGTACAATATTTTCGTGCTCAAATGAGTAAAAAATTTGTTAGCACAGAAACCCGATATTTAAAAACGCTCGTAAGAATTTGTCAAAATAATTATTTTACGAAAACGTTTCTATGAAGAGCAAAATTAATTGTACGTCCTAACATAAATGTTTCAATTTTCTTCAATCTCTATTAATCGGTCAATCGACTTAAATCAATTCGCGTTCGTTTCTGGACATTCTCATTCGTTTCGTATTCGTTTATGCATAACCTAATAAGGACATTCATTTCATCGAAATAACATTTTTATTCGTCCTCGATATAAACAATTTATCAGAAAATACTTTTTATTAGATAAAAAAGGGATCGCACTAAAAATTTATAATTACGATCCAACAACCCTCTTTTATCTAATAAAAAGTATTTTCTGATAAATTGTTTATATCGAGGACAAGTAAAAATGTTATTTCTATGAAATGAATGTCCTTATTAGGTCGTGCATAAACGAACACAAATTTATTCAAGTCAATTGTTCGTTTAACAGAGATTGAAGAAAATTCAAAGATTTATCTTAGGACCTACAATTAATTTTGCTTCCTCATAGAAAGGTTTTCGTAAAGTAATTATTTTGATAAATACTTACGAGTGTTTTTTCAATTTCCCAAATAACCGGAAAACTGCATTTAAACGAAGTACCTCGACGGATATGTGTATGTGGGGGAATAACTTGTAAACTTAAAATGTTTGTGCACAAGTAAACCTGCAGTTCTTTCTTGGTTTACTACAATTTTCGTTAATATTACGCAAGTCTTCCAAAAAGTTCTAAATCCCATAAATCATGGAACGCTTGAATATTGTTAACGAAAAATTGTAGTAAACTATATGGGATTGCAGCTTGTGTACGCAAAATTTCAGCACGATTGTTCAAGACGTTTTAAACATATAAGCGTTTAATGTTTACAAGTTATTCCCCACATACATACATCCGTTGAGATATTTTTTTGAAATGTGGTCTTCCGGTTACTTGGAAAATTTTAAACACTAGTAAGAATTTATCAAAATAATGATTTCACGAAAACAACTGTTTTTATGAGGAAACAAAATTGATTGTCGGTCCTACGATGTTTGAATTTCCTTCAATCTTTGTTAAACGAGCAATTTGAATAAATTCGCATGCGTTTATGTACATTCTTACTCGTATTCGTCTATGGCCAACCAAATGAGGACATTTATCTCATAGAAATAACATTTTCAATTGTCCTCTATATAAAAAATTTTACAGAAAATACATTTTATTAGACAAAAAAAAGCTCATTCTATCGAAAGAATAAATTTTATCTTCATTGAGCACGAAAATATTGTATAATCCAATATCTAGAGTAACTTTTTCATTATAACATAATCATTTTCTATGATAAATAGCGGAAAAAGAACGGGGAACTGTTGTCAAACACTCCTGCGAGGTGATGTCATAAGCCCGAGCGGCCATAAGCCCAAACGGACGTGAGCTCAAACGGTCATAAGCACAAATTGTCGTAACCTTGAACGCCCATAACCCTGAACGGTCGTGAACCCAAACGGTCATAAGACCGAATGGTAATAAGCCCGAGCGGTGATAAGCCCAATCGGTCGTGAGCTCAAACGGCCATAAACACAAATTGTCATAAGCTCAAACGGTCATAACCCCGAACGGCCATGAACCCAAACGTTCATAAGACCGAACAGTAATAAGCCCGAGCGGTCATAAGCCCGAACGGTCATAAACCCGAACGGTCATAAACCCAAACGGCTATGAACCCGAGCGGTCATAAGACCGAACGGTCATGAGTCCGACCGGTCGTAAGACCGAACGGTAATAAGCCCGAGCGGTCAATAGCCCAAACTGTCATAATCTAAAACATTTATTAACCCAAATTGTCATAAGCTTAAACGGTTATACGACGGAATTGTTTTGAGCTCTAACGGTCATAAATCCGAACGGTAGTTACATTGGACCATTTCTAATTTATTCCTCGAATGGTCGATTCAAAGATCCTGTTAGAGAGAGCAGATTCAAATCTACTCTCTCTAACAACAGGATCTTCGAATAACAGAATAATCAATTCTGTTATTCGAATGTTTCACATTTTCGTCGTCATAGACTACGAATCTATTTATTATTTAATTCATTTCGCTATTTTCCGTGACATTTCCTTGATCACACGTGACACGTGACAGAATTTTCGGCCAATCGACGTCATTTAGCGGACGAAGGAACAAATTATGAATTTTTCAATGTAACGATCGTTCGGTCTTGTAACTATTCGGGTTTATGACCGTTCAAGCTTAAAACAGTTCTGCCTTATAACCGTTTGGGCTTGTGGTAATATGAGCTTACGACCGATCGGGTTTACAACCAATTGGGTTTATGACCGTTTGAGCTTAAGACAATTTGGGCTAATAACTATTTGAGCTTATGACAGTTTAGGCTATTGACCGCTCGGGTTCATGACCGTTCGAGTTTATGACCGTTCGGGTTCATGACCGTTCGGTCTTATGACCGCTCGGGTTCATGACCATTCGGGGTTATGACCGTTCGAGCTTATGACAATTTGTGCTTATGACCGTTTGGGCATATGACCGCTCGGGCTTATGACATCACCCCCACTCTTGCGATCATAACGTCAAGCGAATGACGTCATGGCGCCAATTTCACGTCATCTCGTAAAATGTACCTCACCTACAACTTCACGCAGTACGCGGGCCATCAGTTGAAACTCCCTGATGTATATTGATTGTGTAACCGGCCTTTTTTTTTTCCTATTTTTTAGAAGAAGCACGCTGGAAAAGCAAATGAGAATTCCTGGCTGGATTTGTTCGCTGAACTGGATCCTTTAGCGACCAACGCCATGGAAAGTCTCACGAAGTCGGGTGATAGCAATGCTCCAGCTTAGTAGTTCAGGATACGATACACCTGCTACTGTACGAAGTACGTAAAGTTGAATACAATAAAACGTTTTCGGGGGTATCACCGATTCACCCGATAATCGCGATTTCACGAATATTGCTTGAAACTCGGTAATTATTCTTTCAACAGTATATCCCGGATGACGAATGAACGCCGAATAGAGTATAAACCTACGAAAAATTTCATCAATTTAAACACGAACACACTTTGTACTTCTATCTACCGGTGACCACTGAAAATCAATGGTCCGACGGAACTTGGAAAGGCGGTACTACAAACATCAATCAATTTATTCGTCATTGTCCGGAAACTGAACATTCCATATGTGGGGCTTTAAGAATATACGACGAGCACATCGCCTGCGTTAATATAAAGTTCTAACGGTTGTCAAAGAACTTTTACCAAAGATTAGAGGATTTCTACCAAAGTTAATAGCTCCTAAAAACACACAAATTGTGCCGAAATATTAAATTAAATTTCGCGTATAAGTGTCATTGTTGCGTGTCGCGATAACTTATCGATTTCAGCGGTACGATTAACTCATCCCTACCTCTGTTCATTTTGAATTTCACTGTATCTATATTTATTTGTTTCCAGTAATGCAGTTAATTGAGCGTGTCGCCACGGTAAAATGTCTAATTATAAAATTGACTATACAAGGTTATATTAAAAAGTATACCCCAAAAACAGCGCGACAGGGTACATGAATATTCATACCTTTTGGCGTGTGGGAATCCGACGATGCGTTTGCGTAAAAAATTTTCATTGCTTTTTCAATAAGAAAAGTATACCTATTCGGTTGTGTCGACACACGGAGTTTGTTTGCGCGGAGTTTTGTTTTTACTCGCGCTAAGTCGAGATATTCAGGTCGCCCATATTGTTAGATGCGCAGGAAGAGTTAAAAGATGGCGCTTGGACGAGATTTTGCATGCGTTAGGTAATTTTTTATTTATTTTTTCATAATTTTGAATTAAATTATGATTAAATTAATAAAATCATCGTCTTTTTTTAGTTTAATATGTTTCGACACAAACGATAAAAAGGTGAATTACACAACGCGCCCTATGATAACGCCGACAGTGCTGCGGTATATTTGGAGGCTCCCCCACGCGGTGTAACTCGCGCAGCCAATCAGATCGTCCGTTCAAAACGCGCAAGTTCACGCAAAGTGATTCGGACTATCCGATTGGCTGCGTGATTATCGCCAGTGCCATCACGCGACGCACCCGAGTTACGCCGCAGGAGGAAGCACCCATGTCGCGTGAACGTAGCTTCTTACGTCGGTCGGACAGATCACGTGGCCCAAAATATATCCAATTAGCGTGGAGAAAATTCCGCGCAAACAAACTCACAGTTTCCGTCCCGCGTCGTCAGATTCTCAGCGCCATTTTTATATCTCAACTGCTACAAAGGACCACGATTGTTTTTTTTTTTCCTTCCTTCCTGCTACCGGGTTCGACCTATATAACAAAATAAATACTTCGGACTAGCGATACGCGTGTTATGTGCTGTTAGATAACGAGTATCGAACGAATTCATTTATCGTTGCATTTTTTTCCAGCTCGGTTGTCGCAACAACTTTCTTTTTCAACGCACCGCACTACAAAACGATGATACGATCCCCTCTCAACTTTATCGTCAGCACATGAAAAGTTGTTGAAACTTTGCTCGAACGAATTTTTAAGGAGAAATTAGCGTGTATCTTAGCTCAAGAGTCAAAGAATTGTGCCATTGCGGTCTTCACTCTGAAACAATACGTAATGATGATTATCCGATGATCGAGCGAGTCAGGCGAAACGATTTCGGATGTCGGAAAGGAAAACATCGTACTTACTTATCGAACAATTGCGAATCTTTCGTGTGGCGTAACTGTTGCAAGATTTGGTAGAGACCCAATTCGCGCAGACGTGCCTGACGTTGCGCAGCACCGGGTTCTTCTCGCCATACTAGGTTGCACACGCAGAAAATAGCCGCGACTTTCAGTTTCACGTTGCTATGCATCTTTACGAGAAGTAAACGATTTTAGTGCGCCAAAATCCGAGTTATGAGATTGTTATGCATGCTCCTAAATGATGAGCTTTCGGATGATGCTGAAGTTTGCAACGTTGGAACGGAACGAAAATAAGTTTTTTTTAATACAAATTTGTATTTTAAGCATTGCTTGTGCTCTTCTGGATCACCATTATAGGGGGAGGGATTGAAAAAATCGTACACCGTGCTGTAATGACATTCTCAGATCTTTCATGATCGATATAGGTTTTTGGTCTCTATGGGAGACCCCGACAAAGTTTGAACGATTTTAATCGTCCGGAACCCACCCTGGGGGGGGGGGGGCTGGATAAATCTTACACCGGACGTTTTTTTAAATAAAAAAAAAACTTCCGTTGCGTTCCGACGATGCAAACTTCAACATCATGCTTTCGGAGGTAGAACCTTCCGATTTCGCAACCCTCAGGTTGTAAATCCAGGTACAACCTTTCAGATTTTGTTTGAATTTGAATATATTGCGCGAGTTACGTATGACTCATTTTTGCAACTATTTCCTTACTACCATCAGGTTCTTTCCAAATGGAGTATGAGGGCAACATTTTAGAAAATGCTTTTTATTTCGATAGCGATAAATCGCAAATCGTTTTGTGTCAAAGACCAAAGGATACCGTAGTCCATCTTGTCTTGTTCATTGTTTCGTTTAGCTTAATTTAGTTTTCATTAAATTGAAAAATAAATTCCGAACAATTTCAAATTGAGCACAGTATTGAAAAATTGAAAGCGTCAGATTCTTACTACTCGTAATTCTACTGCGAATTATGCGTGCACTTTGGGAATATTCGGTTCGAAAATTGTAGTCATTATTTCTACTTGTCGACTCGATATTTG
Source organism: Oxytorus armatus (assembly GCA_958009045.1). Taxonomy (NCBI): domain Eukaryota; kingdom Metazoa; phylum Arthropoda; class Insecta; order Hymenoptera; family Ichneumonidae; genus Oxytorus; species Oxytorus armatus. The sequence continues at coordinate 2,364,118 of OY253747.1, read as the reverse complement.
CCAAACGGGCATATTTTGATCAATGAAAAGAGACAAATTCAGCCTAATTATTTCTGTACAATCTTTGGACCTTTTCGAACCGTCGCACTCTGTTAGTTTACGGGACAAATCGAATTTCAGTTCTGTTCAAAGTGCTTCTGTTTGAAACTGCGACTGCGTCAATTCAGTAAGTGTATATACATTAGGGTGGTTCTTTATTTGGTGATGTTGGAAATTCTTTGGTATTGTTCCTTGAAAGTAATCAACATATCCAGAAAAAAAATTGGGCGCAAGCGGAACTTTGTCCAATAATTCTAACCCACCCCACCGAGCTGGCGAATTTTTTTATGAAAAAATGCATGCATTCAAAATTTTGTTAAGAAAATTGTTTATTATTTCAAAACTATTCATGATAAAAAAATTTTATATTTTGTTTTTATAGGAAATTTGATGCTCTACAAAAAAGGTATCTTGTAAAATTCTTGTGAATCTAATATTTATCACGTTATTAGCAAAAAACTGTCATAATTTATTCCAAAAGTCCATCATTATGGCCAAAACAGGAGTTTGACGTCGAAAAACTGTAATGTATTCTTCATATGCAATTAGAAATATGAAGAGATACGTAGTGCACTCAATAACGGTATGTGAACGATATTTAAATTTTCAATTTTATCAATTTCATTATCATTCATGATAAATTTTTCTTCTTTGATCGATAAGGACATTGATTCGATCGATTTCTTCGATTCGATTTCTTTATCAGTTCCAAATCGATGGCTTTTTTCGAAAGATTTGAAATCAAATCCGCATTTTTTGATATCGATGTGAGCGAGTGGATTTCTAATGAAAATTATTTACAAGGCTTAAAAATAGTTAAAGGAATTAAAGTGGTTAACGATGTTGCGGAAAGAGGAGTGAAACTTATTACGGAGTACAATGATCGTCTCACTTATGATGAAGATCAGTAACAAGTCATTGTACAAATGATTGAAGAATATTTTTTTTAAATCCTGATATTAACAAAGCAACTTTGCTCCAACCGATGTAATTCATTATTGTAAGTTGATTATTAAAATATATGACATCATTCATTATAATTCAAAATAAGATTGATAAAATTGAAAATTTGAATATTGTTTACATTTCATTGTTGAGTGCGCTACGTATTTCATCATAATCTTATATACATACGAAAAATAAATTGCAGCTATTCGACGTCAAACTCCTGTTTTGACCATAATGATCGACTTTTGGAATAAATGATGACAGTTTTTTGCTAATTACGTGATAAATATTAGATTCACGAGAATTTCACAAGATACCTTTTTTGTAGAGCATTATATTTCCTACAAAAACGTTATATAAAATTCTTTTATCATAAATAGTTTTTAAATAATAAACAATTTTTTTTAACAAAATGCTGTCGAATTTTTATATGAAAAAATGCACGCATTCAAAATTTTGTTAAGAAAATTGTTTATTATCTCAAAACTATTCATGATAAAAAAATTTTATATTGTGTTTTCATAGGAAATTGAATGCTCTACAAAAAAGGTATCTTGTAAAATTCTTGCGATTCTAATATTTATCACGTCATTAGCAAAAAAAACTGTCATCATTTATTCCAAAAGTCCATCATTATGGCCAAAACAGGAGTTTGACGTCGAAAAACTGTAATGTATTCTTCATATGCAATTAGAAATATGAAGAGATACGTAGTGCACTCAATAACAGTATGTGAACGATATTTAAATTTTTTATTTTATCAATTTTATTATCATTCATAATAAATTTGTCTTCTTTGATCGATAAGGGCATTGATTTCTTTATCAGTTCCAAATCGATGGCTTTTTTCGAAAGATTTGAAATCAACTCCGCATTTTTTTATATCGATGTGAGCGAGTGGATTTCTAATGAAAATTATTTACAAGGCATAAAAATAGTTAAAGGAATTAAAGTGGTTAACGATGATGCAGAAAGAGGAGTGAAACTTATTACAGAGTACAATGATCGTCTCACTTATGATGAAGATCAGAAACAATTCATTGTACAAATAATTGAAGAATATTTAAAAAAAATCCTGATATTAACAAAGCAACTTTGCTCCAACCGATGTAATTCATTATTGTACGTTGATTTTTAAAATATATGACCTCATTCATTATAATTCACAATAAAATTGATAAAATTGAAAATTTGAATATTGTTTACATTTCATTGTTGAGTGCGCTACGTATTTCTTCATAATCTTATATACATACGAAAAATAAATTGCAGCTATTCGACGTCAAACTCCTGTTTTGACCATAATGATCGACTTTTGGAATAAATGATGACAGTTTTTTGCTAATTACGTGATAAATATTAGATTCACGAGAATTTCACAAGATACCTTTTTTGTAGAGCATTATATTTCCTACAAAAACGTTATATAAAATTCTTTTATCATAAATAGTTTTGAAATAATAAACAATTTTCTTAACAAAATTTTGAATGCATGCATTTTTTCATATAAAAATTCAGCAGCTCGGTGGGGTGGGTTAGAATTATTGGACAAAATTCCCCTTGCGCGCAATTTTTTTTTCTAGATATGTTGATCACTTTTGAGGAACAATACCAAAGAATTTCCAACATCACCAAATTAAGAACTACCCTAATATACATCAACGAAAAAACTTCCGAGGAATAAGAATATGTTTTAGATTTTTGTAAATCATGTGCAATTTGAATTATTTGAAGTTTGGATTATTTTTTTCTCGTTTTAATTTGAGGAAAGCAGAAAAAATATATATATTTGCAGAATATAAGTACCACGGTACATTTTTTTTTGCGTCATCGACGGATTTCGAGATAGATTTGTTAAAAAAAAATCCTTATCGTTAATATTGTCATTGTCCTATATTTTTTTTAAAACGTGATGGGAGTGAAATTAGTCGCGACAGTCACGAGAAATTAAAAAATATATTCAAATTAGCGCCAAAATCTAAACGGTTGCCCCAAACGACCCGTCATTTAGGACACCGTATTTGCACAATGAAAAATTCTTAAAAATCTAACCATATAGTCCATGAGTTTCTTAAGTACATCTTCATTGGCCATTATGTGATCTCGGGCCCGATCTCCGTCAGCCACATTCGCCAGGATGCATAGCGCCTGCTCTTTAACGTCCGCTGGGTGTTCCGGATCTTCGAGAACGAGCACGACAGCTTGCATAACGTGCGCCGCATGTTCGTCCATGATACGGTCAATGTGCGCTTTGGTCGAGAGCAAATTTCGGAGCAGACCGAGTGTCTTCATGAGAACCGCGAGTTCTGAATCGGCCAAAAGTCGAAATATTTGGTCGGTTCCAAGGCACGAGAGTATTTGCGATTTGACTCGCTGTTCAGCTTGAAAAGCAACATTCATCAAGGCCCAAATGCCATTTAGACGCAACGCCGGATCGGGTCGCTTCGTTAGCGAGCACAGAAGCTCGACACCGCCGGATTCGAGGATAGGTTCCTTACTTGGACTGAACTCTAACAGTAGATTACATAACGTACTGGACGCTACGGTAAGAAGGTCCTCCTCGCCTTCTCCTCGGCCTACATACACGTTGGCAATTCAAGCATTTCAAATTAAAGGTCGAACAACAAAACCATAAACCATATCGGAATTTGAATATGGTAAAGTTTCGAACCGCGCACAAGTTACGAGCAAGCTTTGGCTGCGTTCCTTGATTCAGCTTTTTTTTGCTGAAGCCTAAATCCCAGATGCATCTTGGCTACAACCCAAATGTCCTTAGTTCTTAGGGCAATGTCTGTGGAATTAGTGTTAAAATACGAAAGCTGGTAGCTTCCCAGTCGAACCCTGAAATAATATATTTAGTTGAAACCTGCCAAATAATATATTTAGTAGAACCCTGAAATAATATATTAAGTTGAAAAACGGAAACCCCGCTGATGTATCTTCGACAATGGTTGACCATAAAAGAACGACACGAAGCCGAAATAAAAGAACGATTTTTTTTTAAATATCCGCGCATATGTGCGTAAAAGCTGAATCAGAGAACGCATCCTTTAACGAAACACGATGAGGGAAACCATCCGGGTATATCATTGCTGTGCGCGGAACGCACACTCGGTTACTTATGCACTGAGGACAAGAGATGATGTTGAAGTTTGCATCGTTGGAATGCAACGAAAATATATATTTTTATATCATTCGCCCTTAAGGTTGAATTTTCTAAGATAAAAATCGTTAAAATGATTCTTTTGGGGTCTCCTTTAAGGACCTGGGCCTAAATGGTCAAGAGAAGCGAGAGTAATGCCGAAAATAAAAAATTTCAAAAGCCTATTTCCGTTGCCTTCCAACGATGCAAACTTCGACATCATGACAAGAGGGTCGACATAGTAATTGATAAATATGCCATAGACTCACCTTCCAGTCCCTTGTCAGCGCCATGAAGCAACTGCATCAAAGGTCTCCAAACAGCGTGATCTTGAAAAGTAGTCCTCAATTGTTGTACACTCCTCGAGAGTGAATGGAGACACCTAACGGCCGCTAAACGTACCCGCGGTCCTCCTGGATCCTGAAGTCCCGAGACCACTTGCTCCATGAGATTCTCAGTTTCAATTATCCTTTTTCTAATATCCTCGTCATTGGCACCGAGCGAAGCGAACGCTCTGAAAGCCGCTTGACGCATGTCTTGAGTCAACGAGGCATCTTGTACCTGACAAACGTCATCGGTTATTCCCGTTCTTGGTGCGTTACGTTTTATCGACGAGCGTGAATTTTCGGTAACATTAACCTGAGAATGCGGTTTCAAAAGTTCAGCGAGGGTAGGTATAAGGTGATTGCTTATGGATGCGAGCCGCTGCAAATCGGTATCGACTTCGGTCAAGTACGCTAAAGTTTCCGCAGCCGCGATACGTTCGCGAGACGGTCTTTCCCGATGGCACAGTCGAACGAGGCAGGGCAACGCTCTGTAAATAACGCGTGGATCCATCGCCGGAAGAGCACCCGCTCTGTGCATGTACGCGACACATCTCGCTGCTTCAAGCTGAACCAAAGAACTCTTTTCGCGTCCCATAAGCTGACCGAGCAGCACCGGAACCAACACGCTCTGAGATCCCTTATTGGTGCTAGTGGCAGCGACCATTGCGGAGACACCATGATTTTGATAGCACATATTTGCGAGGCAAGCTAACGCGGGTAACTGTACATCCGGCAACTTTGATTCCAGTTGCGTCGCGAGCGTCTCGACCGCTCCGCTCTTAGACAATGCATTTTGCTCCTCGGCCGTCTGCGGAGAACGAAAAAAAACGTCAACTTATCGATTGTCGATTATTTTTATGCGATCAAAGCCATTACAGCTACCCTACCTTGCACGCCGTTGTTAATATGGTCGCGACACATACTTGACAAGTGATCGAACAACTTGCTAGTAATAACAAGCGCGACACCAAAATAGGATCTTGATAAATCGTCTGTACGGGCGCAACGGAGTGCTGGAAGATGGTTCTCAAACATCTCAAACATGCCTCGATCAGAAGATCGGGTATTTTCTCGTTGACGTCGTCGATCGTCGGTTGCTGGACGGACAACAAAACTTGGAGAATGAGCGGCACCACGCCAAGATCTATAAGAGCCAGGACATGCTGATCGGTGCCCTTCGCCAAAGATCCCAATGTCACCGCGGATTCGAGGCGTACTCGTTCGGCAACAATTCCCGACGTATCGCCAAGTAATTGCAGCAGCCTCGGTACGACACCTTGTGCAATTACAGATCCCTTTTGTCGATTACTTCCGATAACGGAATTCTTGAGACAACTGCTCAGGAATACGAAGAGATGAGGTTGACTTGCCGTTTCGATAAATGACGAGCGGTACGCAAGGGTTCTTGTACTCACATTATCGCTTCGAGACATTTTTTCGAGTCCGGTGAATACAGCTCGTCGATGTAGCTCCTCGAGCTCTCGACGTCCTACGATAGAACAAAAGAGGATTAACGACGAACGACGATTGGCGTTGCGATGTAATCGAAAAATTCTACCATTTTTTTCGCGTCGCCGCTTCATTCGCAGCTAGTTTCACTATCATTAATATTTATTGTCGTTCTTTTCCCGCCTTCTCAAAGCACCGCCGTCCCCGCGGTAATATTTACATAAATTCTACAAATGCCATCTACTCGACGCTCCACGAACTCGAATATATTTAGATTCTTGTACTTTAGAACGTGACGGTTCGAATATGAGATGACGAAAAAATTGGACATTCGCTTCTATTGGCAAATATGCTCGTCGAGAAATGTCAATTCCGATAGGGCGGCCGGTCTTCGATCGTCAAACCTGCGGAGAAAAATCCCGAGCAATTTAATTACCATAAAGGGCTGCATCACCGAGACCATCCTTCGATCTTTCTTTCGTCACATGTATGTCCGAACGTGGCTGACAGATTATGCAAGTTCGTCACATTGAATGTTTTACCCACGAGGAAAAACCGCCGTACTATTTTGTTGGTTATTACGTGAACGTTCATCAGTGTTCCATTGTCGACGATGACACGCACCTCGGGCGCTTTTAGCCACTTTTAGCTTTCGACTCACGGGATGGCGTTGAGGGCGTATCGCGTATGTGTCAAAATCAAGGTCTCTATAATCGCGGGGTGCGTTCGGATGAATCTGAAATTTTTTCATAAGCGCCAATCTGTAAACATTTTAGTGTCGATGACTCGCGAAATGTTCGGGGTAATTATCGGGATTCCCGATACCATCAATCATCCAAATGGTCGTAACACAAATTGTCACATATAAAAAAATGTAAAATGGCTCACCGTCCAATTGCGACGATAAGCAATGTCCCGTGTCGCGTAACGTAACGAAAAACGCCTCTCTCCAAGATGTAATAAAACGCATTAACACGGTCTCGAATCGTTGAAAATCCCGAATGTGACTTCTTCCCGATTGAACAATAATCCCGTAATAACAATTGCTCGAAGAATTTAAAGTTCCGTAGATACAGCCGAAGGGATTGTGAAACTCTTGAAATGCGCATTTGTACGAACGTCCCGAATTCTTAGTCTCGAATGATAAGCTTACCGACAGAAAAATCTCTCGAATTGACAATGGTCTCGAATGGGAGGATGTCAAAGTCCCGACAGTCAAAATCCCGACACGGCCTATCGCGCGTGTACCGACTGTTTTTGGTACTTGTACAGCCGCGAGATGGCAATAACGGTTAAAGCGCAAACACATCGCGGTTAAGCAATGAACGTAGCTCCAAGTGTTGGGGTTCTCAATAAAACCGAGGGACGTGACTGACTAGCAAATTATTTAATCAAATAACACACGTGGGTTCCGTTTGGCTATATCGGAGCGAGAAAAAGTTGAATAACATAAAGAACTGTTGTTGGTTGAATTTCTTATAAACAATTTATTAAGAAAACCAGGAATAATTAGTATTATGATTATTGTTGGGTTTCGTTTAAAAATTTGTACCTCTGTTCCCTGAACATTTTTTGATGATTACACAAAAATTAACTTTTTTTTTTACCTAATAATAAAAAGAACGACAATAAAAACAATCATTTCAATTTATTTGGACAGTTTATTTATCCATTCGCCATTTGTTCATTAAACGAAACCCAACAATAATCATAACAGTAATTATTCCTGGTTTTTTAAATAAATTGTTTATAAGAAATTCAACCAACAACACTTCTTTATGTTATGCAACTTTTTCTCGCTCCGATATAGCCAAAAGGAACCCACGTGTAATAACGACAATAAAAACAATTATTTCAATTTATTTGGACAATTTATTTATTCATTTACCATTTGTTCATTAAACAATTAACGGCAATAATCATAATACTATTTATTCTTGGTTTTGTTAACAAATTGTTTATAAGAAATTCAACCAAAAACAGTTGTTTATGTTATTCAACTTTTACTCGCTCCGATATAGCCAAAAGGAACCCACGTGTATTATTTGATTAAATAATTTGCTAGTCAGTCACGTCCCTCGGTTTTATTGAGAACCCAAACACTTGGAACTACGTTCATTGCCTAACCGCGATGTGTTTGCGCTTTAACCGTTATTGCCATCTCGCGGCTGTACACGTACCAAAAACAGTCGGTACACGCGCGATAGGCCGTGTCGGGAGTTTGACTGTCGGGATGTTGACTATCGAGACTTTGACATCCTCCCTCTCGAATGGTATTGTGTATCTCGAAGCAAAGAGAATTACACCCAAAATGTGTGTGACTTCTCTGTCCGAACAGGTAATGTACCGACGGAGCAGCACTTACTACTTGTCGATTATGTAGATAACTAAAATACAATTCTCGTGTCAATCTGCGTGTTTATCCTCGACTACAATCTTATAATTGAAACGAACGATAACCATTGCATCCATATAACGTCCCGATCTTTGTTTCGTGATGGCAGAACCGTTCGACGATAATTCACCCAGATCTACGAGAATCGAGACACATGGTGTCGTCGAATGGTTGAATCGATAAGTTACCGACAGTGGTATTAGCGAGCATCGGCAATGCAGATACCATCATGAGTATTACCAACAGCTGGAAATTCGCGTTGCATATGTTCGTCGGTCGAAACAACTAGAGATCGGGCTCATTTATTTTCCATGTCCTTAAAATCAAGGTCCTCGTGTATCTGTGTCGCATTTATATGTCACGTGGTACATGTGCGCCTTCGCGATACAGGAATGTGACATGCAAGAACGTTTCACAAATGCTCAAAATTAAATAGCCTATAACGTTCCAGATGCGATAATTGAAAACATTACCGATCGGCAATAGTTGAAAGATACTTGTCATATGTCAGGATTAAGGACATTGGAAATATGATGCTCGTCGTAACATTCGGTTGGATAAATAATATGAATGATTTTTGTAGAGACAGTGGCTAATCCGACAGAGACTTATGTCCATAAAAATGGTTCTACGTATAAGAGTCGGACAGTAGGATGCGGCACGACATTCAAAAATGTATGCAACAATATATGTAGTATGTAGGTCCGTTAAGCGGTTGCTTGTTAACAGTCACCATCCGGTTGAGTCCTATTATGGGGAATGTGCCTTTCGAGTATTACGTATTTTAGTAGTTGACAGAGTTTTCATACGCGTTCCCGTGGGTCTACTGTAAAACGAGTGATGAGCGTTCCAATTGATATCTCAAATTATCAGTGTGCCGTGAAAAGGATTTATTAGAGGTTAGACTTGGACGTTCTTTTTTTCCTTTCATTTATTCGTGTAGTATGAGCTCATAGTTATTATTTTCATTTGTAGAGAATGAGATTTATCGGACGACCATAAACACCTGTGCGTGCGAGCATATGTTAAAACTTAATCTTGGTCAGAGTAGAAAATTCTTTTTTTTGGCGAGCTCGACAAAGGTGAAGTAGAACGATGAGCTAACTTAGGTTACGGATACTTTTTACACGTATCATTTACAGCCTATTACAACTCCTAACCCTACTTAAACTTTAATAATATGAGATATTTTTTATGATACTTTTTATAACGAGACAATTTCTAACGATACAATTGGTATGTATTAATCAGATACGAGCAAACATTCGAGAGAGCTCAATCATGGACAATGATTGTACTTTGACCCTCAAGAATAACATTACATTAATCCTCAATGTCAACACAGTACTTGTATAGTACGGTATAGAGACGCAGATTATATTTTCAGCTGTATTCTTTTCGGAAGTTAAATGGCGTTGTCTCTTCGATAGTTAATCAAAACTTTAAGTTGAAACTTGCCAAACATGAAGATGCAAGTTACAACGGTTGAATTGATTTTCTTACAATTTGATACGATAGATGAAGATCCTTCAATAATGATCCATCGATGTTTTGGGTTTTAACACTAAAACACAAAAATTACACGACTTAGAGCGCTGAGGCATCGTTGCGGGAACGACGTACAGAGTTACTTGAGAAGGTGAAATGTGTATAGTACAATATAGAGTCTCGAATAGATTATATATTCAGCAGTATTATTTTCTGATGTCAAATGGAATTGTCTGTTCAATAGTTGAAAAAAGCTGCAGGCTGAAACTTGCCAAACTTGAAAATGCAAGTTAAAATGCTTGAATCCATCGTTGTATTGGGCTTTAACACGATAGCACAAAACTTGCACGAGCTAGAGTCTTGACAAATGTCTATCGAACACGCGCAATTGGAATATTGAGGCAACGTTGCGGGAACGCCGTACAAAGTTACTTGAGAAGGTGAAATGTGTATAGTACAATATAGAGTCGGTAAATATGGAGCAAAGGGGACCCACTTACGATTGACTTGCCTTTAATATATGTTGAGGGACCCTTCCTGAACAACTTTTTTCCTCTGACACAATTGGGGGTCGTTATTTATTAAAAAGTTATTAACAAATAAAGTTAATAATTCATATAGCTATTTTCCTTATACCTGCCAGTCCTAATCATCTTGTCCTTCACATTTGTTGTTACGAATACACCCCTGAGTAGCATACAAAAAGTTTTATCCGTCGCTCATTGTTTGTTAAAGAGTTATTAACAAAAAAAGTTTTATAAATCAAATATGACTACTTGTTTTAGTGTATGGTGAACAGCACACGCGTGAGAGGGGGGCTGTGCCCCCTGCAATCCTCCACTCACCAGCGCAAAGACAAACCAAAAACAACCCAAAAATAACCCAAAAACAGCCCAAAAACAACCCAAAAACAGCCCAAAAAACAGCCCACAACAACCCAAAAACAACCCAAAACAGCCCAAAAACAACCCAAAAACAACCCAAAAACAGCCCAAAAACAACCCAAAAACAACCCAAACACAACCCAAAAACAGCCCAAAAACAACCCAAAAACAACCCCAAAACAGCCCAAAACAACCCAAAAACAACCCAAAACAGGCCAAAAACAACCCAAAAAACAACCCAAAACAACCCAAAAACAACCCAAAAACAGCCCAAAAACAACCCAAAAACAACCCAAACACAACCCAAAAACAGCCCAAAAACAACCCAAAAACAACCCCAAAACAGCCCAAAACAACCCAAAAACAACCCAAAACAGGCCAAAAACAACCCAAAAAACAACCCAAAACAACCCAAAAACAACCCAAAAACAGCCCAAAAACAACGCAAAGAAACATATAAACAAATAATTATTTGTTTTATTCATTATTTATATTTGTTTGTTTTTTGTTTGTTTTGGATTTGTTTGTTTATTGGGTTTGGGTTTTTGGTTCAGGTTTGGTTTGGATTTGTTTGTTTATTGGGTTTGGGTTTTTGGTTTGGGTTTGTTTTGAATTTGTTTGTTGCGTTTGTTTTGGGTTTGTTTGTTTGTTTGTTGGGTTTGTCTGTTTCTTTCTTTAGGTTACTGGGGTTGTTTTGGGTTGTTTTTGGTTTGTCTATGGGCTGGTATGCGGTGGGGGCAGGGGGGCCGCAGCCCCTCCGGTCATACGTGTACTGGCCACCATGCAAGTATTTCATATTCTATTTATGAATTTTCTTTTGTTAATAACTTTTTAACAAACAATGAGAACGGATAAAAATTTTGGTATGTTACTCAGGGGGGTATTCTTAACAACACATGTGAAGGACAAGATGATTGGGACTGGCTGCTATAAGGAAAATAGCTATATGAATTATTAACTTACCATAGAGTCTCAAATGTATTATATATTCAGCAGTATTATTTTTGGACATCAAATCGAATTGTCTGTTTAATTGTTAAAAAAAAGCTGCAAGCTGAAACTTGCCAAACTTGAAAATGCAAGTTAAAATGCTTGAATCGATTTTGTTCCAATTTGGTACGATAGTTGAATATTCTTTAATAATAATCCATCGTTGCATTGGATTTTAACACGATAACACAAAAATTACACGAGCTAGAGTCTTGACAAATGTCTATCGTACACGCGCAATTGGAATATTGAGGCATCGTTGCAGGAACGCCGTACAAAGTTACTTGAGAAGGTGAAATGTGTATAGTACAATATAGAGTCTCAAATAGATTATATATTCAGCTTTATTATTTTCGGATGTCAAACGGAATTGTCTGTTCAATGGTTAAAAAAAGCTGCAAGCTGAAACTTGCCAAACTTGAAAATGCAAGTTAAAATGCTTGAATCGATTTTGTTCCAATTTGATACGACAGTTGAATAGCCTTCAATAATAATCAATCGATGTATTGGGTCTTAAAACGACAATTTAAAAATTACACGAGCTAGAGCTTGGGAAAATTCCTATTGTTCACGTGCATTCGCGATATTAAGGCATCGTTGCAGAAACACTACAACGTTACTCGAAGAGGCCTAGGTGATTGAAATATTGAGAGTCTCAGGTTTTCGTGTAATCTTAATTGTTTGAAATTGACACAAGCATACGTAACAAGGGTTGTTAGATCGTGTTGCATTGCGTGTTTCACGTAGGAACTGCTTGAACAACTGACTCGATGGAGTCATTTTTGGAAAAATTCAGACGATAGACAATCGTGCTCTAAGCATGTTAAGAAAAAGATAAAGATATGAAATGTCAAGATCTCGACAAATGGTCATAAATATGTCTTGTTGATTAGCCCACAAGTTGGGATATGTGTTTGAAGAAAAACTAAGAACACTCAAAAAGATCGATGAAGCTGTAGAAGTAAAAAAATCACAGGGTATAAAGGAATAGAGAAAGAAAGAACCGGGTATAGACCGAGCGAGAAAGCTTAGACGGCTATGAGGCAGAAAAAAGCATAATGCTTGTTGGAGAAAGAGCGCGATGACCTGCGTCAGAACATCTATATTGTACAGACGTACTATAATGCCTGGCAATTTAATGATGTTGAAGTTTGCATCATTGGAATGCAACGAAAGTAGATTTTTTACAACATTAATCCTCCTTAAGATTGGATTATCGATGACAAAAGTCGTTAAAACGTTAAATTTGGTGTGTCCTTTCGAGGATCTGGGCCTAAATGAGCACGAGAAGGAAGGGCAATGATTAAAATGAAAATTTAAAAACGCATTTGCGGTGCGTTCCAACGATGCAAACTTCATCATCATGCAATTTATTCTTTGAAAAATATTGTAAACAGTGAAAAAACTTTACACTGTTGTCAATAACATCTGGGGTTTCGTAATTTTCTGTTCTGCCATTGGCTTCTTGACCAGTGTTATAGACGTCTTAAGGCTGAATTGCCAATTCTAACACTTCAGCTTGGAGTGTCCGATACGGTAGTAGAGAATACATCTCCATCATCTTCCTCACAATTGGTTCCCGCAGGTGGTTTCATCAAAGTAACTACCATCGAATATTGTAAATTCTGCCTAAATTTCATTGGGGAAGGATACCCGTTACGAATGACTTCTCAAAATAGAAAATAGATTTTCCAGTGCATCTTGATTTAGGTGTGCAGCGAGCAAATAGAGCGTATCCTAATTTCGACAAGCTTTCCATAGTCACGGTTGCCATGAAATCGTGGCAACTTGAAACAGCATAGAACCCTTAAGGGAGGGGTAAGGGTTTCAGCGTAAAAAAAAAAAACTTTTTATGCGATTTTTTTTCTCAATTATGGATTGAGCAATTTTATTCGAACCTTTTGTACATTTTTGAGCATACTTTTGACAATGTTGTGTAATTTTTTCATGCAGAAATATTGAAGCATAAGCCCGTAACAGAGCTTCCCCCAGAACGTCTTGGAAAAAAAAAAACAATTTGCGGTGTTCACTATAACTCGGCCGGAAATTATCTGAAAATGAAAAACCATGAAAATTTAGTCAAATTATAATCAAATCTTTCCCCCAACGTTCTCTGATAATTTTTTTTACCGTTTAAAAATTTTTGGCGGCCATCTAAAGTGTGAACTGTTATTTTCCACGAAAAATTCCGCCATTTTGTGGGTGGGAAACACCCTTAATGTAGAAAAAAAAAATTTAACTAAACGTTGGGGGGAGGTATTTTATATGTGGAAAATGTGTACAAAGTTTGAAATGAATCGGTCAAGTAGTTTTTAAATGGCAGTGAACACGGACTTTGAAAAAGTAGTTTTGAGAAAAACGCGTCTAAAGTTTATGAAGTGAAAAAGTGAAGAAGTTTTTTTTTTTTTTCCAACTTACACAGAATCATCGATTCTAGCTCCTTTCTTCGCTCGTTTCTTCTTTTAAAATATTGTAGTGTATGGTATACACTATATACTATATACACAATAGCAATGAATAAACTGTATACCTGTTCGACAGCTGCACTGCTAGCCCGACCTCCCGCAGCTGTTAGAGGTATAGCGTTAAGGGAGAACACCACTGTGACGCCCTGTTTTTTTTCACATTTTTCAAGAATTTTTTTTGTGGGAAACAAAAGAGATATTCGAAAAAAATGTTTGGGTTTCGCTCCTTGTTCATTAATGTATCAAAAAACATTTTTTTCACATTTTTCACGCCGCATGGTGGCGCTGGGGAAGCTCTCGCGTCAGGTGCTGTCATCTCCGCGGCACGCAGCAGAACTCTCTTCAACGTCGATCTGAAAAAAAATACCGAGTGTTTTCGTTAATAATATGATATTTTGAAGAGAAGTACATAGGGATTTGGAAAAATATTGTTTAAAAAAAAATAGGCACGCCTTTGAAATTAAAATTAATTTAAAAGGCGTGCCTATTTTTTTTAAAACAATATTTTTCCAAATCCCTATGTACTTCTCTTCAAAATATCATATGATTAACGAAAACACTCGGTATTTTTTTTCAGATCGACGTTGAAGAGAGTTCTGCTGCGTGCCGCGGAGATGACAGCACCTGACGCGAGAGCTACCACAGCGCCACCATGCGGCGTGAAAAATGTGAAAAATGTTTTTTGATACATTAATAAACAAGGAACAAAACCCAAAAAAATTTTTCGAATATCTGTTTTTTTTCGCACAAAAAAAAATTCTTGAAAAATGTGAAAAAAACAGGGGGTCACAGTGGTCCCCTCCCTTAACGGCCGGGAGATTAATAAGACAATAACTTCAAGAATATTGCTTAGATCGGTTTAAAATTTAAGGACATATTCTTGAAATGTTAAACAATAAGATAAGACAAAAAAGAAAATTCGATTTTTCGAAAGTGAAAACCCTTACCCCGCCCCTAATTTATCTTCATTGTATTCGAAGAAATTTGCAGATTACCTGCAATTATCAATAAATAAGTGGAAAAAAACCCGAAGTTGAAATATTTAATAGGACCTATGAATTTTTTTTTGTTAATCTCGAAAAATCCTCGTTCGGACTAGAACTCTTCAATCGGAAGGCTTTATCTACCAAATACATTACATTACTATAATACAGCATTTTCAAATTATAAATAATCTATAAATTATTTATTATTTGCATATTTCACGGTATAGAAATTTGAGGAAATTCCGCAATAAATAACACGTTCCTTGAAAAATGACACGTTACGAAATATCTCGAAATGCGATTTATTTCTGAAGCCGGTTAACTCGTCATTTTGATTGGCTGCCGATGTCGGGCTCGGAGTTTGTTCATTTGCGTACTTCAGATCGCACGTTCGTAAACGATGAACCTAACCTAAAGAGCAGTGCGCGAAGCGCGCACGCGGATTCTAGTTTTTCTTCTATGCCCGTTAAAAACAATGAGTGTAAAAATGTACTAGATCTGTTGGGCCGTTTTATTCGTATATACCGCCACATTATACATAAAGTTTTTCAATGTTGAACATGTAACGGTCTATATCGTCGCTGGAATTTCCTCGAATACCGTATGTTTCCTTATTTCATTTAACTAATGTTCGTTCTTTTTTTCTGTTCTTCAGTTCGTCGTCTTCCGAAAAATGGACAGTTCGGAATATGAATTGGTACGAAATTTGACCCTTCTATTTTTCTTCGAGCGACTGATGGACAAAGGAGGTCCTCGTACGTTGCACGATCTCAGTTGTCAATTTGGAGCGAAAGGATTTACGAAAGAAATGCGACAGATCGCGGGTGGCTCGCAGAGTGGACTGAAAAAATTTTTATCACAATATCCAACACTTTTTCTCATCAACGGAGACTATGTCTCGGTGAATACGTTTCAACCGGTGATAGAGGAAGACGCTGGCGCAACGACAATCAATAAACGTGACTATGCTCAAGAGGCCGTTGAGTATTTCACAAATAAATTAATGCAGTACGGTGCCGGAACGGAAGTTCCAATAAAAAGTTTATTGGGACACCGGTCGCAAGCGTCACCGGAAGTGCGCCATATTTCTGGTCAACATTACAAGGAGTTCCGAGATTTTCTCGCGAAACATCCCGATGATTTTGTCGTATCGGAAGATAACGTGATCTTGAAACGTTTTGAAGGCATCTCGGCGGAACCATTTCACGAACTGGAGCCGGATATATCGATCGATCAACAAATGACCTCGAGATTAATAGATTTCTTCACGCAAAAAATTGAGAAAACCGGCTCTCTTCTCGTTCATCAATTATTAGCATTGGCCTCCGACGCTTTTCCCGAAAAATCATGGATCACGATGTTCACAACGTCGCAAGATCTGTCAACATTCTTGAAAATGTTTCCGGATGCCTTTCATGTGCAAACAAATGTCGTCACGATAAATCGTCGTAAGATTTTATCGACCACAGAGACTGGACAACCGCCAAAAAATACAGAGTTGTCGCATCAGAGTAGTACAGTGAGCAACGTCTCACTTTCAACGATGGAACAAATCGTCGCTCCGGAAGAATTAGTCATCTCACAAAGTCCATCATTGATCTGTCCAACGGCTCAGAACGAATTGTTCAAAACCGAAGAACCCTCGTGCGGCTTGATATCACCAGTAGGAAGTAACAATAGTTCACCGCCTTTGAGTTTGCAGCAACAATCGTTGAAGCAACGGATTAATACGCTCGTTATGAAAACACTGGCGGACAATACGGAAAAGGATCGATCCCTTCAGACGTCCCAAGTTGGTGACGCTTGGAGAGTGAAAGTACTTCAGCAGACAAGAATAGTCGTGAGTCCAAAGGAATGCCTGCAAATCGTTGATGATATTATGAACTCAACGCACTCTTTAACGGATCGTGGCAACGTCGTCGTTTCGTTTGACTGTGAAGGTATAAATGTGGGTGCTAAAGGTCAATTGACACTTCTACAAATTGGTACGATGCTTGGACAGATTTATGTTTTCGATTTGTTTACCTCTCCGACGCTTATTAAAGCCGGGGGACTCGGCAAGCTACTCGAGAGTTCAACCATTGTAAAGGTAAGTTTTATATATATTCTTTAAAATTTGTGTTCAAATTATACCCTTGCAGGTTTTTATTGTGCTTTAAACTTAATTTCCGCTGTTTTTTCAATTTTAAACAAAACAAATTATTCATAGTTTACGATACATTCTATTTTATTCGAAGTGTTGTCCTTCGGAAGCTTTGATCTTTTGCCATCTTCCATACAACAAATGGATTCGACGCCAATAGAAATCGTTGCTTTTTGAGGCGATCTATTCATCGATCCATTTTTTGATATTTTCAAAAGACTTGAAATGCTGCGATGACTAATCATTCTGAATCGCGCGAAACAAATGATAATCAGACGGTGCTATGTCCGGTGAATACATCGGGTGAAATAAGACTTCTCAGTTCATGTCCTTTATACACTTTTTACGTTTTCTGCTACATGTGGCGGTAGCACGTCTAAACGTCACGTTGCAATTACTTTACTGATAATAACATCGCAGGCGAAAAATACATCAGTGTATATTTACACATCCGGTTTAGTGGGTTTTGTTCGGTTTTGTTGGGTTTTGGGTTGCGGTTTGGGTTTTGGGTTGGGGTTTAGATTCTGGATTGGGGTTTAGGTATTGGGTTGGGGTTTGGGTTTTGGGTCGGGGTTTAGGTTTTGGATTGGGGTTTGGGTTGGGGTTTAGGTTTTGGGTTTGGGTTGGGGTTTAGGTTTTGGGTTTGGGTTGGGGTTTAGGTTCTGGATTGGGGTTTAGGTTTTGGGT
This sequence comes from Oxytorus armatus, assembly GCA_958009045.1. Lineage (NCBI taxonomy): Eukaryota > Metazoa > Arthropoda > Insecta > Hymenoptera > Ichneumonidae > Oxytorus > Oxytorus armatus. The sequence goes on along the minus strand of OY253747.1, from coordinate 2,346,176 downwards.
TGGGGTTTGGGTTTTGGGTCGGGGTTTAGGTTTTGGGTTTGGGTTTGGGTTTTGGGTTGGGGTTTAGGTTTTGGGTTTGGGGTTTGGGTTTTGGGTTCTGGTTTGGGTTGAGGGTTGGGGTTTGGGATTTGGGTTGGGGTTTGGGTTTTGTTTTGGCATTCAAAACCCAACAAAACCTGTTAAACCGGATGAGTAAATATGCGCTGTGTAGTTTTCGGTTGCGATGTTATTATCCGTAAAGTAATTGCAACGTGATCTTTAGACATGGAACCCATGTGGCTGAGCATGGTCATGGAGCAACATCAGTTTGTTATGACATTTGGCGTATCCAGACCACTTTTCTTTCAAGTCCTGGTTTAGTTTTCATTAATTCGTGCTTATAGCGAACAGCTGTGATCGCTTCACTCGGTTTCAGCAACTCATGATATCACATACCTTCTTGATCCCACCAAACACACAGCGTCACTTTTCACCCATGAATATTGGGTTTTGGCGTTGGTGGACCTGGTCCACCTGGCAGTAACCATACTTTTTTCGTTTGAGATTTTCATAATAAACACATTTCTCATCACCAGTCATCATTCGATGTAAACATGAGTTCCTTTCGCATCGTTCAAGCAGCCATTCACAAATCAGTTTTGGCTTTTCGTGTTGCCACTCGTTTAATTGATGCGGCAACCAATTTTCCGCTTTTTGAATCAGTTCAAGATTGTAAACGTTCGCTATCAGCCATTTCAGTAACATTTAAAGTATCAGACAATTCTTTAAGAGTCTAACATCGATCTGCATCGAGTAGGGCCTCCAATTCTTCATCTTCAAATGTTTTCGGCTGTTCTGGACGTTCTTTGTCTTTAAGATCAAAATGGCCACTTTTGAATCACTTAAGGGCGGGGTAAGGGTTTTCACTCTCGAAAAATCGAATTTTCTTTTTTGTTTTATCTTATTGTTTAACATTTCAAGAATATGTCCTTAAAATTTTAAACCGATCTAAGCAATATTCTTGAAGGTATTGTCTTATTAATCTCCTGGCCTTTAACGCTATACCTCTAACAGCTGCGGGCGGTCGGGCTAGCAGTGCAGCTGTCGAACAGGTATACAGTTTATTCATTGCTATTGTGTATATAGTATATAGTGTATACTATACACTACAATATAAGCAAGTACAAACTTGCTTATACCTGTCTGTATATTTTGTCAGTGTAGAGTATAAAATTTAGTGTGGCAGTAAATATTTTATCGAGCAGACGTACACGCGCGTTCCTATTTTCGCATCATTTTAGCTCCGTTTTCAAGTTTTGTTTTTAATTATTACTAAAATGCCTAACAAAATTACAAGATCTGATAGAAAATTAACTGGTTCGAGATTATGTCGGCATAAAAAAATTGTACCTCCGCAAAAAACGTAAAAGCGAAGACATTGTAACAAGTAGCACGTCAGCTAAAAAAATAAAAGTGACCGTTGAAGATCAAGTTACGGAGGATCTTGAAATACATTATAGGATAATTGATTTTTTATTAGTCTTTTCAACAATTGCTACGCTAGTGAAGTGTGTGAAATGTGATGGAAAAGTAAATTTTCATTCGACTAAGAAAGAAGGCCTTGGATTTAACATCGAAGTGTCGTGCGAAAGCTGTGAACAGATTACAAATGTTCCGTCTAGTGCAAGAATAAACTCTGGTATTTTCGAAGTTAATCATCGGTTTGTTTTCGTGATGAGGATATTAGGCCTTGGATTAGTTGGCTGTGAAAAGTTCTGCGGCTTGATGGATTTGTCTAGTAGGTTTTTATCAAAACCGACGTACAATAATTACGTGAAAGAAATGTGCCCGACTGTAAGAGAAGTAGCGAATTGATTTTTTTTTATCTGCTATAAAAGAAGAAAAAGCAGCAACAGCCGAAGAGAAAAAAACTGAAGATGCCGACGAACTCACTGTATCAGGCGACGGAACATGGAAAAAAAGAAGCTTTTCATCTTTATTCGGCGTCACCTCATTAATCGGTTACTTTACAGGTAAAGTTCTTGATATTTTCGTCGAAAGTTCATACTGCCACGAATGTAAAATTTGGGAACATAAATTAAACTCTGCCGAATTCGAAGAGTGGCATGAAGCTCATGTAAATGCTGGAAAGTGTCAGGCAAATCATACTGGTGCAGCTGGAAATATGGAGGTCGAAGCGGTAAAAACCATGTTTCAACGCTCGGTAAAGAATGGTGTACAATATCGCAACTATATCGGTGACGGTGACTCTAAAGCTTACTCCGGGTTAGTGAATTCTAAAGGCGACGGAACATGGAAAAAAAGAGGCTTTGCATCTTTATTCGGCGTCACCTCATTAATCGGTTACTTTACAGGTAAAGTTCTTGATATTTTCGTCAAAAGTTCATACTGCCATGAAAGTAAAATTTGGGAACATAAATTAAACTCTGCCGAATTCGAAGAGTGGCATGAAGCTCATGTAAATGCTGGAAAGTGTCAGGCAAATCATACTGGTGCAGCTGGAAATATGGAGGTCGAAGCGGTAAAAACCATGTTTCAACGCTCGGTAAAGAATGGTGTACAATATCGCAACTATATCGGTGACGGTGACTCTAAAGCTTACTCCGGGTTAGTGAATTCTAAACCTTATGGCGATGATTTTTCAATACGTGTAGGCCGAGCAGAGCAGGAAGCTGAAAAAAAAACTAAAGAAGGCAGGATTCGTCGTAGACAGGAGCAAAAAGGTGCTTTAGACATCTTTGATGATAGCAACATCCTTTATGGACCTGGCATTGACGATTCAGTGTGAGGTAAGCCGATAAAATTCGCTTACGAACGTTTTATACCAGATTTTTTAGTGTTCAAAACTTTAAAGCGTTTTCCTCACAACTCACGTTTTCAAAGTCGGTGTCCCTCATAACTTGAAAACTACAGCACCGATCCCTTTGACATTTTGAACACTAATTCTGTACATAATTTACGAGGTAACGCTGGAGAGTTATTTCAAATTTGTTAATAATTTGTTATTTTACAATAACAAATTAACCGATTTTTTTCGTAAAAATCGCGTTTTTCCCTTCAAAATGTTGCAAAAAATTGAAAAATTGAAATTTCGAAAAACACTCCCAGCGTTACCTGGGGAAAACTATTATCTAACAAATGAACTTTCATTTTTTCATTTCGGATGATCCAGCACCAAGTTATGAGGGACACCGCAATTCTACTTTTTTCCGAGACACGTTCGAATAATTGCTGCTATTGCCGTATTTTTTAATATTTCTTCGTGAAAATTTGATATAATATTCTTCGAATGTCATATTTTACTGTACCATTAGTTTTAATAAAGAGATTTTAACTGCGTCGTCACAAAAAAAAACACAAAAACATGCCTTTATTTGTACGAATTAACCTTACCCCCCCTTAAACCAATCTCTGCACGTTGTCTCAAATAGAGCATGTTCACTATAAGCTTCTTGAAGCATGCGGTGACTTTCAGCAGCACTTTTTCTTAAATAGAAGCAAAAAAGTGAAGCTTCCCGCATATGCTGTTTCGTTGGTTCAAAACCTGACATTATCGCTATTATAAAAAAAATGTGTGCAAGTGAATTGACTCTCGAATACTGAATATTCTAGGTTACGTCCGATACTTCAACAGAGTATAGTTTTTGTGTACTTCTATGAAAATAATACTAGTTACATCTATATATGTAAAAATTAATGTTGGTATATCAATTTGAACTTAATGAACTTCACCACCGATTGATCCATCACCATGAAAGTTGGCACATACGAGGTTTGTTCAAAAAAAAGATGACTTCAAATTTCACGGACTACGTACAATCGATTTTCGAATTTTTTTTGTTATGTTGGTACACATGTCCCCAACATATGTTGACATTATCAGCCATTTTGCATTTTTAGTTTGTTTTTGACAGATATAAGGGTTAGATGTGTTTTCGTGTGCTCGGCGATTTTTTGCTATCGAAAAAAAATGGATCAAAGAATCTGTATTCAATTTTGTGTGAAAAATAAAATTAAGTGCTCCAACGCGCTTAAAATCTTGACTGTGGCATTTGGCGAGTCTACTTTGAGCAAAAAAAATGTTTATAAGTGGTACAAGCTCTTCACAGAAGGCCAGGAAGATGTTAATGACGATGCTCGCCTTGGACGCGCCCAGCATGTCAACAACCGATGAAAACGTTGAAGCAGTGAAGAAAATTGTTGTGGAGAATCGTCGAATTACTATTAGGGAAGTTGCTGAGGATGTCAGCATATCGGTTGGCTCATGTCATGCAATTTTTTCGGATGTTTTGGGCATGAAACGTGTGGCAGCGAAGTTTGTTCTGAAATTGCTAAATTATGACCAAAAGAACAGTCGCATGAGCATCGCTCAGGAGCTGTTGAACGATGTCATCGACGATCCAGATTTGTTCAAAAAGTTCATAACTGATGACGAAACATGGGTATATGGTTATCACGTTGAATAAAAGCCCAATCATCCCAATGGAAGCGGCTAGAAGAGCCAAGACCAAAAAAAGCACGCCAAGTTCGGTCAAATGTGAAGGTTTTGCTCACTGTTTTCTTCGATTACAGTGGCGTGGTGCATCGTGAGTTCTTGCCAGAAGGTCGTACGGTCAACATGAAATATTACCTGCAAGTTATGCGCCGTGAAGCAATATGAAAAAAAACGCCTAGAATTGTGGAACAACCAGTCATGAATATTGCATCACGATAACGCGCCAGCTCACACGTCATTGCTTGTTCGTAATTTTTTGGCCAAAAACAACACCGTAATCATGCCTCAGCCACCGTATTCACCGGACTTGGCTTCCTGCGACTTTCTCCTGTTCCCAAAACTGAAAAGACCCATGGGTCTTTTCAGTTTTGTGTCAGGACGGAGATTTGCCATGATTGAGGAGACAAAGACCGCATCGCTCGAAGAGCTCTACGCCATACCAAAAAGCACATATCAGAAGTGCTTCGAGAATTGGAAAAAGCGCTGGCACAAGTGTATTATACGAGGTCTATTCAATGAGTATCGCGAATTTTGAATTTCTGCGGGCTACGTATATTCGATTTTCGATTTTTTTGTGGCGTTAGGTTGGTACTCATGTCCCTCACTTATGCTGAAAAAATCGGCCATTTTGAATGTTTAGTTAATTGTTGACAGCTGTTTTGGTTAGACGTATTTTGGCTTGTCTTCGATTTTTGCCTATTCCCAAAAAGCAGCTTTCATTACGATGATTGAGCTTTGGTTTCCACGTCATAACCATAAACCCATGATTCGTCACCAGTTATGACCCTCTGGAGCAAATTTGGGTCGTCGCGGACCGAGTCCAACAGCTCCTTAGCAATGTTAACGCGACACTGTTTTTGTTCGAAATTGAGCAATTTTAGCACGAATTTCACGGCGACCCGTCTCATGCCCAAATCATTGGTAAAAATCGAATAGCACGAGCCAATCGATATGTTTAGTTCCTCAGCAACTTCTCTAACGGTGATTCGACGATTGGCCAGTATTATTTTCTTCACTTCATCAATGTTTTCGTCTGTTGTTGATGTGCTCGGGCGTCCGGAACGCATTTCGTTGTTCGCATCATCTCGGCCCTCTCAAAACATTTTGTACCACCGACAAACGTTGCTTTGGTCCAAGGTAGCTTCACCATACGCCACAGTCAACATTCGGAATGCGTCCGCGCACTTAATTTTGTTTTTCACACAAAATTTCATACAGATTCCTTGATTCATTTTTTGGAATAGGCAAAAATCGAAGACAAGCCAAAACACGTCTAACCAAAACAGCTGTCAACAATTAACTAAACATTCAAAATGGCCGATTTTTTCAGAATAAGTGAGGAACATGAGTACCAACCTAACGCCACGAAAAAATCGAAAATCGAATCTACGTAGCCCGCGGAAATTCAAAATTCGCGATACTTTTTGAACAGACCTCGTATCTGAGGGAGATTACTTTGAAACGGACAAAATAGATATTGATGAATAAATATTTTTCGAAAAAAGTAAAAGGTCACCTTTTTTTTTTTAACAAACCTCGTATATGTATTTTTGTATGGAGAATGTTTTTATACATCCACTTTGTCGTAACGCGCCAATAGATGGAGCTGCAACATATCAACTTCTATACCGTTCAACCGATCGCCATGAAAATTGGTATACATAGGTATTTGAGCGCGGAGAATATTTTCACGTTATCCACTTTGTTGTAACTCGCGACTAGATGTAGTGATGCCGCCGAGACGAGACTTTTCTCGTCTCGGCGGCACCACTCACGAGACGAGACTTTCGCCGAGATTTTCGAGACTCTTGTCGAGACTTTCGAGACTCTTGAAAAAAAAAGGGAAATTAATTTCACCACTATTCCATTGCTCGTTAGTGTTTTTTTCATTCTTTTATTGAACCGAAACGAGAATCTGGTCGAAATTTTCGAAATTAACAAAAAAAAAATCAATTCGTTATTTCACTTTTATCGCGATCACGTGGTTCCATCGCTTATTATTCGTTTTTTTTATTCCCTCACCTCCGGAACGGAGTTTCGTTCACTCACACCGTCACATACACTCTTACGCACACAGTCACTCACCCAGTCACACATGCTTACACGTATTCAGCCACACGCACACAGTCACCCGCACACAGTCACCCGCACACAGTTACTCACACAGTCACCCGCACACAGTGACACGCACACAGTTACTTACGCAGTCACACATACTTACACGCACACAGTCACACACACTCACACAGTCACATATACAGTCACACGCACACAGTCACCCGCACACAGTGACACGCACACAGTTACTCACGCAGTCACACATACTTACACGCACACAGTCACACACACTCACACAGTCACACGCACAAAGTCACCCGCACACAGTTACTCACACAGTCCCATACTCAAACGCACACAGTTACCCACACACAGCCACGCGCACACAGTAACACGCACACAGTCATACGCACAGTCCACGCACACAGTCACATGCACACAGTCAGTCACACGCGCGCGCGGATACGAGGGGTTTTGGGAAGTTCAAGAAATGTCAAGACGAGACGAGAATTGGTCGAGACGAGACGAGATTATGACGTCACCACGAGACGAGACCGAGACCGAGTCTCGTCTCGTCTCGCCTCAACCAAGTCTCGTCTCGTCTCGTCTCGCGGCATCACTAACTAGATGGCACCACAGCATATCAACTTCTATACCGTTCAATCGATCGCCATGAAAATTGGTATACATAGGTATTTGAGCGCGGAGAATATTTTTGCGCTATCCACTTTGTTGTAACTTGCCACTAGATGGCGCTGCAGCAGATCAACTTCTATACCGTTCAACCAATCGCCATGAAAATTGGTATACATAGGTATGGCTACATAGGTATTGAGCACGGAGAATATTTTCGCGCTATCCCCTCTGTTGTAACTCGCCATCATATTCGACGACAAAACAGAATAATTTATAATTTTTAGTGTCCTCAATTCTCAATAATAACGAACCAGACAGGACAATGTCTACCGGGTTTTACTAGTCTCATATAAAACAGCGGGAATTAAGTTTAAAACCCAAGACGACCCTTACCGATGTAGACATTGTGAAGGGTCGCAAATCACTCCCTACCCGCGTTAGGCTAAGCTTACCTAATCTCCGTAGCATCCGTACCTGTTTTTTAGCTACACTGTATTGCATTCGCCGTGGAAACGGGGTAACTGCTTTCAACCCGTGCCGATACAGACGGTTTATATTTTTTTTACTGAGTTTCAGTTGTATTACCATCAGAAACTCAGAAAAAATCTACTTCCCACTCAGTAGTCGGCGTGCGAGCCAGTGCACGGCTAAGCGGTCACCCATCCCAGTACTGACCGTGGCCAATACTGCTTAACATGGGAGATCGCCGAAGCCGCGCACCGACCACGCGTCCACTGCTGTCGGTTTGTAAAGGTAAGTTTAACTGTGCTTTTTCGTAGATGAAAGAATTTCTGTAGACCGTTTTGTAGGGTCCAATCGTAATGAAATCACCATTCGTAAAAACTTCTGAGATTTATCGTCTGTTATTCTAATGTGCGTTTTGAGGTTCCACTCGAATCGTATGAGACGACTAAATAACCGACATTCCGACTTCAAAACTTTCGACACATTTCTTCTTGGAAATGTGCCTGAATGGAATGTAACAAAATTTTGCCAGTTGTGTAGAAAAATGGAGACGGCCCCACTCTTTTTTCATCGAAATAATTCCGAAACTATCTTCACTCAAAACTTTGACAAGTTTCTCTCAGGAGAAACTTGTCAACTTGTGAGGCTGTTTCGGTACCATCGTTGTACATACATTGGCAAAGTTTCATTGAATTTCATTCAGCTATTTGCAAGAAAAATATGTTTAAAGATTTGAATCGGCAGTGTTGGGCTCATAACCCTAAAAATATCTGCATCAAACAAAATCTCATCTTTGGACAGCTATAACTATCGTTTTTTTTTATCGTACAGACTTCGCTCAGGTCTCATTTTCATCGTTTTGCGATTCTGTAGAATTGCAATTTTTTTTGTTTTTTTTTAATCCTTCCTCGTACGGGGGACAGAACGAAAACGTTTGTTCCTATCCTAAAGGACAGGCGAAAAAAATGAAACGCGAGTTGTTGGAAATTGTGCTAAAAATAAAAAATTGGTACTGTTTGATCATTGTGTCAAATCAAAATATTATTTTAAGGCCTTACATACGTCGAGAATTTTCAAAAAATCGATTTTTTTTGTTTACAGATTATTATTCCTTACAGTCTTAGGCGTATTTCTGTGTAAGCTGATTGTAAACATTCCCCATAGTTCAAAAGTTATTGTAGATAATGTGACTGCCTGATAATGTGAAACACGCTCGAATCAACGCTACCAAAGCAACAAAAGAGGCCAGAACAATTCGTCGATTAGAAAAAAATAAACAACAACATTTTTTTACTGACAAGGAAGGCGTACAATATGAAGCTGGAATGGGAGATTAGACGTAAGTTAACTAAATAAATTTAAAAAATTCATAACGTTCTTGCTCCAGCCGCGCGCGACTTCGAGCGAAACGCGCTTGAAACTTTAAACGCGTTTTCTCAAAACTACTTTTTCTGACACGGTCGGCATGATAACTCGTACGGTTTTTAATATTTTTTGATGATTTTTTTTTTTAAATATTCGGAATTGTTTTTTCTATAGTCTGTCGAGCCGGATTTTTAAAATTATAATTAGAAAATTTTATAAAAACAATTAAACTGTGACTTTTTTGACACAAACTTAACATTTTTTTTTAAATTACCGTAAATTGTTTAATTTTTCGAATTTCAAAAATCCGGCTCGACAGACTATAACTACTACCTTATTTTACAAGAATTTCTTTACATTTCGCAGATCCGTCAACATTTGAGGAAGAAATACTGCCGACCGTGGAGCAACTTTTTTTTTTACAGTGCTTCAAAAAATGTGATTTTTCATGTTGTAATTTTTGAAAAAAAAAATTGAAATAAATTTGTTTACAAACTTAACACAGTAATAAACAATGTGTAAGAATTTTTTTATCAATTTCTATCTCTATCCCTCCTAAAAACAGTTTTTCTTTTGGTACGTTTTCGGTACCGCTGGACGTATGTAAGGCCTTAAATGGCAATTATGTATCGATTTGTTTTTGTTGACAGGTCGTGCATGACTGCAGAAACGATAGCGTTAATCTGTTCAATCAATTTGGCATTACGTTGTGCAACGTCTTCGATACGCAGGTATGTTTTTAAATATGCATAATATATTCATTTTCAATCTTACTACTATAATAAAGCTGGAAAGTTTGTATGTTTGTTCGAACGCGCTAATCTCGGGAAATACTAATCCGATTTGAAAAATTCTTCTTGCATCAGATAGCCCATTTATTCGGGAAGGCCATATAACTTCGTGCTATGGCCCTAAGGAGCGGCGGCGACGTCGGTTTATTTTTTACTGATTGGTCCTTTAATTTTTCCACATAATTTTCAGATGGTATTTATAGTTAATGAGATGCACTTGGTTATGTACTCATAATGCGTATGAAACAGATATAACGCATCACTCAATAAGTTCGTAGGATGACTAATAAAACAACAACTTTTAGGCAAAATTCGTCCTTATTCATCAACATAGTCTCCTTCAATAGTGATGCATTCACTCCAACGCTTCTCTAACATTTCGATGCCTTTTTTGTAGAACGATTTATCTTAGGCCTCAAAATACCGTTCAGTTTCGACAATCACTTCTTCATCGGATTCAAATCTGTTTCCCTGGAGCATTCTTTTTAGATCTGGAGAAAACAGTGGATGGGGAAGCAATTCAAAGTGCAATTCGTGCAACTTCGCTATTGTTGCGATCGACTTGTGAGCACTTTTTTCTTTTTCGTTTGGGGTCGTTTTTTCACAATTTTTTCCTTCAAACGCACTAATAACGCCATTGGTGCGTTAGGAGGTCAAAACCTTACCAGCTGACATTTGCGTTTCTCGTCGCTTTGGACGGTTTTCATCCTTTGCTGCGCACTCAACTGACTATCGATTTGACCCTGGAGTATAGTAATGGATTCATGTTTCATCCATTGTCACATACCGCATGAAAACATTTTTTTTATTCCGCTGAAACAGCTTCAAACAGCGCTCTGAATCGTCGACGCGTCGTTGTTTTTGATCGCCTGTGAAGCAAACGCGGTGACCTTTTCGAACAGAGCTTTCTCATGCTCAAATGTTCATGCACAATAGTGAATACACTGCCTTCCGATATATTTATGGTGTCAGGTATTTCACGCAACTTCAATTTACGATCGGCCAAAGCCATTTTGTGGACTTTTTTTTATCTTTTCTAGAACTGCCGAATTTGGCCGACCAAAGCGCTCAACATCATCGGTGTACAGCCGCGTTTAAAATCAGCAAATCACCTCTCTAACATTTGTCTCGATGGAGCAGAGTCCGAATGATACTTGTCAAGACATTGCTTTGCTTGCAAGGTATTTTTATTCCCATTAAAAAGCTATGCTTCATCAACACACGAAATTCAGATTTTTCCAGTGTTTCAAAACCAGTGTGACTTGTGAACTAAACGTCAGATTGTCATACAATTTTGACACGTATCGTTTGAAGGTTGGTACTTCCTAAAAATCATATGGATTTGTCAATAGTGGCGCCGTCTATATGTCATCCAACGAACTTATTGAGAGATGTGTTATAATCGAGATTTAACGCGCGTGAAACCGCGGGGCACAGCTGGTTAAAGATAAAATTGTAGGTGACAGAATTATAAACGTGAATCTGAGAAAAAAAATATCTGCCGCGTTTAGCTTATAGAATACTATATTATAAAAAGCATGAGAATTCCTAGAAGAAATTCTATTTAACAATTTGTTTTGGATCATGCGCAGAAAATGTTCAAATATCCAAAAAATGCTAACTGCGTTTACGATAGAAATTGAGGAGTTACAGGGCTTCACCAGGAACCAAATTACTCCTATTTTGACCTCAAACAACACAGTTTTTAGTAATTTCTCTGAATAGACGGGCAAGCAAGTTACAGAATTTTTAATAATGCTCATACTTTCATTTTGCTTCATACTTTCGTGTCTCGACCCCCTCAATCCGACATTCTTTGATTTTTTCTGTTTAGGCAGCCCATTCTGTCCTGCAGTTCCAAGAAACGGGGAAACCGGTTTATAAAGTAAAAAACGTAAATGTCAACACGTTATGTGAGTTGTATGGGGCGCCGTGTAACCCCGTAAAAGAGCAATTAAAAAATATTTACCGGCGGGACCAACGATATTGGGCTCGCAGGCCGATGACTCGTGAGATGTTAATTTATGCGAGTGGTGACGTACTTGGCCTTGTGCCGCAGGTCTTCAGAGCAATGGCTAGGTAAGTTAAATTTCATTATTAATCTGTTGTGATACGATTTTTCTGTAGTGATTTTACTGTAATGGAGAATAATAGTGCAATCGTCGACCGGTAGGTGTCGGGAATGTGTAAATCTCGTTCATCGAAAATAACTGTTTAACGAACGAGAGTATGAGTTTGGACGAGTAAACGTTAAAGAGTTAATGGTAGAATTGGAACTAAAGAGTGAAGTGTGGATGGAGCGTGAGAAATTCACGCGTGGACAGTGAGGTATTGAGTTTTTAGAATGAGGAACACTACCGTTCCAAGTTCATGCTACGATACAGTCAAAGTCTCGAACGAACAAAATCTCGAAAGGGCAATGTCTCAGAAACTGTTTGACGTCACTTCCTGTGTCAGTGTCGATTAGTTGGTTTTGCACGACGCTGGAAGATAGCGTTGGTGGTTAAAGACACACGTCATCGAGGATGCTAGTCGGTAAGAGGTTTTACCGGCAAAATAAATCGTGATCCGGGATAAACAGGGAGGATGTCAAAGTCCCCACAGTCAAAAGCCCGACACGGCCTATCGCGCGTGTACCGACTGTTTTTGGTACGTGTACAGCCGCGAGATGGCAATAACGGTTAAAGCGCAAACACATCGCGGTTAGTGATGTACGTACAATGAACGTAGTTCCAAGTGTTGGGGTTCTCAATAAAACCGAGGGACGTGACTGACTAGCAAATTATTTAATCAAATAATACACGTGGGTTCCTTTTGGCTATATCGGAGCGAGAAAAAGTTGAATAACATAAAGAAGTGTTGTTGGTTCAATTTCTTATAAACAATTTATTTAAAAAATCAGGAATAATTACGATTATGATTATTGTTGGGTTTCGTTTAATGAACAAATGGCGAATGGATAAATAAACTGTCCAAATAAATTGAAATGATTATTTTTATTGCCGTTGTTATTATTATTAATACATTTCGTCACAAAGATTTGACCGGATAATACACGTGGGTTCCTTTTGGCTATATCGGAGCGAGAAAAAGTTGAATAACATAAAGAAGTTAGCAGCAATAAATAATACGAGGGGAAAGATTGAGAAGGCTAGCGAGCTCACCGGCAAAATATACTTCAAAGAATTTTATAATAACCGTCCGAAAGCGTGGTTTTACCACCTAGGTCTAAGTAGAGGGACGATCGTCACTATCAATCGATGCAGAGCGAACCACTACAACCTCGCTGAATCCCTCAAGCGCATAGGAATAATCGATGACGATCTCTGTAAATGCGGCAAAAACTCCGAGAGCCTCGACCACATTCTGTGCCAATGCGAGCTCTACGACAATCAACGAAGCTCACTAATTAACAGCCTCAACAAACTCAAACTCTACGCCCATAATACTTACTCGCTGTTAAAATCCCCCAATGCCGCTGCCTCCGATTATATTGTAAAATTCTTCAACAATTGCAAACTTAGCGTTTAAGAATGTACCAAACTCTGTATATATATATATCTATTTATACTTATACTGTTGTATAATTTTGTATAGCCGAAATAAACCTATACAGGTTTAAGGAGCTTCAATAAAAAAAAAATAAAAAAAAAAAAAACATAAAGAAGTGTTGTTGGTTGAATTTCTTATAAACAATTTATTTAAAAAACCAGGAATAATTACTATTGTGATTATTGTTGGGTTTCGTTTAATGAACAAATGGCGAATGGATAAATAAACTGTCCAAATAAATTGAAATAATTGTTTTTATTGTCGTTGTTTTTATTATTAGGTAAAATAAAGTTAATTTTTGTGTAATCATCGAAAAATCTTCAGGGAACAGAGGTACAAATTTTTAAAGGAAACCCAACAATAATCATAATACTATTTATTCCTCGTTTTCTTAATAAATTGTTTATAAGAAATTCAACCAACAACACTTCTTTATGTTATTCAACTTTTTCTCGCTCCGATATAGCCAAAAGGAACCCATGTGTACTATCCGGTCAAATCTTCGCGACGAAATGTATTAATAATAATAACAACGACAATAAAAACAATTATTTCAATTTATTTGGACAGTTTATTTATTCATTTGCCATTTGTTCATTAAACAATTAACGGCAATAATCATAATACTATTTATTCTTGGTTTTGTTAACAAATTGTTTATAAGAAATTCAACCAAAAACAGTTGTTTATGTTATTCAACTTTTTCTCGCTCCGATATAGCCAAAAGGAACCCACGTGTACTATTTGATTAAATAATTTGCTAGTCAGTCACGTCCCTCGGTTTTATTGAGAACCCCCAACACTTGGAACTACGTTCATTGCCTAACCGCGATGTGTTTGCGCTATAACCGTTATTGCCATCTCGCGGCTGTACACGTACCAAAAACAGTCGGTACACGCGCGATAGGCCGTGTCGGGAGTTTGACTTTCGGGACTTTGACTGTCGGGACTTTGACATCCTCCCAATAAACACAGACGTGACCGCAAATTCGCGGCTTGCCTTGCTGTCACTGTCGGTTATGGTGTGACATAACCGAATTCGAAAACACTAAAAGTCTTGTCACAAGACTAAAAGTTTTATAATATAAGTTGAACACTATGTACCAACAGATTAATTAATAAGTGTCATCTGGGATAAACTCGACGCATCATACGATTACGCGCGTGTTTATCCCAGATGATGATTTATCTGCCGGTAAGACCTTTAAGGTAAGGTAATCGGCCGGTAAAGTCTTTAACCACCAGCGCCATCTACTAGCGACGTGCAAAACCAATTAATCGACACACTGACACAGGGAGTGGCGTCACACGGTTTTCGAGACATTGTCTTTTTGGGATTTTGTTCGTTCAAAACTTTGTCTGTATGCCTTCATGCTTACATACTCGGCGGAACAGTGACGTAGCTCCCACACCGAGAACCTTACGCGAGATTGAATATTGGGAATTGCCACGATGTGGTCGCCTATTAACATGGCCGCTCATTCCCAGTCGGTCAACTAGTTAGCGCGGGAAACAGTAGTAAACCTTTTGGCAAAATGTATTGTTTCTTGTACGATTAGGATTATTACCGTTGATGGTTGTGCATGAACAGAATCAACGACAATTGGATACAGACGGAGTGCATTATTGTCAGAAGGATACGGTGAACCTATATCACGTGCTATATTTAACTTCAAATTCAGAAAAATATTGCGCGCCATTCTACGGCAAAATAAATGAATTTGAACAACCAACTACTACTTATAACATCAATTTATCAGACGGCATAATGTTACATTTATATATTGTTCATATTTCACCAATTATGTAATATCATTAGCGCGCCTCTTGTTGTTTGCACCAAAGGAATAAAACGGTTTTTCATCTTTCGTGTGGGCTGAAAATCTCATACCCTTCGAACCGAGCATCGTTCGTGTTCCGATTTTTATTTACTACAAATCAGTAACTGCGCTTCGCACGCTGCTTTGTAAGTTAGGTTCGTCGTTTACAATCGTAGGATCTGAAGTATTCACCGAGCTTCGATCACAACATCAATAGCCAATGATAATAACGATTTGGTTGGCGTCAGAAATAAATGGCATTTTGAGATATTTCGTGACATGTCTTTTTTTATAGGTCCTATTGTATCGTTGCTGTAATGAAGAAGTATATTTTTTATTGTTATTAAAACGTGACACATTCGCACAGTAATCGGCGGGCACCGATTGGGAAAGTGTGGTTTGAAATTTTGCCGACAGAGGTCAGGATTCCTAAATGGTAATTCCCAATGTCGAACCAGGTTTGTCCGCATTTTTTTCCCGGTCCCCGGCAAATTCGATACAGTGGGGTAAGACGGACACGGCCGTATCGTGGAAACTGGTTACTGGCCCGGGCTAACTCTGCAATAGATATAGAGCCTGAACAGGCTCTAAAAAACCAAAACCAAATTAAGAACCACCCTAGTGAACACTAGGGTGGTTCTTAATTTGGTGATGTTGGAAATTCTTTGGTATTGTTTCTCAAAAGTAATCAACATATCTAGAAAAAAAATTGGGCGCAAGCGGAACTTTGTCCAATAATTCTAACCCACCCCACCGAGCTGTCGAATTTTTATATGAAAAAATGCATGCATTCAAAATTTTGTTAAGAAAATTGTTTATTATTTCAAAACTATTTATGATACAAGAATTTTATACAACGTTTTTGTAGGAAATATAATGCTCTACAAAAAAGGTATCTTGTGAAATTCTCGTGAATCTAATATTTATCACGTAATTAGCAAAAAACTGTCATCATTTATTCCAAAAGTCGATCATTATGGTCAAAACAGGAGTTTGACGTCGAATAGCTGCAATTTATTTTTCGTATGTATATAAAATTATGAAGAAATACGTAACGCACTCAAAAATGAAATGTAAACAATATTCAAATTTTCAATTTTATCAATTTTATTGTGAATTATAACGAATGATGTCATATATTTTTAAAATCAATTTACAATAATGAATTACATCGGTCAGAGCAAAGTTGCTTTGTTAATATCAGGATATTTTTTTTTATATTCTTCAATTATTTGTACAATGAATTGTTTCTGATCTTCATCATAAGTGAGACGATCATTGTACTCTGTAATAAGTTTCACTCCTCTTTCCGCAACATCGTTAACCACTTTAATTCCTTTAACTATTTTTAAGCCTTGTAAATAATTTTCATTAGAAATCCACTCGCTCACATCGATATAAAAAAATGAGGAGTTGATTTCAAATCTTTCGAAAAAGCCATCGATTTGGAACTGATAAAGGAATCAATGTCCTTATCGATCAAAGAAGAAAAATTTATCTTGAATGATAATAGAATTGATAAAATTGAAAATTTAAATATCGTTCACATACTGTTATTGAGTGCCTTACGTATCTCTTCATATTTCTAATTGCATATGAAGAATACATTGCAGTTTTTCGACGTCAAAATCCTGTTTTGGCCATAATGATGGACCACTAGGGTGGTTCTTAATTTGGTGATGTTGGAAATTCTTTGGTATTGTTTCTCAAAAGTAATCAACATATCTAGAAAAAAATTTGGGCGCAAGCGGAACTCTTTCCAATAATTCTAACCCACCCCACCGAGCTGTCGAATTTTTATATGAAAAAATGCATGCATTCAAAATTTTGTTAAGAAAATTGTTTATTATTTCAAAACTATTTATGATAAAAGAATTTTATATAACGTTTTTGTAGGAAATATAATGCTCTACAGAAAAGGTATCCTGTGAAATTCTCGTGAATCTAATATTTATCACGTAATTAGCAAAAAACTTTCATCATTTATTCCAAAAGTCGATCACTATGGTCAAAACAGGAGTTTGACGTCGAATAGCTGCAATTTATTTTTCGTATGTATATAAGATTATGAAGAAATACGTAGCGCACTCAATAATAAAATGTAAACAATATTTGAATTTTCAATTTTATCAATTTTATTGTGAATTATAATGAATGATGTCATATATTTTTTAAATCAATTTACAATAATGAATTACATCGGTTGGAGCAAAGTTGCTTTGTTAATATCAGGATATTTTTTTAAATATTCTTCAATTATTTGTACAATGAATTGTTTCTGATCTTCATCATAAGTGAGACGATCATTGTATTCTGTAATAAGTTTCACTCCTCTTACCGCAACATCGTTAACCACTTTAATTCCTTTAACTATTTTTAAGCCTTGTAAATAATTTTCATTAGAAATCCACTCGCTCACATCGATATCAAAGAATGAGGAGTTGATTTCAAATCTTTCGAAAAAAGCCATCGATTTGGAACTGATAAAGAAATCAATGTCCTTATCGATCAAAGAAGAAAAATTTATCATGAATGATAATAAAATTGATAAAATTGAAAATTTGAAAATCGTTCAAATACTGTTATTGAGTGCACTACGTATCTCTTCATATTTCTAATTGCATATGAAGAATACATTGCAGTTTTTCGACGTCAAACTCCTGTTTTGGCCATAATGATGGACTTTTGGAATAAATGATGACAGTTTTTTGCTAATAACGTGATAAATATTGGATTCACAAGAATTTTACAAGATATCTTTTTTGTAGAGCATTAAATTTCCTATAAAAACACAATATACAATTTTTTTATCATGAATAGTTTTAAAATAATAAACAATTTTCTTAACAAAATTTTGAATGCATGCATTTTTTCATATAAAAATTCGACAGCTCGGTGGGGTGGGTTAGAATTATTGGACAAAGTTCCGCTTGCGCCCAATTTTCTTTCTGGACATGTTGATTACTTTCAAGGAACAATACCAAAGAATTTCCAACATCACCAAATTAAGAACCACCCTACTGTTCACGGACATAGAAATTTAAAAAATGTATCACAACAGCTCACTCAATTATTTTAAAGATATCGGCTGAACTAATCCCCCCTAGAAAAAAAAACATGTCACGAAATATTTCGAAATGCGATTTATTTCTGAAGCCGGCTAAACTCGTCAATATGATTGGCTACTGATGTCCTGCTCGGAGTTCGTTCATGTGCATACTTCAGATCGCACGATCATAGACAACGAGAACTTAACTTAAAAAACAACGCGCTTGGCGCGCACATCGATTCTAGTACATGTATATTACTATGACGTTGAAGTTTGCATCGTTGGAACGCAACGAAAATAGGTTTTTTAAATTTTCTTTTACGGTATTGTTCTCGCTTCTCTTGTCCATTTAGGCTTAAGTCCTTAGAGGAAACCCCAATAAAACGTTTTAACAATTTTTGTCATCGATAATCCAACCTTAAGGGGGCTGAATGGTATAAAAAAATGTATTTCGCGTTGCATTCCAATGATGCAAACTTTAATATCATATAATATTTGTCAACATATTACCTGACAGGGGTCACAATATTGTGTCCGCCAACTAAAAATATAGGCCAAAATTCGGCATAGAGTTGGGTAAAATTACAAATTACAAATGAAAAATGACAAATCACAAATGATGAATCACAAATGATAAATTAAAAATTAACGAGTGGTGTAATGGTCTCCGAGTTATTCAAAACACTCTGCGTACTTGTAATGCACTTGAACCAAATTATAATCATTTAAGGTAGTGTTGTTGAACTTAAAAAATCTTATTTTTTTTCTAGACTCATCAAACCGGAAATGCAAAAACTGTTTACAGAACTATGCGAAGAGCAAGTACAAATGCACATAAATCCGATAGATGTGAAAACCAGAAAGAAGCAACGAAAAGTCGAAACGGAAGTAGCCGACCTACGGAAAAGAATGGAAGAGACCACAGGGAAGAATATTGTATTAAGCAATCGCGAGATACGGCTATTACGTTATCTAGTTCTTACGGAAAGTGAAAAAGAAAAACTTAAAGGCAATTATAAAGTGGCAAAAAAGCTTGAGAAACTGGAAAGCATGGGCCAAGATAAAGATGATAGTAGCGACGACGACGATGATGACGATAGGAATGAGGACGCGGAGTATCCAAGCCTGGAAAGTTGTACGTCTGATAATTCACAATCTGGTTAGTATCAATAAATATCAAAGTTTTTGAATGCTCATTTGTCGTAAATAATCAGCGTATCCAGTGAGTATTATTCTAAGAAAGTTGAACCAGTTGGCAAATATTGGACCCTCGAATTCAGGAGACGAGAGAAAATTAAAGTAAAATGAACAATACCATGGTATGAACAAATGAGAATCTGTGATAATCAGGGTCCGGATCTCGGATCTCTAAAAATAATCTGACAGTCTGGCTCGTAATGAGTGGAGTGCTGAGAAAACATAGACTGTGTCTTTGAATCAAGAGAAACTTTTTTCCTGGACCAAGATTTTTATTAACTATCATGTTCACATCCCATTGCCTGTAGTTTGAGGAATTTTTATGAAAAGCTACAGCGCCGAAAGTTAATCGGCTTTCGAGAACCAAATCATTTGAAATGTTGATAATTTACAAGAATTTACAAATTTCCTTTTATATTTTTTAAATATTGTTTAAACGAAATTTGTAAATTCTTGTAAATTATCGAAATATTAAGTTATTTAGGGTAAATATGGAGCAAAGGGGAACCATTTCCGATGACCTTTGGAATAGGCCCATTCGACGCATTTTTGCAACGAGAAACAACTTTTTCCTCTGACAAAATTGGGGGTCGTTGTTTATTTAAAAGTTATTAACAAATAAAGTTAATAATTCATATAGCTATTTTCCTTATAACAGTCAGTCCTAATCATCTTGCCCTTAACATGTGTTGATAAGAATACCCCCATGAGTTACATACAAAAAGTTTTATCCGTCGCTCATTGTTTGTTAAAAAATTATTACTAAAAATGATTGTTAAAAATGTACTGTTCGCCACTAGTAAAAGTATTTCATGTTCGATTTATGAAACTTCTTTTGTTAATAATTTTTTAACAAACAATGAGCAACGGATAAAACTTTTTGTGTGTTACTTAGGCGGTTATTCTTAAGGGAGAACACCACTGTGACCCCCTTGTTTTTTTTCACATTTTTCAAGAATTTTTTTTTGTGGGAACAAAAAAGAGATATTCGAAAAAATTTTTTGGGTTTTGTTCCTTATTTATTAATGTATCAAAAAACATTTTTTTCACATTTTTCACGCCGCATGATGGTGCTGAGGAAGCTTTCGCGTCAGGTGCTGTCATTTCCGCGGCACGCAGCAGAACTCTCTTCAACGTCGATCTGAAAAAAAATACCGAGTGTTTTCGTTAATAATATGATATTTTGAAGAGAAGTACAGAGGGATTTGGAAAAATATTGTTTGAAAAAAAATAGGCACGTCTTTAAAATTAACTTTAATTTCAAAAAAATAGGCACGCCTTTGAAATTAAGTTTAATTTCGAAGGCGTGCCTATTTTTTTGAAAACAATATTTTTCCAAATCCCTGTGTACTTCTCTTCAAAATATCATATTATTAACGAAAACACTCGGTATTTTTTTTTCAGATCGACGTTGAAGAGAGTTCTGCTGCGTGCCGCGGAAATGACAGCACCTGACGCGAGAGCTTCCCCAGCGCCACCATGCGGCGTGAAAAATGTGAAAAAAATGTTTTTTGATACATTAATAAACAAGGAACAAAACCCAAACAAATTTTTCGAATATCTCTTTTTTTCCAACAAAAAAAAATTCTTGAAAAATGTGAAAAAAAACAGGGGGTCACAGTGGTGTTCTCCCTTAACAACGTATGTGAAGGACAAGTTACTTGGGACTGACATATAAGGAAAATAGCTTTATGAATTATGAACTTTGTTTGTTAATAACTTTTAAATAAATAACCGCCCCCAATTTTGTCAGAGGAAAAAGTTGTTCAGGAAGACTCCCTTGATATCATATATGAAGGACAAGGTCATCGGAAGTGGGTCCCTTTTGCTCCATATTTATCTTATTTAGTTCTCGAAAGCCAGTTAACTTTCGGGGCTGCAATATTTCACAAAAATTCCTCAGACTACATGCAACGAGAGGTGGGAATGGCAGACAAATCGAAATTTTGATCCTGGAGAAAAGTGACCAAGTTGATAAAGAATACCGCATATAAGAAATAGTGTAGAAGTCACATTTGTTTCATCATTAGTCATTGAATTTTCAACTTAATTTCCGTGTTTTTCAATAATAAAAAAACGACTTATAGTTTACAGTACATTCTACTTTATTCGAAGTATTGTCCATCAGAAGCTACGCGCTTTTGCCATCTTTCACGCAACAAATGGATTCCACGCGAATACAAATCAAAAACTGTCCCGGACGTTCTTTGTCTCTAAGATCAAAATTGCCACTTTTGAATCGTTTAAACCAATCTCTGCACGTTATCTCAGATAAAGTATGTTCACCATAAGCTTCTTGAAGCATGTCGTGACTTTCAGCAGCCCTTTTTCTCAAATGGAAGCAAAAAACGAAGCTTCCCTCTTTTCTTTTTCAAGTATTTTTATTCATATATTGTTTTCACAAATGTGTTATTATCAGTATTGCCACTAGGGTCTCTAAAGCATTGACTATTACTTAGAATTAGATTTTTGTTGAGTTTCACTCGCTCTTGATTTTTATTTGCCGTTCGGGTTATTTGCATTTTTTTACTATTGTGTTCTACGGGGTGATTCTAGCCTAGGATGGGGTATTATGGTTGAGGGTGTAATGATTGATGAAGCGGTAAAATGCAAGGGGTTTTCTAGCCTATCGGGGGGACAGGGCGTAGAATGTTTCTTTTTGCATGTTTAGTTTGAAATTCACGTCGGTCGTCGTCAGTTAACGAGTTCAAGTACGGACATACCGAGGTCGTTAATTTTTCGATGTTGGCTAGGTGTAGGTCACGTAGTCTCTCACGAAATGGCTTTTCGTCTAGAATTATCCAGAGGTCCTCCGTTGGGAATTGCATTGGTAAGCCGGCGGCGTTTTTGAGAGCTTCTTTGTACGTCACCTCAAGTTTTTTGAGGTTAATTTCGTAGTATAATGGCAGCAGGCATGAGATCCCATAATCTAGGGATGATAGGATGCATGCTCGGATGATGCGATGTTTGACGTGGGCGTCGACGAAGCTCATGCTGTTTCCTTAGCTCAAAATCTGACACTGAATATTATATGTTATGTCCAAACTTCAACACAGTTTGGTTTAGTATTACTTCTATAAAAACAATACTAGTTACGCCATCTCATGTAAAACAGCGGGAATTAAGCTTAAAACCCAATAATCTTCATCGTCCAATAATATTTATTCCAGTAAAGTATCGCTTACGCTCTGTATTATTTCCAATCAAGATATGCAGCAGCGACTTGACGCTAAATACAATAATTTAAAAAATGTTGCCAGATCGCCTAGCGCACTTGTACTTGCCCTATTGTACTTGTGCAATAATCGTAACATTTAGATTTTACGCCAGTCATTTTTATTCCGCAGGTGATGTAATTTTTCCAAAAACCGACGACGAGCCAACACTTACGGAATCAATGCAGATGGTCGACGAAATTTTATCCGATGGGAAAATGGACGGATTAGAAAAAATCGAGAAATTAGAGGCCATTCTATCCGCCGTCGCTCATCCGACGGTGGAATCCCTTTCTCCTCGAAATACCGAGAACTCCTTGGCGAGATGTCGGTGTGCGTGTCGAGAAACATTACGGGACCGAACAAAAGATATTAGTGAATCCATCGCCGATGTAGCGTGTCAGACGCTTAGCACTGGTGATATAGTAATTACGAAGATATATTTAACGGAAGAAGAAAAAGAGCGTGAGCGATTACTCAGTTCGCCAAGAAAATAATCTCTCTTCCGTTCGATATTTCAATGCAATCATTGCATTGTACAATAATATGTACGATAGTAACCAATGCCTGAACCAGAATATATTTAACCGATTATGTGCCTCATACACTATATTTCTTGGTGTGGTAATGAGTATTATCTTGTTATGTTTACTGCCGTATTTGATATTTAACGTTTTTTGTTCGTTTTATACTAATCTATTTTTTTTTTGTCTTACGGTGTAATATTGAAGTGGAAGTGACGCTATAACAAAAAATATTCCATGAGGTGCCTCGATCGACTGGAAGGCTACACTCATAAAGCTAGGCCGTGCTTATTTCGACTTTCGCGAAGGAACAAAGTATACATTTTAAGGGAGGCGTAAGGGTTTCAGCGTAAAATAAAACACTTTTTTCCGATTTTTTTTTCTCAAATATGGATTGAGCAATTTTATTCGAACCTTTTGTACATTATTGAGGATACTTTTTACAATGTTGTGTAATTTTTTCATGCAGAAATATTGAAGCATAAGCCCGTAACAGAGCTTCCCCCAGAACGTCTTGGAAAAAAAAACAATTTGCGGTGTTCACTATAACTCGGCCGGAAATTATCTGAAAATGAAAAACCATGAAAAGTTAGTCAAATTATAATCAAATCTTCCCCCCAACGTTCTCTGATAATTTTTTTTTTTTCATTTAAAATTTTTTCGCGGCCATCTAAAGTGTGAACTGTTATTTTCCACGAAAAATTCCGCCATTTTGTGGGTGGAAAACACCCTTAATGTAAAGAAAAAAAAATTTTACTAAACGTTGGGGGGAGGTATTTTATGCGTAGAAAATGTGACAAAGTTTGAAATGAATCGGTCAAGTAGTTTTTAAATGGCAGTGAACACGGACTTTGAAAAAGTAGTTTTGAGAAAAACGCGTCTAAAGTTAGCACTGCTAGCCCGACCGCCCGCAGCTGTTAGTGGTATAGCGTTAAAGGCCAGGAGATTAATAAGACAATAACTTCAAGAATATTGCTCAGATCGGTTAAAAATTTTAAGGACACTCTTGAAATGTTAAACAATAAAAAAAGAGAAAAAAAAATTCGATTTATCGAAAGTGAAAACCCTTACGCCGCCCTTAAAGTAGAACAATTTTCGAAACATCAAAAAATGGAAGCAGAGATTTGTTTCCTCTGTTATACGAGTAGCCCATTCAAATTAAGATCAAAACCATATTCTGAGGTGAAGTAACTGGTGCGTGAGGTTTTTTTATTACCAGGGCTCGGAAGTCGGTGCTGTAAAAACAATCTGATAGTTTGGCTCGCAATGAGTGGACCGCTAGGAAGGCATAAACTGTTTAATCGAGTCATTATTTTTCAGAATCAAAATTTTGATTTGTCCGCCATTCTCACATCTCATTGCGTGTAGTCCGAGGAATTTTTGTGAAAAATTGCACTGTAGGAATTTGGGTACGCCATGATTCCATGTGCGACTGTATGAATTTTTGATTTTTTTTTTTTTTTTAAATCTTTCAACAACCATAAAAAATGTTTCGTATTATTTCCTTCGAAATTTTAGAGGTTAATGTAATAGCCATACTTGTGCTGATCAATGATCTTTATGATTTTTTTTTTGTTTCGGACGAGTAAAACGTCTGGAACCATGGTCACAGTCACCATGGAATTATGGCGAGTTGAAACCGCGGAGAACCCTTAATTTATTTTTAATGTACTCGAAAAAATTTGCAGAGTACCTGCAAGCATCAATAGATAAGTGGAAAAAAGATCGATGCTGAAATATTTGATAGCACCTATGAATTTTCAAATTTTAAACCTCGAAAACAATCCTCATGTAGACTAAAAGATTGCGCTAAGGGCTCACATACCGCTGCGCGCGCTGAAAACCGAGTAAATTTGAAAAATTATTGTAAAGGTTATATGGTGAAAAAAATTAAATTGTTGATTTCACATTTTTTATTAACTTTTCAACTATAAGAAAAAAAATGTTTAATTTGTTTTTTTTTTAAATATTAACCGGTAAAACCACTGTAACAGCCTAAAAAAGCGTTTTTTTTTACAATTTTTCTTAGATGGAAGAAAAGGTAACAGATTAATAATATTCGAGGAAGTTATTAAGCATATATTTATAAATGACAAATATTAATAAATGGCGACACCAGAGCCATTCTCGCATGGCTTGTCGAATTTGAGGCGCTCTGCAGCACGCAGTATAGCTGGTGCAATTTTGAAACTGGAAAAAAAAAAATCACTTAGTCTACATGCTCATAACCAATGAAGTACGTAGAGGATTTCAAAAAGATTCATTTTTGTATGATTGGCGAGTATTGAAATGAGGACATTGAATTTTCAACAACAAAAAAAACGGGTAATGTGCGACTGTATGAATTTTTGATTTTTTTTTTTTTTTTAAATCTTTCAACAACCATAAAAAATGTTTCGTATTATTTCCTTCGAAATTTTAGAGGTTAATGTAATAGCCATACTTGTGCTGATCAATGATCTTTATGATTTTTTTTTTGTTTCGGACGAGTAAAACGTCTGGAACCATGGTCACAGTCACCATGGAATTATGGCGAGTTGAAACCGCGGAGAACCCTTAATTTATTTTTAATGTACTCGAAAAAATTTGCAGAGTACCTGCAAGCATCAATAGATAAGTGGAAAAAAGATCGATGCTGAAATATTTGATAGCACCTATGAATTTTCAAATTTTAAACCTCGAAAACAATCCTCATGTAGACTAAAAGATTGCGCTAAGGGCTCACATACCGCTGCGCGCGCTGAAAACCGAGTAAATTTGAAAAATTATTGTAAAGGTTATATGGTGAAAAAAATTAAATTGTTGATTTCACATTTTTTATTAACTTTTCAACTATAAGAAAAAAAATGTTTAATTTGTTTTTTTTTTAAATATTAACCGGTAAAACCACTGTAACAGCCTAAAAAAGCGTTTTTTTTTACAATTTTTCTTAGATGGAAGAAAAGGTAACAGATTAATAATATTCGAGGAAGTTATTAAGCATATATTTATAAATGACAAATATTAATAAATGGCGACACCAGAGCCATTCTCGCATGGCTTGTCGAATTTGAGGCGCTCTGCAGCACGCAGTATAGCTGGTGCAATTTTGAAACTGGAAAAAAAAAATCACTTAGTCTACATGCTCATAACCAATGAAGTACGTAGAGGATTTCAAAAAGATTCATTTTTGTATGATTGGCGAGTATTGAAATGAGGACATTGAATTTTCAACAACAAAAAAAACGGGTAATCATTTGTTAATAAATAATGTTTAAATGAACTTATCGCAAATCCCGTACGTATTTCACTTCAAAATGTTATTGTAAAGATATTGTTAAAAATTCAAATGAAGAGAATGAAAATTGTTGGAGTTATGCTGTGTGCCGTTTTGAAAAATCGTGTTTCGAGTAAAAAACACGTTAAAAGTTTTGAGATGTGTTATTGACACGAAAAAAATGAAAAATTCGACTGTTTACATCTTTGTACGATTAATCTGCTATCCCTGGACCATAAAGCTGCCCTTCCAAGTTGAAATATTCTTCCTCATTCTCTTTCCTCGAAGATTTTATGCTAGAGCGTGCCCTCTTTTGCTGCATCTATGAAAGACAGCTCGGCGTGCTTGATCCGGTCTTAGCATCGGTTTCAAGACAAAAATTGTGTGATTGGACGCCAATATCCATCTCCAAAACTTTAATGATTCGTAGAATATTGGTCGGACCATCATTGAAATTGCAGACAGCAATATCAGTCGCTGTATTCAAGACTTTTTTGTCACTTGAATAAAATTTAGGAGCCAAATTCCAAACAGCAGCATTGAAAATTTCGTTGCTATTTTGTGTGCAGCCTGTTGCAATACACTCTTTCTTTTGTACTTCGAAATTTCCGTACGAATTTTAAACCTTTATTCCTTTGAAGGTTTTGCTGTCACCATCACCGGTGTAGTTTGCGTATTTGAGGCCGTGCAAAGTTTCCGAGCTTAAGAACATCTGGGCGAAAGCTTCTACTTCCATCTTACCAAACGAGCCTTCACGATTCGCTTGACATTCATCGGCGTGTGTTATGTGCCATTGTTCACACTCAATTGTTTCTAATTTACTCTTCCAGTGCTCGCAAGACTTACAGTACTTTGACTTCACTTTAACATCGACGATTTTGCCTGTAAACCATCCAATCAATGACGTGATTCCGAAAAGCGACGAAAATCCGCGTTTCCTCCGCGAACCGTCACCGGAAACTGTTATCCCTTGACATTGTTCATTTTCTTCACTTTCCTTTTACTCTTCTTGCGCTGCATTCTTCATACTATCGTCTCGTACCGTTCCTATTGCGATCGAAATAATGTCCACTAATTTATCGTAAAAAGATTGAAATATCGGTCGTGACAATTCCATAAATCCACAAAACGTCATTATTCCATGTAGTCGCATTGCTAGCAAGATTCGACGATTAATTTCATATGCATTTCGTATGAATTTACTACTTGGAATGGCAACTTTTGAGCATTTCGGACAAGCGATAACTATTTTGACGCCCAAGCCCCGAGGACTTTCTTCGTGAAACATGATGTCGGAATCGCGCGCTTTACACTTCACGTGATGCCAAATGACAGAGAAAACGGCCAAAAAATTTATAATTCTACAGCCAAATTCATAATTAACGTCAAAATCGTCATCCCAAACTTTTAACTTCTTAGCAGAAGTACTGACTCCTTTCAAATCGCTCTTCGCCTCAAAACTATTCAACGGTCGTTTCGATGACGCATTACTTCGACGCCGCGTTGGATACAATTTTTTCGTTCTTTCCTGTTTGGGTACACTTTTCCGTCACTCATTGTGACTTATAAGCACTTTGAGATTACAAATAAACTGTTAGAACTCAACACCACACACAAAAACCGTAATTTCAAACGAGGAAATTATGTCTTTCTTGTACATGTACTGACGCTAAATTAACGTACTTTGCTTGGAAATGCTTCTAACTGAACATATAAACACTTCCCAACGATATCTGTTAGTGTATTAGAGAAGTTAGAAATCAAAAGGTAAGACCCTAGGTAAGGTAAGAAAGGTTCTTCCCAGCAGGGTTGATTTAAGGGCGGGGTAAGGGTTTTCACTTTCGAAAAACCGAATTTTTTTTTGTCTTATCGTATTGTTTAACATTTCAAGAATGTCCTTAAAATTTTAAACCGATCTAAGCAATATTCTTGAAGTTAGTGTCTTATTAATAATCTCCTGGCCTTTAACGCTATACCTCTAACAGCTGCGGGCGGTCGGGCTAGCAGTGCAGCTGTCGAACAGGTATACAGTTTATTCATTGCTATTGTGTATATAGTATATAGTGTATACTATACACTACAATATTTTAAAAGAAGAAACGAGCGAAGAGAGGAGCTGGAATCGATGATTCTGTGTAAGTTGGAAAAAAAAATGTTTTTCTTCACTTTTTTACTTCATAAACTTTAGACGCGTTTTTCTCAAAACTACTTTTTCAAAGTCCGTGTTCACTGCCATTCAAAAACTACTTGACCGATTCATTTCAAACTTTGTACACATTTTCTACATATAAAATACCTCCCCCCAACGTTTAGTTACATTTTTTTTTTCACATCAAGGGTGTTTCCCACCCACAAAATGGCGGAATTTTTCGTGGAAAATAACAGTTCACACTTTAGATGGCCGCCAAAAATTTTGAAATGAAAAAAAAAATCATCAGCGAACGTTGGGGGGAAGATTTGATTATAATTTGACTAAATTTTTATGGTTTTTCATTTTCAGATAATTTCCGGCCGAGTTATAGTGAACACCGCAAATTGTTTTTTTTCCAAGACGTTCCAGGGAAAGCTCGGTTACGGGCTTATGCTTCAATATTTCTGAATGAAAAAATTACACAACATTGTCAAAAGTATGCTCAATAATGTACAAAAGGTTCGAATAAAATTGCTCAATCCATATTTGAGAAAAAAAATCGCAAAAAAAGTGTTTTTTTTTACGCTGAAACCCTTACCCCTCCCTTAACGCAGTTAGTTGTTTCGGAGTAGACTGACGCGCTTGGGGAGGAGCCTGAAATTTCAATGAAAAAGATCTGTTTCAAGTATAAATTTGTTTGCCTCATATTCTAGAAGGTTCAAAGGATCTTTTAAGCCAATAAAAAAAATCGATTTTCCGAAAAATTTAGTGGTGTTACGCCTTAAAATCATTTTTTACTGGTATAAATGGACTACCGATGAAAACCATGGCGCCTCCTTGTCGACATCATAACTTCACCAAATATTATCCAATCTGCAGAAATAAAAAAGAATCTAGTGAAATAATGTAGTAGTAATAGTCTGAGAGGGATATTTTTTTTTCCAAAATAAAGAAATTACAGTATTTCAAACTTTAGTATACAATTTTTTTTTTAAATTAGTGTTTAATAATTTATAAAAAATTGTCCAACCAAACAATTATAAAAACCTCTCGTCCGACTATAGAGAAAATAATTATCAAAATTGAAAAAAAAAAAGTTAAAAAATATTAGACAATCGACTGAGTTATCGCGCTGACACTCTATAAAAACATGGTTTCGAGAAAAACGCGTTTGAAGTTTCTGGTAGGTGAACTTACGGCGAGTCTCCCAATCCAGCTTCGTACTGTACACCTTCCTCTTGTACATATCTTCGTGTTTTTTTAATGGTTTTCTGCAATCTCTTGTCAATTCTAGCTTCTTTTGTGGATTGAATTGATTGTATCCTGGGGTATTTCAAACGGTTAGCATCTTGTTTTTCACAATAATTATGCGCTTCAACCCCGGTGCTGATTCCAAGTAATTCTAGCATTCGTAAATAACTGAGCGCTCCATCGTTAAATGTAGATACCGCAACGCTGGTTACAATTTCTATAATTTCACGACTTCCGGTCGTACACTCAGGAGCAAATTTTCAAATTTTAGCATTGAGACTCTCATCATTGTTTT
This sequence comes from Oxytorus armatus, assembly GCA_958009045.1. Lineage (NCBI taxonomy): Eukaryota > Metazoa > Arthropoda > Insecta > Hymenoptera > Ichneumonidae > Oxytorus > Oxytorus armatus. The sequence continues at coordinate 2,316,076 of OY253747.1, read as the reverse complement.
GAGTAAATTCACCCAAGCACTTTTATAAAAAATCTGTACTCTCTATTTTTAACTGTACTCTTCGAAAGACGACGGTCAACTCAACTAATATCAACATGCGAACAAAAGAAACAAGAAATACGAATACGTTCATTGTTGCGAACAAAAGAAATACGAAACGCCGCTGTCGAGAGGGGCGCGGCAGTTAGTCAGGTAGCTGACCCAACCCGATGTCCGGTGACACTTATTGCTATAACTCTGTAACGGAGTGGAATTTTCTTAAATGTTTTTTTCTTGAAAAATTCCTGAAAGTATAGAGAATAAAAATCTGTGAAAAAAAATCGATTTTTTGAAAATTCCAGGGATATGTGAACCCTTAAGTGGCACGAGAGCTACACGCGTCAATGCATGTAATCGGAGCTTCCGAATTCCCCCACTTTAGGGTGTAGCGCTCGTATCGTTGGTGCATCATTAGAAAATGTAACTTTATGTTTGCCTAAAGTAGTACAATCAATAGGGAACCCGTTACTCTTGTCAATTCCACAAAAATTTACAAGAGTTTCTTTTTTTTTTTAAATTAGGTTCAGTATCACGTACTGAATGTAAATAAACAAAATCCTTACAAATTAAGTGAGCGGAAGTGCCGCCATTTTGAGGAAAACCGTATCGGCCAATATCTCCGTTACCGTGCGCTTTCGGCCAAAAATGCTAATAACCTTTCTCGTAGACAATTGAATTTCCTATCTTTTTTTCTAAATAATTTTTTTTGGAACACCTACCGTTTACGACTTATATCAATGTTAACATTTATTTATTCACTTTCTCACCTGTATCTCTCCTAATAATTGTTTAAACAATAAAATGCTAATAACTTATCTTTTAAAGCCACACATTTTCCACATCTTTTATTTAAAACTTTTTTGTCTAAAATTACTATTCTCAAAGTTATAACGCGTTCAATGTTGCGCTACTGGGTGCAAGGCTAATAAAAACGCGTTATAACTTTGAGAATATTAACTTTAGACAAAAAAGTTAGAAAAAAAGGTGTGGGAAATTTATGGATTTAAAAGATAAGTTATTAGCATTTTATTGTTTAAACAATTATTAGGAGAGATACAGGTGAAAAAGTGAATAAATAAATTTTAACAGTCGTATAAGTCGTAAACGGTAAGTGATACAAAAAAAATTATTTAAAAAAAAAGATAGGAAATTCAATTGTCTGCAAGAAAGGTTATTAGCATTTTTGGCCTAAAGTGCACGGTAACGGAGATATTGGCCGATACGGTTTTCCTCAAAATGGCGGCACTTCCGCTCACTTAATTTGTAAGGATTTTGTTTCTTTACATTCAGTACGTGACACTGAACCTAGTTAAAAAAAAAAAAACTCTTGTAAATTTTTGTGGCACAATATTCTCCATTGATTGTACTAAAGTTGTTGCAAAGTCCGTCGATCAATCTTTCTTTCTCTCTCTCTCGTTAGCTTAAGGCCTTACATACGTCGAGAATTTTCAAAAAATCGATTTTTTTTTGTTTACAGATTATTATTCCTTATAGTCTTAGGCGTATTTCTGTGTAAGCTGATTGTAAAAATTCCCCATAGTTCAAATGTTATTGTAGATAATGTGACTGCCCGACGAAAGGACAAAGGTCTGACGCGCGCCTACCTGAGTTGAGTTGTTTGAGGCAAAATAAACAAAGAGGAAAAAATAAACAACAACAATTTTTTACTGACAAGGAAGGCGTACAATACGAAGCTGGAATGGGAGATTAGACGTAAGTTAACTGAATAAATTTAAAAAATTCATAAAGTTCTTGCTCCAGCCGCGCGCGACTTCGAGCGAAACGCGCTTGAAACTTTAAACGCGTTTTTCTCAAAACTACTTTTTCTGACACGGTCGGCATGATAACTCGTACGGTTTTTAATATTTTTTGATGATTTTTTTTTTAAATATTCGGAATTGTTTTTTCTATAGTCTGTCGAGCCGGATTTTTTAAATTATAATTAGAAAATTCTATAAAAACAATTAAAGTGTGACTTTTTCGACACAAACTTAACATTTTTTTTTTAAATTACCGTAAATTGTTTAATTTTTCGAATTTCAAAAATCCGGCTCGACAGACTATAACTACTACCTTATTTTACAAGAATTTCTTTACATTTTGCAGATCCGTCAACATTTGAGGAAGAAATACTGCCGACCGTGGAGCAACTTTTTTTTTTACAGTGCTTCAAAAAATGTGATTTTTCATGTTGTAATTTTTGAAAAAAAAAATTGAAATAAATTTTTTTACAAACTTAACACAGTAATAAACGATGTGTGAGAATTTTTTATCAATTTCTATTTCTATCCCTCCTAAAAACAGTTTTCCTTTTGGTACGTTTTCGGTACCGCTGGACGTATGTAAGGCCTTAATAAAACCGATGCTGAACTACATACAGTAATATGCGCATGAAGATATTACAAAAAAGTGCAAATTCGGGTAATGACAGCAATTTTTTATGGTGAATCGGTACAAACGAATAAAAGGCATTGCGGAAGTATTAGGTTTGATGAGTGTGACGCAGAAAATGAACTATAATGACGTTTTGTTAGTTTATAAGATGAGAAACGAATTAACAGCAATGTATTTAACGGATGAAATTAAATTAGTGGAAAGAAAGCATAGATACCCGGCCAGAAATAGACACGATCTCGATATATAAGCGACTAGGACAAAAACCATGGAAAAGTCTGTCGTACAGGGGTTTTGAAATATTCTGGAAGTACCAGAAGGCACAGTGGACGCATGAAAATATGAAAAATCGATACGCTGATTCCAATCAACACGTCTCATAGCAGCCAATGGTACAGAAAATCTTCGTTATTCGAACTGAAGATGCACGGATCAAAATATCTCGAGAATTAAAACAATTGCATTACCGCTTATAAACACTCAACGAGGATTTATCTACATTCCAAAGCAGCAACTATTGCATAAAAAAAATTATTTCTCACTTCTCTTAATGCGAAATTAAATGTTCATTTCGGGAGATTTTAAATTCCATTAATGACATAACCATATTCGATATAATTTTAATATAAACGATGCACCGACTTCACTTCCTTCCCCGCGACTTTCGTTCGTAGAGTTGTATTTTCTCTGTCGTCACTAGGACCGAAAAATGGATGCCGCATTTTTATATTTGATGGAAATGGCACGGCAGTGGTATCCAGAAAATCGGTGGCTTGCTTCGAAGTACCAGGTAGCTTACGTCTGACGGTGATCGATCCCGTAGGCTTGATATTAACTGCAAAGAAAATATCATTCATGACGGGAAATGTACATTGAGTTGTTATGCAGCACATTTCAAATTGGTCCTCCATATGATCGCAAATGTACCCCGGCATTTGCAATCTCATCGCTTTAAAAACGATCTGACATTCCAGCTCGCAATGAGTAGACTGCTCAAAAGGCATAGACTGTTTCTTCGCATCGAGAGACACAAATTGACGGCTACACTATTTATTATATACGGTATTCTTCACCAACACAGTTACTTTTTTTCAGGAACATAATTTTGATTTGTCCGCCATTCTCACATCTCATTGCATGCAGTCTGAGGAATTTTTATATCGAACAGCAGTATCGAAGCGTTTTCCGGTTATATAAATATTTCACCAATTTATAGTCATTAATTATTTAAAAAGCGCTAATGTTAATCACCGCTCTGTGAAAGGATTTAAAAAAAATCTAACGGAGATCGATTCCATCAAGAGATAGATAACTATTTCACCAAATATATATTCATATGACATAGATATTTTCAAACAGTTTATCTTTACCACTCTCGATTACAGTTAGAATGTTTAAGGGCGGGGTAAGGGTTTTCACTTTCGAAAAATCGAATTTTTTTTTGTCTTATCTTATTGTTTAACATTTCAAGAATATGTCCTTAAAATTTTAAACCGATCTAAGCAATATTCTTGAAGTTATTGTCTCATTAATCTCCTGGCCTTTAACGCTATACCTCTAACAGCTGCGGGCGGTCGGGCTAGCAGTGCAGCTGTCGAACAGGTATACAGTTTATTCATTGCTATTGTGTATATAGTATATAGTTTATACTATACACTACAATATTTTAAAAGAAGAAACGAGCGTGAATCGATGATTCTGTGTAAGTTGGAAAAAAAAAATTTGTTTCTTCACTTTTTTTACTTTATAAACTTTAGACGCGTTTTGCTCAAAACTACTTTTTCAAAGTCCGTGTTCACTGCCATTTAAAAACTACATGACCGATTCATTTCAAACTTTGTACACATTTTCTACATATAAAATACCTCCCCCCAACGTTTAGTTAAATTAATTTTTTTTCACATTAAGGGTGTTTCCCACTCACAAAATGACGGAATTTTTCGTGGAAATTATCCGAGAACGTTGGGGGGAAGATTTGATTATAATTTGACTAAATTTTCATGGTTTTTCATTTTCAGATAATTTCCGGCCGAGTTATAGTGAACACCGCAAATTGTTTTTTTTCCAAGACGTTCTGGGGGAGGCTCTGTTACGGGCTTATGCTACAATATTTCTGTATGAAAAAATTACACAACATTGTCAAAAGTATGCTCAATAATATACAAAAGGTTCGAATAAAATTGCTCAATCCATATTTGAGAAAAAAAATCGCAAAAAAAGTGTTTTTTTAAACGCTGAAACCCTTACTTCTCCCTTAAAACCCGATTCAAATTAAGGGTATATTTATTCGGTATATCCATTGAAGTTGACGGGATTAATAAATTTTTCATAATTACATATAATAAATGTGTGTAACGCGGTGGAAATCGTTAGTGGGACAGAGACAGATAACTGCTAGAGCTATCACAGGCCTTTTAAGGCCTTACATACGTCGAGAATTTTCAAAAAATCGATTTTTTTTTGTTTACAGATTATTATTCCTTATAGTCTTAGCTGTATTTCTGTGTAAGCTGATTGTAAAAATTCCCCATAGTTCAAAAGTTATTGTAGATAATGTGACTGCCCGACGAAAGGACAAAGGTCTGACGCGCGCCTACCTGAGTTGAGTTGTTTAGGGCAAAATAAACAAAGAGGAAAAAATAAACAACAACAATTTTTTACTGACAAGGAAGGCGTACAATATGAAGCTGGAATGGGAGATTAGACGTAAGTTAACTAAATAAATTTAAAAAATTCATAAAGTTCTTGCTTCAGCCGCGCGCGACTTCGAGCGAAACGCGCTTGAAACTTTAAACGCGTTTTTCTCAAAACTACTTTTTCTGACACGGTCGGCATGATAACTCGTACGGTTTTTAATATTTTTTGATGATTTTTTTTTTTTATATTCGGAATTGTTTTTTCTATAGTCTGTCGAGCCGGATTTTTTAAATTATAATTAGAAAATTTTATAAAAACAATTAAAGTGTGACTTTTTTGACACAAACTTAACATTTTTTTTAAATTACCGTAAATTGTTTAATTTTTCGAATTTCAAAAATCCGGCTCGACAGACTATAACTACTACCTTATTTTACAAGAATTTCTTTACATTTTGCAGATCCGTCAACATTTGAGGAAGAAATACTGCCGACCGTGGAGCAACTTTTTTTTTTACAGCGCTTCAAAAAATGTGATTTTTCACGTTGTAATTTTTGAAAAAAAAAATTGAAATACATTTTTTTACAAACTTAACACAGTAATAAACAATGTGTAAGAATTTTTTTATCAATTTCTATTTCTATCCCTCCTAAAAACAGTTTTTCTTTTGGTACGTTTTCGGTACCGCTGGACGTATGTAAGTCCTTAAGGTGTATCTATCATCATACGATCGCAACGCCTGTAGTGGTTGCTACAGAAATTAAAAACGACTTCGAATTAAACTCTAAGGCTGAGAATGGGCCTTAAGAGGCCCATTCTCAGCGGAGGAGTTTCCAGACCTGTATACAAGACTGTGGTTCTGTGCGAGCTAACGAGACGGAATTTTCCATGAAGGGGTAAAGCTTTGCCTCAAATACACATGGTTTCGGAATTCAAAAAGAAATGCGACACATGTTTTTTTTGAGAAGATCATATAAAAGCCTTCGGAGGCCATCGGAGACACCAACGGTCGATTTTGATGAAATCACTCGGAAAAAGTGAGCAACGTTCAACTCTTTTACGGACTTTTAAATTATTCGAGACTTTGAATAATTTCACGTTGTGGGAACTTATTAAAAATTCGCTTGAAAGGAGCATAGGAAAAAAATTCACGTCCGTAGGACTTGGAGATATTTCGACGTGTGACTTTTTAAATTTTTCCATCTTGGGACGCAGAAACAGAACTAGAAAACAAACATTTTGTTTTCTAGGGACATAGAAAATATTCGAGTCTGTGCGACTTGGAAATTTTCGTATTATTTCGACATTGAGTATTTTTAGTTATATGAAGATTCTCGAACAATCACGGACAATTAAGTTTCAATCTCTGATAGATACACATTATTTTTTCGATGTTTCTTCGAAAATCTTCAAAGACAAAATAATACGAAAATATCTAAGTCCTACAGATTCGAATATTTTTTGTGTTCCTAGAAAACAACATTTTTCCTTTGTCCTACGAGGGAAAAATGTTTAAAATTCCACGTAGTCGAAATTTTTCCAAATCCTATGTACGCTAATTTTTTCTCTGTCCCTTCTAAAGAAATTTTCGATAAGGTCCCCATAACGTAAAATTATTCAGAATCTCGAAAATGTTCAAAGTCTCTAAAAAGGTTGAACGTAGGTTCACTTTTCCCGAGTGTTCTCAATCTTGCTGTGGCGAATCGTGTACGAACTTCCGGGCCCCAGTAATAGCTAAGAGTGGAGTTACGACCGTTGCGAAACTATTTTTTTTTGCATGAATACGCCGTTAACATCTTTGTTATTTTGAAAAGGAAGAACACTCACCAGCCTTATACGGTTTAATATCTCGACCGGTACTGAAGACCCAAGTTAAGCCGTACCCAGTATTCCTGCTTATGGCATAGTAGCGTTCGTCGCCAACTTTAAGTTTCGATTTCTCACCTAATAACAAAGTTTGCCCGCTTAATTTCCTTGGGTTTACCTGTAAATAAAAGTAAAATGAACACGAAGAAACTGTGCATTAGTCACGAATTTTAGTTTAGTGAAAAGTAGTGCGTTAACGGGGGGGTAAGGTTTTTCACTTTCGAAAAATAGAATTTTTTTTTGTCTCATCTTATTGTTTAACATTTCAAGAATATGTCCTTAAAATTTTAAACCGATCTAAGCAATATTCTTGAAGTTATTGGAATCAGTAGTGGATCAAGCGCTCATGACTGGGCGTGATCAACTGACTCCATACGTGTAAGCCGAGCAGAGCAGGAAGCTGAAAAAAAAACTAAAGAAGGCAGGAACATTCTTTATGGACCTGGCAATGACGATTCAGTGTGAGGTAAGCCGATAAAATTCGCTTATGAACGTTTTATACCAGATTTTTTAGTGTTCAAAACTTTAAAGCGTTTTCCTCACAACTCACGTTTTCAAAGTCGGTGTCCCTCATAACTTGAAAACTACATCACCGATCCCTTTGAAATTTTCAACACTAATTCTGTACATAATTTACGATGTAACGCTGGAGAGTTTTTTTCAAATTTGTTAATAATTTGTTATTTTACAATAACAAATTAACCGATTTTTTTCGTAAAAATCGCGTATTTCCCTTCAAAATGTTGCAAAAAATAGAAAAATTGAAATTTCGAAAAAACCCTCCCAGCGTTACCTGGGGAAAACTGTTATCTAACAAATGAACTTTCATTTTTTCATTTCAGATGATCCAGCACCAAGTTACGAGGGACACCGCAATTCTACTTTTTTCCGAGACACGTCCGAATAATTGCTGCCATTGCCGTATTTTTTAAATATTTCTTCGTGAAAATTTTATATAACATTCTTCGAATTGTCATATTTTACTGTACCATTAGTTTTAATAAAGAGATTTTAACTGCGTCGTCACAAGAAAATCACAAAAACATGCCTTTTTTTGTACGAATTAACCTTACCCCCCCCTTAAGTAATCCGTGAACAGTATAAATCAAATCATTATGTGCAATATTATTGCAAGAATCAACTACGCACATGAGCCAAGAATACAATCTTTCACAAAAAATTCTTCGACCACATGCAATGAGATGTAAGAATGACGGACAAATCAAAAGTTTGCTTCTGCAAAAAAGAGTCTGTGTTGGTAAAGTGTAAAGAATACCACATATAAGAAAAAGTTAAGCAGTCACTTTAGTCTCTCTCAATTCAGAGAAACAGTCTATGCCTTTGCGCGTCAAATTAGTAAAAATTTTTAGATACTAAGGGACTTTGATAGTCATGAGTCGAGTCGACTTTGACTCACAACTGTCAAATGTGCCAAAGTCGCGGACATCAAGTCATCGGAATCCCACCAGTGTTACAGTCCGAAAAATGTGACTTTTTGTTGTGCGCACCATGATTATAGACGCTTCAGTGTTGAGGTTTAAGGAAAACGCTGTTTGATTCTTGACATTTAACGGTGACTTATTAGATCATAAAGCAAAGCCGTGCGAACGATGTTTCCGTCTCAATAACGGGCAACTATTAGTATAAATTATGTATGTAGTACTCACGGTCTTTGGAATATCCATAACCCACATTTCTTCACTATCCGACAGATCCGCCAAGTTAAACGTTGAATCGGTAGGGTCCAATATTACAGTATCTTCTTTTGAGAAATCCTCGAGCTACGCCAGATGAAAATATCACGCCACATTGTTTTTTTTTTTTAACAAATACGATATATGATGAGAATTACTTACAGTGTGCAGTCTTGGCCTATGAATCTGTATTGATTTCCCAGTTTCTACTGTCAAATCGTTGTCATTCATTGTAACAGTCGGCGAATCTGGATCTTCCGAAATTTTGGGAGTCTTCGATTTCTTTAAAATACTTTTCCTCGCCAAGTCTGGTGTCTCGCACCGCGGATGCGGAGGTTGGATTTTTGTGTTAATTTTGATAAATTTTCCGGCCTTCGATTTACTTTCATGGTCAATGTCTGGAGTGTCCATTAGTATCATAGACTTATTCAATACTGTATTTAACGTCGTTAACGAATCCTCAGGATCATACATTGACATTGTTAAAAATGTTCAAAGGATTTCAGAGTAACCTAGAATAAGCCCAAAAAACATGCCCGATAAGTGCCTTACAACTCTTGAATCGGTGGATGTCTAACGTCAAAGTTCGAACCATTATAACGCAGTAAATATTGAATATTTATCATAAATTTTACCAACAGACAGTACAAACGCCGGTGCAATGCTATATTTTTCATTCTGATATGTTTTCCATTAAATTTAATTCGGTTATTGAAAAATATCCTGAGGTGCGATTCTGTACTTGACGCAATATCATAGCGTCTGACGCAAAACCGAAATAGCCTATGAGAGTCGCGCCTTTCCGCTGGAATCTTCCTTGCAATTGGCTATTTCGGTTTTGCGTCAGACGCTATGATATTGCGTCAAGTACAGAATCGCACCTCTGGAGTCTAAATGATCACTAGAAGATCTGCGAAACAGTTGTTTCGTGATTGAATATTTATCATAAATTTTACCAACAGACAGTACAAACTCCGGAGCAATGCTATATTTTTCATTCTGATATGTTTTCTATTAAATTTAATTCAGTTATTGAAAAATATCCTGGAGTCTAAATGATCACTAGAAGATCTGCGAAACCGTTGTTTTGTGATTGACTAATCTCCAAAGGACCATTCTCCAAAGGCTATAATGGTGTTGCAAAACCAGCAAGCAACCATAGTATAACAGTTGCTTGGTCCCAAAACGCGGGAGGATGTCAAAGTCCCGACAGTCAAACTCTCGACACGGCATATCGCGCGTGTACCGACTGTTTTTGGTACGTGTACAGCCGCGAGATGGCAATAGCGGGTAAAGCGCAAACACATCGCGATTAGGCAATGAACGTAGTTCCAAGTGTTGGGCTTCTCAATAAAACCGAGGGACGTGACTGACTAGCAAATTATTTAATCTAATAATACACGTGGGTTCCTTTTGGCTATATCGGAGCGCAAAAAAGTTGAATAACATAAACAACTGTTGTTGGTTGAATTTCTTATAAACAATTTATTATGAAAACCAGGAATAGTATTATGATTATTGTTGGGTTTCGTTAAAAAATGTGTACCTCTGTTCCCTGACGATTTTTCGATGATTACACAAAAATTAACTTTTTTGTACCTAATAATAAAAACAACGACAATAAAAACAATCATTTCAATTTATTTTGACAGTTTATTTATCCATTCGCCATTTGTTCATTAAACGTAACCCAACAATAATCATAATAGTAATTATTCCTGGTTTTTTAAATAAATTGTTTATAAGAAATTCAACCAACAACACTTCTTTATGTTATTCAACTTTTTCTCGCTCCGATATAGCCAAAAGGTACCCACGTGTATTATCCGGTCGAATCATTGCGACGAAATGTATTAATAATAATAACAATGACTATAAAAACAATTATTTCAATTCATTTGGACATTTTATTTATTCATTCTCCATTTGTTCATTAAACGAAACCCAGCAACAAGCATAATACTATTTATTCCTTTCTTAATAAGATTTAATTAATAAGTTTTCTTAATAAGATGTTTATAAGAAATTCAACCAACAACAGTTTATGTTATTCAACTTTTTCTCGCTCCGATATAGCCAAAAGGAACCCACGTGTATTATTTGATTAAATAATTTGCTAGTCAGTCACGTCCCTCGGTTTTATTGAGAACCCCAACACTTGGAACTACGTTCATTGCCTAACCGCGATGTGTTTGCGCTTTAACCGTTATTGCCATCTCGCGGCTGTACACGTACCAAAAACAGTCGGTAGACGCGCGATAGGCCGTGTCGGGAGTTTGACTGTCGGGATTTTGACTGTTGGGACTTTGACATCCTCCCATTTAAATAGCGCGCCGCGGCTGGATGCATATCTTTTTAGTTTCGAGAATCTCAGACTACATAGATAGCGCTACAAACTTTGGCTGCTCTTTTTAAGGGATAACACCACTGTAACCCCCTGTTTTTTTTTCACATTTTTCACGAATTTTTTTTTGTAGGAAAAAAAAGAGATATTCGAAAAATTTTTTTGGGTTTTGTTCCTTGTTTATTAATGTATCAAAAAACATTTTTTTCACATTTTTCACGCCGCATGGTGGCGCTGAGGAAGCTCTCGCGTCAGGTGCTGTCATCTCGGCGGCACGCAGCAGAACTCTCTTCAACGTCGATCTGAAAAAAAATACCGAGTGTTTTCGTTAATAATATGATATTTTGAAAAGAAGTACATAGGGATTTGGAAAAATATTGTTTTAAAAAAAATAGGCACGCCTTTGAAATTAACTTTAATTTCTAAGGCGTGCCTATTTTTTTTAATACAATATTTTTCCAAATCCCTATGTACTTCTCTTCAAAATATCATATTATTAACGAAAACACTCGGTATTTTTTTTTGAAAAAATATTGTTTTAAATAAAATAGGCACGCCTTTGAAATTAACTTTAATTTCAAAGGCGTGCCTATTTTTTTTAATACAATATTTTTCCAAATACCTATGTACTTCTCTTCAAAATATCATATTATTAACGAAAACACTCGGTATTTTTTTTCAGATCGACGTTGAAGAGAGTTCTGCTGCGTGCCGCGGAGATGACAGCACCTGACGCGAGAGCTTCCCCAGCGCCACCATGCGGCGTGAAAAATGTGAAAAAAATGTTTTTTGATACATTAATAAACAAGGAACAAAACCCAAAAAAATTTTTCGAATATCTCTTTTTTTTCCCACAAAAAAAATTCTTGAAAAATGTGAAAAAAAACAGGGGGTCACAGTGGTGTTGTCCCTTAACATGAGAGTTTCCACACCCTGATTCCAGGTGAAATGCATGACTTGTAATGAAATATTTCAAGTGAATACATAGTCAACTGAAAGAAATTCATCAACCAGACCAACCTACACTGTCAACTCTAAGATTGTAAATGGTGTGAATAAGTGATTATTTTGAGACAAGACATTGCAATGATTTCTCAGTTTTTAAATTATATTTTAACGAGACTATTTTTTCGTACTAGGTGTTATTGAGAGAGGCATTGGAAGTACTGATTAAAATAAAATTTTAACAGCAGCGGAAGTTCCAGTAATGTACTCAACAGTTTTCAAACGACATGAAAAAAAAGTTGGTGCTGCTATTAAAATTTTCGCTAATAAAAGCTGCTTACAAAATTTCAAATCATAGATAATATATGTAAGAAAATAGAGTCAATTATATCAAACAGTTCATAACTTAATATAGATTTTCAGATTTTTATTTTTCACTTTTGAGATTTTTATTTTTTACTTTGCAGATTTTTATTTTTTACTTTACAGTTTTTTATTTTTTACTTTTCAGATGTTTATTTTTTACATTTCAGATTCTTAGGTTAGTTATTTCATATTAATATCACGACGTTATTTAGTTACATTTTCTAATAATAAAAAAAATTTGTTAAACCGAATGAATGGATTTTTATATTCAAATATACCTTACCATCCATGGTAATTTTTAATAATTAATATTATAATATTATTAAAAACTTATGATTTTCAATAAGCAATGACCAATTTGAATATATTTATTATTTTATATATAAATTTCATAGAATCAATAAATATTTTAATACACTGAACAAGTTTTATTAATGAACGATTTCAAATATATTATTTATTTATTCAAGAACTAACATTTTTCTAACTTCTGAAACATCAATTTCAAAATTTAAAGCGAGAAAAATTAATTTCTCATCTCGTCTCTCTTTTTCATTATATTTCTATCTTTTTCCTTTCTCTCAGCTACTTCCGCGACGTTGCCAAACTTTCAGTAATGTGTATCACTGTCGATAAACGAGACGAAGAAGTAAAGTTTAAAATCAATTATTTAAATAATTACAACGGTGATAGTATACACGTAAAATGTTCTAATATATTAAAAGTATTCAACTTTTTGCATGTGATTTTTTAATCTTTATACTTGGGAAAATAATATAGAAAATAATAGAAAAAGTCATGACGGTAGTTTGTCAGCCATAAGAGTCTGTGTATAAGAACTTTAATAAAGTCATATTTAAAACTATTTTTCTAATAAACTAAACGATAGATCATTTTGAAATTTTGTGAATACATCAATAAAATATTCCTTTATATGTATGCTACGTTTCAAATCTTGAACTTGGAAAATTCGTTCTACAATAAGATTCGCTCGAACCTCGTTAAGTTGCGTGGCGTCGTTCGACCGATTTTCATTCCTATTTCTTATGTCCTCGCATTGTCCCAAGGACTTTCCAAGCGCAAAGCTCATTGTTGGTTTTCTAACTAGAGTTTAGTTTGACGCAGGTCTACGTTTACGGTGTGAACGACCAATCCGTGCAAAGGAATACACCAGAAATGAGTACACTGCGTCGCACTGTGCCCTAGTTGGAAACCACTCGTTATCACAATCCTGTGTGTACAAACTTGCGCAGTCTGCCAGCGCGTAACTTCCGCCAGCCATTCGCGCAACGGCGTTGGCCATCCGGTAGTGAATCCATCGGAATTGCGGTTTGGCAATTGGTCGGTAAATTACACGGATACGTAAAGTAACCGTCGTGAGAGGAAAATGGCCGCCACGGTCAATCGCCAATCCGCTATTCCGTTCTATTATCCACCGAACATACGAAGACGTAAGCGCCATTGGCTAGCGCGAAATTTACGCAATCCGCAATGTACGCCGCGTGTGTAAGCACCCTGCTCGTACCGCCGTGAGCAAACCGCAGTGCCGAATCATCGTCCAATCGTCCAAAAATTTCGTACCACAACATCATTCCACTTCGCCTTATATGTACAACTTTGAGAGTTGATTCAGTGCTGCAGAAACCGATCTTCTAAAGTGGCAACAAAATGATTATTACCTTAAAAAACTTACAGCAGCAAACATTTACTGTTGAAATTGATGCGTCAAAAACGGTACGTCCAATATTTCAAAGTCATCCGGTTCTTACCGTTTCCCATTTACTAATCTATGATCGTTTACATGGTTTTGTCTTGTCAATTTTAAGGTAAAAGATCTCAAGGATAAAATAGAGGAACAGAAGGGTTTTTCTGCACCCCATCAAAAGTTGATATACGCTGGTAAGCTAACAAACCCGGCAACATAACCTTGAATAAGTTTTATGTTTAATCGGCATTCATATTTGTCAATTTTTCTTTGACTATACTCGTTTGAGCGGCATATCAATGAGGTACATTTGAGCGGTCCATACGGAATTCTCAATTATTTCTATCTTTAGAATTGGTTTTGCGTTTCGTACCGATTCATTATTTGAAGGAACGTTCGTGTGTTCCATGTTAATTATCTGACCCTCGTTACCTCGTCCGAATATACAGTGGGTCAAAAAAGTATTCATACACCTTGTTTTTTTTGCGATAACTTTATAGACATAAGCGATACGCAAAGAAAGCCAATTTTATTCAATAGTACATCAGGTACAGAGATAAACTGCAAATGGAGAATTTTTTCCCAGGAATAATAGAAGAATTATGCGAAAAAAAACGAAAATTTTCGGGCCAAAAAAGTATTCCTACACTTACGATTGAGCTGCTAAACCTCGATATTCACTCACGGACGGTCTGACCTCTGCGTACAATGTAAACGAGTCTTAGTTTACACAATGGTTTCGACCCATTCCATGCGGTAGTAGATCTTCAAGCTCTGAACAGACACGATTGCAAAGAAAAGCGAAATATCAATATCCATGCGAGATAGAGTGATTTTTCTTCGGAAACGCGGTAAAAGTTATTGAAAAATTAGTAAAGAACTAAATCTAAGTTTCGCAACAGTGCAATATATAATAAAAAAATACGAAAGAACAAACAGCAGAGAAAATAAGCCGCGAACCGGTCTACCGAGAATACTAACGGTGCGAGAGCATTAGAGTATTGTTACAGAGGCTACAAAAAAATTTTTCACAACTGCTCGCAGTTTAGCGAATGATGTCGCGTCAACATCGGGAAAGAGCGTGTGTCCCCAGACTATTCGAAACGTTTTGCATTCTGTCCGAATATACGGCAGAACTTCCCCCCAAAAAACCAGTAATTAATAATACAAATCGAGAAAAACGTTAAGGTTCCGCAAAAACCTATGTAAATACGTCTATAAAATTTAGGAAACGTGTCATATTCTCGGATGAATCGAAATTTAACATCTTCGGGTCCGTTGGAAAAAGATTCGTCTGACGGAAACCAAATACCGAGCTCCAGCAGACAATTTTTATTTTACTTTTTATTATTTTATTTTTTTAATACCGAAGCGTCATGGTTCGGGGCTGTATGGGATTTTATGGCGTTGGTAATCTGGCTTTTATAGACGGTACAATGAATGCCCAGAAGTATATCGAAGTGTTGCGCAGCAATTTGAAAGAAAGTGTAGATAAAATGGACTTGGACGGAAATTTCCACTTCCAACAAGATAACGTCCCGAAACATATTGACGTAAAAACGAGGGAATGATTACTCTATAATGTCCGCAAACGATTGATTACATCACCACAATCCCTGGACATCAACCCTATTAAAAATGTATGGCACTTGGTGGATGTAGAAATTGGAAAAAGAAAAATAACTCTGATCTCCAAAGAGTGCTTTTAGAAGAATGGACGAAAATAGCAAAAGAAACAACGCGAAAGCTAGTAGAATCCATGCCTGAGAGACTCGAGGCAATAATTGAAGCAAAAGGGATGCGCACCAAATATTAGTTATAATTAACAACTATGATGATGTAGGTTTTCACTATAATCGTAAGTGTATGAATACTTTATTTGCCCGAAAATTATCGTTTTTTCGGCATAATTCTTCTATTATTCCTGGGAAGAAATTCTCCATTTGCAGTTTATCTCTGCACCCGATGTACTATTAAATAAAATTGGCTTTCTTTGCGTATCGCTTATGTCTAAAGTTATCGCAAAGAAACAAGGTGTATGAATACTTTTTTGACCCACTGTGTATCTTTTTCATACCGATGAAAGTCACTGTTCGTCACTTACCGTTCAAATAATCCTGTAAAGATTCAACTATTTTCAAACTACATATGCGATTGTTATATGGTTTTCCTTTATGTTGAAACGGTATATTTGCTTATTCCAATAAAAATCGTTTATAGGAAAAATTTTAAACGATGATCAACCATTAACTCAGTACAACATTGATGAAAAGAAGTTTATCGTTGTCATGGTCACAAAGCCTAAAGCAGGCACGAGCTCCAGTACAACGGGCGAACAAGCCGGCGATACCAATGTCAGCAAAGAGCAAACAAATCCCAGGTACGCTTTTATGTGAAATTGAAAATCGTAAGCACGTTGCATGCGCATTTTATTATTAACATTTTGCAGGTATCTAAAGAGTATTATGCCATAAAATTGAACAGCTTTTCATATTTAGTTTAACTCACCTTCCAGCGGCACATGAGGTATATTCCTACTTGAAAGTTTGTTTGTTTTTTTTTTTTTTTTTTTCATTCACGCTCCAATCATTTCCTTTTCATTCTGCCATGTTCGGTGTCGTTTGAAAACATTTTAACGGGTAGGGTTTTAAAGGCGAAAAAAAGCATATTTTTATGATTTTTTTGCGGCGACATGAGTAATATAATTTTATTAAATAGAATTACATATTATTGTACAACTATTGAAGTATCTCAGAAAAAATTTTCAATGAAAAATATTGATAAATAAGCCGGTGACGTTGAATCTCCAGAGGCGCCTTGAAAAAATGTGGTTTTGCGGTGAACATTATAACTCGTTACCGGATCATCTGAAACAAAAAAAATTGATATGCATTTTAAAGGTGATGTATTTCTCGAGGTAATCAGGAAGAGTTTTTTTTTTTTTTTTTTTTTTCTATTTTTTGCAGCACTTGGAAGTGAAAAACGCAATTTTTGCTCAAAAAATCGCGCTTAATTTGTTATTAAAAAATTGGAAAAAAAAAAACCTCCTGATTACCTGTTGATTTATGTGAAGAAGTAATGTTTAAATTTTCAAAAGGATCGGTTCAGTAGATTTTGAGTTCTAAAACGTCAAAAATGACGTTTTCGGGAAAATCGATTTAAAGTTTTTTAAAAAAGTGTATCACAGGTATCACGGCCGGTCGTTTGAAACGCTGTAACTCCGTTAGTTTTACTCCGATTGACTTAAAATTTATACACAATATTCTCGACATATTGTTCATTCAGAAAAAAAAATGAAAAAAAAATTATTTAAAAACCCTACCCCCGCCCCCCCTTAACGAAGGCACTTAAAACTTTGCAAAGAAGTGTACAAGCAGAAACATTTGAATGCGCTCGAAATAAGCCCCGAGCGCGACAAGTATCATTCGATTCAATAATTATTCATGCTGGCACCAGCGTTCCTATTATTCCAGCTTTTCTGCGTCGATGATCATATTGTCGTGGGAAACAAAGTTAGGTGTTATTCATTGAGGTGTCTTGATTATAGTTATTAGAACCAGCATGACAAGGAATAACCGGAAATGTCAGTGCAGCGATGCACAGTGACTGGGACCGGCACAAATTGCAATGATCTAGCTCCGGCAACTAGTGTTTTCATTTATAACAATCAGGGACTGTGAGACGGCGGTACAGATTTCCCTGTCGAGTTTCATGAACTCTTTTGACATGTCAAAGAATTGTGGGGAACCAGAAATTTCCAATCATATCTCGGTTGTGATATAACATCCTTCCATATCACGGGACCTTTTTTCATATGGAATTCACTGATGTTTCGGCCAAAAATTATAGCGTTCCATAAATGTACAGTGGTGCTCGTACGAAGCCGGACGAGATAGTTTTTTTTTTTTTTTTTTTAGAATTTCGGCAAAACTTGGACCGATATCATCAAACCGCGGGTAACGCGCTATAGCGAGTAACGCGAATTCTTGCAAATACTGATACTCGTAAATATATTATATATTTATAGACCCGTCGCTGTGTCGAGTCCGCCTGTGCTAGAACAAAATCCTTCTCGGCCACCCATAATTGTGCCAGGGGAGCTAGCAATACCAGCTGCGGTCGCAGGTAATCAAGCCGAGAGCGCTCTACTTATGGGCGAAGAATACAATTCCATGGTGAACAATATAATGGACATGGGGTGAGTGAGAAAATAGTTCAATGGGGATGTGGGCGACGTCCGTGTATCAAGTAAATCTCCGTTTGGCGTTCAGGTATGATCGCGAACAGGTTGAACAGGCACTGCGAGCGAGTTTCAACAATCCGGATAGGGCTGTTGAATATCTATTGACGGGCATACCCGCTCAACTGCTCGAAGATCCACTCGAGGATCCACCGGAGGCGCAGGAACAGGGTCAAGATCAGGGTCACGATCCTTTGGCATTCCTGCGCACGCAGCCTCAGTTTCAGCAAATGCGACAGGTCATACAGCAAAATCCGCAATTATTAAACGCTGTGCTCCAACAGATAGGACAGTCAAATCCTGCGTTACTGCAGCTCATCTCTCAGAATCAAGAGGCTTTTGTACGCATGCTCAACGAGCCTGGTTCGTAGTACCTTTACACATTTTTTTTCCAACAAACGTAAATTAACTCCCGCCGATTTCGTCTGTCATCGATATTTGACGATTGACAATGCGATAATAATCATTTACGCGGGATTCTTACTGCGACGCAATTTTTCGTTGAAAATGATGCCGAACGAAATGAATCGTAGTTGTCATGTGGATGAAAATTTTACTTCGAATGTTTCTACTTTCCGTCGAACGGCTCGAACACCTCCGTATAAAACACCGAGGCGATATTTTCGCTTGACAATGTTATTGGGCTATTCGACGAGGGGATAGTATTCATTTTTGTTTCGGTCGAAAATCAAATTACACGATCTAGAATCTCGATAAACAACCGTATCGAATTTTTTGCATTTCGAAAATTCTGATTCTTCCTTTATGAAACTGCCTATTTTTCACCCCCTATTTTTTTTTAACGAGGAAAGTGAGCTTCAACGGAATTGAATCGATTCACATCGCGTGTCTAAAGGCAAGAGGACGTATACACTATGCTCGTTTACAGAGTATACGCCCTTTTACCCTTCGTTACGCGATACATTGATGCTGGAGCTCGAGCCATCGAAAATTAAGCACGGCCATTTTCACAGACCCACTTAACGGAGAACACCACTGTGACCTCCTGTTTTTTTTCACATTTTTCAAGAATTATTTTTTGTGGGAAAAAAAAGAGATATTCGAAAAATTTTGTTAGGTTTTGTTCCTTGCTTATTAATGTATCAAAAAACATTTTTTTCACATTTTTCACGCCGCATGGTGGCGCTGGGGAAGCTCTCGCGTCAGGTGCTGTCATTTCCGCGGCACGCAGCAGAACTCTCTTCAACGTCGATCTGAAAAAAAATACCGAGTGTTTTCGTTAATAATATGATATTTTGAAGAGAAGTACACAGGGATTTGGAAAAATATTGTTTTAAAAAAAATAGGCACGCCTTTGAAATTAACTTTAATTTCAAAGGCGTGCCTATTTTTTTTAAAACAATATTTTGTTTTAAAAAAACGCACGCAGCAGAACTCTCTTCAACGTCGATCTGAAAAAAATTACCGGGTGTTTTCGTTAATAATATGATATTTTGAAGAGAAGTACATAGGGATTTGGAAAAATATTGTTTTAAAAAAAATTGGCACGCCTTTGAAATTAAAGTTAATTTCAAAGGCGTGCCTATTTTTTTTAAAACAATATTTTTCGAAATCCCTGTGTACTTCTCTTTAAAATATCATATTATTAACGAAAACACTCGGTATTTTTTTTCAGATCGACGTTGAAGAGAGTTCTGCTGCGTGCCGCGGAAATGACAGCACCGGACGCGAGAGCTTCCCCAGCGCCACCATGCGGCGTGAAAAATGTGAAAAAAATGTTTTTTGATACATTAATAAACAAGGAACAAAACCCAAAAAATTTTTTCGAATATCTCTTTTTTTCCCACAAAAAAAAATTCTTGAATAATGTGAAAAAAAGCAGGGGGTCACAGTGGTGTTCTCCCTTAAATATGAAATATGATTAAATCGAAATGAAATCCACCGTGGTTATTTTGTGGTATTCACTCTCGAATACTGAATATTGCAGAACATGTCCAATACTTTTACACACTATAGTTTTAGTGTTACTTCTATGAAAATAGTCTATATCTATTCGATAAAAATGGATGTCTGTATATGTTTGAGCTTAAGGTAGTAGTCTGGTAACTTAAGCCGATTTTCATGTCTTTTTTTGGAGGGCGTTTTTTTGTAGGAAAATAAAAATGAATCGTTTTGGATTTTTAGGATGTTTTTATTTAAATATTAAAGATACAGAAAAAAAAAATTTTGAAAAAATTAAATAGTTTATTATTATTATTATTATTTGTATCTTTAATATGTAAATAAAAACATCCTAAATATCCAAAACGATTCATTTTTGTTTTCCTACAAAAGAACCGCCCTCCAAAAAAAACATGAAAATCGGCTCAAGTTACCAGACTACTACCTTAATAGACTTCGACGCTGTTCGACCAAACACCATGAAAGTCGGCACATATATGTATTTTTTCATGGAGAAGTTTTTTGTCCTATCCACCTTGTTGTAACTCGCCACTAGATGGCGCTGCAGCATATCAACTTCTATACCGTTCAACCGATCGCTATGAAAATCGGTACACATAGGTATTTGAGCACGGAGAAGTTTTTTTTATGCTATCCATTTTTGTTGTTGTAATTCGCTACTAGATGGCGCTGCGCCACATCAACTTCTATGCCGTTCGACCGATCGCTATGAAAATCGGTACACATAGGTATTTGAGCACGGAGAAGTTTTTTATGCTATCCACTTTTTGTTTTAATTCGCCACTAGATGGCGCTGCACCACATCAACCGATCGCCATGAAAATCGGTATACATAGGTGTCTGAGAGCACGAAGAATATTTTCGCGCTATCCACTTTATTGTGACTCGCCATCATATCGACGACAAAACAGAATAATTTGTGATTTATAGTGTCCTCACTCCTCGATAATAACAAACCAGGCAGGACAACGTCTAACGAGGTCGCTACTTATATAAAACAGCGGGAAATAAGTTTAAAACCCAATATATAAATATATCGCCTCCGTCGCCGCGTACAAAAGTATAACGGGTCAACTTCACCATACAGGTAGTGATGCCGCCGAGACGTGACTTTCGCCGAGATTTTCGAGACTCTCGCCGAGATTTTCGAGACTCTCGTCGAGACTTTCGAGACTCTTGAAAAAAAAAAAAAGGGAAATTAGTTTCACCACTATTCCTTTGCTCGTTAGTGTTTCTTTCATTCTTTTATTGAACCGAAACGAGAATCTGGTCGAAATTTTCGAAATTAACAAAAAAAAAAATCAATTCGTTATTTCACTTTTATCGCGATCACGTGGTTCCATCGCTTATTATTCGTTTCTTTTATTCCCTCACCTCCGGAACGGAGTTTCGTTCACTCACACCGTCACATACACTCTTACGCACACAGTCACTCACCCAGTCACACATGCTTACACGTATTCAGCCACACGCACACAGTTACTCACACAGTCACCCGCACAGAGTGACACGCACACAGTTACTCACGCACCCACACATACATACACGCACACAGTCACACACACTCACACAGTCCCATATGCAATCACACGCACTCAGACAGTCACATATACAGTCACACGCACACAGTCGCCCGCACACAGTTACTCACACAGTCCCATACTCAAACGCACACAGTTACCCATACACAGCCACGCGCACACAGTGGAACACACAGTAACACGCACACAGTCATACGCACAGTCCACGCACACAGTCACATGCACACAGTCAGTCACACGCGCGCGGGGATACGAGGGGTTTTGGGAAGTTCAAGAAATGTCAAGACGAGACGAGAATTGGTCGAGACGAGACGAGATTATGACGTCACCACGAGACGAGACCGAGACCGAGTCTCGTCTCGTCTCGCCTCAACCAAGTCTCGTCTCGTCTCGTCTCGCGGCATCACTACATACAGGACGAACCCTCGCCCGTATGATGAACCTGACCTCCCGCAAACCCAAAGAAACTGGTATGAGTTTGTTTGGATTCGGTTGATGCGAGGGGGCGTTTCACTCGAGCCAGAGGTTTTGCCCGCGAAGTGCGCAGTATCTCTATATTATATAAATATATCGCCGCCGTGTACAATAGTTGAGGGGGTGGGAGGTATATATATATATATATCTCGATGTAGCACTTACAGGATGTACTTATATTTGTTAATGCAGCCGGATCAACAGGAGGTAGTGGTGCCAACATTCCATTGTCATCGGCAACCTCCGCAGCTGGCGCTCAAAGTGGACTAACAGGAAGGACAAACGCAAGCGCCGCTGCAACAGGGGGTATCCCGGTATCACCACAGGACCGAGAAGCCATAGAAAGGCTGAAGGCCCTTGGCTTTCCCGAACACCTAGTTCTACAAGCGTATTTCGCGTGTGAAAAAAATGAAAATCTGGCGGCAAACTTTCTTTTATCGCAAAATCTTGACGACTGAAGCTTCCATGGAATTTGTGTTAAAAACTTGGAGCTTACCGAACGAGCGGGAGAGAGAGTGGAATCGGTACAGTGATGCTATTTTATTGCTTACAGTTCGGCCTAGCTAATATCTGGAGAACTGAGGCGGGCAAAGCCTTACTCGATTCAATCTCACAATTGTTTGGCCCTAACCTGGAATATTCTCTACTTTTCACAACTTTTATCCAGATTCGCAACTTGTACAAAAAAATTAAAGTTTTTCTTTCTGCGTTGTATAATTACTGAGTGTGTTTGCTTGGTCTCATGTACTATTACAATCCGATCAGTTTTTTTTTTTTTTTTTAGATGATCTTAATTCTATAACTGGCGACTGCGTGTAAAAGCTACTACCACGATTGATTATTGGCTAACGTCGAGAATCATTCTTCTGCATGGGTAGCCATTTTGGTAATGCGTTATGAATCACAGAGATTGGGAGTTGACTCATTTGACTAGACATTTATTACGCCATGTTCAATCAATTGAATATACAATAAACAATGACTCCTGCGACTAAATAAGGTAGTTAATCTTCCGCATATAAATGTGTTACATACAAGATCACCTGCTTAGTACGCCAGTCGAGCATACAAGATGTTTGGTAATGTATGTAACTATTCAATAAAATTATATTCTTTTGAAACATCACTTACTACGATGAATAATATAATTATGTGTTTGTGACTTTCGACGAGTGAGGGGGGGAGCCCCCTTGATCGATCCCGTTTTGCCGCACGAGCAAATAACGATTCCGACAAGTTTCACGGAATTTATCGTTGTATATTTCGCTAGGAATATCTGCATACGTGAATGAACGTGCGATTAGTTCTGAATACGTGGTACTCGTACGGAGAAGTTACAAAAATCGTGTCGAACGGTAAATGCTAAATTCAATGCCCATAAAGAGAATGCGAAATTTCTCGAAAACTTTTCTGTTGATTGACGTCAAGACGCTGCCGCGTCTCTTAACATTTAGGCGGATAGTGAGGAAAGTGCGAACGCACGTTGATAGACCTCGCGAGGAAATCGACATCATAAAATTCGATATTTCTTTTTTCATTCGGTCTTTTTCTCCCTCGACACTTCACACCGGATGAAGTTAAATAAATTCTGTACTAATAGTGTACTAATTTTAGGGCTGCAACTTTTCACAGAAACTCCTCGGACTACATGAAATGAGATGTGAGAATGGCGGACAAATCGAAATTTTGGTCCTGGAAAAAAGTGACGAAGTTTGTACATAATACCGCATATAAGAAAGAGAGTTGCAGTCACTTTTCTTTCTCTCGATTCAAAGAAACAGTCTTTGCCTTCTCAGCAGTTTATTCATTGCGAGCCTGTTTATCATTTTCCCGATTATTGATGTTTTTCTGGAGCGAACGGCGGTATCACGGCGTGCTGTATCATCGATCATCGCTATAAGGCACTGGGTACGCGCGCAGCAAGGCGCCACGGTCTCATTAAGGGATAACACCCCTCTAGCGACAGAAAAAAAGGCCTAACTTTGACGTTTCATTTTGGGAGTATAAAAAAAGGAATAGAATTAATTTTCAAAGGGTTTAAGGACTTACATACGTCCAGCGGTACCGAAAACGTACCAAAAGAAAAACTGTTTCTAGGAGGGATAGAAATAGAAATTGATAAAAAAATTCTTACACATTGTTTATTACTGTGTTAAGTTTGTAAAAAAATTTATTTCAATTTTTTTTTTCAAAAATTACAACATGAAAAATCACATTTTTTGAAGCACTGTAAAAAAAAAGTTGCTCCACGGTCGGCAGTATTTCTTCCTCAAATGTTGACGGATCTCCAAAATGTAAAGAAATTCTTGTAAAATAAGGTAGTAGTTATAGTCTGTCGAGCCGGATTTTTGAAATTCGAAAAATTAAACAATTTACGGTGATTTAAAAAAAAATGTTAAGTTTGTGTCAAAAAAGTCACACTTTAATTGTTTTTATAAAATTTTCTAATTATAATTTTAAAAATCCGGCTCGACAGACTATAGAAAAAACAATTCCGAATATTAAAAAAAAAAAATCATCAAGAAATATTAAAAACCGTACGAGTTATCATGCCGACCGTGTCAGAAAAAGTAGTTTTGAGAAAAACGCGTTTAAAGTTTCAAGCGCGTTTCGCTCGAAGTCGCGCGCGGCTGGAGCAAGAACTTTATGAATTTTTTTAATTTATTCTGTTAACTTACGTCTAATCTCCCATTCCAGCTTCATATTGTACGCCTTTCTTGTCAGTAAAAAATTGTTGTTGTTTATTTTTTTCTAATCGACGAATTGTTCTGGCCTCTTTTGTTGCTTTGGTCGCGCGTCAGACCTTTGTCCTTTCGTCGGGCAGTCACATTATCTACAATAACTTTTGAACTATGGGGAATTTTTACAATCAGCTTACACAGAAATACGCCTAAGACTATAAGGAATAATAATCTGTAAACAAAAAAAAATCGATTTTTTGAAAATTCTCGACGTATGTAAGGCCTTAATTAACATATATTAAAGTATGAAAAAACATTTTTTTATTATCATTTTGATACTAAATGCGGCGACAGCCCACCTTGAATATCGTCTTTTTTTAACTGGGGGGACGTATTACTTGAAGACCGTTGCGTGGATCGATTTGATATTTTGATAGTATCTTCACAATTACATTCTCTATCGGAGTACGTAGCCGTTTTTTGATTTAATGTAAACTTGTTCTTATAATCAATTTACCGCTTATTTTTTCAAAAGTGCACCATTTCTACAAAATTTCATTTAAAAAACAACCCCTACGTAATCCCATGGCCAATAGTATATAGATTAAAACATTTTTTGGTTTTTTCTTCCAGGTCTCATAATTTACGAGAAAACCGTCCTACCGTGAAGGTGTTTTAACAAAAGATGATTTTCAAGATGGACTCTGTCGCTGCCATTTCCTATCAAAATGATAATAAAAAAAAAACGTTCATACTTCAATATGTGTTGAATAAACCCTCTGAAAAGAAATCATATTCCTTTTCTCATACTCCCAAAATAAATCGGTATTTTTAACATCTACAAGGCAGTCATGCTGTATGGATGCGATAAAATCATCAAACTGCTGTATTATTTGTAAATTTGCACATGTATTTTTTTAATGTTATTTATTTATCTATATTTTTTTTTTTGTTCGATATAGAAAATTGTAGAGGTAAAGTTAGTACGAAAAAAGTTTAAATATTAAAGAATGTAGATTTAAAAAAAAAATGTTATGTATCAAATCGTTTAATTTCTTCCAAGTTTGTTACTATCGCGCTGTTTTTTTTTCGATGAAATATTATAATGATTATTGCAATTATAAATGATGAAGTACGAAGGGTTGGATTAAATTTGGCAAAAAAGGTGAGACGAGGTATTTTATAGGATACAAAATCGCTTTATTTGTTTAGATATTCTGGAAACCGTATTCGATTTCCATATCTTCATCCTCGTTCTCATTTCCATGAATTTCCTCATCATTATCAGAATCATCCGAGGCCAATGCCGCGGAAATATCGAGAAATTTATTGGCTGGCATATCCTCGTTATCCTCATCTCGTTCCTCTGCAGTGATTTGATCATCGATGATCGTGATGTTGACAACGTTAGAGCGGCTTCGGCCTCGGCAGTACTTGCAGAGTCGAGTGCATGTCAACCCGGTTTTCCGGCAACTGCGCCGTGCACTTTTGCAATCCCCAGTACACGCACATTGAACCTATAACATAGACATTTAGGGAAATTGATAAAATTCTGAGCGCGCACAGAATGTGTGTAAGCTTTGAGATCGTAGTTCGTATTGAAATCGAGAAACATTAGACAAACGGTGTAGACTTTATACGTTTTTGATTTTTTTTGAAAAATCGTTGAATCGTTGTAATTTTTGCAAATGTTAAAATATCGTACTGATTTTTTTTCTCCTTCGAATAGAGCATAAAAAAGATAACGTTAGTGTGAAATTGTGAGGAAATAGGTCGAACGGTTCGGATATAATCAAAATTATATTTTTGCTCGAAACTTTCAAAAAGAGGATCGAATGCTACAATTTTTGCAAAACTCGAAACGTTGAGCCCAATTTTAGAATATAAAAAAAGTATTTGAGAAAGAGTGTAACCAAATTCGACGAAAATCGCTCGATGGTTTCATATTTTATGAAATAATGGAATTTTTCAGTTTGAAAAAATTACTCAAAAATTCACCTTGTTTTGAGTCCCTAATTGGACCGCCGTCAGATTCTTCACTTTGTTTGCCGCAGACAATGAAATTTTAACAGTTTTTCCCACCATCCATTCCATACCCTTATTCCCTTTCTCGAATGCTGAATAACAATCGGTAGTGGTCGCACCGACAAGTCCTGTCGACAAGGAAAACAATGAAGTTCGATGTTTAAAAGGACCGTGTTCCTCAAACCAAAATATGAACTTCTTAATGTCGTCATCATCTCGTTTAATTCGATGGTTGGAGAAATCGACATGTTGTTCGCTTGTGGATGATGTGATGCCACAATAATCCTCTAAACACTCAATAATCAAGAACGATGATGGCATGACTGATAAAAATCTTGCGACGACACTAGGAGTAACAACTCTGCCATGCTTCAGATCTTTACCAAAGAATCTATTTAAAGTTTGCTCAATCGTCATGTCCGTCCACACACCGCACCAAGCTTCGTCAGATCTCCTCACTGTAAAATTGCCATCCGTTGTAAATCTTCGGAATTCGTCATCAGTCATTGTCAGCTCTAAGTTAACCATATCTTGGAGATACATTTGAACGCATTTAGCGTAGTTGAAATGGCCTGCAGCGTGGAAAATAGGCAACATTTTGCGAATACTTTGAAGATTTAACATCCAGTTGCCCGAGTGTTCAGCCTTTATAAACTGCAATGCAATAACAACGTACTCGAAGTATTGTACCCATAGTTGTGCTGTGGGTCCTCAATTTTTCAAAATTGCCAATTGTGCGATCAAGTCCGTTGTCATCTTAACGATTGAAGGTTCTGATCGACAATCGCCAATGAGGGGAGGTTTTGTACTCCAACTTTGCAGAAAAGATTTGACGACTTCATCATATTGTTCGCGAACTTCACCTTTGATTTCACGACAGATCATTACTCCCAGAGCGGTAAACGTCAATATATGAGCACGCATCGCACGAGCATAAGCATGCCCCGTCATCATCTTCTTCACTGACGCTGGAGCGTACGTTACTGCCCAGATGTCTTCAAGTCCGCTACCATTCATAATGTGACCGATTGAGCCCAAGTAAGACATGAGCAAGTGAAACCCACCCAAGCGAACAACAACATCTTTTAGCGCATCCTCTGATGCTGCGACAATCGCACGAGCTTTGTAATACAATGGCTGGTTGAATGTAACGAAACTCGTTTTTTGATTAATTCGACGAGCCTCAGCTAACGCCGTACGTAATGCTGTGTAAATGGTGTTCATATTGGAAGGAGGTTGATTGATGAGAGGCAGACAAACAACTTTGGAAACCTCATAAGTGCAATCAGCTGTGAGAACCTCCATAAAACCTCTCCAGCTCGGTACATTTTGTACATTACAGTGCTTTGCCCACAGATATGTTGAGTATGCGGCTGGTAATACGGGCGAATCTGTGGAAAATAGTTTCCTTGTGTCATCGTACACAATATTTTCCAATCCGTTCGAATGGGCTGTCCATGGTATGGTTCGCAGTATACTTTGTGACGCTATCGTTGCAGCTGTTACCTTCGAGGCACTTTTTAATTTTTTCGTCCGACCTTCATAGTTTATTTTCTCCTCCGGCGTGTATATAGCTATTCAACCTAAGCAGTGGTAAGTATTGTAGTCATCCGAAGTTCCGACATTGTGATCGGTATTATTAAAGACATGCTGCACACAAACATTATCTCCGATTACGAATTTCGGTGGATCTATAATGACCGACGCCTCGTATTGTTGGAGTTGATAGAATGACACGCAGAAGCCTAATTTATTAAGGACATCGATTATCAACCTCGAGCCGCATTTTCGGTGAATGTACATTCCTAGTGCCAGCTGCAGATGAGATGTAAAACCGGAACGTCGAACGATAGATACTATAGAATGGGCTATTGCACTACGTTGCACGAAATATCGATCTTCATTGCCTTTCGCATTTTCCGATGAATTTGGTACAATAAGTTTATCAATAAATGCACGAAGAAGTGGAGGAATGTCTCGTTGAACGGAATCGAGAAATTTACCAGCTGGTTGATAAGAATCTTGCTCATAATCGTGACTTTCAATATCTTTTCGAATAACCTCTGCTGCAACGTTCACTATTGCTTCCTGCTGTTTTTTTATCGAGGGAATTAGGATCACGATACCAGTCTCCACATAACTTTGTCATACTGAAGCATTTATATAAAATTAAAGTGTCGAATCCTCGCTTCTGCAAAATGTGGAAATCTTCACCAAAAAATGCCATCAACTTCCGATATAACACTTTTCGTGAGAACCCTCTGCTGCCCATTACATTGAGTAATTCAGTCACCGTAAATTTTCCTTTTTGTGAATCTTTTATGTGATTCGCAACGAGTTGAAATGCCAAGTCTATTTCTGCCGCTCTTGAAGTAATATGCGACTGGTTGGATGGGACATACCGGAATGAATCTTTGCACTTTTTGTGATACCGTGCACTCACAGCAACTAAAGATTCGACCCCTTTCAATCGATCGATCACATCGACGGCTAAAGAATCCTTTCGCTGTTCAGCTATGTTAAGGAGCTTTTCCTTCATATACTCATGCTCCACCGAGTGACCTTGCTTGTGACTTCGATCCCACGGCTTACCGCATATCAGACAGAGGTCGCGAAAATTAAAATCATTTTGCATGGGCGCTGATGCAGAGAGCCTCGGTGATGTTGCAGCAGAAGATGTCGATGGAAAATTGAGTTTTGCTGCTTTTGCAGCCGCACTTTTGATTGACGCCGATAAATACCATTTGCGGCATGCGTTATGCACGATAAGCGAGGCACTGTCGCTCCAAACCTCCCATTTCGTATCGCCCAGTTCTTTGCTTTTTGCAATCAATGTCCTGAGACCCTTTTGGCGAACGTTATCGACATGCGATGTAACACTCTGCAATGCTTTGTCGCAAATGGTGCATACTGTGCCCGGATCCATGAACACGACAGACTGAAATAATTCGAAAAAATGCTATTAATTATTATTAGCATTCAGTTTGTCAATATGACAACGATCGGTTAATTGTAACTGTTAGCGGAGCTTACAGTTCAGTCCCATTATTATGCAAAAACTTCCAGTTTGACAAGCCTTGTCCCGAGCAGGGGAGGGGGATAATAATGGGCCCCTCAGGTAACCATCAGCCTTACGACGGTGACAAATAAAATTAGCTAACCCTTTTGGTCGCCAGGCCTCCGTCTATATTTATATTTATATAGCTAAATATGGTATCTAAAATAACTCTATGTAAGCTCAGTTAATTGTACCAATTCATTTTTCTTTTTCCATTCAAATTTCAACCCACGCCATTAAGGAGGGTGGCTACGATCATCGATGATACCTATGTTAAAAGCATAGAAAGATTTAAAACGCTTAGAATTTACTAAAATTTGGTAAGCATATTCTTTAGTGTTAAGTATGGAAATACAAATTTTTAAAGATTTTTCCTCTACATACGTTTCCAGTAATTAAGTACTAAAGTTCACGTGTATAAGCATCGAACTAACATATATACAGATATAAATTTCGTGCAATAAGAACTCTAATAACTATGTAGAAGAATAATTTGAAAAAATTTGTGTCTCCATAATTTATGCTAAAGAATGTTATCGACAAATTTTATTAACTTCTTATCATTTGATTCAGGTAGCCACCCTCCTTGAATATAGTTTTACTGCATCCACCAATGATGATTTCAAATCCATTTATGGAAAAATCAATTGAACTCTCATTGAATGGTATCGATCTTTGGCATGCTAATTTTGTAAAGGTTCAATAACGTTCGTAATTTGACAAAATAATCAAATTTGCAAAATAAAACGAGCGGATTTCGAAATGTACAGCGTGAACAAATTAGATCGTGTGTAGGGAATTGAAATGAAGATTCAAAAGTTCCGCTTACAATACAAAAACACGTACTTACAGTAATACATTTTTCATAAATCACGAGTCAGCCACGTAGAAAATAGAAACGGAGCAACATGAATTTAAAAAACAAATACCGCCTTCTTAGAAACCCAAATTGATGTTTAAAAAATAATTTAAAAACAATGACCCAAATGAACGTTGGAAATTTTCAGTTAAATATATATTTCTTAGAACCAAAAAATTCATGAAAATTCCATACGGGTCTGCTGTGTCCGAATTCTTTCGACTACAATTATCCCTCCAAGGCTAACGATGGGTCATTCGTGTCCGGGCCGAAATTTTCCGTTACGATTTCTCGTAGAGGCTTGCCGGTCAACATTTGGGACCGGGAGGGTGTAAACTAAGGGCAAAGTCCCGGAATTTACCCTACAACGAAAAATCTTTATTTTTCGTTGTGGGGTAAATTTAAGATCCGATTTAAACCCTCGAAATTTCTCATATTTTTGTTCTTAAAATTTCAATGAAAAAATGCCGCATGATTTTGTTATTTATTTGAAAAATCATAGGAGATATGGTTTTTTAAACATTGTCGTGAAAAATGTCTCCGCGTCTCCACATTTTGCATGAAATTGTTATTCAAAAGTTTTTTTTTTGGATGGGACAAATTATTATCATTTAGTTGAGGTTTCAAGGAAGGCCCGTGAATTTTTTCAGATGTTTTCAATAGTTCAAAAATTGTGAAATAAGTGACACGAACAAACCATCGTTAGTTTCAACGGTTGCTCCAAACGTCGTTAGCCGACGAGGGTTATAATAGCATATCAAAATATTATAGGATTATTCAACTTACCTCGATATACGTTTTTCCAAAAAAAAACACGTTGAAAGTGGTTATAAATATTTCACCAAATTTTTACACAAAACAACACTTTTGCAAATAGAGAGATTACGTTGAAATGAATTTTTTGCTCTGAAGCGTCAAATCGTTCAATATACAATGAATACCCGACAACCGTACAGGTCTATATGTACAGAAGGTCTCGTGCTGCCGCTATCTCTGTCCCTCTTACTTTCTCTTTGTCTCTGCGCACAAAGGATTGCAACGAGTGCGATAGAGACAGATATACCTTCCCTCCTTTACTATCTCAGTAGTGCTTCAATTTTCCCTTAAAAAATATGCCTTTTTCTCTCTTATTTGCGAAGATACAAAAAATTACATGCAAGTCTTTTTTATCTATTTTTTTTGTCCCCAACAACTTTTGTTCGAAATTTTTTTCGCTAAAGTTATTAGATTCTGAATTAAACGGTTTTTTATAACCCTTTAATCGCCTTTTTCGCAATGTTCTTGGGGGTTGATGGCAAAAAAATTACCACCGTTCGATTCAGCGTCATCGAATTATCCTTACATCAAGTTCCCGGATTTGGGGCTAAATAGTGCTACCTTTCTTGCTTTTTTACTGACCTATTTCTTCGCAAAGTAACCGCGATGAATACTCGTTCCAAATACTTGCGAACACCTTGTACTTTATTACACCTATGTAGGAGGGATTTGAAAGAAGATCCCGGTGTCCATTTTTTACAATTTCTCGACTTGTCAAACTTTCGTTCAAGACTAATTTCTCAAACGCTCGGGAAAAGAATCGCTCTTTCCACGAGTGCCACGGTGATTTTATCTCGGCTTAATGTGCTTAAGGCCTTACATACGTCCAGCGGTACCGAAAACGTACCAAAAGAAAAACTGTTTTTAGGAGGGATAGAAATAGAAATTGATAAAAAAATTCTTACACATTGTTTATTACTGTGTTAAGTTTGTGTACAACATGAAAAATCACATTTTTCGAAGCACTGTAAAAAAAAAATTGCTCCACGGTCGGCAGTATTTCTTCCTCAAATGTTGACGGATCTGCAAAATGTAAAGAAATTCTTGTAAAATAAGGTAGTAGTTATAGTCTGTCGAGCCGGATTTTTGAAATTCGAAAAATTAAACAATTTACGGTAATTTAAAAAAAAATGTTAAGTTTGTGTCAAAAAAGTCACACTTTAATTGTTTTTATAAAATTTTCTAATTATAATTTAAAAAATCCGGCTCGACAGACTATAGAAAAAACAATTCCGAATATTTAAAAAAAAAAATCATCAAAAAATATTAAAAACCGTACGAGTTATCATGCCGACCGTGTCAGAAAAAGTAGTTTTGAGAAAAACGCGTTTAAAGTTTCAAGCGCGTTTCGCTCGAAGTCGCGCGCGGCTGGAGCAAGAACTTTATGAATTTTTTTAATTTATTTAGTTAACTTACGTCTAATCTCCCATTCCAGCTTCATATTGTACGCCTTCCTTGTCAGTAAAAAATTGTTGTTGTTTATTTTTTTCTAATCGACGAATTGTTCTGGCCTCTTTTGTTGCTTTGGTAGCGTTGATTCGAGCGTGTTTCACATTATCAGGCAGTCACATTATCTACAATAACTTTTGAACTATGGGGAATTTTTACAATCAGCTTACACAGAAATACGCCTAAGCTATAAGGAATAATAATCTGTAAACAAAAAAAAATCGATTTTTTGAAAATTCTCGACGTATGTAAGGCCTTGAAGATGCAATTTGACGTGTTTCCACTCTTTTCTGACTCCGACGTCGCAACCTCGGGATCGTAGATCGCAGCATTGTCGGGTAACTCAAAAAATCAAGTGCCTGCCGATCCCTTGTAATGGCTACACAAAGGACACTACAATTTTATAATTGAATAATTCGCACGTATACCAATTATTGTACATCAGAATTAGTCCATTCGGAAGCAATAATATTTATCGAACAAAAGATATTACGAATATCGTCTTTGTACGTTCGAGGATACTTTTTTTTTTATTCAGGTCCGATAACCTTATTTGTTCACAAATTTGTCATAATTAGTGCTAACAACGTGTACCACGTACTACTGATTTTCCTCATTTTTGATGAAAAACATATTAAATCGAGACCCGTCTCGTGGTCATATTAAAATATTTCGAGTATTAAATGAACAATCTAATATAGCTAATTTGTTTAATAGTCAGGGCCTCGGAACACAGTACTCTAAAAACAATCTGACAGTATGGCCCGCAATGAGTGAACTGCTGAGAAGGGAAAAACTGTTTCTTCAAATCGAGAGAAACAAAAGTGACTGCTACACTCTTTCTTATTGGGGGTACAAGTAAGTATTACGGGATTCACAAGAGAGGGCGTTACTAGTATTAAATCGCATCAGACCATAACCTAACCACCTTCATGTTAAAGCGTCATGAGTAGGCTTTAGTTTTTAATATGTGTTATTTTGTCAAAGTGTAAATAACATAGTTTTTTCGAACTCCAAATATGTCGACTATTGTACCAACGAAATGTAATTTGCGAGAAGTTTTGCTTTTCTGCTTCCATTTGAAGAAAAAACCAGCTGAAGGTCATCGATTGTTGTGTGAGGTTTATGGGGACCATGTTCCATCAATTGCAACTTGTGAGTACTGGTATAGACGGTTCAAAGTGGTGATTTTGACATGGAGGATGAGGAACGTGAAGGAAGGGAAAGAAGCGTTTTAAGGGCGGGGTAAGGGTTTTCACTTACGAAAAATCGAATTTTTTTTTGTCTTATCTTATTGTTTAACATTTCAAGAATATGTCCTTAAAATTTTAAACCGATCTAAGCAACATTCTTGAAGTTACTGTCTTATTAAGGGAGGGGTAAGGGTTTCAGCGTAAAAAAAAACACTTTTCTTGCGATTTTTTTTCTCAAATATGGATTGAGCAATTTCATTCGAACCTTTTGTACATTATTGAGCATACTTTTGACAATGTTGTGTAATTTTTTTATGCAGAAATATTGAAGCATAAGCCCGTAACAGAGCTTCCCCCAGGACGTCTTGGAAAACATTTTTTCTTCACTTTTTTACTTCATAAACTTTAGACGAGTTTTTCTCAAAACTACTTTTTCAAAGTCCGTGTTCACTGCCATTTGAAAACTACTTGACCGATTCATTTCAAACTTTGTACACATTTTCTACATATAAAATACCTCCCCCCAACGTTTAGTTACATTTTTTTTTTTACATTAAGGGTGTTTCCCACCCACAAAATGGCGGAATTTTTCGTGGAAAATAACAGTTCACACTTTAGATAGCCGCCAAAAATTTTTGAATGAAAAAAAAAAATTATCAGAGAACGTTGGGGGGAAGATTTGATTATAATTTGACTAAATTTTCATGGTTTTTCATTTTCAGATAATTTCCGGCCGAGTTATAGTGAACACCGCAAATTGTTTTTTTTTCCAAGACGTTCCGGGGGAAGC
This sequence comes from Oxytorus armatus, assembly GCA_958009045.1. Taxonomy (NCBI): domain Eukaryota; kingdom Metazoa; phylum Arthropoda; class Insecta; order Hymenoptera; family Ichneumonidae; genus Oxytorus; species Oxytorus armatus. Next base: position 2,281,037 of record OY253747.1, on the reverse strand, counting down.
TCTGTTACGGGCTTATGCTTCAATATTTCTGCATGAAAAAATTACTCAACATTGTCAAAAGTATGCTCAATAATGTACAAAAGGTTCGAATAAAATTGTTCAATCCATATTTGAGAAAAAAAATCGCAAAAAAAGTGTTTTTTTTTAACGCTGAAACCCTTACCCCTCCCTTAAGATGCAAGATTGTAGGCGATACATGCGGTATTCTGTACAAACTCAGTCACTCTTTTCCAGGACCAAAATGTTGCTTTATTCGCAATTCTCACATCTCAGTGCTTGTAGCCTGAGGAATTTTTGTGAAAAATTACAGCCCCGAAATTAGTACGCTATTACTACAAATATTTTACTTCATATAGGATGAAGTGCGTGGAAAAAAAACTGGATCAAAAAAAAAATATCGAATTTTATAATGTCATTTTCATTATCATCCCGTTCAATTCCCTCTCTAGAAGAATTTGTTTGTAGAAAAAAAAGAGATGTACATTTTCGGGATAAAAAATGAAATTCCATTTTCATTCTGGGGAAGACTGAAATGCACAACTTTTTCTTCTTTAAGGTAGTTCTAACGCAAATGAAGAGTAATGCAAATTTAATGAATTTTTGGGAAAACCTAGAAAAAGTAATGAAGAATACTTATGCGAAATTTGAGACTGTTTCACCGTACCGTTTTCAAGATATCGTTTATCAAAAATTGCAAAATTTGCATACGAACGTATACCTATACCGTACGAAATGAGCACTTTCCGGATATTTAGTCACCAAAATGTACGAAGGAGTAATGAAAAATTCTTGAAATTTGGCACGAAAGTAGTTTAGTAGATGAAGAATAACATATATTTTACAGTAAATTTTCGACCATACAGTAAAAAAGTATGGATTATTGAAAAAATATTGTTTTGAGGCTAGAAGAACTCGTGAGCATGACAACGTCGCTGCGCGACGTGGCTGCCCGCCTCGGGCACCGCTCCTTCTATCCCCTCCCATTTCTTGTGTTAGAACTACCTTAAGGGAGAACACCACTGTGACCCCCTGTTTTTTTTCACATTTTTCAAGAATTTTTTTTTGTGAGAAAAAAAAGAGATATTCGAAAAAATTTTTTGGGCTTTGTTCCTTGTTTATTAATGTATCAAAAAACATTTTATTCACATTTTCACGCCGCATGGTGGCGCTGGGGCAGCTCTCGCGTCAGGTGCTGTCATTTCCGCGGCACGCAGCAGAACTCTCTTCAACGTCGATCTGAAAAAAAATACCGAGTGTTTTCGTTAATAATATGATGTTTTGAAGAGAAGTACACAGGGATTTGGAAAAGTATTGTTTTAAAAAAAATAGGCACGCCTTTGAAATTAAAGTTAATTTCAAAGGCGTGCCTATTTTTTTTTTAATAATATTTTTCCAAATCCCTGTGTACTTCTCTTCAAAATATCATATTATTAACGAAAACACTCGGTATTTTTTTTCAGATCGACGTTGAAGAGAGTTCTGTTACGTGCCGCGGAAATGACAGCACCTGACGCGAGAGCTTCCCCAGCGCCACCATGCGGCGTGAAAAATGTGAAAAAAATGTTTTTTGATACATTAATAAACAAGGAACAAAACCCCAAAATTTTTTTCGAATATCCCTTTTTTTCCCACAAAAAAAAATTCGTGAAAAATGTGAAAAAAAAACAGGGGGTCACAGTGGTGTTCTCCCTTAAACGAGATTTCAAGGGGTAAAAACCGCCCCCATAGAGCAACTTATATTTTTTTCGGAAAATTTGAATCTTTTTACATAGACAAGAGTTTTTGTATTTTTTTTTTGCCGATCGTCGGTGAGTCGTAGAAATAATGTGAAAAAGGGAAATTTGTTAATTTTCGTAAATTGCCGAAATATCAAATAATTGATTTGTCGAAAGCCAGTTGACATTCGGGACTGCATCTTTTCACAAAAATTCCTCAGACCACATGCAATGAAATTTGAGAATCCCAGACCAATCAAAATTTTGGTCCAGAAAAAAAAGTGAGTTGACAAGGAATACCGCATAGAAGAAAGAGTGTAACAGTCACTTTTGTTTTTCTCGATTCAAAGAAACGGTCTATGCCTTCTCAGCAAGTCCACTAATTACGGGCCAGACTGTCAGATTAGTTTTGAAGCACCGAGATCCGAGCCTTGTTAATAGTGTTTGTTTTTATTGCACATTGGCTATTCATGGGACTATTCGAATGTTAAATTACTAATACGTTATAAAGGCCTCCGATCGGATGGATTATCGTAATCGCTTTCTTAAATACGTACTTCATTTTTTCCGCGTACATTTACCACACTCGCTGTAAAACGAGACTTCCATTTACTTGTGTTTGTGTATGTTATTTACGACGGAGATGATGAATGGTTTGGGCGACGGGTGCCCATTTTTTTTTCTCCAGAATGGCACCTTCTAGTACTGATACCATGGCTGTCGGCGTACCCAGCGAAGTTTCATACCCGACGTCGTGCGAATCTTAATACTCGCGCATTCCGCAGCTCTCACCGTTTCCTTAACACTCTGCATGAGATTTTGGGCATTTCCAACGAGCATTTCCGTTGCTTCTTGATCCTCCTCTGTGCCTGTATGACAAGAATGAATTTATCATTGTGAAGGTCATCGATTGAATGCAAGATTTTCAAGTTAAACTCCTATAAACAGCTAATAGAAGAGATGAGAGTTTATTGGGAATTACAATGGAATAATGGCCTATCCAATATGGACGCTCTCGTTTCCAGTCACTTACCACTCGTTAAGGGCGGGGTAAGGGTTTTCACTTTTGAAAAATCGAATTTTGTCTGTCTTATCTTATTGTTTAACATTTCAAGAATATGTCCTTAAAATTTTAAACCGATCTAAGCAATATTCTTGAAGTTATTGTCTTATTAATCTCCTGGCCTTTAACGCTATACCTCTAACAGCTGCGGGCGGTCGGGCTAGCAGTGCAGCTGTCGAACAGGTATACAGTTTATTCATTGCTATTGTGTATATAGTATATAGTGTATACTATACACTACAATATTTTAAAAGAAGAAACGAGCGTGAATCGATGATTCTGTGTAAGTTGGAAAAAAAAAAAAATTTTCTTCACTTTTTTACTTCATAAACTTTAGACGCGTTTTTCTCAAAACTACTTTTTCAAAGTCCGTGTTCACTGCCATTTAAAAACTACTTGACCGATTCATTTCAAACTTTGTACACATTTTCTACATATAAAATACCTCCCCCCAACGTTTAGTAAATTTTTTTTTTTTTACATCAAGGGTGTTTCCCACCCACGAAATGGCGGAATTTTTCGTGGAAAATAACAGGTCACACTTTAGATGGCCGCCAAAAATTTTTAAATGAAAAAAAAATTATCAGAGAACGTTGGGGGGAAGATTTGATTATAATTTGACTAAATTTTCATGGTTTTTCATTTTCAGATAATTTCCGGCCGAGTTATAGCGAACACCGCAAATTGTTTTTTTTTCCAAGGCGTTCCGGGGGAAGCTCTGTTACGGGCTTGTGCTTCAATATTTCTGCATGAAAAAATTACACAACATTGTCAAAAGTATGCTCAATAATGTGCAAAAGGTTCGAATAAAATTGCTCAATCCATATTTGAGAAAAAAAATCGCAAAAAAAGTGTTTTTTTTTACGCTGAAACCCTTACCCCTCCCTTAACACGGGGAGCATAGAGACGATGGCAAAAAATAGCGATTTTAATTAACTTTAAAACGAATTTAAGTGTTTCGGTTACGATATTTCGATGAAACTTATTACCGCAGACATTTGTGCGTGGGCAGAAACAAGCGCCACTCATAGAAACTTTATTGAGGGAGAGGAAATCGTAAGGGGTATCGCCACGGTAGAATTTTCAAAAAACCGATGTTTTTTTTTGCATAAACGATGCTGTATCATCGATAATCATCATAAATATAAGTTACTATTCGATTTATAGCGAGAAAATTTGTTTTTCACCAACTTTGAGCGTATAACGTAAACCTACCTCTGTCACGTCTATAGAGTACCCGAGCGCGCCGCGTGATAAATAGCTTCGACAATTATTACCCGATTGACTTCAAAATTTTAAATTATGTTTCTAATTGCATTTCGTAGAAAAGTACCTACGGAATTTGTGATTAATTTCTTTTCATTTCCATTACTTAACTTTCCATTTTATGGGCAGTTTTATACGAAATGTTTTTACTGGAAATTCACCTTTTGAGGGGTCATACGCAGTTGGAAATTTCAAAAGATCGATTTTTTTAATTGCATTAGTGGAATGTACATATAATTGAGTATATTCTCTGAAAATTTCAAATCGATCGGACAAATATTCTCGAAGTTACACGTATATTTGTAAAGACGCCTCGGACCGTTTGAGAGTGATTTTCAAAGTTTGAACGCGTTTTTCTCAGAACGGTGTTTTCAATGTCGCTGAGCGCGATTTCTCAATAACGGCTCAACCGATCGGTCTGCAATTTTCACACAACCTTGTCAGATATATTCTTCAGGTATTGATCGAACGAATAAGATTTCCGATAATTATTTCTATTTTTTTTAAACAATTCAACGAAAAAATTTCGTTCAAAAATTGGATTTTTTTCCTTTTGGAGCCGCCATTTTGTCAAAAATCAACATTTCGACTGTTCCTTCGATCAATACCTAGATTGATCTATCCACTAATAGAATCTTTTTATTTTTTTTATTTTGGATAATCCAAACCGGAGATATCGTGCTCACCGCCAGACACCTTTTTTTAGAGGACCTCCAGGAGATCGTCTACAGGAGCAGTGTAAATCAATATTTTTGAAAATGAAAAATGCCGATATAAAGTTAAAAGTTGCCACTACATTTATTAATACTTCTTGTGTTTGTCAAATAAAATCCCCTTTCAGGAAAAATTCGTAAAAAAAAAACGACTTTTCTTGGCCTTGCAACTGCGTATAACCCGTTAAGTTCAAATGTCTACAATATTCGAATGATACAATATTTTTCAAATTTCGTACGTACTTCTCTAGGTATTCTGATGTAGGGTACCGAGATTTTTTTTGTTCTACCTGAAAAATTGTGGATGCCAAATGTCACGCTGCGGAGCGCCTCAAAAACAGAATACCAAAAGCAAATAGCAGTAGTCGGCTATTTTGTATAACAAAAAAAAACAAAAAAAAATATTTTTTATTAGCTTGATATTTATACTAAATAATGTGTAACTAGTTTTGTAAACAAATCACTTTTTCATACAAGAACAATTGTTAAACGTGCTCATAATTTTATACCCGCTACCGTGGCCATAGCCCTTAAACGCTGATCACGTATTTCGATGTGACAAATGTGAAAATACGAACGACGACTGTTGCGTTTAAATAAAATCGTCTCGCCTACAAACGGGGCCTTCTGTCTCTCGATTTTTTGACGAAACCATATTTGTTCGAAACATAGACAAATTCTTTCCCAAATTTCGGAAATCTGACAGTACGATCGCCCGAAGCTTTACCGGAGCACTCGCAAACGACACAAAACGATTTGTCATTACTCGCGGAGAGCGGTGAAAATCTCATGACGACGTATTAAACGTCGCCCTTAAACACCTTTTATTGATTTCCTTATTTTTAACAACATTATTATATCTCTTTGTTTGTACAGTGCTGGGGCATTTGAAGTGGAATTCGACAATTGCATTTCGACGATGCAACCCCCCATCGTTTCCGGGAAACGATAACGTTAATTTCTTTAAGGGGGGGGTAGGGTTTTTAAATTATTTTTTCTGCATTTTTTTCTGAATGAACAATATGTCGAGAATATTGTGTATAAATTTCAAGTCAATCGGAGTAAAACTAACGGAGTTACAGCGTTTCAAACGACCGGCCGTGATACCTGATTTTCACGTATAAAAAACTTTAAATCGATTTTCCCGAAAACGTCATTTTTGAAGTTTGTGAACATTAGAACTCAAAGTCTACTGAACCGATCCTTTTGAAAATTTAAACATTACTTCTTCACATAAATCAACAGGTAATCAGGAGGAGTTTTTTTTTTTTTTTCAATTTTTTCAATTTTAATAACAATTTAAGCGCGATTTTTTTAGCTAAAATTGCGTTTTTCACTTCCAAGTGCTGCAAAAAATAGAAAAAAAAAAAAAAAAAAAACTCTTCCTGATTACCTCGAGAAATACGTCACCTTTAAAATGAATATCAATTTTTTTGTTTCACATGATCCGGTAACGAGTTATAATGTTCACCGCAAAACCACTTTTTTCAAGGCGCCTCTGGAGATTCAACGTCACCGGCTTATTTATCAATATTTTTCATTGAAAATTTTTTCTGAGATACTTCAATAGTTGTACAATAATATGTAATTCTATTTAATAAAATTATATTACTCATGTCGCCGCAAAAAAATCATAAAAACATGCTTTTTTTCGCCATTGAAACCCCCCCCGTTAATGTCAGAGCCCCTCGCGAATAATAGATCCACGATAAAAATGAACCCAATCGGTCCAATAGTTTCTGCGCTACCCCGATAAAAGATTGCCACTTTAACCCCCTGCCCTGCCGCCGGGAGGTGGCGCATCCAATTGCTCTTGGAGTAGTTTTCATTCATGTTCGTAACCCATTAGTTGGATACCATATTTACCCTCAATCGCATCCGCAACCCTTAAATCACGAGGCCGACGGATCACCCGATTTTCAATCCCCCACACCTTTCATTGCACACGCGCGCAATTGTTGACGAAAATCAATGGAACGTGTTTCGATCCAAAGATTGGTAACTTTCCTCGAACGTAATTTTTAGAAATTTTCAAACTCGTCAAATTTTCCCAAAAATCGACGAAGATATCCGCAATCCACTTCAAATGCCTGGCACTGTATATGACAATAACTACTGAATATCTGGTTTCTATACTAAATATCTGACAGCGACTGGAAGAGAGCAGTTTGAAATTTGGCCGCAAGAGGTCAGATTGTTAATGGTAACTCCCAATATCCGACGTTAGAACGAGAATTAACAACGCACTAAGGAAATAAAGACCCCGTCAATTTTTCATCTCCACGAACATTTTATAAAGTCATTAACTTCAAAGTTCTCCAATAATCGCTGTTAGCATATAGCGTTTAATTGATATGTTAGCATTTTCGTTCAGTAATCGCAGTTAGGAATTAAAAAAAAAAAAAACTAACCTTGTGCGCCGAGCATAGTCGCTTTCACTGTCGACAGAATCTTTAGTTGAGTTCCTATCGTCGGAATTCTCTCGCAAACTTGGAGCAGGTTCTACAAAATGGAAAAAAAAATACAAATAAACAATAAGTGCTTATGAATAATAATTAATAATAAAAACGAGTCTGTCACGTTGCGCTATATATTTCGTATATGAAGCTCACGAGTTATACCTCTCGGTAAGAAACAACATGGCGTATAAAATAAAGTGAATTTATTGGCTTTCTCCAAGAAAATTATTAACTTGTTACCAAAATTTTTTATGCCACTTTTAAGGGGTAAGGGTTTTCACTTTCGAAAAATCGAATTTTTTTTTGTCTCATCTTATTGTTTAACATTTCAAGAATATGTCCTTACAATTTTAAACCGATCTAAGCAATATGCAGCTGTCGAACAGGTATACAGTTTATTCATTGCTATTGTGTATACAGTATATAGTGTATACTATACACTACAATATTTTAAAAGATGAAAACTGCCGTATGGAGCTGGAATCGATGATTCTGTGTAAGTTGGAAAAAAAAAAAAAATGTCTTCACTTTTTCACTTCATAAACTTTAGACGCGTTTTTCTCAAAACTACTTTTTCAAAGTCCGTGTTCACTGCCATTTAAAAACTACTTGACCGATTCATTTCAAACTTTGTACACATTTTCTACATATTAAATACCTCCCCCCAACGTTTAGTAAATTTTTTTTTTTAACATTAAGGGTGTTTCCCACCCACAAAATGGCGGAATTTTTCGTGGAAAATAACAGTTCACACTTTAGATGGCCGCGAAAAATTTTTAAATGAAAAAAAAAAATTATCAGAGAACGTTGGGGGGAAGATTTGATTATAATTTGACTAAATTTTCATGGTTTTTCATTTTCAGATAATTTCCGGCCGAGTTATAGTGAACACCGCAAATTGTTTTTGTTTTCCAAGACGTTCCGGGGGAACGTCTGTTACGGGCTTATGCTTCAATATTTCTGCATGAAAAAATTACACAACATTGTCAAAAGTATGCTCAATAATGTACAAAAGGGTCGGATAAAATTGCTCAATCCATATTTGAGAAAAAAAAATCGCAAAAAAAGGGTTTTTTTTTTACGCTTAAACCCTTACCCCTCCCTTAAATCGACGCTTTGTAGCGATAAATAGATAGAGGAATTACCGTTCGTATGCGCTTGTCCGTACACTCGCGGGCAAGTTCCTTCGCGAGACGAGTAACTTCCTGCGAGGCCTCAGCTATTGCCTTGGCACAAGCGATCAAGTCACGCTTATTGCCCCCTTCCCCCCTTACGAGCCCTGACAGTCGAGCCATCAGAATAGCCATCTTCTTCGCAGCAGCAATTATTTCATTATCCTTGCTGGACCACTGTCTAACTTCTTGGTGGAGACCGTGAGCAGCCATCTACGGATTGTTAGAGGCAAAACGAGTTAGCGCTAATTCCAACATCGCTACTTACAATGTATGGTAACACGAATATTTTACGAGGGTCCTTTGTAATTTTATTGAGAGAATTTCTCCGTGAACGTATCACTCACCATAATCGGCTGATTGGGTTGTGGCGCGTGCATAAACATGTCGTCCTCGTCATCCGTTTCCGGTGGAGGAGGACGCGGCGGTGGTACTTCGCCTCCGGGTAATGGTGGTCGCGGTGGTACTATTTCTATAAAAACAATAGGCAGAAGACAATTCCATAAGTCATTTATCCACATGACAAAACTACAGTCTTTGCCGGTTCGAGTCCGAAAATTCTGATGCAAAATATATTAAAACAATTATATTACCGTCGTTCATGTGCAGTTTCGACATGTCGGGAGAGATCTCCTGTTCCGGATGGGTTACAAGGGCCCTGCGAACTTGCCCAACGCTGTTCAGAAGCTGGAACAAAATATATTAACAATAACGTAATATGAACTCTTATTTGTCTTTTTACTCCTATATATATCGTAATCTTTTCGATATGACGTTTCATGTCCGTTAGACAATAGTATAGAACGTGTCGTAACACCCATTTCACTTGTCCGCAATTTTCAACTTACATGCTGTCTTCTGTACTGTATCAGACTTGTTTTGTTCATCTTAACAACGTGAATGTTTCAATCTGCGACCTTTCACATACTCTGAGCTTTTCAGAGTTGCCTTTTTTTCGGACATACTTCTTCTTTTCATCGTTGAATTATCGAATTTTTTTGAAATTCATAGTCTTGATAATAATCCCTCGGAAAATTATTACGATATTCCCAAAATTATCGGATTTGTTCAGATTCAAAGAAGCGGACGCTTCAGGCAGAAATAACGGTCGAGTGCCGTAGCGGCGAGTGGTCAGTTTCTCGTCCGCAAATATCATTCTAAACTCTGTCGTAGATCTTCGATACCCTCCATTTATTTTTCTTCCGTTTCCGAACAACCGTAGTTTTAGAGATCAGCCTTCCTCAGAGTCTTGAAGAGAGCGTTCCGATTTTCGAGTGGGGAGATTGGAAACAATGGATCGAAAAGCGGAGAAAGACGTTTATGCACGTCCGGATCGCAAAATAGAAGAAAATTCAAAGATGACAAATGAAACGGTTCCGACTTTTATGACGTTGTCAGTCAAAAATTAATGGACCGTTGAACAGAATGAGTTTTCAAGTGACAGAAACAGCAGTTACGTTGTATTCAATTTTTTGCAGCTCTCACGGGAATTAGTTCTTACGTACAGTGCAAAGAATGCAGACAGGACCTTTGGAGAAAAAAAAAACCGAATGTGGAATGAATTTCAAACTTCAATTGGAGTGTGCATGTGGTTTCGAAACGAGGTCGAAAAACTCACGAACAAAGCGATAATTCCACTAAGGAAAATATTATAGCTTGGCAGTTCGAAGGAAATCCGATTCCGTTCGAGGGATGAATGACACTATATAGGCTACATTTTTCCACCGAACTTCGACCGATTAAAAACCGCAGTACCGTTATTGCCAGCTCTTCTAATTGGTGTAAATATAAAAGAGATGAGGCTCAAGGTCAGGAAGCTCAAAACGTTCGAGGAGTCATTCGACGATAAAATAATATGAAAGATACCGACGTTAGTGGACGCGCGATCAGTGCACGGGTTCGGCCATCTCCCATGTTAACGGAGAACACCACTCTGACCCCCTGTTTTTTTTCACATTTTTCAAGAATTTTTTTTTGTGGGAAAAAAAAGAGATACTCGAAAATTTTTTTTAGGTTTTGTTCCTTGTTTATTAATGTATCAAAAAACATTTTTTTCACATTTTTCTCGCCGCATGGTGGCGCTGGGGAAGCTCTCACGTCAGGTGCTGTCATTTCCGCGGCACGCAGCGGAACTCTCTTCAACGTCGATCTAAAAAAAAATACCGAGTGTTTTCGTTAATAATATGATATTTTGAAGAGAAATACACAGGGATTTGGAAAAATATTGTTTTAAAAAAAATAGGCACGCCTTTGAAATTACGTTTACATTCAAAGGCGTGCCTATTTTTTTTAAAACAATATTTTTCCAAATCCCTGTGTATTTCTCTTCAAAATATCATATTATTAACGAAAACACTCGGTATTTTTTTTCAGATCTACGTTGAAGAGAATTCTGCTGCGTGCCGCGGAAATGACAGCACCTGACGCGAGAGCTTCCCTAGCGCCACCATGCGGCGTGAAAAGTGTGAAAAAAATGTTTTTCACATTAATAAACAAGGAACAAAACCCAAACAAATTTTTCGGATATCTCTTTTTTTTCCCACAAAAAAGAATTCTTGAAAAATGTGAAAAAAAACAGGGGGTCACAGTGGTGTTCTCCCTTAAGGGCTCACATACCCTGCGCGCGCTGAAAACCGAGTAAATTTGAAAAATTATTATAATGGTTATATGGTGAATAAAAAAATTAAATTGTTGGTTTCACACTTTTTATTCACTTTTCCACAATAAGGAAAAAAAAAAAAAAAAAATATTAACATTATTTAAACGCGTTTTTCTCGAAACTACGTTTTTATTTTGGACAGTGTCAGCGCGATAACTCAATCAATTTTTAATATTTCTTAACTTTTTTTTTTAATCTTGATAATTATTTTCTTTATAGTCTGACGAGAGCTTTTTTTAATTTGTTGATTGGACAATTTTTTACAAATTATTAAACACAATTTTTTTTTTAATTGCATACTAAAGTTTGAAGTACTGTGAATTTTTTTTTTTTTAAAGAAAAAAAAATCCCTCCGTCAGACTATTGCTACATTATTTCACTAGATTCTTTTTTAATTTTGCCGATTCGATAATTTTTTTACGAAGTTATGATGTCGACAAGGAGGCGCCATGGTTTTCATCAGTAGTCCATTTATACCCGTAAAAAATAATGTTAATATTTTTTTTAATAAAAAATTTTCTTTTCTTATTGTACAAGAGTTAATAAAAAGTGTGAAATCAACGATTTATATATTTTTTCACCACATAACCGTTATAATAATCTTTTAAATTTACTCGGTTTTCAGCGCGTGCAGAGATATGTGAGCCCTTAAGCAGTATCGGCTGCGGTCAGTAATGGGATGGATGACCGGCTTAGCCGTGCACTATCTTGCACTGAGTTCTGATGGTGATAAAACTGGAACTCAGTAAAATATAGCCGCCTGTATCGGCCAGGTTTTCCGTAGTTTCCTTGTGCCCTCGTACAAAGGCGATACAGTAGTGCATTAGGAAAGAGTGTGCTGTGGACGACACTCTGGGGCGGTGTCTCGAAAACGGAACAAATTGAAGAGTTAGTGGAAAAAGGGACAACTCACAAAAACCCGAAAGGACACATTGGAATAACGCAAATAAAAAAAAAAATTAAAATATGAAATATACTCAAGAACATGTTTTCGAAGGGACAAAAACATTTATTTGAAAAACTTGATAAGTTTTATCATAAAAAATCCCGAAAAATTGTTTTCACTTCAACGTAATGTCTCAAAATTAAAAAATACGTCGCCTAAAGAGTTAAAAATAAAAATCTCGAAAAAATTGTGAATTAATTTCGAGGAATCATAAAAATCGGCAACGAAAACGACGGACTAATGGTGAAAATTTTGTGAAAACAGTGTTGAATACCTCACACATAGGCGAATTAACGAATACTCAGATTTCACAGTTTCCCGTTTTGTTTTTTTCCTAAACATTAATTACGAAAACTGATACTGCTTACCTTCGGACCATATCCCATGGAGTGGAATTAAGTGTTGGTTATTTCGGACAGAGTAAAAAAAAAAAAACTATATCGATTATTTCAAGCGGGGAAAAAAAATCATATAAAAGAATAGGTAAAGCGAGAAGCGATCGAAAAGCGTTACTTACAGCGCGATTACTTTCTCGCCAGCGGGATGTCGATGGGCCATCGGTGATGTTCATTGCAACAGCTTTAGCATCCTGAACCATGGGTGTTACGTCTGTAAAAAAAAAAGCACAATGATGTCCACGAAATTAATTTACCAGTCGCCGGCTGAGGATCGAAATAGCTAAACACCAAATAATCGAAAAAAAATCGTACTATCGAAATAGCGAAATTCCAAAAAAAATCGTCCGGCCGAAATGGCGAAAGTGTAAAAAGTCAAATGTGACGCTTTTGAAAGATCCGTTGGTACGTCGCGTCCATTGATATCCGACTCTTTGATCTTTCGCTGTTTCGAACGGGCCATTTTTTTTGTATTTTCGCTATTTCGATCGTTCGACCCTTTGGCCTTTCGCTACTTTCGATCCCCAAACCCCGTTGTCGCCTTTTCCGCTCAATTCGACTGGCAATGAAAATGCCTTTTGTTATCTTACTTTGTTGAAGGACATCGGCGGATTGGTTGACGCGCTGAATAAACGCGGGATCCTCGCTATTGTCGCTTTCCTGTTTAGCGATGAGAATAACACGATTAGCGAGTCGCGCGATCGCCGCAGTATTGTCGACCATTTTTTGTGGATGAGTCTTGGCGATCGCTTCCTCGCAGCGGAACGAGTGTTTTTGCATCTCTTCCTCGGACGTTCGAACAAAATCCGCGCTGTCGGTTGCCTCGTCGCAAAGAGCTCTTGCCCGTTGCATCGTCTCGGCGTACTGTTGTCGCAAATTCTCGAAATGAACGTCGGCGGCCTTGCTCTCGGGATAAGTCATTCGAATTCGTCCGGCATTAACCAGCTGAGGTGTCAGCGACTCGACCTGGGAGGCGCTCATTGAAAGGGCTTCTGCCAGTTTTTTGTTTCCTCCGCTGCCTGTAATTTTTATCCATTTTAATTCGTTCTCTTGGGCGATCTCATATGTGCGAAATTTCGTGCACCAAAGTAGGATTGCGGGAGGTAGGGTAACATGTTCCCCAAATTCATCGTATCCAAAAAAGTAACTAGACTGAAATATCCCTTGAATTGTTGACCTGCAATGGTGCTAGATGGCGCGGTAAACGTGTTGTTATATCTACTATTATCGAACCTTTGAGTGATTGCAAAGTTCATTTATTTAGTTTCAGATAGGAACAAGTTCTTCGGAAAGAGGACTGCGAGGAATTTCACAGTAGTTATCGCAGATCCTACAATCAGTCGGGGAGCATACTTTTTCTGACACACACATTAGTTATTTTTTACACTAAAAATGTTCTTTGCACGCCGTGAAAGTATAAATCGACGCTGTTTACGAAAACTAGCGTGTTTCAGATTTCTTACGAAAACAAGCACGTTTGATATCAGCGCGAAAACTAGCATCTTTCGGCTAGGGCTTTTTCTTATATCCGGATTAGCCGGATACCCGAAAGTATCCGGGTATCCGGGAAATCGGATCCAACACTTCAGATTCGAATACCCGAATATCCGGGTATCCGGGTATTCGAGTACCCGAGTATCCGGGCATCCGGATATCCGAATAATCACATATCCGGGTAGCCGGGTAATAACGAATAATGTCGGGTAATTACCCGATTTTTCGCGTACAGGCTCAAATAGGACCGCCGGCGTAGAAAAAAAATTATGATATTGTATTAGTCTGGTTATCGAATAAGCCGAAATATAGGGCGTTAATAGTTACCATTGAAGAAAATTGGAAAATAACTTGTATCAAATTTGCTCTGTTCAAAGAAATTGTGCGAAACTACGGTAAAAATGAAAACTTAGCGTTGACGAATCAGACTCCCACAATTTTTTAGAATCCGCTGTTACGATCACAATTGCCTGCCTGCGCATATTAAGGCCTTACATACGTCGAGAATTTTCGAAAAATCGATTTCTTTTTGTTTACAGATTATTATTCCTTATAGTCTTAGGCGTATTTCTGTGTAAGCTGATTGTAAAAATTTCCCATAGTTCAAAAGTTATTGTAGATAATGTGACTGCCCGACGAAAGGACAAAGGTCTGACGCTACCAAAGCAACAAAAGAGGCCAGAACAATTCGTCGATTAGAAAAAAATAAACAACAACAATTTTTTACTGACAAGGAAGGCGTACAATATGAAGCTGGAATGGGAGATTAGACGTAAGTTAACTAAATAAATTAAAAAAATTCATAAAGTTCTTGCTCCAGCCGCGCGCGACTTCGAGCGAAACGCGCTTGAAACTTTAAACGCGTTTTTCTCAAAACTACTTTTTCTGACAGGGTCGGCATGATAACTCGTACGGTTTTTAATATTTTTTGATGATTTTTTTTTTTAAATATTCGGAATTGTTTTTTCTATAGTCTGTCGAGCCGGATTTTTTAAATTATAATTAGAAAATTTTATAAAAACAATTAAAGTGTGACTTTTTTGACACAAACTTAACATTTTTTTTTAAATTACCGTAAATTGTTTAATTTTTCGAATTTCAAAAATCCGGCTCGACAAACTATAACTACTACCTTATTTTACAAGAATTTCTGTACATTTTGCAGATCCGTCAACATTTGAGGAAGAAATACTGCCGACCGTGGAGCAACTTTTTTTTTTACAGTGCTTCAAAAAATGTGATTTTTCATGTTGTCATTTTTGAAAAAAAAAATTGAAATAAATTTTTTTACAAACTTAACACAGTAATAAACAATGTGTAAGAATTTTTTTATCAATTTCTATTTCTATCCCTCCTAAAAACAGTTTTTCTTTTGGTACGTTTTCGGTACCGCTGGACGTATGTAAGGCCTTAAGGGTGGGGTAAGGGTTTCACTTTCGAAAAATCGAATTTTTTTTTGTCTTATCTTATTGTTTAACATTTCAAGAATATGTCCTTAAAATTTTAAACCGATCTAAGCAATATTCTTGAAGTTATTGTCTTATTAATCTCCTGGCCTTTAACGCTATACCTCTAACAGCTGCGGGCGGTTGGGCTAGCAGTGCAGCTATCGAACAGGTATACAGTTTATTCATTGCTAATGTGTATATAGTATATAGTGTATACTATACACTACAATATTTCAAAAGAAAGAAAGAAATTCTGTGTAAGTTGGAAAAAAAAATAATTTTCTTCACTTTTTTACTTCATAAACTTTAGACGCGTTTTTCTCAGAACTACTTTTTCAAAGTCCGTGTTCACTGCCATTTAAAAACTACTTGACCGATTCATTTCAAACTTTGTACACATTTTCTACATATAAAATACCTCCCCCCAACGTTTAGTTACATTTTTTTTTTTTTACATCAAGGGTGTTTCCCACCCACAAAATGGCGGAATTTTTCGTGGAAAATAACAGTTCACACTTTAGATGGCCGCCAAAAATTTTTAAATGAAAAAAAAAAATTATCAGAGAACGTTGGGGGGAAGATTTGATTATAATTTGACTAAATTTCCATGGTTTTTCATTTTCAGATAATTTCCGGCCGAGTTATAGTGAACACCGCAAATTGTTTTTTTTCCAAGACGTTCTGGTGGAAGCTCTGTTACGGGCTTATGCTTCAATAATTCTGCATGAAAAAATTACACAACATTGTCAAAAGTATGCTCAATAATGTACAAAAGGTTCGAATAAAATTGCTCAATCCATATTTGAGAAAAAAAATCGCAAAAAAGATGTTTTTTTTAAAGCTGAAACCCTTACCCCTCCCTTAAAAGAGAGATTCTAAATAGAATTTCATCGAGTTCAAGGTTAGATGATGAGGAGTCATATGCAAGTGAAGACCTTGACGAGATGTTAGAAGAGCTTGCTATAGACGAAAAAGAGGAATTGACCACTATTGATGAATTCCTTAGACAATTTGTTTGTCTAAGGAATCATCATTAGTGTTCGTACTTTGTCGACAACTTTTATACAAGCTACGAATTAGCGCTCAAGTTTTTAAATGCTAAGACACATGTTGTTGGAACTATACGATACAACAAAAAATGTATGCCAAAGTTTGCTATGTCGTACCAACTGAAAAGAGGTGAAATGATAGCACGGGAACATCACAACGGTATAATGGCGCTAAAACGGAGAGATGTTCGCGTTGTTAGAATATTATCAACAAAGCATCCGCCTATTATGACTTTAAGCTCGAATTTCACTCATCGCGATCGTCCTCAGAAAATGAAACCATTGGCGATAATCGCATATAATAATGGAAAAACCGGCATCGATAGAAGCGACCACATGGTGTCATATGCAACAAATATACGGAATACCATCGAGTGGTATCGTAAATTAGCATTACATTTTCCACTAAATGGAAAATGGTGCTTATTCCATTGAATTTCTTTTAAAATTCCGACCTAAATCATAGTTTTCTTGAACAGAAAGACGTCGACCATATTTGGGTGACGGGGGCGCCAACGAAAGCATACCCGTCACCCAAATATGAATGACGGGGCGATGAACGTGTTAAAAGACGTTTTAAATTTTTGACAAAATCCTGCGTGCGCAATAGATGGTGGGAAAAAAAAAACAATTGCAAGTTTTGCAAAATGGTTGCCCGATCTTTCGTACAATTCTGAAACCTTCGTCCGCGAGGTAGGCAAAAATTGAGAAAAATAGTGCGACGCAGAATTTTGAGGGTGTTGTGAAATTTCGAGGAAGCTGGTTCCAAGTTTCAACTTGTTGTGGCCATTCTGTTCCATCGAACGAGCGTCTGTAATGTCGTAATTTTTCTAATTAGCGGTTAAAACGTTATTCAACTTACCGCCAGCTGCGACCATTCTCGCGGTCTTCGCGGCACGATTTGAGAAAGTTTGGAGGGCGTGAGTCTTGTCATTGAAGTTTTGTTCCCGTCCGGGAGTACCTTCGAGAGTGAGAACGGCTTCGGTGAATTGTTTGAGAGGCGTTGAAATGTCGATAAAATCTTCGACGACGCGCGACACAACAGCCTGCTGTATGCGATTCTTTAGCTCGTGAAGCTTCTGCGATAGCTGTCGAGAAATCTCCTGTGCACGTGGCGTATCGCCCTGACCATTGGCGCATAGATCACTCAATTGACGTGACAAATTATCGACCTCGTCGCATATCTGAAGAATCTCGGCCTTATGAATTCCTGGCAAACCCTCGGCTACCTAAATGGAGAACGCACGACGTGTAATTATTGCAACTTAAAATCAAGCTTAAGGGAGAACACCACTGCGACCCCCTGTTTTTTTATCACATTTTTCAAGAATTTTTTTTTGTGGGAAAAAAACGAGATGTTCAAAAAAATTTGTTGGGTTTTGTTCCTTGTTTATTAATGTATCAAAAAACATTTTTTTCATATTTTTCACGCCGCATGGTGGCGCTGGGGAAGCTCTCGCGTCAGGTGCTGTCATCTCCGCGGCACGCAGCAGAACTCTCTTCAACGTCGATCTGAAAAAAAATACCGAGTGTTTTCGTTAATAATATGATATTTTGAAGAGAAGTACATAGGGATTTGGAAAAATATTGTTTTAAAAAAATAGGCACGCCTTTGAAGTTAAAGTTAATTTCAAAGGCGTGCCTATTTTTTTTTAAACAATATTTTTCCAAATCCCTATGTACTTCTCTTCAAAATATCATATTATTAACGAAAACACTCGGTTTTTTTTTTCAGATCGACGTTGAAGAGAGTTCTGCTGCGTGCCGCGAACCACTGCGAAGATGACAGCACCTGACGCGAGAGCTTCCCCAGCGCCACCATGCGGCGTGAAAAATGTGAAAAAAATGTTTTTCGATACATTAATAAACAAGGAACAAAACCCAAACAAATTTTTCGAATATCTCTATTTTTTCCCACAAAAAAAAATTCTTAAAAAATGTGAAAAAAAACAGGGGGTCACAGTGGTGTTCAACCTTAATATATTCCTTAATTAGTAATATTTTTTTGAGAATACAAATGATTTTCATCGAGATAAATGTGATAAACAACATAAAAATATGAAAAATTGGGTATGTTATTTTAATTGTTCATAAAAGCCATTTGAATTTTTCAACCCATTTTCAACCGTCAAAGCCTTCCCATTCCCCTTAAGTACCAGCGCCGTAAAATTACGACGATCGATCGGCTGGCACCGTATCCTACAGTGCTTGATCGGTATAATAAAGCTATTACTAGGTATTCGAACTTGATGGTATTATCTCGAAAAAAAAAAGATATAGGTGTTTGTTAAGATTCTAACTCGTGCGATTTCTGTTGAATTTTTTTAGATTTCGGAACGAAATTTTGTACATGGGTAAAATGTCACTGAAAGGTGATTGGGTTCGGGTTACACGAGGATCAATGAAACGGTTGCGATTTTATGAAATTTGAAGATCTTCCCGAGGAAGGTAAAGATGAGAAAGAAATCCTTCCTTGTAGAGGCATTGGGCATTATGTGGAAATTCGAGGAAGCACCCTTAGCAAAATTTGCCATTCATTGCCATTAACGGAGAACACCACTGTGACCCCTTGTTTTTTTTCACATTTTTCAAGAATTTTTTTTTGTGGGAAAAAAAAGAGATATTCGAAAAATTTTTTTGGGTTTTGTTCCTTGTCTATTAATGTATCAAAAAACATTTTTTTCACATTTTCCACGCCGCATGGTGGCGCTAGGGAAGCTCTCGCGTCAGGTGCTGTCATTTCCGCGGCACGCAGCAGAACTGTCTTCAACGTCGATCTGAAAAAAAATACCGAGTGTTTTCGTTAATAATATGATATTTCGAAGAGAAGTACACAGGGATTTGAAAAAATATTGTTTAAAAAAAAGTAGGCACGCCTTTGATATTAACTTTAATTTCAAAGGCGTGCCTATTTTTTTTAAAACAATATTTTTCCAAATCCCTGTGTACTTCTCTTCAAAATATCATATTATTATCGAAAACACTCGGTATTTTTTTTGGAAAAATATTGTTTTAAAAAAAATAGGCACGCCTTTGAAATTAACTTTAATTTCAAAGGCGTGCCTATTTTTTTTAAAACAATATTTTTCGAAATCCCTGTGTACTTCTCTTCAAAATATCATATTATTAACGAAAACACTCGGTATTTTTTTTCAGATCGACGTTGAAGAGAGTTTTGCTGCGTGCCGCGGAAATGACAGCACCTGACGCGAGAGCTTCCCCAGCGCCACCATGCGGCGTGAAAAATGTGAAAAAAAAGGTTTTTTGATACATTAATAAACAAGGAACAAAATCCAAAGAAATTTTTCGAATATCTCTTTTTTTTCCCACAAAAAAAAATTCTTGAAAAATGTGAAAAAAAACAGGGGGTCACAGTGGTGTTCTCCCTTAAGAAATGCCATTGAATTTCCATTGCTTCAGACGCAATCGAAGGCACTTTTGCCAAAGGTAAAAATTCCATTCAAAATCCCATTGGTATTGCCATTGCTGATGCCCATGGGAAATGAATGGTAAATTTGCCATACACATGGCAATGCCACTGGGGAGTTTCAATGGAATTTTTGTCATTGAGAAAAATGCCAAGGCAGTTTTGGCAATGACAAAATTTTACCATTCAATTTCCCATAGGCACCAAAGGCAATATGAATGGGATTTTAAATGGAGCTTTACTATTCGTCTTCCCAGAGGCACCAGCAATGGCAATACCAATCCAATTTTGAATGGAGTTTTTAATCCTTGGCAAAAGTGCCTTAAATTGCCATTCCGTCTGAAATAATGAAAATTCAATGGCAGTTCTTAATGGCAATAAATGACAACTTTTGCTAATAAATCACAAAAAATCCATACAAATAATGATCAATTAAAAACTGGAAAGTAATAGGAACTAACTGTGAAGATTGCGAAAAAATGTACGACATATAACTTTATGAAGAATATTGCACCGATGTATTAGGTAAAAAACGCATTGAACGCATTTTTTAATTTTGTCAAGGATAAAATAATACCATTAATTTTCCCCATGAACAAGCAATAGCGATATATACCATCGAGGTTTTGAATGGACTGTTTATCCTTAGAAAAAAATGGCAAAGCACATATTTGCCAAGGATAAAATATTAGCATTCATTTTTGCATAGCCACATGCGTTGGCAATAACAATGGGATTTTGAATGAAGTTTTTATCCTTCGCTTAAAGTACCCTCAGTGCCATTAGGTCTGAAGCAATGGAAATTCAATGGCACTTCTTAACGGCCAATGAATCGCATACTTTCCTAACGGAGTCTCTCCCTTCGTAAAACATAAATTTTACAATATCAATCAACTTACGTATGCAACTGCAGGCTGATTCTTTAAATCCATACGTAGCATGTACCGAAAAAAAAGTGAATGACGACATTATAAATAAAATTATTCAATGTTCCGTACCTTTTTTCCTTCGTGTATAATCATGGCAATGGCGCGTTGTCCGAGACCACGATCGTCGTGTTGCGGATTGAGAAGCCATTTGTTGGCTTGTTCTAATCTTCCGGCTACCGTGTGAGCTGTCTGTGCAGTACCGGATTTGTCAGCGGCCACTAAAGAGGAAGCAATCGAGGATCGAAGCTCGTTGAGCTTTTCCTTAACGCCGCGAGCCAGAGCTTCAGCCTGAGGAGTACTTCCTGCAAAATTGCAAAAATGAGTTAGCGCCACCAGGATACCATTTGGGTTTCATCGTGTACGGTTAATTGCGCGATTACATCATCGATTCGTTCTGCGATTGAATTTCCGGTTAACTTCCGTATTTAGCTTCCACTAGTGCTTCGATGTGATGATTGCATCCGCGATTACCAGGGGTGTTAGTTGAAATTTGCTGGTTTTTTCGATAAAGAAAACACTTAATTTTCAGAGGAATATCAACATTTTTTTATTCAAAGTATTGACCATTGGTTTCTACACATTTCGCCCATCTCTCAGGCAAATTATGGATACCATCTCAAAAAAACTTTTTCTCTTTCGAGGTAAACCATTCGACGAGCCATTTTTCGACTTCATCAAAATCAGCGAAGCACTGCTCCGCAAGGGAGTGTCCCATCGATGCGAAAAGGCGATAGTCGGACGGGGCGAGGTCTGGAGAGTACGGCGGGTGTGATAATATTTCTCAATTAAGTGTTTTTAATGTGTCTTTCAACAGTTTAGCGGTATGAGACGGCGCGTTGTCATGTTGCAAGATAACTTTGCCATGTCTTCGGGCCCATTCCGGCCGTTTTTCGATCAACGCATAATTCAAATTGATCATTTGTTGTCGGTAGCGATCCTTGTTCACCGTTCTACCAGGTTTTAACAACTCGTAGTACGCCACACCACACTGGTCCCACCAAACACAGAGCATTGTCTTACGGCCAAAGCGATTTGGCCTTGCAATCGATGGGCCGGCTTCACCAGGTGAAAGCCATGATTTTTTTCGCTTCGGGTTCTCAAAATAAATCCACTTTTCGTCCCCCGTGACAATTCGATGCAGAAAAGATTTCCTTTCGAATCGTTGAAGTAGCATTTAACAAACGGTTTTTCGATTTTCCATTTGTCCATCGTTCAGCTGGTGTGGCACCCATTTTCCATACTTTTGGATCTTTCCCATGGCTTTTAAACGTTGGCAAATTGCTCCTCGAGTCACATTTAGTGTTTCTGCCAATTTTTGTTGCGATTGGGTTGGATCAACATCCAATAACGCCTGCAATTCCTCGTCTTCGAACTTTTTCGCTGCATCAGGATGTTCATTATCTGTCAAATCGAAATCTCCACTTTTAAATTGACGAGACCATGTCTCACATGTTCTAATCACTGGAGCATGTTCACCATAAGTTTCTACCAGCAACCGGTGAGCTTCAGCTGCTTTTTTCTTTTGATGAAATAAGAAAAGCAACGAATGCCGCAAATGCGATTTACTTGGAACGAAACTCGACATATTCACTGAGGTAAACAAATATGACGCTATTATTTTGGCGGAATGTGACTTGCGTATTTTTGTAGGTCAATGTCAATAGAAAAAAATGACATACATGCCAAATCATAGAAATGTATACATATTGCTAGCGACATCTACTGGTAAAACCGGCAAACTTCAACTAATACTCCCGGTAAAATGCAAATTAAGTGCGGTAAAAGAAATGTTCTTACTCTTTGAAGTTAAATGATGATTGCAAAAAGCGCTAGGATTACCGAGAGACTGTATGCGTGTGGTTACTCGCTCGAACTGGAACTCGCGAAGTGCGAAAATCTTCGCCGCTTAGCGGCGGATTGGGAAACTTCTTTATACTGGCTACACCACGAACATCACGTATTTTTTACATTGTGACGAAATGTACACAATCGAACAACACATATTTCTTACAAAATGTGTGGCACACAAGGGCGAGCCCTACAATCGAATAACGTATGGAAGCTGCCCGCGCAGAAATTGTGGTAGGGATCTAGCTGGGTCCCTATGATTATCCCTACTCTCCGGTTAAGAGTTTGACTAGATATCGGATCGGATCCCAACACGGAAATATCACTCTTGTAAATTGGATCCCGATAGGGACTCCCGACTGAATTCCTAACTGTATCCAGCCCGGATTCTACAGGATTCTTAAGGTAGTCTGGTAACTTAAGCCGATTTTTGTCTTTTTTGGAGGGCGTTTTTTTGTAGGAAAATAAAAATGAATCGTTTTGGATATTTAGGATGTTTTTATTTACATATTAAAGATACAAAAAAAAAATTTTTTGAAAAAATTTATTAGTTTATTATTATTATTATTATTGATCGAAGTTGGTAGCCCGGGTCCTAACTGTTTTTCTACCGAACCGATTGCTTTCAAATTTTAACAGGTTACTCTACGCACTTATAGTTCTCGTCGGAACTACCGAGAAATTTTTTCACCCCTAACTTCTTATTTTACAACCCCTTCTTTGCTAAAATAAAAGGACTTTAGCAAAGAAGGGGTTGTAAAATAAAAAGTTAGGGGTGAAAAAATTTCTCGGTAGTTCCGACGAGACCTATAAGTGTGTAGAGTAGCCTGTTAAAATTTGAAAGCAATCGGTTCGGTAGAAAAAAAGTAAGGACCCGGGCTGCCAACTTCGAAGTGCCAACTTCGATCAATGATAATAATAATAATAAACTATTAAATTAAAAAAAAAAAAATTTTTTTGTATCTTTAATATGTAAATAAAAACATCCTAAATATCCAAAACGATTAATTTTTATTTTATTACAAAAAAACGCCCTCCAAAAAAGACATGAAAATCGGCTTAAGTTACCAGACTACTACCTTAAAGAATTGTATGAGATCTGACGGTATCCATTTGTTCGGCGACAAAATAAAATATTTAAATATTCAAAACTCGATATGTGGTGAACGAATTGAAAAATAAAAATAACCGTTTGCTTAGCTTCTGTGGAAGGTGTATCACTTAAACCCCGAAGTCGATATTCGGTTTGTCAGAATCAATCTGAGCGAGCCTCCCGATTTTTATAGCCCGCCGAGGCCTCGATCGTAGACAGCGAAAACCTCGTGACGCTCGCCACCTAGCGTTGGATTGGAAAAACTTCTTGACACTACCTACACCGCGAAGTTCATATGTTTTTTTACATTATGATGAAATGTACACAATCGAACCACACATATTTCTTACAAAATGTGAGGTACACAACGGCGAGCCCTACACTCGAATAACGTACGGAAGCTGTCCGTGAGAAAATTGTGGTAGATATCTAGCTGGATTCCTATGATTATCCCTACTCTCTGGTAAGGATCCGACTACATATCGGCTCGGATCCCAACACGTGAACGTCACGTTTGTAGATTGAGGTTTAGCTGGGAGCGGGGACATCCTAGTACATTTTTTTACTAGGATCGGGAATTAAAGAATTTTGAATCTTGCTGAAATTTATTCTTCGATCGATAATCAGGGTCGTTCCGATAACCGTGCCTAATGCGCAACAAACCGAAATCTGTTTACGGGGAACTAATTCATTCGACTGTAACGTAACTGATGATCTGACGATACATCATGGTCCGCGGTCATCACGTATGCATGACTTCTAAATCTCAGAACTATGTCGGTCAGATCCCGTTGCAAGTTGGGCCTTGGAAGAAGTTTGTCGTTCAGCGATGTGCCGAGTGTCGTTTTTGCGGAGGCATCAAACACAACGCGCAATTTCGTAGTAACGCTGTCCGGTCGCATTACGGCCTGGTGTGGAAGTACGTAGCTCCCCGATCCTCTTAGTTCACTGTCCTTTGATAAAGACATGTGGTTTTGTTGCAAGTAGTCGTTCATGAACTTGACGTACTATTGCTTCATCTTCGCTTCTCGCACGAACCTTCGTTCGGGTGACAAGAATCTTCGGAGCGCATACTCTTCGAGTCCTCAATCAGGGGAAAGGGAAACCAACAAATTCGAAACCAACGGAAAAGAAAAAGACCGACAAGAAGGAAGAAAGAAAAGTCTTTCAAGGAAGGCGGAACGTTGATTGTTGGTAGGAGTTAAAGTGCGCGAGTTGGTAGCCCTGCAAAAAGAAATGATCGAGGCGCCACTCACGCCTACAAGTTCAGTGTAAAAAATAAATATGGCGACGAGCGAGCGTGCGAGAATCCATCTCTCAGCTACCTATGTGAAGATAGCCGGACAACTTCGGCTTTACTAATTTTAGATCTAATCAATCGTTTGGTGGTCGTTTGGTGGTGATTTGTAGCGTAATAAAAACGTTTGGTAGTCAATAGTTTTTTTGTAATGTTGAAAACAAATTTTGGTGTGAAGTTAGCCGGGTCAATTTTTTGTAATCATATATTTTGCTTGATAAGGTGCTTAGTCGATGCGCAATCGTTAAGTGGTCACAAATATGCTAATTAAAAGGTTTGGTAGTCAATGATATTTGGGCAAAGCCTAAAAAACAATTGTTCTTTAAACACTGAAGATATGCGCAATCGTTTCATGCGCATATTACCGGCCGCATCGTGATTGGCTGTAGATAAGAATTCCTCGAGCTTGTGAGGGCTAAGATTGGCCGGGGAATGGTTGCAAGGGAATCCAGCAAGTTATTATCAATAAATCTGTTATGTTTCGACGGATTTTCTTCTGTAAGCTCTCAATCGAAGTAGAATCGCGGCAAGATATTTAAAGTACTTATTATAGCGTTACTATAGACTTAAACAATTGACCGACTAACGTTCTTATCAGACTACCAATCGCCACCAAACGATTCTACTTCGATTGAGACCTTACAGAAGGAAATCCGTTAAAAAATAACAGATTTATTGATAATAACGTGTCTCGATTACCTTGTAACCATTCTTCGGCCAATCGCAGGCCTCACGACCTCAAAGAATGTACGGCGATGATATTTCTTATCTAGCAAGTTAAACAATTGACCGACTAACGTTCTTATCAGACTACCAATCGCCACCAAACGATTCTACTTCGATTGAGACCTTACAGAAGAAAATCCGTTGAAAAATAACAGATTTATTGATAATAGCATGTCTCGATTCCCTTGTAACCATTCTTCGGCCAATCGCAGGCCTCACGGCCTCAAGGAATGTACGGCGATGATATTTTTTATCTAGCAAGTTAAACAATTGACCGACTAACGTTCTCATCGGACTACCAATCACCACCAAACAATTCTACTTCGATTGAGACCTTACAGAAGAAAATCCGTTGAAAAATAACAGATTTATTGATAACAACGTGTCTCGATTCCCTTCTAACCATTCATCGGCCAATCGCAGCCCTCACGATCTCGAAGATGACCGGCTATGATATTTCTTATCTAGCAAGTTAAACAATTGAGCGACTAATGTTCTTATCAGACTACCAATCACCACCAAACGATTCTACTTCGATTCAGACCTTACAGAAGAAAATCTGTCGAAACATAACAGATTTATTGATAATAACGTGCCTGGATTCCCTTGTAACCATTCCCCGGCCAATCGTAGCCCTCACAAGCTCGAGGAATTCTTCTCTACAGCCAATCATGATGCGGCCGGTAATATGCGCATGAAACGATTGCGCATATCTTCAGTGATTGAAGAACAATTGTTTTTTAGGTTTTGCCCAAATATCATTGACTACAAAACCTTTTAATTAGCATATTCGTGACCACCTAACGATTGCGCATCGATTAAGCACCTTATCAAGCAAAATATATGATTACAAAAAATTGACCCAGCTAACTTCACACCATCATTTGTTTTTAACATTACAAAAAAACTATTGACTACCAAACGTTTTTATTACGCTACCAATCACCACCAAACGACCACCAAACGATTGATTAGATCTAAAATTAGTAAAGCCTAAGTTGTCCGGCTATCTTCACATAGGTCTCTCAGCTCTCAAGTTAATAGCAAAATAAAATAGAACCGAATTCGTTATTATCCTAATCCAAAAAGAAACATTGGCGCCCAACGTGGGGCGCCACAATGTTTCTTTTTGGATTAGGATAATAACGAATTCGGTTCTATTTTATTTTGCTATTAACTTGAGAGCTGAGAGATGGATTCTCGCAGGCTCGCTCGTCGCCATATTTATTTTTTACACTGCACTTGTAGGTGTGAGTGGCGCCTCGATCGTTTCTTTTTGCAGGGCTACGAACTCGCGCACTTTAACTCCTACCAACCATCAACAGTAACCACAATAGCACTTTCATTCTTGAATTCCTACCGATGGCGCCGCGTTTCATATGTACTCCTAATATTGGGGGTACAAGTAAGTTTCAAAGGATTTAGAAGAGAGGGCGTTACTAGTATTAAATCGCATGAGATCATAACCTAACCACCTTCATGTTAAAGCGTCATCAGTAGGCTTTATTTTTCAGTATACGTCATTTTCGTCAAAGTGTAAAGAACATAGCTTTTTCGAACTCCAAATATGTCGACTTTTGTGCTAACGAAACGCAATTTGCGGGAAGCTTTACTTTTCTCCTTCAATTTGAAGAAAAAAGCATCTGAAGGCGTCGATTGTTGTGTGAGGTTTGGGGGGACCATGCACCATCAATTTCGAACTGTGAGTACTGGTTTAGACGGTTCAGAAGTGGTGATTTTAACACGGAGGATAAGGAACGTGAAGGAAGGCCCGAAACGTTTGAAGATGCAGAATTTGAGACATTATTGAACGAAGACTCCAATTGTGACCGGACTCCATTGTTATCTCAATTTGTTACCATTTTTGTACAATGACGGGCCAATTTTCAGAAAAAATCCTTTCAAAGTTACTTATACACCTAATAGTAAAATTCAAACAAGACAAACCTTTTTCATTTTGCCGAAGTTCGCACAGAGCGTCGGTCATCGTGGCGATTTGCGAGGCGAGCTTAGCAAGCGGTTCTGCTTGCGCCGGAGCGAGATAACGATCCGACAGTCTTTCCGTTTGCTCGATTATTTGTCGGAGACTTTTCTCGCCGACACCACCTCGCAACGCCCATCCATCATCCAGCCAGTCGTACGCTGCTCTTATACGCGATTCTATGGCACTTTGAGCCTTTTTCAAGACCTGTTTTGTCAAACGATAAAACCGAATATATTGCAAAACTAATACATACATGAAACAATACAAAATAAAATCTAATAGACACCACTGATCAGATTTAAATTACAAACAAAAATGCGCATGATGCCGCTTACAAAAAAAAATGTAAAATCGGGTACTGCAAATTTCAATGAATAAAAAATGGCGTTATTCAACTGGATTCGAGTGAATAATGAACGCATTGACAAGGCGCACTAATACGAGCACCCCCACGATATCTCTCGTGCACAGGAGTTTCTGTAAGGGTGGGGATTGATATAGCGAAACACCAAAAAGTCGCAGGTTCGAAATATAGCGAAAATCCCAAAAGTTGTACGCCCGAATAGGAACAACGATAAAGCCGAATTTTTGTGCTCTTTTCATACAGCTAGAAATCCAATTTGAAAGCGTCTCTGCTCGCTTACGGTCAAGGTAGCAGAGAGTATTATCGTTACTTACGATACAAAATAGTCAGAAAAAATAAAATACATACCGTCAACTGATCCGCGTCCCATTCCTCCTCATCGTACGTTGTCAATTGAAGAACGCGAATGATTTCATTCAACTCGTCCGATATACGTCCAGACAGATAATTACGATTCTCCGCTGCT
Source organism: Oxytorus armatus (assembly GCA_958009045.1). Classification (NCBI taxonomy): domain Eukaryota; kingdom Metazoa; phylum Arthropoda; class Insecta; order Hymenoptera; family Ichneumonidae; genus Oxytorus; species Oxytorus armatus. Next base: position 2,252,524 of record OY253747.1, on the reverse strand, counting down.
TCCTCGGCGCCTTTACCTCCTTGCGAAATAATGTGAATGAATATTTTCATCGAACAGATTAGAATCGGCGCCAGAGTTTTCACCTACGAGAATAAACATTTTTTTTATCCGATCTCTGCATTAATTTTATTATCCTAACATTGACTTTTCCTAAACACTGCGGTATACACGGATAATTATATAACTCCACGAATAACTTCGACAAACCTGATGGCAGGAAAGATGAGAAAATAATGCGTTTTTACAGTCTGTTCAACTAGCAATCAACCGCTGCCATTTGGTAAGAAGCCACCGTAGCACCATCTGCCTTTGTTCGTTTGAATCTTTGTTTAGTGCTCTTTTGCGCAATTTATAGTTCGCCCAATACATTACGTTGTTGATATCAGTGAATTCGTTATCTTCACAATGAGTGCACAATTTCCGAAGCGATACGAAGACGATGTTTTTAGTAAATCATGCGGAAGGACCAAAATTGACGTATAAAGCGGCTGCAAAATATATGCGGAAGTCAGAGGCATTCGTTAAGGGATAACACCGCTCTAGCGGTCGTAAAAAGGCTTAAGTTTGGCGATATATTTTGGGAGTATGAAAAAAGGAATAGGCTTTCTTTTCAGAGGGTTTATTTAAGGCCTTGCATACGTCGAGAATTTTCAAAAAATCGATTTTTTTTGTTTACAGATTATTATTCCTTATAGTCTTAGGCGTATTTCTGTGTAAGCTGATTGTAAAAATTCCCCATAGTTCAAAAGTTATTGTAGATAATGTGACTGCCCGACGAAAGGACAAAGGTCTGACGCGCGCCTACCTGAGTTGAGTTGAGAACAATTCGTCGATTAGAAAAAAATAAACAACAACAATTTTTTACTGACAAGGAAGGCGTACAATATGAAGCTGGAATGGGAGATTAGACGTAAGTTAACTAAATAAATTAAAAAAATTCATAAAGTTCTTGCTCCAGCCGCGCGCGACTTCGAGCGAAACGCGCTTGAAACTTTAAACGCGTTTTTCTCAAAACTACTTTTTCTGACACGGTCGGCATGATAACTCGTACGGTTTTTAATATTTTTTGATGATTTTTTTTTTTAAATATCCGGAATTGTTTTTTCTATAGTGTGTCGAGCCGGATTTTCAAAATTATAATTAGAAAATTTTATAAAAACAATTAAAGTGTGACTTTTTTGACACAAACTTAACATTTTTTTTTAAATTACCGTAAATTGTTTAATTTTTCGAATTTCAAAAATCCGGCTCGACAAACTATAACTACTACCTTATTTTACAAGAATTTCTTTACATTTTGCAGATCCGTCAACATTTGAGGAAGAAATACTGCCGACCGTGGAGCAACTTTTTTTTTACAGTGCTTCAAAAAATGTGATTTTTCATGTTGTAATTTTTGAAAAAAAAAATTGAAATAAATTTTTTTACAAACTTAACACAGTAATAAACAATGTGTAAGAATTTTTTTATCAATTTATATTTCTATCCCTCCTAAAAACAGTTTTTCTTTTGGTACGTTTTCGGTACCGCTGGACGTATGTAAGGCCTTAACACATATTGAAGTATGAGAAAAAAAAATGTCATTTTGATACAAAATGGCGGCGACAGAGCCCATATTGAAAATCGTCTTCTGCAAACTGGGAGGACGTATTACTTGAATACCGTTGCATAGATCGATTTGAAATTTTAACAGTAGCTTCATAATTACATTCTCTATCGGTGTACGTAGCCGTTTTTTTTATTTAATGTAAACTTTTTTTTCAAAACAATTTACTGCTTTTTTTAGACAAAAAATCGATTCTTCTTTTCAAAAGTGCACCATTTCTACAAAATTCGGTTAAAAAACAAACCCCGACGTACTCCCATAGCCAATAGTATGTAGATTATAAAATTTTGTTTGTTTTTTGTTGCAGGTTCTTATACTTTACGTGAAAACCATCCTCCCGTGAAGGTGATTAAGAAAAAGATGATTTTCAAGATGGGCTCTGTCTCCGCCATCTTGTATCAAAATGATGATAAAAAATGTTGCTTTCATACTTCAATATGTGTTAAATAAACCCTCTGAAAAGAAATCCCATTCCTTTTTTCATACTCCCAAAATAAATCGTCAAAGTTAGGCCTTTTTTTCTGCCGCTAGAGTGGTGCAAACGTTTAAAACGTAGGTAATGCGATATTTGGAGGTTAAAAATGTGGACGATCTGCCGGAGAGGGGACTAGCCCGTGTGACAACAAGAAAGGAGGATAAAACGATCTTAGTCCTTTTTCAAGACGAGCCAGGCCCTTCGCTGCGCTGTGCACAAAAGAAACTCCGCAAAAAAAGGAATTCACGTCTCTCCGAATACCATTCTAGTACAATCAATAGGTAAATTTTTTTTTGTTAATAAGGTTCAGTATCACGTACTGAATGTAAATAAACAAAATCCTTATAAATTAAGGGAGCGCAAGTGCCGCCCTTTTGAGGGAAACCGTATTGGCCAATATCTCCGTTACCGTGCACTTAAGGCCAAAAATGATAATAAGCTTTCTTGTAGACAATTTCCCATCTTTTTTTCGAGACAATTAGAGAATTTCCCATCTTTTTTTCGGGATAATTTTTTTTGTATCTGTTACGTCGTGATGTTTTCCATGGGACTTTTATTGTATTACTTTAACGTCACTTTTAACTTAACGTATAATATTTTGCGCTCACTCGCAACGTAAATTCAGCACTCGAGCGGATGTCGCCGCTCGAATTTCCGCTTACTTCATTTCAGCTAAATTCATAAATTACCCGAGCTCTTCGACCGAACGATCGCAGAGCAAACAGTCATACCAAATCGTGAGAACGGATGTCACCGCTCACATTTCTGCACACTCCACTTTTAGGCCAAACGCACGAATTACCTGAGCGTTTGTTCGTTCGCTCGAGTAGCGGACGGTCATAATCAAATTTTCGCTGATTAATTTCCGGCGCAGCGAGGCTCGAGGCCTCGCGCGATATTCCTAACTTTTGGACCTTTAGAAGTCAGCACTTTTCGGTTGCCGCTTCACGACAACCGAATGCATCTCCTATTAGTCAGTCTTCACTCAACACTCGTAGCGAGAAGTCCGCTTTTAACATCTAAGCGAGTTAAGTCTTAGTCCAGCGCTCGTTAAGAGAACAACTCTAATCAACCACTCCGTTATACTCGGTACCTTACAATAATCAACGGATATTTGCGAAGTATATTGTACATTTATACAAACCTGTTTTGCGTCTATTGAAAATCAACATTTATATTCACAACTTGTCTGAATAAAAGGTGATCAATTATACTCGACATCGCGATTTCAATCGTTAATCGGGAAACGAACCACGTGTCTCATTCACTCATTTACAAATCGTACCCTATGCGTTTCCTCCATGACCTCTGAGGCGCCGCGTCCACGTTATTCGCCTTTTTACCTCTGAGTCGCCGCGCACACGTCTCCCTTGTGAAAGCCCCCTGGGACGTAACAGTATCACTTACCGTTTACGACTTATACGACTGTTAAAATGTATTTATTCACTTTTTAACCTGTATCTCTCCTAATAATTGTTTAAACAATAAAATGCTAATAACTTATCTTTTAAATCCATAAATTTCCCGCAACTTTTATTTGAAACTTTTTTCTCTAAAATTAATATTCTCAAAGTTATAACGCGTTCAATGTTGCGCTACTGGGTTGAAGGTTAATAAAAACGAGGTATGCATAGTACAATGATGAAAATTTAATAGATATGTAAAAAAATATTAATCACATTGACATAATTAACAATGAATACCTTCTTACCTGCAAAAAACAGCGACTTCCCGTTGACATTTTTTAAATATTTGTATAATATCTTCAACAATTCAATAATACTTCATAACTCGAATTGCCCCACGATTATTATCAAATTATCAATTATATACTGATGGCATAATGAACAAAAGAATAAGAAAACGGAAAATTTATTCAAAAAGGGAAATAAATATATCAAGGTTTTTTTCCGGAAGCCTGGAAGAGGACGGGTCTCAGATCTGCACTACACTTCTTCTTCGCTCGCAAAAAAGTACAGCTCAATGAAAGACATTTCAAACTTGTCAGTACTTCATGCCTTTAGTGGTTGTGATACAACGTCAGCACCGTACAATATTGGGAAATCGAAAATCTTAACGACGCTTGTGAAGTAAAAAAATTTAACTAATATTATGAAGTAGTTCACTGAGAACTAGGGCTGTTACTTTTATCCGGGTTAGCCGAATACCCTAAAAGTATCCGGGTATCCGGGAAATCGGATCCAACACTTCAGATTCGAATACCCGAATATCCCGGGTATCCGGGTATTCGAGTACCCGAGGATCCGGGTATCCGGATATCCGAATAATCACGGATCCGGGTAACCGGGTAATAACGAATAATTTCGGGTAATTACCCGATTTTTTCGCGTACAGGCTAAAATGCGACCGCCGGCGTAAAAAAAAAAATGATTTCGTATTAGTCTGGTCATCAAATAATCCGAAATATAGATCGTTAATAGTTACCATTGAAAAAAAATTGGAAAATAACTTGTATCAAATTTGCTCTGTTCAAAGAAATTGTGCAAAACTACGGGTAAAAATGAAAACTTAGCGTTGACGAATCAGACATCATGGTTTTCGAATTTATGATAATTGTGTGATTACTCGGGAAAACATTTTACATGTGACTCCCACAATTTTTTAGAATCTGCTGTTACGATCACAATTTCTTGCCTGCGCATATTAAGGGAGAACACCACTGTGACCCCCTGTTTTTTTTTCACATTTTTCAAGAATTGTTTTTTGTGGGAAAAAAAAGAGATATTCTAAACATTTTTTCGGGTTTTGTTCCTTGTTTATTAATGTATCAAAAAACATTTTTTTCACATTTTTCACGCCGCATGGTGGCGCTGGGGAAGCTCTCGCGTCAGGTGCTGTCATTTCCGCGGCACGCAGCAGAACTCTCTTCACCGTCGATCTGAAAAAAAAAAACCGAGTATTTTCGTTAATAATATGATATTTTGAAGAGAAGTACATAGGGATTTGGAAAAATATTGTTTAAAAAAAAATAGGCACGCCTTTGAAATTAACTTTAACTTCAAAGGCGTGCCTATTTTTTTTAAAACAATATTTTTCCAAATCCCTGTGTAAAAATATTGTTTTAAAAAAAATAGACACGCCTTTGAAATTAACTTTAATTTCAAAGGCGTGCCTTTTTTTTTAAAACAATATTTTTCCAAATCCCTGTGTACTTCTCTTCAAAATATCATATTATTAACGAAAACACTCGGTATTTTTTTTCAGATCGACGTTGAAGAGAGTTCTGCTGCGTGCCGCGGAGATGACAGCACCTGACACGAGAGCTTCCCCAGCGCCATCATGCGGCGTGAAAAATGTGAAAAAAATGTTTTTTGATACATTAATAAACAAGGAACAAAACGCAAAAAATTTTTTCGAATATCTCTTTTTTTTCCCACAAAAAAAAAATTCTTGAAAAATGTGAAAAAAAACAGGGGGTCACAGTGGTGTTCTCCCTTAAGAATAGCCGAGATCTGCTTCTTCACATTTTATACTTTCTCTCCAACTCTAATGTTCATAAAAACTGCACACACGCCCATAAAGCAAATATACATTTCAGAAACTAAGGATATTTATTAAATAATAATAAATCGTGATGAAAAAATAATATTAAAGATGCAAATAGTGCAGGTCAATGTTGATTAATTTCTTATGAAATGATCATGTGTTTCCCTAACATTGTATAGAAGATTATGTCATTGATTTTTTAATCTACATAAGAATGTTTTATTGAAATTGTAGTTTTTGTCGGATGTGAATTACAGTAAAGAAATAGTTTGGTAATAAAAGTAAATACGCCTGCAAGATTCTTTCCAAGAATCTTCGTTATAATGATAATCCAATTTGTTTAATATTGATATCAGTCGGTAAAAATAAAAAATGGTCAACCAAATGATCGGACATGAACACCTATACAATCCCGGTTTCTCAATCTTCCGGTAATGCTTTATTATTCGTCTTATAAATGTACTTCGTAAACATTGTTCTTGGCAACATCAACGCGTGCCTCACAAATTGTGTAAATTGAACAATTTTTTTTCAGCACTTTCGGCATCAATTATCGGCGGTAATTGCCCGATATTATCCGTTATTATCCGAGTACCCGGTTACCCGGATACCCCGAAACTATACGCATACCCGAATCCGTTATTACCCGGATATTATCGAGTTATCGAGATACACGGATTTGAAGCGTCGGATCCGTGAAATCCGAATTACTCGGGTATCCGGATACCCGGAAAAGTTCAAGCTCTACTGAGAACAAAAAAAAACCTGTGCAAGTTGAGCAAGCTGGCAAGAACATGGTCATTGCACTCTATGGTGGCAACCCGAACGAAACGACACTAAGCTTCTTGCGATATCGCAATTACGTTCGCTTATCGACAAGAAATAAAATTAATCTAGCATTTCTGCCTCCAACCGAAAATGCTGTGAAGTACCATTCGTTACGGACTTATCAGCCTTTCCATGCTTTTTTTAATATATTTTCCGTTTTCCTATTCTTTTGTTCATTATGCCAACAGTATATAATAGATAATTTGATAATAATCGTGGGGCAATTCGAGTTATGAAGTATTATTGAATTGCTAAAAATATGATACAAATATTTAAAAAGTATCAACGGGAAGTCGCTGTTTTTTGCAGGTAAGAAGGTATTTATTATTAATCATGTCAATATTGTTAATATTTTTTTACATATGTATTGAATTTTCATCATTGTACTATGCATACCTCGTTTTTATTAACGTTTCACCCAGTAGCGCAACAATGAACGCGTTACAACTTTGAGAATGTTAACTTTGGACAAAAAAGTTTTTAATAAAAGTTGTGGGAAATTTATGGATTTATAAAATAAGTTATTAGAATTTTATTGTTTAAACAATTATTAGGAGAGATACGAGTCAAAAAGTGAATAAATAAATTTTAACAGTCGTATAAGTCGTGAACGGTAAGTGATACGAAAAAAAAAGTTATTTGAAAAAAAGGATAGGAAATTGAATTATCTACAAGAAAGGTTATTACCATTTTTGGTCTAAAGTGCACGGTAACGGAGATATTGGCCAATACGGTTTTCCACAAAATGGCGGCACTTGCGCTCCCTTAATTTGTAAGGATTTTGTTTATTTACATTCAGTACGTGATACTGAACATTATTAAAGAAAAAAATCGTCGTTTATTTTTAGTGCACTGCGGACAAGAGTAACGGGGGCTCCCTATTGATTGTACTATTCGAAGTCGCCCGCATGAAATAAACGTGTCTTCTCATTCAACTTTGAAGAAACTTTTATCGTCAGAAAAGCACGTGGAAAAACGACTGGCGTGGGCAAAGGAAAATTTGGATCGAGATTGGAACAATGTTATCTTCACAGACGAGTCTTCTTTCCGGGCATGATCTTCCTCATCAAAAGCGTGGTCAACGAAGCGTAATGGGGTTCTTCAGCATACAGTAAAACACCCTGTAAAAAAGCATGTTCGGGGATGCTTTTGTAAACGCGGAGCATCTCATTGAAGCATGGGAAAAAGGTGTCAAGCTACAATTCGTAATGGAGGTGATTGGACGTAATATTATGTAATTACGCAATAGCTAATAATAAGTACTTTAATATAAAAAAAAGGGTGTGTACAAATATACGCGACATAATGAAAGTTTATGCCTGTAGCTGCTGAAAGATAGTTAGATTTTTCTGTTTAAGGATGAACACCACTGTGACCCCCTGTTTTTTTTCACATTTTTCAAGAATTTTTTTTTGTGGGAAAAAAAAGAGATATTCGAAAAAATTTGTTGGGTTTTGTTCCTTGTTTATTAATGTATCAAAAAACATTTTTTTCACATTTTTCACGCCGTATGGTGGCGCTGGGGAAGCTCTCGCGTCAGGTGCTGTCATCTCCGCAGTGGTTCGCGGCACGCAGCAGAACTCTCTTCAACGTTGATCTGAAAAAAAATACCGAGTGTTTTCATTAATAATATGATATTGTGAAGAGAAGTACATAGGGATTTGGAAAAATATTGTTTTAAAAAAAATCGGCACGCCTTTGAAATTAAAGTTAATTTCAAAGGCGTGCCGATTTTTTTTAAAACAATATTTTTCCAAATCTCTATGTACTTCTCTTCAAAATATCATATTATTAACGAAAACACTCGGTATTTTTTTTCAGACAGACGTTGAAGAGAGTTCTGCTGCGTGCCGCGGAGATGACAGCACCTGATGCGAGAGCTTCCCCAGCGCCACCATGCGGCGTGAAAAATGTGAAGAAAATGTTTTTTGATACATTAATAAACAAGGAACAAAACCGCAAAAAAATTTTCGATTATCTCTTTTTTTCCCACAAAAAAAAATTCTTGAAAAATGTGAAAAAAAAACAGGGGGTCACAGTGGTGTTCACCCTTAAGGGGGGGGGGGGGGTTTAAATTATTTTGTTTGCATTTTGTTTTTAATTATTTTTCTGAATGAACAATATGTCGAGAATATTGTGTATAAATTTTAAGTCAATCGGAGTAAAACTAACGGAGTTACAGCGTTTCAAACGACCGGCCGTGACACCTGATTTTTATACCTGCTCGGTAGCCGCTCGGTACGTATAAAAAACTTTAAATCGATTTTCCCGAAAACGTCATTTTTGAAGTTTGTGAACATTAGAATTCAAAATCTACTGAACCGATCCTTTTGAAAATTTAAACATTACTTCTTCACATAAATCAACAGGTAATCAGAAGTTTTTTTTTTTTCAATTTTTTAATAACAAATTAAGCGCGATTTTTTTAGCTAAAATTGCGTTTTTCACTTCCAAGTGCTGCAAAAAGCAGAAAAAAAAAAAAAAAAAAAAACTCTTCCTGATTACCTCGAGAAATACATCACCTTTAAAATGCATATCAATTTTTTTGTTTCAGATGATCCGGTAACGAGTTATAATGTTCACCGCAAAACCACTTTTTTTCAAGGCGCCTCTGGAGATTCAACGTCACCGGCTTATTTATCAATATTTTTCATTGAAAATTTTTTCTGAGATACTTCAATAGTTGTACAATAATATGTAATTCTATTTAATAAAATTATATTACTCATGTCGCCGCAAAAAAATCATTAAAATATGCTTTTTTTTCGCCTTTAAAACCCTACCCCCCCACTTCCTTCCTCTCCCTTTAACGGGAGAGGAAGCATTTTGATTACTCTTACCCAAAGCCCCCGGTGCCCCTCTATTTACTGGAAGGCCACGTAAGAGGTTAGCACGAGCTTACCTCTTCTCTCTACTGTCCCGTTCAATTTCGGTTTTTTTTTTAATCAAAAATCAAATTTCTTTCTTCTACAGCTTGCCATTTTCGTACAATTTAGAATTTCAAAAAAGTATCGTACAAAAGTTTTGTTATTATACTAAAAGTTAATTTTTTATTTTATATTTTAGATCACCCTAGTTGTCAGAATCACCGATTGGCGATGCAGCGACGGCGGCACTTTGTTTAAATAATAACGTCATTGTTTATTAATATTTTTCAATTTAAAAAAAACTCAAACTCGTCAAGATTATATACTAATTGTGTCTAAAATTCCGATCGTGTCATACCAATACTCGCAAAAGAAAAAAAACTATTGAGAATCGATCTGTTTTTTTAGGCCCCCAAGCTTGTGCTGCCCCCTTTCGATTACAATAATACGTACGTACCTGATCAAGACAGCGAACGAGAATCTCACGATGAACTTGATGCGTGAGTTCTTTTTCACGGGCGCTCACTTCTCGGGATACTTTACTGAGGCACGGACTGAGATTCTTCAGAAAGTGCATTAAATCCTCCATCGTCTCTATAACCTCCGTCACTGCAAGATAATCGAGGACCCGTTTGCACTCTCGAATGATCTTTCGAACCTCGCTCTCATCGAAGCATAGCAACAAGGAGCTCGTCCCTTGAAGAATGCCTCGTGAACCTTCGATCAGTTTTTTTCTGAAAATAATTGAAGACAAACGAATAAATAACTTTTGCAAAACATATGGTAGGTTGCCAAATGGATTGAAAAAAAAATATTTTTCGCGTCCCACGCTCGTGTCCTATGTTTTTTATTTTTCGAGGACACCGATATGACTCTCTATTATGTAAAAAAAAATATAAACCAAAATATTTCGGAAAAGGAACCTCGATGAACGCCCAAACGAAAACCCGTTCCCCTGTGGCCGTTCTGACCGGCGTTGAGCAATGTTCCTTGCCTAAATATTTTGGTTTATATATTTTTTATATTATAGAGAGTCCTATGAGTCTTCTCGAAGAATCGCATAACAGGTCACGAGCTTGGAATGCGAGATATAATTTTTTTTTTCAAAAACAACGAGCCGGAGCCTGATTTTATCGCCTCTTAAGGATATTAACACGCTAAATCATGTGCTTTTTGGACGAACATACCAGGGGTGTTAGTTGAAGTTTGCCGGTTTTACCAGTAGATGTCGCTAGCAATATGTATACATTTCTATGATTTGGCATGTATGTCATTTTTTTCTATTGATATTAACCTACAAAAATACGCAAGTCACATTCCGCCAAAATAATAGCGTCATATTTGTTTACCTCAGTGAATATGTCGAGTTTCGTTCCGAGTAAATCGCATTTGCGGCATTCGTTGCCTTTCTTATTTCATCAAAAGAAAAAAGCAGCTGAAGCTCACCGGTTGCTGGTAGAAACTTATGGTGAACATGCTCCAGTGATTAGAACATGTGAGACATGGTTTCGTCAATTTAAAAGTGGAGATTTCGATTTGACAGACAATGAACATCCTGGTGGAGCGAAAAAGTTCGAAGACGAGGAATTGCAGGTGTTATTGGATGTTGATCCAACCCAATCGCAACAAAAATTGGCAGAAACACTAAATGTGACTCGAGAAGCAATTTGCCAACGTTTAAAAGCCATGGGAAAGATCCAAAAGTATGGAAAATGGGTGCCACACCAGCTGAACGATAGACAAATGGAAAATCGAAAAACCGTTTGTGAAATGCTGCTTCAACGATTCGAAAGGAAATCTTTTCTGCATCGAATTGTCACGGGGGACGAAAAGTGGATTTATTTTGAGAACCCGAAGCGAAAAAAATCATGGCTTTCACCTGGTGAAGCCGGCCCATCGACTGCAAGGCCAAATCGCTTTGGCCGTAAGACAATGCTCTGTGTTTGGTGGAACCAGTGTGGTGTGGTGTACTACGAGTTGCTAAAACCTGGTGAAACGGTGAACAAGGATCGCTACTGACAACAAATGATCAATTTGAATTATGCGTTGATCGAAAAACGGCCGGAATGGGCCCGAAGACATGGCAAAGTTACCTTGCAACATGACAACGCGCCGTCTCATACCGCTAAACTGGTGAAAGACACATTAAAAACACTTAATTGGGAAATATTATCACACCCGCCGTACTCTCCAGACCTCGCCCCGTCCGACTATCACCTTTTCGCATCGATGGGACACTCCCTTGCAGAGCAGTGCTTCGCTAATTTTGAAGAAGTCGAAAAATGGCTCGTCGAATGGTTTACCTCGAAAGAGAAAAAGTTTTTTTGGAATGGTATCCATAATTTGCCTGAGAGATGGGCGAAATGTGTAGAAACCAGAATTTTGAGATTCCTCTGAAAATTAAGTGTTTTATTTATCGAAAAAACCGGAAAATTTCAACTAACACCCCTGGTATACTCGCGCACAATTGAGTAAGTTTTTTTCTAGTTACACACATCTAATTTTTTTTTTGCCAGAACGTTCGTAAATTCAGCGACATAATAGTCATTGTTGGTGGTAATTAACCTCGCAAGTACCCGCCGGTAGTTGAGGGGTCACACGTAAAGACGTTACCGTTAGGGGAGACGATAGTGGCTTGTGAAATTGCTATCAATGTCAAGCCTTTTACGTATAGCCCTTCCCAATTCCATTTTTTTTTCATGACCCTGAAGATATCTGCATAAGACAAAGTTTCATCTTTGGACACCCATAACTACCGTGTTTTTTATCGTACAGACTTTGCTCGGGTCTCATTTTCATCCTTTTTTCGATTCTGCAGAGTTGCAATTTGTTTTATTTTCTGTGCTTTCCTGCGGGAATAGAACGAAAAAAATTTTTTGGACGGTAATAACTACCGTGTTTTGTATCGTACAGGTCTCATTTTCTTCGTTTTACGATTCTGCAGAGTTGCAATTTTTTGTTTTTATTTTTAAGCCATTTTTTTCCCCCATTCCATTTTTTCTCCTATGGACGAAACTCAATAAAAATCGTCGCCCGCTCAAAAGCCCGGGAGCCAGCCAGTGCGCGACTAAGCGGTCATCCATCGAAATACCGGATGCGGCGAAAGCTGTTTGGATGATCGACAGAGCCACACCATCGACCAGCGGTCCACCGTTGTCGGTTTTGTTTCAACTATTATATGAATGTGAAAAGAGACCACGGGGAAAAAACGACTTGTTCATTCTACCTCGCCGGTCCAGAGTAAGGGTCCTGCTTCAGTAAGCCCGAGGCTTCCTCAAGGAGTCTAGAGGCTCCCTCAACGCGATACAGAGCAGCCGGCATATCCTGCTTGAGTAACGCATCGTCCGAAGAGTTGATGGTTTCCTTTCCCACCTGCAATACGGACAATAACGCTTTATACCCTTTTTTTAAAAATATATTAGGCCACAATGGTGCACAAAATGGAGTCGAGGTGTTGTTAATTTGGACAGGAGCAAGATTTTGGAATAACTTTTTTTAGCGATCCAATAATTTAAAAAACTCCCCAAGTTCTCTTAAACGAACGAAGATTGGAAGTGACAAAATAAACAATTTTTTAAATCTAAGAAAAGTAGTGAAATCTTCGTTATGCCAAATAATTCGTTCGCAGTTACCTCACACCAAAAATAGTTATTATCAACTTTGTAGCGGACAAAATTATTCACAAAGTAATTTTTTAAAAAGCGTTCAAGCATGTGACGTGGCGTGCCGAGTGTCCAGTACCATTCTCCTGAATGAAGTCATTTCCCATTGGCATCGTTGCCACGTACTAGATCTTACGTTAAATTTCATTTATCTCAAGTACAATATTCTCATTTTTTTTTAAATGCCAATTTCATAAAATCTAAATCTCTCGAGCCACTCGTCTCGCCAAATTCATCCCTAAGCACCCCTGTCCAATAACCTAATAGAATTAGAAGTATTCCGACATATTTATGGAGAAAATACTTACTTTAACGAGATTGGTGACTGCCATACTGACAGCCTGGACCGGGCGGCCGAGGTCTGGCATCGCGTTTCCATCCTCAGCTTCTTCATGAAGAATGACGAGCCTGGACACCTGCAAAGTAGCAAATAGCACGGATGCACAAATGCATATTAAGGGGTAATATCCACAAAATTTTTTTTTTTGTCATTTTTTTTTATTGGCTTAAATCATGCTAAAACTATCCTAAAATCAAAATCTACAACGCCCAAGTACTGATCTAAACTCAAAATTCGTTTAAATCAATTTTTACCGAACAACTTTTAGCTCCAAAATCACATTTTTCGCTTATTTTAGCGATGCTCGTTTTTTTTTTAATTTCGTGGCTTTGTAAATTAGTCGAAGTTACCTATGATCGATATCGTGTTTTGAATTTGAAGTATAGAGGTCGCTGCATCAAATTTCGACCGTTACAGCGTCTGTACAGCACGTGTTTACTCACAATTTCCCTTTGTTTAGTCGATCAGCCGTTCTCGTTGTGTACGTTCTTAGTTTGAGTTTTGCCATACTTTTTAACTGTGAATTATATTCAAAAGTACCGTTTACGATGCTCTTGGGTTAACCGTTGGACCGAACATGTACGAGTTTTGCGTGGGATCGGACGCCAATCGCGTCAAAGTCGCTGAGCATCGTATGTCCGATATCGCGAAAGAGGCTAGGCGCAGCCTTACATCAGACAAAAAAAAGGAAGAAGAGGAAAATAAGGCCCGGGAAGGACAACTTTACGGCGCAGGGATAGCTGACTGAAGGTAAAAAAATTATTAAGGACTATATTATTGCGATTCTTAAGATTTATAGCATTTTGAAACTTTAAACGCGTTTTTCTCAAAACCATGTTTTCAAAATCGGCGAGCAGTAGAACTGAAAAAGTTTACATCCGATTGACTTGAAATTTTAACTGTAGCTTCTTCATTAGATTATCTAGTGAAGTACACACGGTTTTAGCGATTGATTAACAACAAAAAAAGTTATAAACAATGAAAGTCGATTTTTTTTGTCGAAAAAATTTTTTTTTTTTCAAACCGTCGCCATTTTGCGAAAAAAAATTCTAAAAATATAATCATGTGTACTTCACTAGCGACACTCATGTAGATAATGAAAAATTTGTTTTTTTTGTTTTAGGTGGATTTGGGCACGACTTCTACTGCTCGCCGCGGAAGAACTTTTTAAAAAAGCGGTTCACGGCAATCGCTGCACAGCCGCCATTTTGTAAAAAAAATAACAATAAAATTTTTTTTTCTATTCTCCAAGAGTTGCTTAATCCAATGATATATTATTTATATACCTTACATCTCAAATGTCCTTTAAAAAAAATCATGAAAAAAGCCTTGTTTTTTTGAGCATTTGGTGGATATTACCCGTTAAGGACTTACATATCCTTGAAATGATCGAATAATCGATTTTTTTACAGATTTTTCTTCGTTATACGATTGAGAGTTATAAAAAACTTTTAAGAAAATTCTACTCCGTTACAAAGTTATAGCAATGAATGTGATCAGACATCGGGATTGGACAGCTACCTATCAGAAACTTTAAACGCATTTTTCTCGAAACTATATTTTTAGACAGTGTCAGCACGACAACTCATTCAATTTGTTATATTTTTCAACTTTTTTTCTTTAAATCTTGTTAATTATTTTGTCTATAGTCTGACGAGAGGTATTAATTTTTTGGTTAGACAATTTTGTATACATTATTAAACACTAATTTTTTTTTAATTTTTTTTTATTGCGTACTAAAGTTTGAAATACTATAATTTCTTTATATATGAAAAAAAATATATATATATCCCCCCGTCAGACTATTACTATTACATTATTTTACTAGATTCTTTTTTATTTTTGCAGATTAGATAATTTTTGATGAAGTTATGATATCGACGAGGAGGCGCCATTGTTTTCATCGATAGTCCATTTATACCCGTAAAAAATAATGTCAATATTGAAAAAATAAATAAATTTCTATTTTTTTTTCTTATAGTTGAAAAATTAATAAAAAATGTGTAATCAACAATTTAATTTTTTTTCGCCATACAACCTTTGTAATAATTGTTCAAATTTACTCGGTTTTCAGCGCGTGTAGAGGTACGAGAGCCCTGAATGGCGCCGAGTAACGGTAACGTTTCAAGAATATTCTCTCCAAATTTCAAGTCGGAACAATTAAGACTTTGATGATTTATTTTGGGAGTATGAAAAAAAAGGAATAGGATTTCTTTTCAGAGGGTTTATTTAACACATATTGAAGTATGAAAAAAAATTTGTTTGTTATCATTTTTATGCAGAATGGCGACGGCGGAGGCCATGTTGAAAATCCTTTTTTTTTTTTATTACACCTTCACGGGAGGACGGTTTTCTCATAAAGTATGGGACCTCGAACAAAAAATCAAAATTTTTAATAATCTATATACTATTGGCTGTGGGACTACAAAGGGGTTTTTTTTTTAATCAAATTTTGTAGAAATGGCGCACTTTTGAAAAAATAAATCGATTTTTTGCCAAAAATCAGTAGTAAATTGTTTATAAAAAAAAGTATGCGTTGATTCAAAAAAAACGGCTACGTTTTCTGATTGAGAATAGAGAATGCAATTGTGAAGCTACTATGAAAATTTCAAATCGAACCATGCAAACGGTGTTCGAGTATTACGTCCTGCCAGCTTGAAAAAGACCATTTTCAAGATGGTCTCTGTCGCCGCCATTTTGTATCAAAATGATAATAAAAATTTTTTCTTTCATACTTCAATATGTGTTAAATAAAGTCTCTGAACAGAAATCCTATTCCTTTTTTCACATTCCCAAAATAAATCGTCAAAGTTAGACCTTTTTTTTCTGCCGTTAGAGTGGTGTCATGCCTTAAAATCAATGTGTTTGCGCGTTTAAGGTAGTAGTCCGGTAACTTAAGGGTGAACACCACTGTGACCCCCTGTTTTTTTTTCACATTTTTCAAGAATTTTTTTTTGTGGGAAAAAAAAGAGATATTCGAAAAAATTTTTTGGCTTTTGTTCCTTGTTTATTAATGTATCAAAAAACATTTTTTTCACATTTTTCACGCGGCATGGTGGCGCTGGGGAAGCTCTCGCGTCAGGTGCTGTCATCTCCGCAGTGGTTCGCGGCACGCAGCAGAACTCTCTTCAACGTCGATCTGAAAAAAATACCGAGTGTTTTCGTTAATAATATGATATTTTGAAGAGAAGTACATAGGGATTTGGAAAAATATTGTTTGAAAAAAAATAGGCACGCCTTTGAAATTAACTTTAATTTCAAAGGCGTGCCTATTTTTTTTAAAACAATATTTTTCCAAATCCCTATGTAGTTCTCTTCAAAATATCATATTATTAACGAAAACACTCGGTATTTTTTTTCAGATCGACGTTGAAGAGAGTTCTGCTGCGTGCCGCAGAGATGACAGCACCTGACGCGAGAGCTTCCCCAGCGCCACCATGCGGCGTGAAAAATGTGAAAAAAAATGTTTTTCGATACGTTAATAAACAAGGAATAAAACCCAAAAAAATTTTTCGAATATCTCTTTTTTTTCCCACAAAAAAAAATTCTTGAAAAATGTGAAAAAAAAACAGGGGGTCACAGTGGTGTTATCCCTTAAGCCGATTTTCATGTCTTTTTTGGAGGGCGTTTTTTTTGTAGGAAAATAAAAATGAATCGTTTTGGATATTTAGGATGTTTTTATTTACATATCAAAGATACAAAAAAAAACATTTCATGGATAAATAACAAAATGGCGGACTTTGGAAAAAAGAAACTTTTTTCCAAAGTCCGCCATTTTGTTATTTATCCATGAAATTTAACTTCGGTAGTTCCGACCAGAATGGCATGTCTATAGATTAAGAATTATCAAGAATTTTTGATTTCAGATAACATCAAGAGCCAAAATCACCGGGGCCACCCACGCGCTTTTTTTTCGAGGTGCCAACTTCGATCAATAATAATAATAATAATAAACTATTAAATTTCTTCAAAGAAATTTTTTTTGCATCTTTAATATGTAAATAAAAACATCCTAAATATCCAAAACGATTCATTTTTATTTTCTTACAAAAAAACGACCTCCAAAAAAGACATGAAAATCGGCTTAAGTTACCAGACTACTACCTCCAAGGTAGGTTATTCGAAACAGCCGGAGTAGAACAGAATAGTTATAGCGGAGCTGCTGCGCGCCGACGAAGCCTTCCCTTTTATATCCGTACGCGAGTCTGCGTGATGTATTGTGTAATACCTAACGTTTGTACTTGAATAAGGGTACACAAAAGATCTGTCGAGCAAGAAAACAGAATTCAGAGATCGTTCCAGTACAGTAATCGGCTTTGAATCGCGTGGTAATTTCCCTGTCAGTAATTTTCCCGTTACTGCCGTGTAACTTTTCGAAATGGAACGTCAAAAAGGCTCGAGAGATCTAAGAAAATCCGTAGCTTCCGGCGCCGTGAGTCAAGAACGGCGCAATTCCGAACTAAACAACATCATCGTTTCTACCTTTTTCCTGGAATATATCCTCTTTTAATCCAACGAATACTCCCCGTATTCACACCCTCACAGTAAACACGTTTTACACCGAATTTCGTGAGGGAAAAATAACTGATTTCCCTTGGATCGATCTTTTTCAGCGACGATTCGATTGGATTCGTAAAATCGACCTTTTCCTCGCGATCAAGCGACACCTACTCACGAGTGGCAACGTTCATGACGGTCTCACTCATCGCTCACACATTTCCGTTTAATTCTCGACCACCTGGCTAACCAACGGGATTACTACTTGAAGATAGTGCGGATATTTGTAAATCTTTGATATACAATGCCTGCAGTCCCACGCAATTTGCTCAGTCTGAACCGAGACAATCGGAAGATAACCTTCCCAGCATTTAACGCGCAAGCGCGTGATGATGAAATGGAACCTCGATGGGGGTAACCTGTCAGCAGGGAAATGAAGTTTGGCGAGGATATTCGGTCAATTTTTGCGGAACTGAATGCCAAATACCAAATAATGTATAATGATTGATGAGACTAGTGAAACGAGTAATACCTCCCGAACGACGCGGTGGCCCGCGATACTAACATTTTCCATATGTCTCCATTAAGTAAAACGGAATTGAGTACAAAATGGAGCTCCATCGGACGTGATGTACCTCACGAGAATAACTTTTTTTTAGCAGATTATCGAAATTATTTCCGGTCAAAAGTTCACTTCTTTGTACCTAATATTTATTCAGTTAAGTCCACATTTTGAAAGACACTGGCATCTGAAAACTAAACAAAAATTGTTAGGAAATATAAAAAAGAAAGAATGAAAATTCCGCATCAACATTAAACATTGAGTTTCTGAAAAGAATGTCATGATTTTTTGTTTCTTTTATGTATATTTATTTTTAATCGTTAACAAAAAAAAAACAAACTTTTTGGAACACTGCCCAGAGCAGGTACGTTCTTTACATTTGAGTAAACTTGCGACGGAAAGTATAAAATATAAAATGAGAAGAACATACCCACTCTGGGATATGGTTCGACAAGTTTACTTTTGTATTAAGAGTTAAAAAAGATATGATTAAAAAAATATGGTGGCGTACGAATTAAAAACATAATATTTACTATAGGACCAGAATTTCACAGTTGTAATCGAACCAATTTTTGTCGCATTGCTGTTCGATACTACGCTACCAAGATGAACATTTCTTATAGAATCATCTTTGACGCTACGTTTTGTCAATACAAAATTCTATCCTACTGAATATATACGCCGGTTGAAAAACGTCTTAATATTCCTAAATTCACATCTCGAGAACAGTTTGAAATTTTAATGACTAGAGCTCATTCAATCCCGAGGAATCGAAGAAGAAAATCAGTAACAAAATCAAAATACCAACGGTCAACATTTTGTAAAAACGTGGTCATACACATTTGTGCCTCGTATACATTTGCGGCGTAAAATTTCTGACAATCCTAATTGCTCTCCATCATTCTACATAAATTCCCGCAAGGCTAAATTTTCTCTGTGATAAATATGATGATATTTTTCAATTATTGAGGAGAATATATTTAGGAATGTAAATTAGTAGGAATTGGTAGGAACCACCCCAAAAATTGAATATTTTCTCAATTTATGTAAACAAAATAGTAGAAAAATCACAAGACCAAAAAATTTTTATGTTACGCAGTATCAACGAACAAATTCATTATTATCAAGCAAACTATGCTTCTATTAATATGACGATATAAGTTACTACCGAGGACTTACAAAATATTGTAAACAGTTTGCAATGTTAAAGAATAGAGCTGATTCAATACCGAGGAATCGAATAAAAAAATCACTGATGAAATAAAAAAACCAACGGTCAACATTGTGTAAAAACGTGGTCATATAAATTTGTGCCTCATATACATTTGCGACGTAAAATTGCTGACAATCCTATTTCCTCTATCATTCTACATAAATTCCTGAAAGGTTAAATTTTCTCTGTGATAAATAAGGCGATATTTTTCAATTATTTAGGAATGTAAAAACCATATATGAATTGCCCGAAAAATTGAATATTTTCTCAGTTTGTGTAAACAAAAAGGTAAACAAAACGGTAGAAAAGATACGAGACCAACAAATTTTTGTTACGCAGTATCAACGGACAAATTCATTATTATCAAGCTTTTATTATTCTTTTTCTGAATGAACAATATGTCGAGAATATTGTGTATACATTTTAAGTCAATCGGAGTAAAACTAACGGAGTTACAGCGTTTCAAACGACCGGCCGTGATACGTGATACGTGAAAACTTTAAGGCCTTACATACGTCGAGAATTTTCAAAAAATCGATTTTTTTTTGTTTACAGATTATTATTCCTTATAGTCTTAGGCGTATTTCGGTGTAAGCTCATTGTAAAAATTCCCCATAGTTCAAAAGTTATTGTAGATAATGTGACTGCCCGACGAAAGGACAAAGGTCTGACGCTACCAAAGCAACAAAAGAGGCCAGAACAATTCGTCGATTAGAAAAAAATAAACAACAACAATTTTTTACTGACAATGAAGGCGTACAATACGAAGCTGGAATGGGAGATTAGACGTAAGTTAACTAAATAAATTAAAAAAATTCATAAAGTTCTTGCTCCAGCCGCGCGCGACTTCGAGCGAAACGCGCTTGAAACTTTAAACGCGTTTTTCTCAAAACTACTTTTTCTGACACGGTCGGCATGATAACTCGTACGGTTTTTAATATTTTTTGATGATTTTTTTTTTTTAATATTCGGAATTGTTTTTTCTATAGTCTGTCGAGCCGGATTTTTAAAATTATAATTAGAAAATGTTATAAAAACAATTAAAGTGTGACTTTTTTGACACAAACTTAACATTTTTTTTTAAATTACCGTAAATTGTTTAATTTTTCGAATTTCAAAAATCCGGCTCGACAGACTATAAATACTACCTTATTTTACAAGAATTTCTTTACATTTTGCAGATCCGTCAACATTTGAGGAAGAAATACTGCCGACCGTGGAGCAACTTTTTTTTTACAGTGCTTCAAAAAATGTGATTTTTCATGTTGTAATTTTTGAAAAAAAAAATTGAAATAAATTTTTTTACAAACTTAACACAGTAATAAACAATGTGTAAGAATTTTTTTATCAATTTCTATTTCTATCCCTCCTAAAAACAGTTTTTCTTTTGGTACGTTTTCGGTACCGCTGGACGTATGTAAGGCCTTAATATGATGATACAAGTTACTACCAAGGACTTATGAAATATTGTAAACAGTTTGAAATCAGTAATGAAATTAAAAAACCAACGGTCAACATTGTGTAAAAAACGTGGTAATATAAATTTGTGCCTCATATACATTTGCGGCATAAAATTGCTGACAATTTAATTGCTCTCTATCATTCTACAGAACTTCCTGCAAGGTTAAATTTTCTCTGTGATAAATAAGGTGATATTTTTCAATTATTTAGGAACGTAAAGACCATATATGAATTGCGCCAAAAATTGAATATTTTCTCTGTTTATGTAAACAAAATGGTAGAAAAAATATAAGACCAACAAATTTTTGTTACGCAGTATCAAAGAACAAATTCATTATTATCAAGCAAACTATATTTCTATTAATATAACGATACAAGTAACTACCAAGGACTTATGAAATATTGTAAACAGTTTGAAATGTTAAAGAATAGAGTTCATTCAATCCCGAGGAATCGAATAAAAAAATCAGTAATGAAATAAAAAAACCAACGATCAACATTTTGTAAAAACGTGGTCATATAAATTTGTGCCTCATATACATTTGCCAGTGAAAAATTGCTGACAATCCTATTTCCCCTATCATTCTACATAAATTCCTGCAAGGTTAAATTTTCACTGTGATAAATAAGGCGATATTTTTCAATCATTTAGGAATGTAAAGACCATATATGAATTGCGCCAAAAATTGAATATTTTCTCTGTAAAGAAAAAGGTTCATGTAAACAAAAAGGTAAATAAAATGGTAGAAAAAAATACGAGGACAACAAATATTAGTTACGCAGTATCAACGAACAAATTCATTATTATCAAGCAAACTATGCTGCTATTAATATGACGATAGAAGTTACTACCAAGGACTTACGAAATATTGTAAACAGTTTGAGCGGCTGCATGTGCCAGTGGTTTATAAATAAAATCTCGTTTATTTTCGACTGTCAGAGTTGAGAAACACGTCCGTGGGTAGAGTTTTCCCAATGGAGGGGAAAGGTGGATGGTATTAACCCACGAGATTCTCATGCTCATTTATGGAATCAGAGGCTCATAATGATTCGAACAATTTTCATCATGAAAATCACAAAAAATAAATAAAATAACAGCTAACTTTTGTGATCGTAGTTTACGAAAGAGTAAGCACGATCGAACGACTATATTTAATGAAAAAAAAGCGTAAACATCGTCCATATCAATCTAAAAATCATTTCCGAAATTGCCGAATGGCTGACAAAAGACATAAGTACACGCGGATTCAATATTGTTCTTTTTAATAAACAAAGTATGCGTTTAGTCAAACTTTTGATTTTCCTCAAGTTTCATTATTCACACGTTTCCAAATAATATAAATAAACGCTAACAATATTGTCATATAACGATTGAAACAATTGAGATAAATGATTAATCCATAGAATGTTATTTCTGAAAGGCGAAGAGTCGAAACGAAGGAAACTGCGGCCGCGATTATCTTCAATCCTGATATGACTTCAGACGCTAAAAGTTCGTAAAGCTATAAAACTACTCCGTAAATACTATAGATATATATACCTGCTGTGCAACTGGCTCGAGAATGCTTTCTATAGTCTTTGTGTGAAACACCGGCATGATCCTAGCCCCTGTAACGTCAGAGATATTCGATAAACGAACTTATTAACGCGAACTATAACGCGACAGTCCCGTAATATTGTTGTCGAAAATTGCACGTGCACGAGACAATTGTAAACACCGAATAAACGAATTGTAACAATGCTATCTAACGCAGTGACGAAACGTCATGGAACACGGCGTGATTGGTGACTGAAGATTAAAGTAGGGAAAAAACTGTGAACAACTGACGTAGCTGTTCGTAGCATTGGAAACTGAAATGGCCGACACCTACCGATGACTCATCCGAACCAGTGATAGTCCCCACCGCTCCGTTTCTAATTTATTTCGTTGTCATTCGACACTAATAGGGAGATCGTATTCATAACATTTATTCATGAGAATGATGCGCTTTTCATAAAGCCTCGAGAGTGCCTCTACACACTTCTAATCACGGTATGTTTCGTAAAGCATTATACAATGTGGGCTTTCCAACATGGCGACATGATCTCACAAACCATGGAGCCTAGAGTAAAGGAGTCCGATCTTCGTACTCTGAAGCGGCATAAAAAATTCAGCAAAAAAGGTGTCGCTGCGGTCGCAAACTGGTCCGAATTAGTCCGAATGAAGTGAGCTAGAAATAAACTGTACGTGGAACCATGGAGCCTAGAGTAAAGGAGTGCAATCTCTAATGGGGAACGGCCGAAAGAAGCGACCTCAAAAATTCAGCAAAAAAGGTGTCGCTGCGGTCGCAAAGTAGTCCGATGTGAAGTGAGCAAGAAATAAACTGTACGTGGAACCTTGCTGAAGCTAGGCACCTACGGTCAATATACACATAACCCTTCGGTGTAATTGAGTGTAATCACGCGTCATCGTTGTTATAACAATTTTATGAAACTTTTAATTACTGCCAATCCGTAAAAGTAAGAACATAGAATAGCATTATATCGATTTTATAATATACTAACAAAAAGAAATGACATAGTTTCGTAAAGGTTACAAAAAAAACCAATGTGATTTATATTTAACGAAATTTAAAGTACAATAGGTGAGGAGATTGTGCATTGATTATTCCAGGATCAATAAATAACTATAAAGACATCCCAGTTAAAAAATAAAGACGAGCGTGTAATAAATAATGAGGTAAACATCAGGTTTAGGGGACCCTCCTCCGATTCCTTTCGTAATAGGCTCATCCGACGCGCTTTCGCACGCGAAACAACTTTTTCCTCTGACAAAATTGGGGGACGTTATTTATTAAAAAGTTATTAACAAATAAAGTTAATAATTCATACAGCTATTTTTCTTATACCAGCCAGTCCCAATCATCTTGTCCTTCACATGTGTTGTTAAGAATACCCCCTGAGTAACATACAAAAAGTTTTATCCGTCGCTCATTGTTTGTTAAAAAGTTATTAACAAAAGAAGTTTCATAAATCAAACATGAAATACTTAACTAGTGTATGGTGAACAGTACACGTATGAGCGGGTTCGCTGCGCCCCCCGTACACCCCCCACACGCCAGTCCAAAAACAACCCAAACCCGATGTTTACCTCATTATTTATTACACGCTCATCGTCTGTATTTTTTAATTGGGATGTCTTTATAATTATTTATTGATCCTGGAATAATCAATGCACAATCTCCTCACCTATTGTACTTTAGATTTCGTTAAATATAAATAACATTAGTTTTTTTTGTAACCTTTACGAAGCTATTTCATTTCTTTTTGTTGGTATATTATAAAGTCGATATAATGCCAATCTATGTTCTTACTTTTACAGATTGGCAGTAATTAAAAGTTTCATAAAACTGTTATATTAACGATGATGCGTGATTACACTCAATTACACCGAAGGGTCATGTGTATATTGACCGTAGGTGCCTAGCTTCAGCAAGGTTCCACGTACAGTTCATTTCTTGCTCACTTCACTCGGACCAACTTGCGACCGCAGCGACACCTTTTTTGCTGAATTTTTTATGCCGCTTGAGAGGCTCTAGGCTGCTCTAGGCTCCATGATATTAAGGTAGTTCTAACACAAGAAATAGGAGGGGATAGAAGGAGCGGTGCGTGAGGCGGGCAGCCACGTCGCGCAGCGACGTTGTCATGCTCACGAGTTCTTCTAGCCTCAAAACAATATTTTTTCAATAATCCATACTTTTTTACTGTATGGTCGAAAATTTACTGTAAACTATATGTTATTCTTCATCTACTAAACTACTTTCGTGCCAAATTTCAAGAATTTTTCATTACTCCTTCGTACATTTTGGTGACTGAATATCCGGAAAGTGCTCATTTCGTACGGTATAGGTATACGTTCGTATGCAAATTTTGCAATTTTTGATAAACGATATCTTGAAAACGGTACGGTGCAACAGTCTCAAATTTCGCACAAGTATTCTTCAGTACTTTTTCTAGGTTTTCCCAAAAACTCATTAAATTTGCATTACTTCTTCATTTGTGTTAGAACTACCTTAACGATGACGCGTGATTACACTCAATTACACCGAACGGTCATGTCTATATTGACCGTAGGTGCCTAGCTTCAGCAAGGTTCCACGTACAGTTTATTTCTTGCTCACTTCACTCGGACCAGTTTGCGACCGCAGCGACACCTTTTTTGCTGAATTTTTGAGGTCGCTTTTTTCGGCCGTTCCCCATTAGAGATTGCACTCCTTTACTCTAGGCTCCATGCCTTTACTCTTGGCTTCATGCATTCTTCATTCAAATAGCGCGCCGCAGCTGGATGCATATCTTTTTAGTTTCGATTAGGGGGACACTACATAGATAGCGCTACAAACAGTGGCTGCGCTTCTTAACATGGGAGTTTCCACATCCTGTTGTTATTCCGGTGTTTGATGTCGGGCATTGAGCTCCGCGATTTATTAATTTTGTGTTGAATTCGTGAAATTGCAACAGTCAATAACAGGGAAACAAAAATCATCGCAATGAATAATTCAACTATTACCGAACAGTCCGTCATGGACAAGTCTATACGTAGTGTGTTCGGTAAGTAATTCATGATTTTCTGTCCCATCGATATTTCGGAGTAACCAATTATGTTTACATTTCGTTCCTAATTGTTGTTGCAGTCGGTAACATTCCGTACGAGGCTACCGAGGAAAATTTGAAAGATATATTCAGCGAAGTCGGTCCGGTTCTGTCGTTCAAGTACGATGATCTTTTTTTTCAATAATTTAATTCGTCGAAAAATCAGTTCTTAACCTACGATTTCAGCTAATCCGCTGGGTATAAACCATAGCAGTTATTAATGATGGAAAATTATGCATTTGAAAAAAATCTCTGGTGCATTTTCGGAAAATTTGGCATTGACAATACATAGAAAAAGCTTACATAAATGTATACAAATTTTGCAATAATACCGAAGGCATGAACCTATAGTATGGATCACTTTGTCGCCATTCGAAGCCGGCAAAAAGTGTCCGTCGAATAGACAGAGAGGGAACGAGATGGTGGTCAATCGCTGCCTTTCTCCGACACCTTTCGAGCTACCAATTCGATAGAGACAAAGCTTGGCCGCCACCAGTTGCATCTCTTTCTTTCTGACGACCATGTTTTTCCATCCTATGTCCTATCGTACTCCATACTGGATCCCACTCCATACTGGATCCCACTCCATACTATATGTCGATGATCGAAGGCTTCCTCTACGAGGATGCGAAAATTGAGAGAGATAGTTCCTCGCAGAGGGGGTTTCGAGCACCGTGTGAAATTTTGGAGAAGCAACTCGCAAGTTTCGAACTTTTATGTTCTCTCGCGAGGGAAGCATTTTTTTTTCCAAGCTCCTTGTGCCAATGTGCTTAGAATATTTTCGATTATTCAAAAATACACATTTTGAGAACAATGTCTGAGTGAATGTACATTAGGGTGGTTCTTAATTTGGTGATGTTGGAAATTCTTTGGTATTGTTCCTGGAAAGTAATCAACATATCAAGAAAAAAAATTGGGCGCAAGCGGAACTTTGTCCAGAAATTCTAACCCACCCCACCGAGCTGTCGAATTTTTATATGAAAAAAATGCATGCATTCAAAATTTTGTTAAGAAAATTTTTTATTATTTCAAAACTATTCGTGATAAAAAAATTTTATATTGTATTTTTATAGGAAATTTAATGCTCTACAAAAAAGGTATCCTGTAAAATTCTTGTGAATCTAATATTTATCACGTTATTAGCAAAAAACTGTCATCATTTATTCCAAAAGTCCATCATTATGGCCAAAAGAAGAGTTTGACGTCGAAAAACTGCAATGTATTCTTCATATGCAATTAGAAATATAAAGAGATACGTAGTGCACTCAATAACAGTATGTGAACGATATTTAAATTTTCAATTTAATCAATTTTATTATCATTCATGATACATTTTTCTTCTTTGATCGATAAGGACATTGATTTCTTTATCAGTTCCAAATCGATGGCGTTTTTCGAAAGATTTCAAATCAACTCCTCATTTTTTGATACCGATGTGAGCGGGTGGATTTCTAATGAAAATTATTTACACGGCTTAAAAATAGTTAAAGGAATTAAGGGATAACACCACTGTGACCCCCTGTTTTTTTTTCACATTTTTCAAGAATTTTTTTTTGTGGGAAAAAAACGAGATATTCAAAAAAATTTTTTGGGTTTTGTTCCTTGTTTATTAATGTATCAAAAAACATTTTTTTCATATTTTTCACGCCGCATGGTGGCGCTGGGGAAGCTCTCGCGTCAGGTGCTGTCATCCCCGCGGCACGCAGCAGAACTCTCTTCAACGTCGATCTGAAAAAAAATACCGAGTGTTTTCCTTAATAATATGATATTTTGAAGAGAAGTACATAGGGATTTGGAAAAATATTGTTTTAAAAAAAATAGGCACGCCTTTGAAATTAAAGTTAATTTCAAAGGCGTGCCTATTTTTTTTAAAACAATATTTTTCCAAATCCCTATGTACTTCTCTTCAAAATATCATATTTTTAACGAAAACGACCGGTATTTTTTTTCAGATCGACGTTGAAGAGAGTTCTGCTGCGTGCCGCGGAGATGACAGCACATGACGCGAAAGCTTCCCCAGCTTTCTGATACATTAATAAACAATTTGATACATTTTTTGATACATTAATAAACAAGGAACAAAACCCAAAAAAATTGTTCGAATATCTCTTTTTTTTTCCACAAAAAAAATTCTTGAAAAATGTGAAAAAAAACAGGGGGTCACAGTGGTGTTATCCCTTAAAGAAGTTAACGATGTTGCAGAAAGAGGAGTGAAACTTATTACAGAGTACAATGATCGTCTCACTTATGATGAAGATCAGAAACAATTCATTGTACAAATAATTGAAGAATATTAAAAAAAATATCCTGATATTAACAAAGCAACTTTGCTCCAACCGATGTAATTCATTATTGTAAGTTGATTTTTAAAAAATATGACATCATTCATTATAATTCACAACAAAATTGATAAAATTGAAAATTTGAATATCGTTTACATTTCATTGTTGAGTGCGCTACGTATTTCTTCATAATCTTATATCCATACGAAAAATAAATTGCAGCTATTCGACGTCAAACTCCTGTTTTGACCATAATGATCGACTTTTGGAATAAATGATGACAGTTTTTTGCTAATTACGTGATAAATATTAGATTCACGAGAATTTCACAAGACACCTTTTTTGTAGAGCATTATATTTCCTACGAAAGCTTTATATAAAATTCTTTTATCATAAATAGTTTTGAAATAATAAACAATTTTCTTAACGAAATTTCGAATGTATGCATTTTTTCATATAAAAATTCGACAGCCTCGGTCGGGCGGGTTAGAATTATTGGACAAAGTTCCGCTCGCGCCCAATTTTTTTTCTAGATATGTTGATCACTTTTGAGGAACAATACCAAAGAATTTCCAACATCACCAAATTAAGAACCACCCTAATGTACATGCGTGTGTGATAGCACGGTCAAAATTAAACTTCTGTAACTGTGGAAAGGATTGAGCAAGTAGTCTATGATTATGTACCCTACCGGTTTTCCCGCCTCGCGAAGAAACTACCTCAAGTTGCACTGAGAAGATCGATCGTAACATTGAACTTTGTCAATAATACATTATTTATAAATCAAACAGATTAGTTTTCGATCGGGAGTCTGGTAAACCAAAGGGCTATGGATTCTGTGAATACAAGGATCAGGAGACGGCACTTAGCGCAATGCGAAATCTCAATGGCTATGAGATCGGTGGAAGGACCCTTCGCGTTGACAATGCTTGTACGGAAAAAAGTCGAATGGAGATGCAGAGTCTGTTGCAAGGACAGAACACGGAAAATCCGTATGGCGAGGTTGTGCAGGCTGACAAAGCACCGGAAGCCATAAGCAAAGCGGTAGCATCATTGCCGCCCGAACAAATGTTTGAACTGATGAAACAGATGAAACTTTGCGTGCAGAATAATCCAAACGAGGCGCGACAAATGCTGCTGCAAAATCCGCAGCTCGCTTACGCACTACTACAGGCTCAAGTTGTCATGAGAATTGTCGATCCTCACACGGCAGTTAGCATGTTGCACAAAGCGAATCCTATACCGGGTCTTCTCGTACCGTCTGACAAACCAATCGCTCATGGAACAACAACGCGAATAGAGGAACCTTGGGCCTCTACTAGGCCGCCTACAACGGTTCCACCACCGCCTATATTTGCTGGTACGTTTTTCGGTTTAATGTTAGATATAATGTAAGGCTTGGTACAACAGCCTTCGATCGCTTCGAAATGTGATCGCTACTTTGTCCAAGAAAAAAAAAAAATACACCACAACCGATCGATGAATAAAATCTAGTTTAGCCAATGCACAGTTGAGCCACAAAAAATGGCTACGCACTCCACTTTTTTAAAAATATGTTGACCGTTGAAAAAATACAGATCGTATTTTGCACCTATAAATCGTAACGTGGATTGTTGGTCGTACAAAATTCTTATAATAATATACCGATCTACGCATCATGCTCCTTCATTTCGTACTGATATTAAATAAGCGAATGAATCAGGTCAAGATGTGGATCTCAGGACTTTGGACAGGCAAATGAATCCGCGATTAGCGAGAATGGATCAGGATCTCAGAGGTCCTCCGCCGACACAGCCCACTCCAGTTAGCGCACCGCCTCCGGTACCACCGGTTGTTGGTTCCGGCGGTCCTTTCAACTTGCCAGAGAAGTTAGTATTATCGAATGATCCACGTTTCGCCGAACCCAAACGCAACGTTATTAAAATAAACTATGCTCTTCTTTGCAGCACTCTTCCTGTGGAAGGATCTGAGAGGTTTCACGATTAATAGTCATATGATTTTCATGAATAATCGATTTTCGCTAATGATTCTTTATGATTTTGTAGCTTCGCTCGGGATCCACGCGCCGATAGATTCACTCGAGATCCGAGAGATCCGAGAGAATCGAGGAGCACGGTTGATCCGAGAATGAACAAAACAACTGGTGCGTATCTCTGCTTGGTTAACCATCTCTTAACAATACCCTTTCGTGGTATCATATCCATTGTGATGTATGAACATGCAATTTTTATTGTTTTCACATTGTTCACGTAACAAAATAGAGGCATATATATTAGGGTGGTTCTTAATTTGGTGATGTTGGAAATTCTTTGGTATTGTTCCTCAAAAGTAATCAACGTATCTAGAAAAAAAATTGGCCGCAAGCGGAACTTTGTCCAATATTTCTAACCCACCCCACCGAGCTGTCGAATTTTTATATGAAAAAATGCATGCTTTCAAAATTTCGTTAAGAAAATTGTTTATCATTTCAAAACTATTTATGATAAAATAATTTTATATAACGTTTTTGTAGGAAATATAATGCTCTACAAAAAAGGTATCCTGTGAAATTCTCGTGAATCTAATATTTATCACGTAATTAGCAAAAAACTGTCATCATTTATTCCATAAGTCGATCATTATGGTCAAAACAAGAGGTTGGCGTCGAATAGCTGCAATTTATTTTTCGTAGGTATATAAGATTATGAAGAAATACGTAGCGCACTCAACAATGAAGGCCTTACATACGTCCAGCGGTACCGAAAACGTACCAAAAGAAAAACTATTTTTAGGAGGGATAGAAATAGAAATTGATAAAAAAATTCTTACACATTGTTTATTACTGTGTTAAGTTTGTATTTTTTTTTCCAAAATTACAACATGAAAAATCACATTTTTTGAAGCACTGTAAAAAAAAAAGTTGCTCCACGGTCGGCAGTATTTCTTCCTCAAATGTTGACGGATCTGCAAAATGTAAAGAAATTCTTGTAATATAAGGTAGTAGTTATAGTCTGTCGAGCCGGATTTTTGAAATTCGAAAAATTAAACAATTTACGGTAATTTAAAAAAAAATGTTAAGTTTGTGTCAAAAAAGTCACACTTTAATTGTTTTTATAAAATTTTCTAATTATAATTTTTGAAATCCGGCTCGACAGACTGTAGAAAAAACAATTCCGAATATTAAAAAAAAAAATCATCAAAAAATATTAAAAACCGTACGAGTTATCATGCCGACCGTGTCAGAAAAAGTAGATTTGAGAAAAACGCGTTTAAAGTTTCAAGCGCGTTTCGCTTGAAGTCGCGCGCGGTTGGAGCAAGAACTTTATGCATTTTTTAAATTTATTTAGTTAACTTACGTCTAATCTCCCATTCCAGCTTCATATTGTACGCCTTCCTTGTCAGTAAAAAATTGTTGTTGTTTATTTTTTTCTAATCGACGAATTGTTCTGGCCTCTCAACTCAGGTAGGCGCGCGTCAGACCTTTGTCCTTTCGTCGGGCAGTCACATTATCTACAATAACTTTCGAACTATGGGGAATTTTTACAATCAGCTTACACAGAAATACGCCTAAGACTATAAGGAATAATAATCTGTAAACAAAAAAAAATCGATTTTTTGAAAATTCTCGACGTATGTAAGGCCTGAAATGTAAACAATATTCAAATTTTCAATTTTATCAATTTTTTTGTGAATTATAATGAATGATGTCATATATTTTAAAAATCAACTTACAATAATGAATTCAATCGGTTGGAGCAAAGTTGCTTTGTTAATATCAGGATTTTTTTTTTAATATTCTTCAATTATTTGTACAATGAATTGTTTCTGATCTTCATCATAAGTGAGACGATCATTGTACTCTGTAATAAGTTTCACTCCTCTTTCCGCAACATCGTTAACCACTTTAATTCCTTTAACTATTTTTAAGCCTTGTAAATAATTTTCATTAGAAATCCACTCGCTCACATCGATATCAAAAAATGAGGAGTTGATTTCAAATCTTTCGAAAAAAGCCATCGGTTTGGAACCGATAAAGAAATCAATGTCCTTATCGATCGAAGAAGAAAAATTTATCATGAATGATGATAAAATTGATAAAATTGAAAATTTAAATATCGTTCACATACTGTTATTGAGTGCACTACGTATCTCTTCATATTTCTAATTGCATATGAAGAATACATTGCAGTTTTTCGACGTCAAACTTCTGTTTTGGCCATAATGATGAACTTTTGGAATAAATGATGACAGTTTTTTGCTAATAACATGATAAATATTAGTTTAACAAGAATTTTACAGGATACCTTTTTTGTAGAGCATTGAATTTCCTATAAAAACACAATATAACATTTTTTTATCATGAATATTTTTGAAATAATAAACAATCTTCTTAACAAAATTTTGAATGCATGCATTTTTTCATATAAAAATTCGACAGCTCGGTGGGGTGGGTTAGAATTATTGGACAAAGTTCCGCTTGCGCCCAATTTTTTTTCTGAATATGTTGATTACTTTCAAGGAACAATACCAAAGAATTTCCAACATCACCAAATTAAAAACCACCCTAATATATATTGCGAATTACGATGTAGCAACCCGATTTCTCTCTCTCTCTCAGAAAATCGAAGTTAGTTTCCGTGTGTAATTAAAAGACACATTCTTTTGGTTGAATTATCAACGACCTGAAAGACAGTAGTGAAAAGGTGTTTGCTGCACGTTGGGCGGATCGGTCGATGTGTTACCATCGGCTTAAGGTAGTAGTCTGGTAACTTAAGCCGATTTTCATGTCTTTTTTGTAGGACGTTTTTTTGTAGGAAAATAAAAATGAATCGTTTTGGATATTTAGGATGTTTTTATTTACATATTAAAGATACGAAACAAAAAAATTTTGATAAAATTGAATAGTTTAGTATTATTATTATTATTGATCGAAGTTGGCACCTCGAAAAAAAAGCGCGTGGATGGCCCCGGTGATTTTGGCTCTTGATGTTATCTGAATTCAAAAATTCTTGATAATTTCGAATCTACAGACATGTCATTCTGGTCGGAACTACTCAAGTTAAATTTCATGGATAAATAACAAAATGGTGGACTTTAGAAACAAAAGTCCTTTTATTTTAGCAAAGAAGGGGTTGTAAAATAAAAAGTTAGGGGTGAAAAAATTTCTTGGTAGTTCCGACGAGAACTATAAGTGTGTAGAGTAGCCTGTTAAAATTTGAAAGCAATCGGTTCGGTAGAAAAAAAAGTTAGGACCCGGGCTGTCAACTTCGAGGTGCCGACTTCGATCAATAATAATAATAATAATAAGCTATAAAATTTTTTCAAACATTTTTTTTTTTGTATCTTTAATATGTAAATAAAACCATCCTAAATATCCAAAACGATTCATTTTTATTTTCCTACAAAAAAACGCCCGCCAAAAAAGACATAAAAATCGGCTTAAGTTACCAGACTATTACCTTAAGCACGTGGGCACGTTGAGCAAACTGTCAAAATGATTAATTTTCCAGTACCGACTCCAGTCGTTCCGGCACCTGTACCTCGACCCGTTGTATCGCCCGTGGTACCGGCTGTCACTGCCAATACCGCTAATCCAACTACAACGGTCAGTACCCTCGCTGCCTCAAGCAGTTCGGCGACTTCGCGTCTAATGGCAGGAATGTCACCGGCCGGCAGCATCCCAAGCGGGGCTTCCCATCAGGAAAAGGTAAATTCACCGAAAAGTAACATGCGTCGTACGGTTTATTTGTAAATTTTTCCACTTTTATTATTATTCTTCCAATAATCGTTTAATTGGCAGTACAAATTCTTTAATCTTACTATAGATTTATCTTTAATCTATAAACTTACAAAAATACGTCGGCCTTTCGGTTATTGAAAAATAATATTCGTTCGAATAAAAATCTCATTTAATCTATGTTACTACACATATATATCACGTTTGTACGACTGTTTCGTTCAACAGGCTGCTCTTATAATGCAAGTATTGCAACTATCGGACGAGCAGATAGCTATGCTGCCGCCGGAACAGAGGCAAAGTATTTTAGTGCTAAAGGAACAAATAGCTAAGCGCAGTCAGCGTTGATATGCATGGGCTTATGTTTGCACAACTTAAGTAAACGTAACGAAAATAAAGCGAAGGGGCTATCAGGAGCTCACCCACTTTCGGTGAGGAATAAACTAATAGTGATAACATCTCTTGTGTAAGGCCACTTTGTATTGTCATCAATAAGAGTTGATGTTTATAAAATAAAAAGAAAATCTGAGGATATTTGTAGCATTCGTTAATCGGATAAGCTCTGCTTTTCAACGTACAGACCATCCCTAATGGCGGGCTCGTAAACGAGCTGTGTGCACTTCGCGTCTTTATATATTTCCACGTAATAACCATCATTGCCGAACCGTCCCTGAAAATCCAAATAATTATTTAGATTAATTACTCTAACAACATTAGTACCGATAACAGTGGATGCGCGGTCGGCGCGCGGCTCTCGCGATCACCCAAGTTAAGGTAGTTCTAGCACGAATTAAGAGTAGAGCAAATTTAATGAATTTTTGGGGAAAAAAACTTAAAAAAAAGTACCGAAGAATTTTTATGCGAAATTTGAGACTGTTTCACCGTACCGTTTTCAAGATATCGTTTGTCAAAAATTGCTAAATGTGCATACGAACGTATGCCTATACCGTACGAAATGAGCACTTTCCGGATATTTAGTCATCAAAATGTACGAAGGAGTAGATAAAAATTCTTGAAATTTGGCACGAAAGTAGTTTAGTAGATGAAGAATAACATATTTTACGGTAAATTTTCAACCATACAATAAAAAAGTATGGAATATAAAAAAAATATTGTTTTGGGGCTAGAAGAACTCGTGACTGCCCGCCTCGCGCACCTCTCCTTCTAACCCCTCCCATTTCTTGTGCTAGAGCTACCTTAAGGGCGGGGTAAGGTATTTAAACTTTTTTTTTTGCATTTTTTTTTTTATTTTTTCAAATGAATGTATAACATCTCAAGAATATTGTGTCAAAATTTCATATTGATCGGAGCAAAATTAACTGAGTTATGAGCGTTTAAGCGTCCGTTGCTCCAGAACGGCGCTCATGACTGGGCGCGATCAACTGACTCCATACGTGTAAGCCGAGCAGAGCGGGAAGCTGAAAAAAAAAACTAAAGAAGGCAGGATTCGTCGTAGACAGGAGCAAAAAGGTGCTTTAGACATCTTTGATGATAGCAACATCCTTTATGGATCTGCCGTTGACGATTCAGTGTGAGGTAAGCCGATAAAATTCGCTTATGAACGTTTTATACCAGATTTTTTAGTGTTCAAAACTTTAAAAGCGTTTTCCTCACGACTCACGTTTTCAAAGTCGGTGTCCCTCATAACTTGAAAACTACAGCACCGAACCCTTTGAAATTTTCAACACTAATTCTGTACATAATTTACGAGGTAACGCTGGAGAGGTTTTTTTTCAAATTCGTTAATAACTTTTATTTTACAATAACAAAGTAACCGATTTTTTTCGTAAAAATCGCGTTTTTCCCTTCGTAATGTTCCAAAAAAATTGATAAATTGAAATTTCGAAAAACCCTCCCAGCGTTACCTGGGGGAAAACTATTATCTAACGAATAAACTTTCATTTTTTCATTTCAGATGATCCAGCACCAAGTTATGAGGGACACCGCAATTCTACTTTTTTCCGAGACACGTCCGAATAAATTGCTGCCATTGCCGTATTTTTTAATATTTCTTCGTGAAAATTTTATATGATATTCTTCGAATGTCATATTTTACCGTACCATTAGTTTTAATAAAGAGATTTTAACTGCGTCGTCACAAAAAAATCACAAAAACATGCCTTTTTTTGTACGAATTAACCTTACACCCCCGTTAAGCAGCTTTGGCCGCGATCACTACTTGGATGGGTGAGTCGTCGCGCCAGCTAATGCCAGCTAATGGGGGGGTAGGGTTTTTAAATTATTTTTTCTGCATTGTTTTTTTAATTTTTTTTTCTTAATGAACAATATGTCGAGAATATTGTGTATGAATTTCAAGTCAATCGGAGTAAAACTAACGGAGTTACAGCGTTTCAAACGACCGGCCGTGATACGTGATACGTGAAAACTTTAAATCGATTTTCCCGAAAACGTCATTTTTGAAGTTTGTGAACATTAGAACTCAAAATCTACTGAACCGATCCTTTTGAAAATTTAAACATTACTTCTTCACATAAATCAACAGGTAATCAGGAGTTTTTTTTTTTTTTCAATTTTTTAATAACAAATAAAGCGCGATTTTTTGAGCTAAAATTGCGTTTTTCACTTCCAAGTGCTGCAAAAAATAGAAAAAAAAAAAAAAAAACTCTTCCTGATTACCTCGAGAAATACATCAACTTTAAAATGCATATCGATTCTTTTGTTTCGGATGATCCGGTAACGAGTTACAATGTTCACCGCAAAACCACTTTTTTTCAAGGCGCCTCTGGAGATTCAACGTCACCGGCTTATTTATCAATATTTTTCATTGAAAATTTTTTCTGAGATACTTCAATAGTTGTACAATAATATGTAATTCTATTTAATAAAATTATATTACTCATGTTGCCGCAAAAAAATCATAAAAATATGCTTTTTTTCGCCTTTAAAACCCTACCCCCCCCTTAACCGTTCATTGGCTGGCGCGCCGACTGTTGAGCGGGAGGTAGTTTTATTGAGTTTCTGATCCAGTACATACACCGGAAACTCAGTGAAAAAAAAAAAAAAACAGCACCGTCCGTATCGACACAGGTTTTTCGCAGTTTCCCTGTGTCCATGGCATATGCGATAAAGCGTAGCCAAGATGTCTGCGGGCGCAATGGACGTTAGGTTAGCTTAGCGAAGTGCGGATAGAGGTAAGGGGAATAAATGGAAAAAAAAAGGAATTGGGAAGGGTCATACGTAAAAACCGGAAAGGGTATACGTTGGAAATAAAGAAAAAAAAATCTCTAAAAACATTATGGAATTATTATCGCAGTGGTACGTACTTCGATCTTAACGTGGAATGCCGGTGAATTTTTGCCCGCTTCCTCAGAGCCACTTTCGTAAATCCTCTTTATTTTGTCGCAGATTTGATCGTAATTAGTTCTCGAGGACAGCATTTCCTTCCATAGCCGGCAACACAAAGCCATAGTAGGCACTCTGATCCATTCTTCTTTCAAAACTCGTAGCCTGTGGATTGAAACAATTTTATTATTATTATTATTTATATTTTTCTTCATTTCCACTTTAGATGCGGAAGTATTGAAAATGTAACGAAACACCGAAATATCATATTAAATAAATGTCCGGACATATTTGTGTGTGTTTCGTGTAACGGCCCTGAAAAATTCGACACTGCGAATTTTTTGAAAAATCCTCGTGGGCGCCTTAACTTTTGCAAATTTTCGGATATCAGGCAATATTTTTTAAACGAATAGGGGCACCATTACGGAATGGTTGGGATTGAATTTGATAAGAATCGTTCGAGGGACTCTATTTTTACGAAGTTGGGATTTTTTTTTTTTTTTTTTTTTTTTTTTTTTCGAAAACCGATTGTGAACCCAGTAACGCCCGCAAATGTTGAGATATTACGCAAAGATATTGTGCATAAATAGATAAGTCGATAAGACCGACAACCGTTCAACCATGCACCGGTTGGCGCAGTTTTATTGGGTTCCTAATGTAGTAAATACAACTGAGATTCAATCGAAAGCAAACCTGTCTGTATCGACACAGGTTTTCTGCAGTTTCCCTGTGTTCGTGGCAAATGCGATACAGTGTAGCTAATACTTGTGCAGACGGAAAGGAAATTAGGTTGGGTTAGCGAAGTAGGGGTAGGTAGAGATAAGGGGGAAAACGGAAAATATGCAACTGGGAAGAGTTATACGTAGAAATCCGAAAGAGTACACGTGCGAATGAAGAAAATGAAAAAAAAATAGATAAG
Source organism: Oxytorus armatus (assembly GCA_958009045.1). Classification (NCBI taxonomy): domain Eukaryota; kingdom Metazoa; phylum Arthropoda; class Insecta; order Hymenoptera; family Ichneumonidae; genus Oxytorus; species Oxytorus armatus. Next base: position 2,214,657 of record OY253747.1, on the reverse strand, counting down.
TCGATAGAAAAAAAACAAATTGTGACTCAAATTGCTCCAAACGATTGATCTGTCGATCTAACAATTTAAGGGGGGGGGGGGGGGGGTAGGGTTTTTAAATTATTTTTTTTGCATTTAAAAAAAATTTTTTCTGAATGAATAATATGTCGAGAATATTGTGTATAAATTTTAAGTCAATCGGAGTAAAACTAACGGAGTTACAGCGTTTCAAACGACCGGCCGTGATACCTGATTTTTATACCTGCTCGGTAGCTGCTCGGTACGTATAAAAACTTTAAGGGTTAACACCACTGTGACCCCCTGTTTTTTTTTCACATTTTTCAAGAATTTTTTTTTGTGGGAAAAAAAAGAGATATTCGAAAAATTTTTTTGGGTTTTGTTCCTTGTTTATTAATGTATCAAAAAACATTTTTTTCACATTTTTCACGCCGCATGGTGGCGCTGAGGAAACTCTCGCGTTAGGTGCTGTCATTTCCGCGGCACGCAGCAGAACTCTCTTCAACGTCGATCTGAAAAAAAATACCGAGTGTTTTCGTTAATAATATGATATTTTGAAGAGAAGTACACAGGGATTTGGGAAGATATTGTTTTAAAAAAAATAGGCACGCCTTTGAAATTAAAATTAATTTCAAAGACGTGCCTATTTTTTAATATTGTTTTAAAACAATATTTCTCCAAATCCCTGTGTACTTCTCTTCAAAATATCATATTATTAACGAAAACACTCGGTATTTTTTTTCAGATCGACGTTGAAGAGAGTTCTGCTGCGTGCCGCGGAAATGACAGCACCTGACGCGAGAGTTTCCCCAGCGCCACCATGCGACGTGAAAAATGTGAAAAAAATGTTTTTTGATACATTAATAAACGAGGAACAAAACCCAAAAAAAAATTCTTGAAAAATGTGAAAAAAACAGGGGGTCACAGTGGTGTTCTCCCTTAAATCGATTTTCCCGAAAACGTCATCTTTGAAGTTTGTGAACATTAGAACTCAAAATCTACTGAACCGATCCTTTTGAAAATTTAAACATTACTTCTTCACATAAATCAACAGGTAATCAGGAGTTTTTTTTTTCAATTTTTTCAATTTTTTTATAACAAATTAAGCGCGATTTTTTGAGCTAAAAATGCGTTTTTCACTTCCAAGTGCTGCAAAAAATAGAAATAAAAAAAAAAAACTCTTCCTGATTACCTCGAGAAATACATCACCTTTAAAATGCATATCAATTTTTTTGTTTCGGATGATCCGGTAACGAGTTATAATGTTCACCGCAAAACCACTTTTTTTCAAGGCGCCTCTGGAGATTCAACGTCACCGGCTTATTTATCAATATTTTTCATTGAAAATTTTTTCTGAGATACTTCAATAGTTGTACAATAATATGTAATTCTATTTAATAAAATTATATTACTCATGTCGCCGCAAAAAAATCATAAAAATATGCTTTTTTTCGCCTTTAAAACCCTACCCCCCTAAGAGTTTAGGAGAATTTTGCGATGGTAGCTTGCAGCTATCTCTCTCACACTCACGGTGTTTCGGTCATTATGTCCCATCATCATGATCTTAAAAAATGCTTATAGTTGAAATGTATTTGGCATATGAAAAACCTATAAGGACTATCGTGTATGGAAATGAAATTGTAATCGTCGAAAACAGAATTGTACTCACTCGTCGAACCTCACGCGAGCCTCATTTCCAAAATCCACGAAACGAACATTTATTAAACGTCTCGACTGGTAACGATTCGACTGATAATCGATCACTTCACATCTGTACCACTTATTGTCGGTAAATTTTGCGCAACTCACTGCACCTGTTGATAAATGAGGTATATCATACGTAAAGTTTTCGTTGATCATGTGACCAGTTGGGTCCGCGTTTACTTCCATAAAATTTCACCTATTTCCAAGTTCTGCGCGATCGGTCGCTCGCTGGCATGATCTTGCATATCTTGCATCATTTTCTCGTACTGTTCACGCTGGTTCGTCAATAACTAAGGAGAGAAAAAGTCGAAAAAAAAAAATTTTTAACAAATTTCCAGAAAGTGCCACGAAAGTTTGAAACACTTTCACCTGTGCAGTTTTGAAAATACACTGGGACCTCGATTTTAAGGGGTATGGCCACGATAACGGGTGTAAAATTATGCGCACATTTAACAATTTTTAATAAAAAAATTTTTTGTCGTTGTTTTTCCGTTATACAAAATGGCCCACTACTGCTATTTGCTTTTGGTATCTTGTTTCCGCGGCGTGACATTTGGCATCCACAAGTTTTGACCCAGAACAGAAAAAAAATTCTCGTTAATCCACATCAGAATATCTAGAGAAGTGTACGTACGGAATTTCTGATTAATTAAAAACTTTCCATTTTGTGAGCAGTTATATATGAAAATTTTCACTGGAAATTCACCTTTTAACCCTCAGTTGACACACATGGGTCTGTAGTATCCGGCCCATTTCTAGAAATCGATAGGTCCCAGCGGTTTGTCCATATTTCGGGTTTTTACCGCCACCTAAAAAATTGTACTTGGGCGGACGCTCTCTTTCTATAGATTTCAAACTGGATTTTTTGGAATCCTGGATTTTTTTCAAATTTTTTAAGGGAGAACACCACTGTGACCCCCTGTTTAGTTCACATTTTTCAAGAATTTTTTTTTGTGGGAAAAAAAAGAGTTATTCGAAAAATTTTTTTGGGTTTTGTTCCTTGTTTATTAATGTATCAAAAAACATTTTTCTCGCATTTTTGACGCCGCATGGTGACGTTGGGGAAGCTTTCGCGTCAGGCGCTGTCATCTCCGCGGCACGCAGCAGAACTCTCTTTAACGTCGATCTGAAAAAAAATACCGAGTGTTTTCGTTAATAATATGATATTTTTAAGAGAAGTACATAGGGATTTGGAAAAATATTGTTTTAAAAAAAGTAGACACGCCTTTGAAATTAAAGTTAATTTCAAAGGCGTTCCTATTTTTTTTCACACATTATTTTTCCAAATTCCTATGTACTTCTCTTCAAAATATCATATTATTAACGAAAACACTCGGTATTTTTTTTCAGATCGACGTTGAAGAGAGTTCTGCTGCGTGCCGCGGAGATGACAGCACCTGACGCAAGAGCTTCCCCAGCGCCACCATACGGCGTGAAAAATGTGAAAAAAATGTTTTTCGATACATTAATAAACATGGAACAAAACCCAAACATTTTTTTCGAATAACTCTTTTTTTTCCCACGAAAAAAAATTCTTGAAAAATGTGAAACAAAACAGGGGGTCACAGTGGTGTTGTCCCTTAAGGTAGTTCTAACACAAGAAATAGGAGGGGATAGAAGGAGCGGTGCGTGAGGCGGGCAGCCACGTCGCGCAGCGACGTTGTCATGCTCACGAGTTCTTCTAGCCTCAAAACAATATTTTTTCAATAATCCATACTTTTTTACTGTATGGTCGAAAATTTACTGTAAACTATATGTTATTCTTCATCTACTAAACTACTTTCGTGCCAAATTTCAAGAATTTTTCATTACTCCTTCGTACATTTTGGTGACTGAATATCCGGAAAGTGCTCATTTCGTACGGTATAGGTATACGTTCGTATGCAAATTTTGCAATTTTTGATAAACGATATCTTGAAAACGGTACGGTGAAACAGTCTCAAATTTCGCACAACTATTCTTCAGTACTTTTTCTAGGTTTTCCCAAAAACTCATTAAATTCGCATTACTTCTTCATTTGTGTTAGAACTACCTTAAACGAGTCCAAGTATGGTAAAAAACGGTAGTACACCGTAGTGCCCATGTGTGTCTAGGGAGGTGCGCAAATTGTAGAGTGTATACCGAGGGTTGAGTTCGAATGCCTACGATATTAAAAAAAAACAATATTTTTCAAATTCCGTTCGTACTTCTCTAGGTATTCTAGTGTAGATTAACGAGAATTTTTTTTTGTTCTAGGTCAAAAATTGTGGATGCCAAATGTCACGCCACAAACAAAAATTATACCAAAAGCAAACAGCAGTGGTCGGCCATTTTGTATAACAAAAAAATATTTTTTTAATAATAATTAGTTTAAGTATAATTAGTTTTATAAATAAATCACTTTGTCATACAAAAGAAATATAGTTGAATGTGCACATGAATTTATACCCGCTACCGTGGCTATATCCTTTAAGGAAAATCCCCACTCTTTTGGCTCGCCTGTGCCATGGTGAGACGCATTTACGTCTGGCCGACGAGGAACGTAATCGTATTTCTCTTAAGTGTATGCACGCTACCGTAACGTAGTGTACTTAAGTAAAAAATATGGACGTATGTAAGCCTAAACACGACGACAAAGGGCGCCCCGATCATACGCTATGATGCGGTCCTGGGCATAAAGCAGTCTCGATTATGAGAACTTCCAGAACATCCCGTTTGTTCTTAAAATCGAGATCCTAGTATTAGTACAATCGATAGAAAATATTGTAGCGCATTAAAAATGAAGGACATTTTTTTATATTTTTTATTAGGTTCAGTATCACGTACTGAATGTGAATTAACAAAATGGTTACAAATTAAGGGAGCGGAAGTGCCGCCATTTTGAGGAAAACCGTATTGGCCAATATCTCCGTTACCGTGCACTTTAGGCCAATAATGGTAATAACCTTTCTTGTAGATGATTGAATTTGCCCTTTTTTTTTTCTAAATAATTTTTTTTGTATCACTGACCGTTTACGACTTATACGACTGTTAAAATTTATTTATTCACTTCTTGACCTTTATCTCTCCTAATGATTGTTTGAACAATAAAATGCTAATAACTTATCTTTTAAATCCATAAATTTCCTACAACTTTTATTGAAAACTTATTTGTCTAAAGTTAATATTCTCAAAGTTATAACGCGTCCAATGTTGCGCTACTGGGTGCAAGGTTAATGAAAACGAGGTATGCATAGTACAATGATGAAAATTCAATACATGTGTAAAAAAATATTAATGATATTGACATAATTAACAATAAATACCTTCTTATCTGCTAAAAACAGCGACTTCCCGTTGACACTTTTTAAATATTTGTATAATATTTTTAACAATTCAATAATACTTCATAACTCGAATTGCCCCACGATTATTATCAAAGTATCAATTATATGCTGTTGGCATAATGAACAAAAGAATAGGAAAACGGGAAATTTATTCAAAAAGGCATGGAAAGGCTGATAAGTCCGGAACGAATGGTGCTTCGCAGCATTTTCGGTTGGAGGCAGATTTGCTAGATTTATTTCATGTCTCGTCGATAAGCGAACGTAATTGCGATATCGCAAGAAGTTTAGTGTCGTTTCGTTCGGGTTGCCACCATAGAGTGCAATGAAGATGTTCTTGCCGGAATGCTCAACTTCCACAGGTTGTTTTTTCTTCTCAGTGAACATCTTCATAATATTGGTTAAATTTTTTTGCTTCACAAGCGTTGTTAACATTTTCGATTTCCCAACGTTGTACGGTGCTGACGTTGTATCACAATCACTAAAGGCATGAAGTACTAGCAAGTTTAAAATGTCTTTCATTGAGCTGTACTTTTTTGCGAGCGAAGAAGAAGTGTCGTACTGATCTGAGGCCCGTCCTCTTCCAGGCTTCCGAAAAAAAAAACGTTGGTATGTTTATTTCGCTTTTTGAATAAATCTCCCGTTTTCCTATTCTTTTGTTCATTATGCCATCAGTATATAATTGATAATTCGATAATAATCATCGGGCAATCCGAGTTATGAAGTATTATTGAATTGTTAAAAATATTATACAAATATTTAAAAAATGGCAACGGGAAGTCGCTATTTTTTGCAGGTGAGAAGGCAAATTATTTATTGTTAATTGTGTCAGTATCATTAATATTTTTTTACATATGTATTGAATTTTCATCATTGTACTATGCATACCTCGTTTTCATTAGCCTTGCACCCAGTAGCGCAACATTGAACGCGTTATAACTTTGAGAATATTAATTTTAGACAAAAAAATTTTTAATAAAAGTTGTGGAAAATGTATGGATTTAGACGATGAGTTATTAGCATTTCATTGTTTAAACAGTTATTAAGGGCGGGGTAAGGGTTTTCACTTTCGAAAAATCGAATTTTTTTTTTGTCTTGTTTAACATTTCAAGAATATGTCCTTAAAATTTTAAACCGATCTAAGCAATATTCTTGAAGTTATTGTCTTATTAATCTCCTGGCCTTTAACGCTATACCTCTAACAGCTGCGGGCGGTCGGGTTAGCAGGACAGCTGTCGAACAGGTATACATTTTATTCATTGCTATTGTGTATATAGTATATAGTGTATACTATACACTACAATATAAGCAAGTACAAACTTGCTTATCCCTGTATGTATATTTTGAGGTAAGCCGATAAAATTCGCTTATAAACGTTTTATACCAGATTTTTTAGTGTTCAAAACTTCAAAGCGTTTTCCTCACAACTCACGTTTTCAAAGTCGGTGTCCCTCATAACTTGAAAACTACAGCACCGATCCCTTTGAAATTTTCAACACTAATTCTGTACATAATTTACGAGGTAACGCTGGAGAGTTTTTTTCAAATTTGTTAATAATTTGTTATTTTACAATAACAAATTAACCGATTTTTTTCGTAAAAATCGCGTTTTTCCCTTCAAAATGTTCAACAAATTGAAAAATTGAAATTTCGAAAAAAACCCTCCCAGCGTTACCTGGGTTAAACTATTATCTAACAAATGAACTTTCATTTTTTCATTTCAGATGATCCAGCACCAAGTTACGAGGGACACCGCAATTCTACTTTTTTCCGAGACACGTCCGAATAATTGCTGCCATTGCCGTATTTTTTAATATTCCTTCGTGAAAATTTTATATAATATTCTTCGAATGTCATATTTTACTGTACCATTAGTTTTAATAAAGAGATTTCAACTGCGTCGTCACAAAAAAATCACAAATACATGCTTTTTTTTGTACAAATTAACCTTACCCTCCCCTTAAGGGAGATACAGGTCAAAAAGTGAATAAATAAATTTCAACAGCCGTATTAGTCGTAAACGGTGACTGATACAAAAAAAATTATTTATAAAAAAAGATAGGAATCTCAATTATCTGTAAGAAAGGTTATTACAATTTTTTGCCTAAAGTGCACGGTAACGGAGATATTGACCAATACGGTTTTCCTCAAAATGGCGGCACTTCCGCTCCCTTAATTTGTAATCATTTTGTTAATTCACATTCGGTACGTGATACTGAACCTTATTAAAAAAAAAAAAATTGTCCTTTATTTTTAGTGCGATGCGGACGAGAGTAACGGGCTCCCTATTCATTGTACTATATATAGTCGTAATATCGTTCATTACAATTTTAAGTACCTTCGAGCTCGTGTTGTCCAACAGATGCATACAAAGATCGTCACGGCCGATCGTACTAATCTCTGCCTTTACGACTTGGACATCTTCAGGAATTTTCACGCATCGCCATTGAGTAGCGTCATCGTCGACCGAGTAGTTACACGGCGTTGAGGCATTTACGTTATCATTGTTCAGGCAAATAGTATCCGGAAGTGATATGTAATCCAGGTTGCATATTGCATCTTGCTGATTCATTTCAATCTCGTCGGGTCTGCAAGTGAAATTCGCAGTGCCGGTAATAACGACATCGGTGGTGTACGACGAATTTCTACGACCATCGATAAAATCCCCGTCTTCTTCGTTTTCCAGTACTGTTTTCGTCAAATTCGCGATTGATACGGATGTTGGAAATTCCGAAGTCGCAGAAGAATCAATGTGAATATATTCGATCTCGTTATATTCACTTTTTTCCTTCTCTTTGCCGTATTTCTCGGGACGGTCATCGTCTTCTTCATTATCATCGACGTTAGTGTCGTTACAACCCTTGTTATTCGTAATTTCTTGCTGTTGTTCATTGTCATTCTCGAAATTCTCGATATTATCCTCGTTCTTAAAGTCCACGTCTTCCTCAGGCTTGCTCCACTCGCGGAGATTACCCACCTGGTAATCTTCATCGCCAACGTATCCATCAATAATGACGTCACTGTCGTTCATCGTGCTTTCAGTTTCCTCATTTGATAATTGAATATTGTCAATGTTCGTTCGGACATTCATGTGCAATACATTGCGGAGATACTCTGTTAATTCCCACCTTTCCGGACTCGTCACGAACACGGACACCTAAAACGAGGAAACAACAGTTTTTCTAATGTCTACTTTGAAAGAAAAACAATATAAACTTACGACAAGGTGATCCGGCTCGCGTCTTAGCACAACGATCTGACATTGGCGCTCGATCAGTAGGGCATGAATTTTGTCCAAATCGTCGGTTCGCCACTTTCCATCGGGTGTATTCTGAAATATGACATATCCGCTTTAGAATTTCATCGCCCGTTTACGGACTTTTGTCAATGAGATACGTACCGGAGATAGTCCGTAAATCTCGGATTTCGCACCTTGACGCGGAATATCAAGGAGTGTGAGGCGTTTCGTGAGTGTCCCGTTTTCGCAGTCTTCGATGTTACCGTAATCGACGAATTCGACCTGTAACGTGAAACGTTTTTCCTCCATTGATCCCTTGCGTTAATTAAAGAGCTCGAAGACATTGTCGCGCGCAACTTAGAGCGCGATCGTCGTACCGAAATTTCAACTGATCAACATCGTCATCAAAAAGTCATTTTAAACGCGACACCGATATGGGAAGATACAGAAAACGTTAAATGAATATTTATACATTATTGTAGATAATAGAAAATTAATACATGCACACTTGACAATAACTATTTATAAATTGACAGAATGTTATTATTAATATATGGGGAATTTCACGTCGCAGCGGTAAACGTTCGGTCGTCATTAGGTCATTCCATATCGATTCCTAATTTATATGAATTCAAACATCCAAGTTTTTTTCTTTACAATCTTTAAGGTAGTAGTCTGATAACTTAAGCCGATTTTCATGTCTTTTTTGGAGGGCATTTTTCTGTAGGAAAATAAAAATGAAAAGTTTTGGATATTTAGGATGTTTTTATTTACATATTAATGATACCAAAAAAATTTGTTTGAAAAAATTTAATAGTTTATTATTATTATTATTATTGATCGAAGTTGGCACCTCGAAAAAAAGCGCGTGGGTGGCCCCGGTGATTTTGGCTCTTGATGTTATCTGAAATCAAAAATTCTTGATAATTCTTAATCTATAGACATGTCATTCTGGTCGGAACTACTGAAGTTAAATTTCATGTATAAATAACAAAAGGGCGGACTTTGGAAAAAAAAGTCCCTTTATTTTGCCCGCCATTTTGTTATTTATCCATGAAATTTAACTTCAGTAGTTCCGACCAGAATGACATGTCTATAGATTAAGAATTATCAAGAATTTTTGATTTCAGATAACATCAAGAGCCAAAATCACCGGGGCCACCCACGCGCTTTTTTTTTCGAGGTGCCAACTTCGATCAATAATAACAATAATAATAAACTATTAAGTTTTTTCAAAAAAATTTTTTTTTGTATCTTTAATATGTAAATAAAAACATCCTAAACATCCAAAACGATTTATTTTTATTTTCCTACAAAAAACGCCCTCCAAAAAAGACATGAAAATCGGCTTAAGGGCGGGGTAAGGTATTTAAACTTTTTTTTGCATTTTTTTTTAATTCTTTAAAATGAATGTATAACATTTCAAGAATATTGTGTCAAAATTTCAAATTGATCGGAGCAAAATTAACGGAGTTATGAGCATTTGAGCGTCCGTTGCTCCAGAACGGCGCTCATGACTGGGCGCGATCAACTGACTCCATACGTGTAAGCCGAGCAGAGCAGGAAGCTGAAAAAAAAACTAAAGAAGGCAGGATTCGTCGTAGACAGGAGCAAAAAGGTGCTTTAGACATCTTTGATGATAGCAACATCCTTTATGGACCTGGCATTGACGATTCAGTGTGAGGTAAGCCGATAAAATTCGCTTATGAACGTTTTATACCAGATTTTTTAGTGTTCAAAACTTTAACGGAGAACACTACTGTGACCCCCTGTTTTTTTCACATTTTCCAAGAATTTTCTTTTGTGGGAAAAAAAAGAGATATTCGAAAAAATTTTTTGGGCTTTGTTCCTTGTTTATTAATGTATCAAAAAACATTTTTTTCACATTTTTTTCACATTTTTCACGCCGCATGGTGGCGCTACGGAAGCTCTCGCGTCAGGTGCTGTCATTTCCGCGGCACGCAGCAGAACTCTCTTCAACGTCGATCTGAAAAAAAATACCGAGTGTTTTCGTTAATAATATGATATTTTGAAGAGAAGTACACAGGGATTGGGAAAAATATTGTTTTAAAAAAAATAGGCACGCCTTTGAAATTAACTTTAATTTCAAAGGCGTGCCTATTTTTTTTAAAACAATATTTTTATACAAAATATTTTTTTTAAAACAATATTTTTCCAAATCCCTATGTACTTCTCTTCAAAATATCATATTATTAACGAAAACACTCGGTATTTTTTTTCAATAACATGATATTTTGAAGAGAAATACACAGGGATTGGGAAAAATATTGTTTAAAAAAAAATAGGCACGCCTTTGAAATTAACTTTAATCTAAGGCGTGCCTATTTTTTTTAAAACAATATTTTTCCAAATCCCTATGTACTTCTCTTCAAAATATCATATTATTAACGAAAACACTCGGTATTTTCTTTCAGATCGACGTTGAAGAGAGTTCTGCTGCGTGCCGCGGAGATGACAGCACCTGACGCGAGAGCTTCCCCAGCGCCACCATGCGGCGTGAAAAATGTGAAAAAAATGTTTTTTGATACATTAATAAACAAGGAACAAAACCCAAACAAATATTTTCGAATATCTCTTTTTTTTCCCACAAAAAAAAATTCTTGAAAAATGTGAAAAAAAACAGGGGTCCACAGTGGTGTTCACCCTTAATCTCCTCAAACAGCGTCGAATATTTATTTACCTCGATCCTGTTGTTATCCAGAACTCGGCACACTTGAGCTCTGTACCATTTGTTGTTCCCGTGATACTGAGCTATGCAGAGGTCTCCTTTTTCCCACACGAGGTCACTCGGTTCAATCTTTATGTTGGCGTATTCGCGTGCCAGAGTCGACTCGATGTCAAGCAACTTTTGGCCATCTTGGTGAGTTGCAAAAGTTAAAAATTTCGAAGAAATCTTTGTACGTTAGACGGTGACGTTGCTTAATCCTCCATAAGTTAACTTATCGAATTTGTTAACTCGAACGTTTACAGTATCGAGGTATTGAGTTACGTGAGCGTCTACTTTGTTTAATTCTATTCTATAATTTACAAGAATTTATACATTTTTTTGAAAAAAAATATGTAAAAATATAAGAAAAAGGAAATTTGTAAAGCCAGTTGACTTTCGGGGCTGCAATTTTTCACAAAAATTCCTCAGACAATATGCAATGAGATGTGAGAATGGCGGACAAGTCAAAATGTTGGTCCAGGAAAAGAGTCACAGAGTCGATAAAGAATACCGCGTATAAGAAAGAGCGCAGCAATCACTTTTGTTTCTCTCGATTTAAGGTAGTAGTCTGGTAACTTGACCCGATTTTCATGGCTTTTTTGGAGGGCGTTTTTTTTGTAGGAAAATAAAAATGAATCGTTTTCGATATTTAGGATGTTTTTATTAACATATTAAAGATACAAAAAAAATGTTGTTTGAAAAAATTTAATAGTTCAATCAATGATAATAATAATAATAATAATAAACTATTAAATTTTTTCAATACATTTTTTTTTTGTATCTTTAATATGCAAATAAAAACATCCTAAATATCGCAAAACGATTCATTTTTATTTTCCTAGAAAAAAAACGCCCCCCAAAAAAGACATGAAAATCGGCTCAAGTTACCGGACTACTACCTTAAATTTCGCCAAAAAATATACGATAATCGAGGATTTACAGATGCTAGCTGACTTTCGCTGACTGGGAATGAGCGGTTATACCGAATAGGTCACGCCTCCGTGGTAATTCTCAATAGATGAAAGTATCAAACACCGTTCATTGCCGATGAAAATCAGACTCATGAAAAAGCGTTAACGCTGAATATGTAACAAAACAATCTATAAAAAAAAAAGGACTCAAAATATACGTTACTTTGTTCGACGGAATGAAGATAGAGACGACAATCGTGGTCTAGATCCGTGCAGATGGCTGTGAATTCATCATTCACAATCGGTTCCGCTGGTAGCCACGATGCAAGTTTATGTTCGGTTGACACCAGTGTTTTTTCGGCTGACGATATGAAATCAATGTTCGATGACAATGCCTCCTCGTTTTCCTCGTCCTTGTAGCTTAATTCGGTGTTGTCCGATAAAATGGACTCGCCATCGGAAACATCATTCCTCATCGATCCTCTATCGCCACTACAACCTTTTTTCCCCCTAAACTTTCCTCTAGTGACGCACTTCGGGTCTTCAATTATTTTTTTCTCCTCGGTATGTGATATCTGTCGTTTCAATTCAATCGCGAGGATTCTCGTCTTTTTTTCGTTATAACTGAAAAGTAAATAATCGTAAGGGATCCGATCGAATAACGAACATATCTTTCGTCGTTGTTAAGATAAACACTGAGAAAACTGTTTTTTTTTTTTTTTTTTTTTTCGTGTCGTTATAAACAATAATAGGGGCGACTGAAGTTGCATAATTGCTGAAAAATTAACAGTTTATACATATAACGTTATCTTATGGGATTGGTTGATAAGTAATAGTTGATTGTTCGAAGTCATTTATTTAGCCGTGGAGCATCGGGCAATATTTTTCTGATTTTGATGTTCAACATGGCACTTCATAGAGGTTCATCGTATCCGGGGGGGGTAGGGTTTTAATATTATTTTTTTTGCATTTTTTTAAATTTTTTTTCTGAATGAACAATATGTCGAGAATATTGTGTATAAATTTTAAGTCAATCGGAGTAAAACTAACGGAGTTACAGCGTTTCAAACGACCGGCCGTGATACCTGTATATCACGTATAAAAAACTTTAAATCGATTTTCCCGAAAACGTCATTTTTTAAGTTTGTGAACTCAAAATCTACTGAACCGAACCTTTTGAAAATTTAAACATTACTTCTTTACATAAATCAACAGGTAATCAGGAGGAGTTTTTTTTTTCAATTTTTTTTATTTTTTAATAACAAATTAAGCGCGATTTTTTGAGCTAAAATTGCGTTTTTCACTTCCAAGTGCTGCAAAAAATAGAAAAAAAAAAAAAAAAAACAACTCTTCCTGATTACCTCGAGAAATACATCACCATTAAAATGCATATCAATTTTTTTGTTTCGGATGATCCGGTAACGAGTTATAATGTTCACCGCAAAACCACTTTTTTTCAAGGCGCCTCTGGAGATTCAACGTCACCGGCTTATTTATCAATATTTTTCATTGAAGATTTTTTCTGAGATACTTCAATAGTTGTACAATAATATGTAATTCTATTTAATAAAATTATATTACTCATGTCGCCGCAAAAAAATCATAAAAATATGCTTTTTTTTTCGCCTTTAAAACCCTACCCCGCCGCTATGGCAACAATGCACTATGTCTGTATACAATTTTCGCGGTTCATTCTATCCATGCACAAACATCAACGGTAATAATTCTGATCATCAGAACGTACTAAAAACATTAGATTTCGTAAAAAAAAATATACGATAATCGAGGGTTTACTATTGTACCCCGTGCTAATTAGTGCTGGCTGACTGGGAGTGGGTAGCCACATTGAATAGGCAACGCCTTCGTGGTAAATCCCGATATTTCTATGATAGTACAATCAATAGGGAATATTGTGGCGGATTAAAAATAAACGGCAATTATTTTTTTTTTAATTAGGTTCAGTATCACCTACTGAATGTAAATGAACAAAATGGTTACAAATTAAGGGAGCGGAAGTGCCGGCATTTTGAGGAAAACCGTATTGGCCAATGTCTCCGTTACCCGTGCACTTTAGGCCAAAAATGGTAATAGCCTTTCTTGTAAATAATTGAATTTCCCATCTTTTTTTCTAAATAATTTTTTTTGTGTCACTTACCGTTTACGACTTATACGACTGTTAAAATTTATTTACTCACTTTTTGACCTTTATCTCTCCTAATAATTGTTTAAACAATAAAATACTAATAACTTATCTTTTAAATCCATAAATTTCCTACAACTTTTATTAAAAACTTATTTGTCTAAAGTTAATATTCTCAAAGTTATAACGCGTTCAGTGTTGCGCTACTCGGTGCAAGGTTAAGGGAGAACACCACTGTGACCCCCTGTTTTTTTTTCACATTTTTCAAGAATTTTTTTTTGTGGGAAAAAAAAGAGATATTCGAAAAAATTTTTTGGGTTTTGTTCCTTGTTTATTAATGTATCAAAAAACATTTTTTTCACATTTTTCACGCCGCATGGTGGCGCTGGGGAATTTCTCGCGTCAAGTGCTGTCATTTCCGCGACACGCAGCAGAACTCTCTTGAACGTCGATCTGAAAAAAAATACCGAGTGTTTTCGTTAATAATATGATATTTTGAACAGAAGTACACAGGGATTTGGGAAAATATTGTTTTAAAAAAAATAGGCACGCCTTTGAAATTAACTTTAATTTCAAAGGCGTGCCTATTTTTTTTAAAACAATATTTTCCCAAATCCCTGTGTACTTCTGTTCAAAATATCATATTATTAACGAAAACACTCGGTATTTTTTTTCAGATCGACGTTGAAGAGAGTTCTGCTGCGTGCCGCGGAAATGACAGCACCTGACGCGAGAGCTTCCCTAGCGCCACCATGCGGCGTGAAAAATGTGAAAAAAATGTTTTTTGATACATTAATAAACAAGGAACAAAACCCAAACAAATTTTTCGAATATCTCTTTTTTTTCCCAAAAAAAAAAATTCTTGAAAAATGTGAAAAAAAACAGGGGGTCACAGTGGTGTTCTCCCTTAATAAAAACGAGGTATGCATAGTGGAGCTTGAACTTTTCCGGATATCCGGATACCCGAGTAATTCGGGTTTCACGGATCCGACGCTTCAAATCCGTATATCTCGATAACTCGATAATATCCGGGTAATAACGGATTCGGGTAACCGGGTACTCGGATAATAACGGATAATATCGGGCAATTACCGTCGATAATTGATGCCGAAAATGCTGAAAAAAATTGTTCAATTTACACAATTTGTGAGGCACGCGTAGATGCTGCCAAGGACAATGTTTGCGAAGTACATTTATAAGACGAATGATAAATCATTACCGGAAGATTGAGAAACCGGGATTATATCGGTGTTCATGTCTGATCATTTAGTTGACCATTTTTTATTTTTACCGACTGATATCAATATTAAACAAATTAGATTATCATTATAACGACGATTATTGGAAAGAATCTTGCAGGCGTATTTACGATTATTACCGAACTATTTCTTTACTGTAATTCACATCCGACAAAAACTACAATTTCAATAAAACATTCTTGTGTAGATTAACAAAGCAATGACATAATCCTCTATACAATGTTAAGGAAACACATGATCATTTCATAAGAACTTAATCAACGTTGACCCGCACTATTTGTATCTTTAATATTATTTTTTCATCACGATTTATTATTATTTAATAAATATCCTCAGTTTCTGAAATGTATATTTGCTTTATGGGCGTGTGTGCAGTTTTTGTGAACTTTAGAGTTGGAGAGAAAATATAGAATGTGAAGAAGCAGATCTCGGCTAATCTTAATATTCGCAGGCAAGAAATTGTGATCGTAACAGTAGATTCTAAAAAATTGTGGGAGTCACATGTAAAATGTATTCCCGAGTAAATACACAATTATTATAAATTGGAAAACCGTGACGTCCGATTCGTCAACACTAAGTTTTCATTATTACCGTAGTTTTGCACAATTTTCTTTGAACAGAGCAAATTTGATACAAGTTATTTTCCAATTTTTCTCAATGGTAACTATTAACGCCCTATATTTCGGCTTATTTGATGACCAGACTAATACAATATCATTATTTTTTTTACTCCGGCGGTCCTATTTGAGCCTGTACGCGGAAAATCGGGTAATTACCCGACATTATTCGTTATTACCCGGTTACCCGGATCCACGATTATTCGGATATCCGGATACCCGGATATTCGGGTATTCGAATCTGAAGTGTTGGATCCGATTTCCCGGATACCCGGATACTTTCGGGTATCCGGCTAACCCGGATAAAAGTAACAGTCCTAATGCATAGTACAATGATGAAAATTCAATACCTATGTAAAAGAATATTAATGATATTGACATAATTAACAATAAATACCTTCTTATCTGCTAAAAACAGCGACTTCCCGTTGACATTTTTAAAATATTTGTATAATATTTTTAACAATTCAATAATACTTCATAACTCGAATTGCCCCACGATTATTATCTAAGTATCAATTATATACTGTTGGCATAATGAACAAAAGAATGGGAAAACGGGAGATTTATTCAAAAAGGCATGGAAAGGCTGATAAGTCCGGAACGAATGGTACTTCGCAGCATTTTCGGTTGGAGCCAGAGTTGCTAGATTTATTTCATTTCTCGTCGATAAGCGAACGTAATTGCGATATCGCAAGAAGTTCAGTGTCGTTTCGTTCGGGTTGCCACCATAGAGTGCAATGAAGATGTTCTTGCCGGCTTGCTCAACTTCCACAGGTTGTTTTTTCTTCTCAGTGAACATCTTCATAATATTGGTTAAATTTTTTTGCTTCACAAGCGTTGTTAACATTTTCGATTTCCCAACATTGTACGGTGCTGACGTTGTATCACAATCACTAAAGGCATGAAGTACTAGCAAGTTTAAAATGTCTTTCATTGAGCTGTACTTTTTTGCGAGCGAAGAAGAAGTGTAGTACAGATCTGAGGCCCGTCCTCTTCCAGGCTTCCGGAAAAAAACGTTGGTATGTTTATTTCGCTTTTTGAATAAATCTCCCGTTTTAATATTCTTTTGTTCATTATGCCATCAGTATATAATTGATAATTTGATAATAATCGTTGGGCAATCCGAGTTATGAAGTATTATTGAATTGTTAAAAATATTATACAAATATTTAAAAAATGCCAACGGGAAGTCGCTGTTTTTTTGCAGGTGAGAAGGCAAATTATTTATTGTTAATTATGTCAATATCATTAATATTTTTTTACATATGTATTGAATTTTCATCATTGTATTATGCATACCTCGTTTTTATTAACCTTGCACCCAGTAGCGCAACATTGAACGCGTTATAACTTTGAGAATATTAACTTTAGACAAAAAAGTTTTAAATAAAAGTTGTGGGAAATTTGTGGATTTAAAAGATATGTTATTAGCATTTTATCGTTTAAACAATTATTAGGAGAGATACAGGTCAAAAAGTGAATAAACAAATTTTAACAGTCGTATAAGTCGTAAATGGTAAATGATAAAAAATTATTTAGAAAAAAAGATGGAAAATTCAATTATCTACAAGAAAGGTTATTACCCTTTTTTGGACTAAAGTGCAAGGTAACGGAGATATTGGCTAATACGGTTTTCCTCAAAATGGCGGCACTTCCGCTCCCTCAATTTGTAACCATTTTGTTCATTTACATTCGGTAGGTGATACTGAAACTAATTTAAAAAAAAATTGTCGTTTATTTTTAGTGCATTGTGGACAAGAGTAACGGGCTCTCTATTGATCGTACTATGATTATGGGAAACGGATTAAAATTAAAGACTAACGACGTTTACGTTACAGCGTATTGATTTTGGACTGCACATATGACCACGATTTCTAGGCTCTTGGCAATCAGAATTGAATTTTTTCAAAATGAATCGTTTTTTTTGTTCCAATTGCTCTAGTATGTACGCTAAATGCTAGATGGTTGAAATTCCGGAGAAAATCGCAGTTAGTTTACGTGTGTAATTAAAAGACCCATTCTTTTGTCCGAAATATTAACCGCCCGAATGAAAGTAGCGGAAAGGCGTTGATGCTGTCCACGACCAAATATCAACAGTAATAATCCTGATTATCAGATCGTAGTAAAAACATTACATTTCACCAAAAAATATACGATGATCGAGGGTTTACTACCGTGGCCCATGGTAATTAGTGTTGGCTGACTGGGAATGGGCAGCCATATTGAATAGGCCACGCCGACGCGGTAATTCCCAATAGTTGTCAATCCGGCGTGGCCCGTGATAGGTACCTCCAAACGCCGGTACATATTCCAGTAAGATATCGAAGGTCCCACTGTGATTAAATAATAATAATGATAATAATGTATTTACTGTTTGATCGGCAAAGCCAGGCCGATTTCCACCAACATTTCGTTAATGCAATTTGTCTCAATTCTCGCGGGTGCCAAGGGTCCATCAATCTTCACTTGTTCGACCCACAGGTCAATATTGAGTTCTTTCTCGGTGTTATCCTGAAGATACGAGAAATAAAAAAGTACAACAACGTTAACAAGTCGCAAAGTGTTGAATATAATGTTGCGTGTTAAGTCAGTTATGCTGGGAAAGTACATCGAACTTACGATTTTCGAAATGTAGAATTTCGAGTTTTGATTTTCGGCAATTATATCTTTGAGCTTCTCGGACGACGATAATGGCCACGCGGAGGTTCCACCGCACGGATAAATACCGGCTAGTTTTGCTTTAAAAGCGTAAGTCGGTGTTCTCCAAAAGTTTCTCATCAAACTTTGAAGCTCGACGACGGGAACGAATTCCGTGAAAGCCAAATCGTACAAAAATACCTCGACTTCGATGGGACTTTTAAACGCGGTTATTTTACCGCGACAGAACGATCTATCCTGCGCTGAATAAACCGCGCATTGAGAACCAACCTTCCATTCGGAAACATCGGGTCGATGTTCGTATTCATTGTAGAAAGCTTGCATTTCGGACATCATATTCGTATAATTCTCGTCGTTTATTTGATCAGCGATGTAAATCTTTTCGGGCGATATGGCACGAATTATCTTCACGCGCAGCTTGAACGGATCGTCCGTTACTTGGCTTTTCGTATTTTCCGTTACGGCGATAATTTTACGTTTTTTCACCGTCGAAGTTCGTATGTTACGAACCTTATTAGTCGTACGATTCCTTGTGATCAATGGCAGGATCGGCTCCTTGTCCAATCCCATTGATCTTCGAGTCAGACACGAGAGGCACGGTGAGGATTAATTAGTTTTAACATTGTGCATATGTAAACGAGATTATCACAATCGAATCGCGTAGCACTGACAGAGCTCTCGGTATTGACATTCTCGGATACTGACAAAATAACGTAACCCCCTCTGTCCAACAATAGCGACTACTCGATCGAACTTCGATACGATTTACGTTTTTCTGCTTTTCGTGTTTCTTGCGTATTTATCATAGCGTTTGCCTGCAACAGTTTCTCCAGACTATGGATCAGTCACTAACGAAGAAGGGCATATCGATCGCACATTCGCGTTTCATCTTTTCGAAGACGCGGGTCGATCGGTGCGCGTAATCCCGCCCCAGAGTCGGGGATATTTTTGTCACACTAGGCCTTCGATTTTAAGGTAGTAGTCTGGTAACTTAAGCCGATTTTCATGTCTTTTTTGGAGGGCATTTTTTGGTAGGAAAATAAAAATCAATCGTTTTGGATATTTAGGATGTTTTTATTTGCATATTGAAGATACAAAAAAAAAATTTTTTGAAAAAATTTTATAGTTTATTATTATTATTATTATTGATCAAAGTTGGCACCTCGAAGTTGGCAGCCCGGGTCCTAACTTTTTTTCTAACCAACCGATTGCTTTCAAATTTTAACAGGTTACTCTACACACTTGTAGTTCTCGTCGGAACTACCGAGAAAATTTTTCACCCCTAACTTTTTATTTTACAACCCCTTCTTTGCTTAAATAAAAAGAACTTTTTTTTCCAAAGTCCGCCATTTTGTTATTTATCCATGAAATTTAACTTCAGTAGTTCCGACCAGGATGACATGTCTATAGATTAAGAATTATCAAGAATTTTTGATTTCACATAACATCAAGAGCCAAAATCACCGGGGCCACCCACGCGCTTTTTTTTCGAGGTGCCAACTTCGATCAATAATAATAATAATAATAATAAACTATTAAATTTTTTCAAACAAATTTTTTTTTGTATCCTTGATATGTCCTTTCTTAAAAAAGACATGGCACTCGATTCTCGAAACTCTCGAAATGCGAGACAAATGTATCGAATTTTAAAGCCAGTTTATCGTCAATCTGATTGGTTGTCGTAAAGCGCGCGTAATTCAAACACGATTTAGTTCACTATGAAACAACATCTATGGTATACAAAAATTTAATAAGATTAAATAGATTCAATAGATCATTGACTCTCGCCCAATGCAATTCTCAAAATTAAAAAACCTTATATAATAAAGAAATGCGAGATAAATATATCGATTTATGAAGCCCGTTTATCGTCAATCTGATTGGCTGTCGTAAAGCGCGCGTAATTCAAACACGATTTCGTTCACCATGAAACAACATCTATAGTATACAAAGATTCAATAAGATCAAAGATTCAATAGATTATTGACTCTCGCCCAATGCAATTCTCATAATTTAAAAACCTTATAATAAATTATATACTGTTTAACGAAATGACAACCGATCGAGACGAAATAATCTTAGCGATTGCAGTATGGTGACAAAATCCGTTGTGCCGTTTGGGAAAAAGTACCTATAAGAATTTGCAGTTGATTCTTAAGGCGGGGGGGGGGGGGGGGGAGGGTTTTAAAATGATTGTTTTTGCATTTTTTTTTAATTTTTTTTCTGAATGAACAATATGTCGAGAATATTGTGTATACATTTTAAGTCAATCGGAGTAAAACTAACGGAGTTACAGCGTTTCAAACGACCGGCCGTGATACCCGATTTTCACGTATAAAAAACTTTAAGGCCTTACATACGTCGAGAATTTTCAAAGAATCGATATTTTTTTGTTTCTAGATTATTATTCCTTATAGTCTTAGGCGTATTTCTGTGTAAGCTGATTGTAAAAATTTCCCATAGTTCAAAAGTTATTGTAGATAATGTGACTGCCCGACGAAAGGACAAAGGTCTAACGCGCGCCTACCTGAGTTGAGTTGTTTGAGGCAAAATAAACAAAGAGGAAAAAATAAACAACAACATTTTTTTACTGACAAGGAAGGCGTACAATATGAAGCTGGAATGGGAGATTAGACGTAAGTTAACTAAATAAATTTTAAAAATTCATAAAGTTCTTGCTCCAGCCGCGCGCGACTTCGAGCGAAACGCGCTTGGAACTTTAAACGCGTTTTTCTCAAAACTACTTTTTCTGACACGGTCGGCATGATAACTCGTACGTTTTTTAATATTTTTTGATGATTTTTTTTTTAAATATTCGGAATTGTTTTTTCTATAGTCTGTCGAGCCGGATTTTTTAAATTATAATTAGAACATTTTATAAAAACAATTAAAGTGTGACTTTTTCGACACAAACTTAACATTTTTTTTTTAAATTACCGTAAATTGTTTAATTTTTCGAATTTCAAAAATCCGGCTCGACAGACTATAACTACTACCTTATTTTACAAGAATTTCTTTACATTTTGCAGATCCGTCAACATTTGAGGAAGAAATACTGCCGACCGTGGAGCAACTTTCTTTTTACAGTGCTTCAAAAAATGTGATTTTTCATGTTGTAATTTTTGAAAAAAAAAATTGAAATAAATTTTTTTACAAACTTAACACAGTAATAAACAATGTGTAAGAATTTTTTTATCAATTTCTATTTCTATCCCTTCTAAAAACAGTTTTTCTTTTGGTACGTTTTCGGTACCGCTGGACGTATGTAAGTCCTTAAATCGATTTTCCCGAAAACGTCATTTTTGAAGTTTGTGAACATTAGAACTCAAAATCTACTGAACCGATCCTTTTGAAAATTTAAACATTACTTCTTCACATAAATCAACAGGTAATCAGGAGGAGTTTATATATTTTTTTCAATTTTGTAATAACAAATTAAGCGATTTTTTGAGCTAAAATTGCGTTTTCACTTCCAAGTGCTGCGAAAAATAGAAAAAAAAAAAAGCTCTTGCTGATTACCTCGAGAAATACATCATCTTTAAAATGCATATCAATTTTTTTGTTTCAGATGATCCGGTAACGAGTTCACCGCATAATGTTCACCGCAAAACCACTTTTTTTCAAGGCGCCACTGGCGATTCAACGTCACCGGCTTATTTATCAATATTTTTCATTGAAAATTTTTTCTGAGATACTTCAATAGTTGTACAATAATATGTAATTCTATTTAATAAAATTATATTACTCATGTCGCCGCAAAAAAATCATAAAAATATGTTTTTTTTTCGCCTTTAAAACCCTATCCCCCCCGTTAATCTGAAGGATAAGTTCGAAGTATGAAACATTCGAGCGCGAGCGAAGCGAGCGCGTTGTTGATAGTAAATAAAAACATCCTAAATATCCAAAACGATTCATTTTTATTTTCCTACAAAAAAACGCCCTCCAAAAAAGACATGAAAATCGGCTCAAGTTACCAGACTACTACCTTAAGAACAAACTGGGACCGGAAGTTCTTATAATAGAGGATGCCTAAGTCCAGCTCATTTAACGCAAACGGCCAATCACGCGCTTATGGGCAGCACCGTGTCTCAGTGTATGATCGGAGGGGCCTTTTTCGTTAATGCCAGAGAGGTCTTTGTCAGTGTCCGAGGTAAAGCGGTACCTGGAGTTGTCCATTACCCGAAGTTCAACTGCATAAACTTTTGCGAAAAAGCTTACCTAGGACCCGTAGCAGTCGCGTAGCCTTTTTTCACCAAGATGGCCGCAATATTGACGTTGGTTTTCGTAAGTATAGTCACGGTGTGACAATTATCATTTTTCTCGAAAGCTATCGCCCGACATCCTGTATCATCACGATACCGATGTATAATTGAGGTTCCATCCTCTCCAGTTGATTTAATATCCGCCAACGAGACATTGATCGCCTGTCGATCAAAGGACCGTTCATAAATTGACAATACATCATGGACGTTTATTTTAAAAATTATCGTCCGAAAAATTGTAACCTATTGTCAGATATGCTTAATAGAGTTTGGGATTGATTTTGACGACAGACGAACGGACAACCGACTGTCACCATAAGACTTACGTTTTCCGGAACCTTAAAGTTTATATCGAGAAAAATGACTACATGACTTTTTCGTCTCGTAATACATTTTTTAACGTTAAGAAATAAGAAAAAAGTGTTGAAAATCACGTTGATCATTTTGAATGTGTTTAAAGCAGATATTATCAATTTCTTTTTCAGTCATGACCATTTGTAAGCTACACTTACGATACAGATACGATTCTTGAATGAAGTTTCAGAGAAAAGTGTAGTTTACGAACGGCCGTGATTAAAGCAGAAATTGATCATTTCTGTTTTTATTCATCGTGAAGATAATGATTTAGACCGCAAAAAACATTGATACGATTCTTTAATGAAGTTTAAAGCACAAATTGATAATTTCCGCTTTAAACAGGTTCAAAATGGTCAACGTGATCGTCATCACTTTTTTTTTTTAGTTTGTCAACGTTAAAAACTGTATTACGAGATGAGAAATTTACGTAGTTATTTTTCTTGATGATATTCTAAAGGTTCCGAAAAACGTAAGCTTTATGATGAGATTGTCGGTCCGTCTATCCTTCTGTCACAGACGTCTAACTCCTGAACGAATTAACTTCTCAACTTGTAATTTGGTACGCGGCGAGAGTGAGATATTTCGAGGATGGCCTTTAAGTCATTTTTGAAAAATTACTATTCCCAGAATTTGACGTAATTAAAATGTGTGATCTCATTTGACGGGGAGGGTAGGGTTTTAAAATTATTTTTTGCATTTTTTAAAAAAATTTTCTGAATGAACAATATGTCGAGAATATTGTGTATGAATTTTAAGTCAATCGGAGTAAAACTAACGGAGTTACAGCGTTTCAAACGGCCGCCAAACTGATGAACTACCAATAACCCGAGCGAACGAAGAAGCTGCGCGTACAACAAAACAGGGTAGAATTCAACGTAGACAGGAGCAAAAAGATGCATTGGATATGCTGAATGACAGTGTTTCACTGTATAGAGCTGGCATTGATGACTCTATGTAAGTATAAAAATTCATGTTCTTTTATTGATGGTTTATTTCGAATTTTCACGTATAAAAAACTTTAAATCGATTTTCCCGAAAACGTCATTTTTGAAGTTTGTGAACATTAGAACTCAAAACCTACTGAAGCGATCCTTTTGAAAATTTAAACATTACTTCTTCACATAAATCAACAGGTAATCAGGAGTTTTTTTTTTTCAATTTTTTAAATTTTTTAATAACAAATTAAGCGCGATTTTTCGAGCTAAAATTGCGTTTTTCACTTCCAAGTGCGGCAAAAAATAGAAAAAAAAAAAAAAAAAAAAAAACTCTTCTCATTACCTCGAGAAATACATCACCTTTAAAATGCATATCAATTTTTTTGTTTCGGATGATCCGGTAACGAGTTATAATGTTCACCGCAAAACCACTTTTTTTCAAGGCGCCTCTGGAGATTCAACGTCACCGGCTTATTTATGAATATTTTTCATTGAAAATTTTTTCTGAGATACTTCAATAGTTGTACAATAATATGTAATTCTATTTAATAAAATTATATTACTCATGTCGCCGCAAAAAAATCATAAAAATATGCTTTTTTTCGTCTTTAAAACCCTACCCCCCCTTAAAAAAATGTTTTTTCTTCTCCCGACGAGTCGGGTATCAAGAGATCACCCGGGGAGGGAGAGTCGGGGGTCAAAGAGATTACTTCGAGGATTGAAAAAATTTTTGAAAAAACGTCGTTCTCGATGAATATTTTCAACGATATTCATCAACATGTTAATTTTTTTTCTCGAACTATTCCCATCCCAGCCGCTTAATTTCGAACCTTCCGTATCGAAAATTTTTTAATAATTCTGATATACCAAGAGACATGGAAAGTTAAGAAAAAAGCAATAGCTATACGGAAATTGTCATTGGTTTTCGTATATCAACGGTTTTAACGTCGTAATTATTAAATAATTCATAAAACTAAAGAAGATGGAGAAAAAAAAAATTGAAAAAAATCGCAGCTGATATTTTCAGTAGTAAAAATAATATAAAAGAGATCGGGGAAAATGAAAATGAATCGGACCTGAATTTGCGTCAATTGGCATCGAATTGCCTCATATATAATTGATGCGATCGCTCGATTGCCTACCTGAGTGGGGCAAGCCATGAAGTTTTCGTGCAATCTACGAATCTTGTCGTACTTGACCTCGATTATCGAACCAAAATCCACCAGGACAACTTTGACATTTCGTGACTCCGTTACTTCGGTAATCATACCGCGATACCATTTGTCGTTGTCCTTATTGACGGCGCACGGTATTCCTGTAACGGACGATTTTCATTAGCGTTCGAGAACTTATTAAACGAGATTTATTTCGCAAATATTAATGTTATACCGATCTCCGGTACGTGAATAATTCCATCCTCAGATTTGGCTCTCTCCTTGTAATACGTCGTCATGTCGTGTATTACGTTATTGAGATGGCCCAAATTCTCTACCTGCGAATAAATTTGTGAAGTCTCAACAGTTTACCTTAAGGGAGAACACCACTGTGACCCTCTGTTTTTTTTCACATTTTTCAAGAATTTTTTTTTGTGGGAAAAAAAAGAGATATTCGAAAAATTTTGTTGGGTTTTGTTCCTTGTTTATTAATGTATCAAAAAACATTTTTTTCACACTTTTCACGCCGCATGGTGGCGCTGGGGAAGCTTTCGCGTCAGGTGCTGTCATTTCCGCGGCACGCAGCAGAACTCTCTTCAACGTCGATCTGAAAAAAAATACCGAGTGTTTTCGTTAATAATATGATATTTTGAAGAGAAGTACACAGGGATTTGGAAAAATATTGTTTTAAAAAAAATAGGCACGCCTTTGAAATTAACTTTAATTTCAAAGGCGTGCCTATTTTTTTTAAAACAATATTTTTCCAAATCCCTGTGTACTTCTCTTCAAAATATCATATTATTAACGAAAACACTCGGTATTTTTTTTCAGATCGACGTTGACGAGAGTTCTGCTGCGTGCCGCGGAAAAATATTGTTTTAAAAAAAATAGGCACGCCTTTGAAATTAACTTTAATTTCAAAGGCGTGCCTATTTTTTTTAAAACAATATTTTTCCAAATCCCTGTGTACTTCTCTTCAAAATATCATATTATTAACGAAAACACTCGGTATTTTTTTTCAGATCGACGTTGAAGAGAGTTCTGCTGCGTGCCGCGGAGATGACGCGAGAGCTTCCCCAGCGCCACCATGCGGCGTGAAAAATGTGAAGAAAATGTTTTTTGATACATTAATAAACAAGGAACAGAACCCAACAAAATTTTTCGAATATCTCTTTTTTTTCCCACAAAAAAAAATTCTTGAAAAATGTGAAAAAAAAACAGGGGGTCACAGTGGTGTTATTCCTTAAGGAGGTTCTACCAGAATCTCAAAAAAGTGTACGTTGAGTGTTTCTGTAAAATTTCAATAAGATTCACAATTTTGTTTTCGTGTTAAAAAAAAATAGTAAAGATACCCTCGAAATGCATAGAAGTTAGACTTTAGATTTATGCTATGAAATAATACGGAACCGTTACACACCCAACCGGACAAAATGAGAATCTAACTTTCGGGGAGCACAATTTTTAATCATTACAATTTTAGCAATGTATAATTGAGTTTCGAGAATCACTCACTTTGTGTATGTATAAAGAATCGATAGATTCAACATGAGCGATCGCCACGTTGTAGTAAATGTTGAGTGCCATATCTTCACGGTAGAATCTTCGAACGGCACGTGGACTCGCTCGCTGCAAAGATTTCATCAACGTGCGAGTAGACATATGACAATTTAACACAAACAAGAAGTTGCTAAAAGTTTTTTAAATACATTAATGGGATTTGCACTTTGCTCGCTCATATTCTCGTTCCCTTTTCTAAAATCTTGCCCGCCAGATACGATTTGGCTTTTTCATAGAGAAAGGTTTTGTCGACACGTAACACTTGAGGATTTTCGATTTTATAAAATTTTGAATTTTTCCGTAAAGTGTTTGAGATTGATAAAAATTTCAAAAAGTTTTGCAATCTTGAATTCATTTTACTGACGTGAACGGCATTGAACGATGACCGATATTAAATTTTGTTTTGTTTAAGGCAGAGCTCACCGTTGAGGTCCGTACGAGGAAAGGCACACGAGAAAAGGGTAAGTGTTGTCTATAAAACGAACGGCATGTGACAGTTCTGTTGTATTCGCGTAAAATTATTTTACGTTTACGTGTTAACGTCTGTATTCCACAGCATAAAATAATCGTTCAATTCGCATTATTAACCGGTACGCCTAGAATTAACAATCCGTTTTTTAGCGGCGAAATGGTTCGTCAATATGATTTATCGTTTGCCGGCGCGGCCTAATTTGCTAATCGCGCGAACTACCCTTAATCATTCTTTGAAGAACAACATTTGTTGACATAACGTGCCCTTTTCGCTGACGAACATTGAGTGCCATTTTTTCCCGCTCGTAAATGAAACCCTGACACGCCATTTACGTTACTGCTGCAAATACACTTCCTCTGACTATTGTCATACAAAATTTGTTGCAATACCACGGATTATGATGTTTTAAGAAAACTAGAATCGGTGTGCGCGCCGTGCGCGTTGCTTTTTTAGGTTAATTTCGTTGTCTACGATCGTGCGATCTGAAGTGTGCGCATGAACGAATCCCAACCACCACATCGTCAGCCAATCATAATGACGAGTTGGCTGGCTTTCAGAAATAAATCGCATTTCGAGATATCTCGAAATATTTCGAGATATACTTCGAGATAGATTCGTCTTCTTTCTAGTGGGGATTATTTCTCTCCGTGCATCCATGTTTAGTTTTCTGTAAGCTTACCGTGTACACATACACACACACACACACACGAGATTACACACACTCAGCCGTATTATTTCTTCAACCCCTTTTTCGTGACTCCGACACGATGTTTCGAAGAGTTTGAGCTGTGAGGAAGCGTTGAAACTTACGAGCAATTGGTGAGCGGTGTTGAAAGTACCGAAGCCCCCGAATATCAGAGAATCGCGAAGGGAAACGTTTCTGGTAACTTCCTTTCTCAAATATTCTTTGCTGAGATCCACGATATACGTCTGTCCTTTCATACTAACGACGTGCATCGTTACTGGTTCATGGGGCTGTCTGTAGATGCAAAATAATGTCAATGCCGATAAATTTTCTTATTGTATCGGGAGCAAAAGGTTTGCGGGGAGCGGGCGTCATTTGAAAATTAAAACGCCCGATATTAGACTCACTGATAATCGGCCATTGCTTTGCAAGCCTCTGCTGTCCATTTCCCACCTTTCGGTACGATGTCGTACAAAATGCAATGCATAGCGATCGATGGAATCGCTTTTAAGGTCAGCGAGATATCTCGTATTCGCTCTTTTGGCACTTCCCGCTCGGTCCAGCCGTTATCGACGTCAAACACTTCGTACGTGTCAAACTCATCGACGTTCGAGTTAATGGCGTTGATTTTTCCACGATACCATTTATCATTCGGCTCGTTTCTCACGACGTAAAGAGCATCTGAAAAATATCATTCGTTATTATCGCGCGTGATCTTCACGCGATTTAGTGCTAAGGAAATCCGTGGACCTTCGGCGCTTAAAAGGGGGGTAGGGTTTGAAAATTATTTCTTTTGCATTTTTTTTAAATTTTTTTTCTGAATGAACAATATGTCGAGAATACTGTGTATGAATTTTAAGTCAATCGGAGTAAAACTAACGGAGTTACAGCGTGTCAAACGACCGCCAAACTGATGAACTACGAATAACCCGAGCGAACGAAAAAGCTGCGCGTACAACAAAACAGGGTAGAATTCAACATAGACAAGAGCAAAAAGATGCATTGGATATGCTGAATGACAGCGTTTCACTGTATGGAGCTGGCATTGATGACTCTATGTAAGTATAAAAATTCATGTTCTTTTATTGATGGTTTATTTCGAATTTTCGCGTATAAAAAACTTTAAATCGATTTTCCCGAAAACGTCATTTTTTAAGTTTGTGAACATTAGAACTCAGAATCTACTGAACCGATCCTTTTGAAAATTTAAACATTACTTCTTCACATAAATCAACAGGTAATCAGGAGGTTTTTTTTTTTCAATTTTTTCAATTTTTTAATAACAAATTAAACGCGTTTCTTTGAGCTAAAATTGCGTTTTTCACTCCCAAGTGCTGCAAAAATAGAAAAAAAAATAAAAAATAAAACTCTTCCTGATTACCTCGAGAAATACATCACCTTTAAAATGCATATCAATTTTTTTGTTTCAGATGATCCGGTAACGAGTCATAATGTTCACCGCAAAACTACTTTTTTTCAAGGCGCCTCTGGAGATTCAACGTCACCGGCTTATTTATCAATATTTTTTATTGAAAATTTTTTCTGAGTTACTTTAATAGTTGTACAATAATATGAAATTCTATTTAATAAAATTATATTACTCACGTCGCCGCAAAAAAATCATAAAAATATGCTTTTTTTCGCCTTTAAACCCCCCCCCCCCTTAAGGGCAGTATTCATGTGTAGAGTGCTGTTTAGGAGTTTTTTTTTTTTCAAGATAAAATAAATTTAAAACTTTTGTAGGCTCTTTCCTAAATTTGTTTACACATATCAATTTATACTTTAAGGTAGTCTGGTAACTTAAGGCCTTACATACGTCGAGAATTTTCAAAAAGTCGATTTTTTTTTGTTTACAGATTATTATTCCTTATAGTCTTAGGCGTATTTCTGTGTAAGCTGATTGTAAAAATTCTCCATAGTTCAAAAGTTATTGTAGATAATGTGACTGCCCGACGAAAGGACAAAGGTCTGACGCGCGCCTACCTGAATTGAGTTGATTGAACAATTCGTCGATTAGAAAAAAATAAACAACAACAATTTTTTACTGACAAGGAAGACGTACAATATGAAGCTGGAATGGGAGATTAGACGTAAGTTAACTAAATAAATTTAAAAAATTCATAAAGTTCTTGCTCCAGCCGCACGCGACTTCGAGCGAAACGCGCTTGAAACTTTAAACGCGTTTTTCTCAAAACTACTTTTTCCGACACGGTCGGCATGATAATTCGTACGGTTTTTAATATTTTTTGATGATTTTTTCTTTTTAATATTCGGAATTGTTTTTTCTATAGTCTGTCGAGCCGGATTTTAAAAATTATAATTAGAAAATTTTATAAAAACAATTAAAGTGTGACTTTTTTGACACAAACTTAACATTTTTTTTTAAATTACCGTAAATTGTTTAATTTTTCGAATTTCAAAAATCCGGCTCGACAGACTATAACTACTACCTTATTTTACAAGAATTTCTTTACATTTTGCAGATCCGTCAACATTTGAGGAAGAAATACTGCCGACCGTGGAGCAACTTTTTTTTTACGGTGCTTTAAAAAATGTGATTTTTCATGTTGTCATTTTTGAAAAAAAAAATTGAAATAAATTTTTTTACAAACTTAACACAGTAATAAACAATGTGTAAGAATTTTTTTTATCAATTTCTATTTCTATCCCTCCTAAAAACAGTTTTTCTTTTTGGTACGTTTTCGGTACCGCTGGACGTATGTAAGGCCTTAAGCCGATTTTCATGTTTTTTTTGGAGGGCGTTTTTTTGTAGGAAAATAAAAATGAATCGTTTTGGATATTTAGGATGTTTTTATTTACATATTAAAGATACAAAAAAAAAATTTTTTGAAAAAGGTTAATAGTCTATTATTATTATTATTATTGTTCGAAATTGGCACCTCGAAAAAAAAAAGCGCGCGGCTGGCCCCGGTGATTTTGGCTCTTGATGTTATTTGAAATAAAAAATTCTTGATAATTCTTAATCTATAGACATGTCATTCTGGTCGGAACTACTGAAGTTAAATTTCTTTTTATTTTCCGATCCCTTCATTGCTAAAATAAAAGGACTTATTTTCCAAAGTCCGCCATTTTGTTATTTATCCATGAAATTTAACTTCAGTAGTTCCGACCAGAATGCCATGTCTATAGATTAAGAATTATCAAGAATTTTCGATTTCAGATAACATCAAGAGCCAAAATGACCGGGGCCACCCACGCGCTTTTTTTTCGAGGTGCCAACTTCGATCAATAATAATAATAATAATAATAATACTAATAAACTATTGAATTTTTTCAAAATTTTTTTTTTCTATCTTCAATATGTAAATAAAAACATCCTAAATATCCGAAACGATTCATTTTTATTTTCCTACAAAAAAACGCCCTCCAAAAAAGACATGAAAATCGTCTTAAGTTACCAGACTACTACCTTAAAAAGCTATTTAAATTTTGTCGAAGAAATGAACCTTCTTGAGGCATGATCTAAAAAGTTTTATCGGTAGACGAAGGGACAATTTAATATCGGTCAGGATAGTACTAAAGTGTAATACATGCGTTTGAAATTACATTTACCCCAGATAGGGAATTAACAATATTAATAAAACAATTGTTGACAAGTTCAGTAAATTGACGGAAAATAAAGTCTTCGTCTGAATGATGATAACAGGCTGGAATAATTTTCACGTTCGTTTTATTTTCCCCATCATTTTGTTGATTTTGAATTGCGGCCCCATCAGTGTGAGCGTTATAAAAACAAAAATTACTTACTTTGCTGCACCTCGCCCGGAAGTACCGCGCTCTCATTCGCCCAAGCCTCGAGCATCCGCTCCAGTTCGACGATTGTTCGTCGATTTCCCAATCGTCGAACGTAAAAGTTTGAAGGGTCTTCTACGTGACATATTTCCACTATACCGGCGCTACCTGACAACGAGTAGACAAGTTGAACGAACGAAATTCTTATTATTTACTAGAATTAGTGTCCGCGCTTTGCGCGCGGTTTTATAGATTAGGTTCGTCGTTTACGATCGTGCGTGAAGTATGCCCATGACCGAACTCCGAGCATGACATTAATAGCCAATTATAATGACGTGTTAGCAGGCATCAGAAATAAATCGCATTTCGAGATATTTCGTGACATGTCTTTTTTTTTATAGGGAGAATTGAAACGTTGTGAGGGAAAATTATTGTATGGAATGATTGTATGGACCTTTAGTCAGAGCTCGGCTCTCGGAGCGTCGGGGACACAATGATTGGCACGGCGAAGTCCGTGACATTGTTGACGTTTCCGAAAAAAGCGACTCGTTCATATAACCTGCAGAAATAATAATCATTCATTGTACATTGCAATATTCATTTTCTATTAATTAACACAATGACAGAGATTAAAGTTAACCGTTACTGCCTGATTCTTCCGCATTGAGAGGCTCAAGCTCGTAATTCTCTGGCAGTGTTCCTTTCGAAAGCAGATTGTAACCAGGCATTTCTGGTATCTCGAGCTTGCAGTGATTCTCGAG
Organism: Oxytorus armatus; assembly: GCA_958009045.1. Taxonomy (NCBI): domain Eukaryota; kingdom Metazoa; phylum Arthropoda; class Insecta; order Hymenoptera; family Ichneumonidae; genus Oxytorus; species Oxytorus armatus. The sequence goes on along the minus strand of OY253747.1, from coordinate 2,182,164 downwards.
CACCGAGACGATTGACGGATCGGGTGAGAATCTGTGAGGAGAAAAACAATTGCAAATTAACGATCCGACTTCGTACAGTAGGAGATTGGGAAAAAAGTTGCAAGTTAAAATTTGCACGTTGCTTCCTTGAAATTTCACACAACGCTCAAGGTAGTAATCTGGTAACTTAAGCCGATTTTCATGTCTTTTTTCGAGGGCGTTTTTTTGTAGGAAAATAAAGATGAATCGTTTTGGATATTTAGGATGTTTTTATGTACGTATTGAAGATACAAAAAAAAATTTTTTTGAAAAAATTTAATAGTTTATTATTATTATTATTATTATTGATCGAAGTTGGCAACTCGAAGTTGGCAGTCCGAGTCCTAACTTTTTTTCTACCGGACCGATTGCTTTCAAATTTTGACAGGCTACTCTACACACTTATAGTTCTCGTCGGAACTACCGAGAAATTTTTTCACCCCTAACTTTTTATTTTACAAACCCTTCTTCGCTAAAATAAAAGGACTTTTTTTTTCCAAAGTCCGCCATTTTGTTATTTATCCATGAAATTTAACTTTAGCAGTTCCGACCAGAATGACATGTCTGTAGATTAAGAATTATTAAGAATTTTTTATTTCAGATAACATCAAGAGCCAAAACCACCGGGGCCACCCACGAGTTTTTTTTTCGAGGTGCCAACTTCGATCAACAATAATAATAATAATAAACTATTAAATTTTTTCAACAAAATTTTTTTTTGTATCTTTAATATGTAAATAAAACATTCTAAATATCCAAAACGATTCATTTTTATTTTCCTACAAAAAAACGCCCTCCAAAAAAGACATGAAAATCGGCTTGACGGAAAACACCACTGTGACCCCCTGTTTTTTTTCACATTTTTCAAGAATTTTTTTTTGTGGGAAAAAAAAGACATATTCGAAAAATTTGTTTGCGTTTTGTTCCTTGTTTATTAATGTATCAAAAAACATTTTTTTCACATTTTTCACGCCGCATGGTGGCGCTGGGGAAGCTTTCGCGTCAGGTGCTGTCATTTCCGCGGCACGCAGCAGAACTCTCTTGAACGTCGATCTGAAAAAAAATACCGAGTGTTTTCGTTAATAATATGATATTTTGAAGAGAAGTACACAGGGATTTGGAAAAATATTGTTTTAAAAAAAAATAGGCACGCCTTTGAAAGTAACTTTAATTTTGAAATTAACTTGAAATTAACTTTAATTAACTTTAATTTTAGAACAATATTTTTCCAAATCCCTGTGTACTTCTCTTCAAAATATCATATTATTAACGAAAACACTCGGTATTTTTTTTTACATCGACGTTGAAGAGAGTTCTGCTGCGTGCCGCGGAAATGACAGCACCTGACGCGAGAGCTTCCCCAGCGCCACCATGCGGCGTGAAAAATGTGAAAAAAATGTTTTTTGATCGTTTCACGCCGTTGAAATTAAAGTTAATTTCAAAGGCGTGCCTATTTTTTTAAAAACAATATTTTTCCAAATCCCTATGTACTTCTCTTCAAAATATCATATTATTAAGGAAGACACTCGGTATTTTTTTTCAGATCGACGTTGAAGAGAGTTCTGCTGCGTGCCGCGGAGATGACAGCACCCGACGCGAGAGCTTCCCCAGCGCCACCATGCGGCGTGAAAAATGTGAAAAAAATGTTTTTTGATACATTAATAAACAAGGAACAAAACCCAAAAAAATTTTTCGAATATCTCTTTTTTTCCCCCACAAAAAAAAATTCTTGAAAAATGTGAAAATAAACAGGGGGTCACAGTGGTGTTCACCCTTAAATTTTCAGGTTTTCTCGAAAATTGGTGTGGTAATAATCTAAACAAATCATGAGGGACGTTATCGATTTAAACAAAATTTACACAGTAAGTTTATCGATAGAAAGTAGAACTTTTTAGATTATTTCGGTTACGTCCGTAGCTTTCACTTAGGTAATACAACTGACTCCGAAATAAAGAAAAACAAAACTGACAATCATCTCCGAACAAAGCGATTTTTAGGCGGAAAACCACGCGAAACTATATTTCTGTCTAAAATCTAATCCTTGAGGGCGTACGATGAATTTTTCTTTTTTTTTTAACAATGCCCCAATACTTCGTTTTGATATCAGACAAAATCTAAACATGCATTATCTTGATAACACGTGATTAGGATTGTCCGTGCTCGGTGATTTTTTATCATCAGCCGATGACTGGTCATTTTTTGTTTTAGCCGTTACTTTTGGTCTTCGGATAATTTAAGATCGATTATTGGTTGAAACGAGGTGTCGATGATTAAAAAAAATCGATAAGTCGATATTCGATTAACATCTTGTTAGTTCGAGCTCGATGAAAGGAAAAGAGATATTTTTAAACGACGAATGAGACACACTCTATATCCTCGGCGTCCAGAGTGCGATCTTGAACTAGGTGACAGGGTGCATCTGCCAGTCTCTCCAATTTCCGAATAACGTCTGGCAGGTTTATTCGGCCAATAATGTCCATCGCATTTGCATCCATCTGTAAAGAAAGGGTTAAATTATTGTCGACTGGTTCTACGGGATCTTATCGCTCGATGAAAATCTCTTCCGGGTCTAGATGTCACAATAATTGTCTTTGTCTTCGATTTCGTCATAATTAATATCAATGATATTAATTTCGTTTTAGTTAATTAACAATAATACCCAAATTATCGGGCTACCCATAGAATCAAAGATATCAAAGTTTGCACCTGAACAACGAATTCCAAGCACGATATCAACAGCTAATCATAACGATGAGTTCGCCGGCTTCAGAAATAAATCGCATTTCGAGATATTTCGTGACATGTCTTTTTTTTATAAGAGGGGGGATATTCTATTCTATTGTATCAAGTGGCGTATTTCAGAAAAGCTAAATTCCGTTTGCAGAAAAGTGAAAATCTTACCAGTAGCGCAGATTGCAATTGATCCTCCAGAAACTTAAGATAACGTTGAATATCATTGAGATTCTTGATCGAAGAATCGCGTTGCTCGTGTAATTTGTCGATCAATCGTTTCTCGGTGTTTTGTAGTACGCCGTGAAGGTGCGCAAAGTGTTTGTTTATGGCGATCTCGGCGTCCTCACTATTTTGCAATTGCTCCGGAAAGACCAGGAATTTTTTGATTTTCTGAAACACAAAAAAAGAAAAGAAAATATCGTTAAGACGCAAAGCTAACATTTAATACGCGTATGTAAAGTTAAAACCCCATTCAATTTTGATTCTCTCATTGCAAACGAAGTGTGTTAACAGAGAAAGTATTGGAATCTGAAAAAAGAAAAAAAAAATCGACGTTGTCAGATTATGGTGTAAATATATGTTTAACGTGTCCTAGAATACAAAAAAAAAAGCATTTTCTCTCTTCCGGCTGTCCGTTTGTATCGTCTGAAAGCAGGATAAACTTTTTGAAGGGACTGCGGGCAATCGGGGTACAATGAACCGTTGGCCTGAGGCGCAAGCAGGGGCTGAAACGAGCGTACTGCACCTCGAGAGCTTTATTATTGTTATTATTAAGGGCTCACATACCCCTGTGCGCGCTGAAAACCGAGCAAATTTGAAAAAATTATTATGAAGGTTCTATGGTGAAAAAAAAATTAAATTGTTGTTATCACATTTTACATTAACTTTTCAACTATAAGGAAAAAAATAAAAAATTTTTTTTAAACAATATTAATATTATTTTTTACGTGTTTTTCTCGAAACTATGTTTTTGGACAGTGTCAGCACGATAAGTCAGTCAATTGTTAATATTTTTTAACTTTTTTTTTTTTAATTCTTGATAATTATTTTCTCTATAGTCTAAGGAGAGGTTGTTTTAATTTTTTGGTTGGACAATTTCTTGTAAATTATTAAACACTAATTTTTTTAAAAAATTGCATACTAAAGTTCGAGATACTGTAATTTTTTTATTTTTTGGAAAATAAAATCCCTCCGGCAGACTACTACTACTACATTACTTTACTTAGTTCTTTTTAATTTTTGAAAATTGGATAATATTTGGTGAAGTTATGATGTCGACAAGGAGGCGTCATGATTTTCATCAGTAGTCCATTTATATCCGTAAAAAATAATGTTAATATTGAAAAAGAAAATTTTTTAAATTTATTTACTTATGGTCGGAAAGTTAATAAAGAATGTGAAATCAACAATTCAATTTTTTATTTCATCATAATGAGATTTATAATAATTTTTCAAAAATACTCGGTTTTCAGGGCGCGCAGGGGTATGTGAGCCCTCAATGATTTTTATCAATTTTATATCGTACATAGGAGAGAAAAAAAGAAGGATAAAGGTTCTAGCTCTTGGAAGCTCTCGTTGATACGGTCTTCGGTAGATTCGCGATACGCGAATGGTTCGTTTGCATTACAACGATCGGATAAACAATCGTTATCCCCTCTCCCAACAAATCCGTTATTTTCAATGCTACGGAACTCTACACATCCGACACGATACTTTCATTTGAAAATTCGTTATAATCATTGTAAATGATTATAAATAATCGTTATCGTTGTTACACGTTTAAGGTAGTAGTCTGGTAACGTAAGGGATAACACCACTGTGACCCCCTGTTTTTTTAACATTTTTCAAGAATTTTTTTTTGTGGGAAAAAAAGTGATATTCGAAAAATTTGTTAGGGTTTTGTTCCTTGTTTATTAATGTATCAAAAAACATTTTTTTCACATTTTTCACGCCGCATGGTGGCGATGGGGAAGCTCTTGCGTCAGGTGCTGTCATCTCCGCGGCACGCAGCAGAACTCTCTTCAACGTCGATCTGAAAGAAAATACCGAGTGTTTTCGTTAATAATATGATACTTTGAAGAGAAGTACATAGGATTTTTTCGATATCTCAATAATTATAAAAGTTATAGCCTATTTTCGACGAGAAATTTTGCTCATTTAATTTCAAAGGCGTGCCTATTTTTTTTAAAACAATATTTTTCCAAATCCCTATGTACTTCTCTTCAAAATATCATATTATTAACGAAAACACTCGGTATTTTTTTTCAGATCGACGTTGATGAGAGTTCTGCTGCGTGCCGCGGAGATGACAGCACCTGACGCGAGAGCTTCCCCAGCGCCACCATGCGGCGTGAAAAATGTGAAAAAAATGTTTTTTGATACATTAATAAACAAGGAACAAAACCCAAACAAATTTTTCGAATATCTCTTTTTTTTCCCACAAAAAAAAATTCTCGAAAAATGTGAAAAAAAACAGGGGGTCACAGTGGTGTTATCCCTTACTCCGATTTTCATGTCTTTTTTGGAGGGCGTTTTTTTTGTAGAAAAATTAAAATGAATCGTTTTGGATATTTAGGCTGTTTTTATTTACATATTAAAGATACGAAAAAAAAATTTTTTGAACAAATTTAATAGTTCATTATTATTATTATCATTGATCGAAGTTGGCACCTCGAAAAAAAGTGCGTGGGTGTGGCCCCGGTGATTTTGGCTCTTGATGTTATCTGAAATAAAAAATTCTTGATAATTCTTAATCTATAGACATGTGATTCTGGTCGGAACTACCGAAGTTAAATTTCATGCATAAATAACAAAATGGCGGACTTTGGAAAAAAGTTTTTTTTTCTCCAAAGTCCGTCATTCTGTTATTTATCCATGAAATTTAACTTCAGTAGTTCCGACCAGAATGACATGTCTATAGATTAAGAATTATCAAGAATTTTCGATTTCAGATAACATCAAGAGCCGGAACTACTGAAGTTAAATTTCATGGATAAATAACAAAATGACGGACTATGGAAAAAAAAAACTTTTTTCCAAAGTCCGCCATTTTGTTATTTATCCATGAAATTTAACTTCAGTAGTTCCGACCAGAATGACACGTCTATAGATTAAGAATTATCAAGAATTTTTTATTTCAGATAACATCAAGAGCCAAAATCACCGGGGCCACCCACGCGCTTTTTTTTCTTCGAGGTGCCAACTTCGATCAATAATAATAATAATAATAAACTATAAAATTTGTTCAAAAAAATTTTTTTGTATCTTTAATATGTAACTAAAAACATTCTAAATATCGGAAACGATTCATTTTTATTTTCCTACAGAAAAACGCCCTCCAAAAAAGACATGAAAATCGGCTTAAGTTACCAGACAACTACCTTAAATCGTGACGATAGTGCCGCGTGGGTACGTTTACCATATTTTGCGTTTGAAGGGAACACACACTCATTGTGACGGGCGCGATACACGAGGTGAGAGGCCGTGGTGTCCCCCGAGCGAGGTAAACGGGGACAGGCAGTAGAAGCCTCTCTCATCCTTCACAGTGGCAGCCAAAGTGAAACGGCGGGGATGGGTCCGCGGGACGAGAGTGGGATCGGAAACTTGGGCCCGCAAGGAGAGTAAAAGTGAGTCAAAGTGGGGTAAGAGAGCGTTCGTTCGTTGTGTGGTGTGCCTTGTTGCGGCACAGCTAGTCAGGCCAAAAGACAGTCGCGCGGATTCTCTTGATTGCCCCGGCACAAAATCCATGGCAGGGATACAACAACGAAACGGTACGAAGGCAATGGTGGCAGGAGGAAGGCCTTCGTGTACCGGCGTTGAACGTACAGTAAGAACCGTACCATGCTCAGTCTTTCTCGTTACAACGAGCCGGTATCACGCGTTAACTCCTCGGTTCCTCTCGAACAACCGTTCAACGTGTTTTCTTCTCTTTTCCACCATTTTCATCTTAGTTGAACCGGCCCGGACGCGATTATTCAACGCACGACGTGATTGTCAACGACAATAACATGTTCGGACGAACTCAATGCTGCTAGGATATAGTTTGCAGCAATTAGTTACTTGACAATCTGAGGATTTGTTCTTTACGATCGTTGATGATTCACATTTTTATGCCGAAAGATTGGATAGTAAAAACGAGTGATTTTGTTTGAGAGAGATATTCGACGAGATGCAGGCGAGGTTTCTTCACTCGATGCTCGTGATAGTGAGCGCGAAGATACTGTTGCCATTTGCTGGTGAGTACACCTAGGACCACAATTTCAAGGATAAATCACCGTTCTTTTCGTCACGCCTGTTCATCGTGGTCTCTACGTCACCGCTGCCAGGACTATAGCACATCTTAAGGCTGTAGTCTGGTCTAGAGCGAGATTTTTGACGTCATTTCTAATGTGCAATAACGTTTAAACCGTTGAAGTTGTCTTGATGAAAATTTACACGTGCATTTATTGATCCTTAGAGAATACTTGTACATAAAAAAAAAAAATTATTTTAAATATTTTCATGTAGTTCTTTGCCTTGTTGCAACGTAGTGCATCCGCCCATTCTGGACGACGTTTCATGCATCTGAAAAAAAAATATATATATATATTCTCAATCTGTATGAGTATTCTGAGCACTGGTAGCAGAATTTATACTTAAAAAATTGTTTTATTGAGTCGAACAATAATTTTGCCGACATTTTACAACTCGTCGAATAATGAAATATCATTAATGTAAGTTCGACAGGCCGCCAATTTGTCAAAAATTTTTTTTAAGTACCAATTCTGCTATCAGTGCTCAGAATACTCATACAGATTGAGAATATATATTATATTTTTTTTTTCAGACGCATACAACATCGTCCAGAGTGGGCGCCGATTTCGGCGCACAATGTTGCAACAAGGCAAATAACTGCATGAAAATATTTAAAATAATTTTTTTTTTTCAATGTACAAGTATTCTGTAAGGATCAATAAATGCACGTGTAAATTTTCATAAAGACAACTTCAACGGTTTAAACGTTATTGCACGTTAGAAATGACGTCAAAAATCTCGCTCTAGACCAGACTACGGCCTCAAGGGATGACACACCGTTATAGCGGCAGAGAAAGAGGCCTAACTTTGACAATTTATTTTGGGAGTATGAAAGAAGGAATGGGATTTTTTTTCAGAGGGTTTGTTTAACACATATTGAAGTGTGAAAAAATAATTTTTTATTATCGTTTTGTTACAAAATGGAGGCGACAGAGCCCATCTTGAAAGGCTCCGCCGCTCACCCAGCCTACTTGATTCCGCTCGCTCTCTTCAACTCTTGTACACGGCGGCGGCGGCGAAATATTTATATAACTAGCTGACCCGACAGACGTTGTCCTGTCTGAGCTATGAATATTCAATTCGAACTGGAATAAATAATTTTAAACAAAATTATTTCAAAAACATAGTGTTTATTGTAACTGAAAATAAAAAATTTACTCCCTTAGTGTTTCTGTATAAGCATGTATACCACGTGTTGGTCTATCGAAACATACCAAAAATCGATATTAAATTAAACTTTTAATATAAGCCGTGATTGCGGTGAACTAATTGCGATGAACAAACACTTCTCAAAAAACTCACTCAACAAACTCAAAACTGGATAAACGTTCAGATCGAATGGATCGTGCACTAAGAAATGAATAAATGAATTTTTTTATCGATAGATGCCGACCGATGGCATCTATTAAGGTAGTTCTAACACAAATGAAGAAGTAATGCAAATTTAATGAGTTTTTGGGAAAACCTAGAAAGAGTACTGAAGAATACTTGTGCGAAATTTGAGACTGTTTCACCGTACCGTTTTCAAGATATCGTTTATCAAAAATTGCAAAATTTGCATACGAACGTATACCTATACCGTACGAAATGAGCACTTTCCGGATATTCAGTCACCAAAATGTACGAAGGAGTAATGAAAAATTCTTGAAATTTGGCACGAAAGTAGTTTAGTAGATGAAGAATAACATATAGTTTACAGTAAATTTTCGACCATACAGTAAAAAAGTATGGATTATTGAAAAAATATTGTTTTGAGGCTAGAAGAACTCGTGAGCATGACAACGTCGCTGCGCGACGTGGCTGCCCGCCTCACGCACCGCTCCTTCTATCCCCTCCTATTTCTTGTGTTAGAACTACCTTAAATCACATTTGCTTCGCGGGAACTGTCAAACGCGCGAAGGTTAAATAGTCGTTAAGTTTTCTGATATTTTACAATTTTCTGCGCAATTTTCTTAATTTTTCTTCCCGTAAGAACCTTCTACACGGTATTAGAAAACTTGAAAAAAAAAAGATGAACGAAATCGGTAAAGTCGTTCTCAAGTTATGGCGTGACCAAGGGAAATAGGGATTCGTTTTTATATATATAGATTAGGACGATTTTTTTTCTCGACTATTTTTTTTTTCAGTCCCCACCCGAAATTTTGTTGGATATGTCGAAAAAGAAATTCCCTGAAGGTTACAGCCCTTAATATTAATTCTAAGTACTTTCCCAGAGCGTGAGAAGATTTTCCATCTAAAATACACGTAAATCGATTTTTTTTTTGTTTTTTTTTTTCAAATTTCTATAACTCAGCTGCATTTTATGCTATCATATTGTTCTTGGTTTCGATTTACTCGGAATAAAACAATCTAAAAAAGTGCCTTTTGCGGCGAAAGTGTAAATTGTATTGATGATTTGATACGGGTCACTGAAGTTGATGTTTACCCAAAATCCTCGTTTTTTTGCTGTTATCTCCGAAACAATTAACTTTACGAAAAAATTGTAAACGAAAAATTTGTTGGAAATTTAATTTCCTATAAAAAAAAAGGTCCTATCGATCCAATTGCTTAGATTAATATTTCTCGAAATATTGCACTTTTTTCATTTTTTATTTTTTTTATTATTTAATATTTCATCTATATAAATAAAAATCAATTGCCGCATGTATGATGGATCATCACTTCCGCATTGGACATCAGACTGGTGGCATTTTTTTCAAAGAAATAAACCACGAAATAACATATCGCTTTCAATTAAATTCTTTTTCGCAAAATATCAACATTCAATGCGGAATTTGTTGTTGTTATGAAAACAGAACTTCCAAACTGACCGTCACATTTTTTTTATTGAGATTTTTATATATTATTTCCATATTTTTCATATTTTCATATTTTTCAAATTTCCGACTTTTCAGGTCAAAAAATTTCTTTTATACAAACCTTGTTCTGAATATTACGAACACGACAAAAAAAAAATCAGCCAAATCGGTTGAGCCGTTCTCAAGTGATGATCCGTCATACGTGCGGCAATTGATTTTTATTTATATAGAAGATATATAGAGATATTTACTATTGGCTATGGGACTACATAAGAGTTTTTTTTTAATTAATTTTTGTAGAAATGGTGCACTTTCGAAAGAATGAATCAATTTTTTGCCAAAAAAAAGGAGTAAATTGTAAAAAAAAAAAAGTTTACATTCATTAAAAAAAACGGGAATGTACTCCGACAGAGAATGTAATTGTGAAGCTACTGTCAAAATTTCAAATCGATCCGTGCAACGGTGTTCACGTCCTCCCAGTTTGAAAAAGACCATTTTCAAGATGGACTCTGACGCCGCCATTTTGTATTAAAATGATGATAAATTTTTTTTTTTTCATACTTCAATATGTGTTAAATAAACTAACTGAAAAGGAAACCTATTTATTTTTTCATACTCCCAAAATAAATCATCAAAGTTAGGCGCTTTTTTCTGCCGCTATAATGGTGTTATCCCTTAAGTCCGTCGTCTGGTCTAGAGCGAGATTTTTGACGTCATTTCTAATGTGCAATAACGTTTAAACCGTTGATGTTGTCTTGATTTTCATGTAGTTTTTTGCCTTGTTGCAACGTGGTGCGCCGAAATCGGCGCCCACTCTGAACGATGTTGTATGCATCTGAAAAAAAGAAAATATATATATTCTCAATCTGTATGAGTATTCTGAGCACTGGTGGCAAAATTGGTACTTGAAAAAATGTTATTACATTATTTTATTACATTTTATAACTCGTCGAATACCCGAAAATGTATGAAATATCAATAATGAAAGTTCAACAGGCCGCTATTTTGTCAAAAATTTTTTTTAAGTACCAATTCTGCTACCAGTGCTCAGAATACTCATACAGATTGAGAATATATATATTTTCTTTTTTTCAGATGCATCCAACGTCGTCCAGAGTGGGCGCCGATTTCGACGCACCATGTTGCAACAAGGCAAAAAACTACATGAAAATATTTAAAATAATTTTTTTTTTAAGTGTACAAGTATTCTCTAAGGATCAATAAATGCACGTGTAAATTTTCATCAAGACAACTTTAACGGTTTAAACGTTATTGCACATTGGAAATGACGTCAAAAATCTCGCTCTAGACCAGACAACGGCCTTAAAATCTTTTGTATCAGGGAAAGCAAGGCATAGTAGAGGATCCGCATTAAAATCGACCTTCACCCATCGCGTAATTGGATGAAACTTTTTTATATCAAATTTAGTATGTTAGAGAATATATCGCAGAGTTGGTTGCCAACAAAATCCAGGGATAACATTGATTAATTAATAATTCAATTATGAGTTTTTATTCAACATTGCAGTCATAAGCTTAACGAAGAAATTTAATATCAACCGAAAGTATAAAGCCTATAGAATATGCAAACGTTGGGTTGTCTTTTTTTTTTCCTAGTCTAACTACTGGGTTGTCAGGTATGAGCAGGTAACTCGAAACTAACTATCTTCAACCATTTGTTTACTAAATAAATCTTATATCAAAATAAGCGCTGTTTCATTGCAAACACGATGATATAGGGTTGTCTGCAAAAAATCTGGGTTGAATGACGGTTGTCGAGTTTTGACAAGTGAAATTTTTATAGTTAGAAGATAGTTAGTTTCGACTTACCTGTTTATACCTGACAACCCAGTAGTTAGACCAGGAAAAAAATAGACAACCCAACGTTTGCATATTCTATAGGCTTCATACTTCGGTTGGTATTAAATTTATTCGTTAAACTGATGGGTGAATAAAAACTCAGATTTGAATTGTTAAGGCCTTACATACGTCCAGCGGTACCGAAAACGTACCAAAAGAAAAACTGTTTTTAGGAGGGATAGAAATAGAAATTGATAAAAAAATTCTTACACATTGTTTATTACTGTGTTAAGTTTGTAAAAAAATTTATTTCAATTTTTTTTTTCAAAAATTACAACATGAAAAATCACATTTTTTGAAGCACTGTAAAAAAAAAGTTGCTCCACGGTCGGCAGTATTTCTTCCTCAAATGTTGACGGATCTGCAAAATGTAAAGAAATTCTTGTAAAATAAGGTAGTAGTTATAGTCTGTCGAGCCGGATTTTTGAAATTCGAAAAATTAAACAATTTACGGTAATTTAAAAAAAAATGTTAAGTTTGTGTCAAAAAAGTCGCACTTTAATTGTTTTTATAAAATTTTCTAATTATAATTTTAAAAATCCGGCTCGACAGACTATAGAAAAAACAATTCCGAATATTAAAAAAAAAAATCATCAAAAAATATTAAAAACCGTACGAGTTATCATGCCGACCGTGTGAGAAAAAGTAGTTTTGAGAAAAACGCGTTTAAAGTTTCAAGCGCGTTTCGCTCGAAGTCGCGCGCGGCTGGAGCAAGAACTTTATGAATTTTTTAAATTTATTTAGTTAACTCACGTCTAATCTCCCATTCCAGCTTCATATTGTACGCCTTCCTTGTCAGTAAAAAATTGTTGTTGTTTATTTTTTTCTAATCGACGAATTGTTCTGGCCTCTTTTGTTGCTTTGGTCGCGCGTCAGACCTTTGTCCTTTCGTCGGGCAGTCACATTATCTACAATAACTTTTGAACTATGGGGAATTTTTACAATCAGCTTACACAGAAATACGCCTAAGACTATAAGGAATAATAATCTGTAAACAAAAAAAATCGATTTTTTGAAAATTCTCGACGTATGTAAGGCCTTATTTAATCATACTTATCCCAGGAATTTGTCAGGCAACCCACTCACGACATGTTTTCTAACATACTAAATTTGACATATAAGCTTTTCAACCAATTACGCGATGGGTGAAGTTCGACCCTAATTCGGATCTTAGACTAGCGTTACTTCGTAAGCTGTAAAAAAAATTTGCCGATAACAGAAATACAGAAATTCGCTGTTAGGTGAATGCCAGTTAGTTTCCTGCACAGTACTACGATTAATATTGGTGTGGGGTACTATTGAAGGGTATCAGACAGCAAAAAGCCGTGTATAATACCCGTTTATCCGCGGTAAATTAGCCGCGAGCCCACCTGTCTCTCGTCCCGAAGACGAAACGTTTTTAGAAGCAATCGGGGAATCCGATAGAGAAACCCGTAGCATGGGGTGGTGTTAATTATGCCGAGGCAAAGGTCCCGACATAGTCAAAGGGGGATTTGCCCATCCCTCTGTGCCTCGATATTTCAGTATCATCCTCCGTTCCACCGTCCCGGCTCCCATCTACCTTTTGGTTGTCTTGAGGAGGTAGAACGTTGTGCGATAAAGCAGCGTACACGTAACGGGTACCCGACACAAAATGAAGAAAGGGAAGAAGGAACTCGTGACGTGTATAGCTGATAAAGGGGTTCGGTTCCTCGGCTGTTAGTAGCGACTGGGGATGATCTTCCGCTTCGACACGATCATCCCTCGTGGAGATTCTCACAGGATTCTCTATCCTGTAGCCGGATATAATCCCTCTCTCGCCACCCCTAGTCTCTCTTTATCTCTACCTCTTTAACAGGGCTAACAGAGACGGAAGTGCGTTCTCACAGTCAGGGAGAATTGGCTGAGAATGGCACGCTGTTATATCTCATTGAATATCAGCGATTGTAGGATCGCAGTGGTAGTAGGAAAACAGGACAGGGATATATATACGCCGTTTACGCCATAGGAATCCAGCGCAACCGGGAATGGATCATCGCGCTCTACGGGTCTTTGATCCTCTCACTGCATCGGCGAATCCCTTCATCGCTTCGAGTTAATTGAATACCACCGAGCTGCGTGAACGTACTGAACTATCCTCGTTGCTTAGCGAATCTCTGCAATGCTATTGGATACGAGATCATTCACAGTCCCGAGTCTGCTTCGGGGATTATAGTCAGTTGTATCAGAACGTTTGGACTCGTTCGTTCTACCGTAATCGATGGTTTATCGCGGATCAGTCCAATTATATCGGTCAGCAGGTGGAATATTGCTCACGCGGTAATTGTCATAAGCTGCTCGAAACAGTGGTTTCATACGGATAACGGGTTTCCTTTATCAAAATGTACCATTAATTCTTGAATGACAATCAATTTTATCACGTTACGATAAATTGTCAATGTGTTTTGTATGGAAAAGATAATGGAATACGTTTGATGGTAACCAGGATAGTTTGATCTTTGAAGGATAAGCCTCCTATTGGTTGGTCGAAATTGGTCATAGTCTAATGGAAAAGCAAAATGTACTATTGAGGACTCAATGACAGTCAATGGAAAAGACTGGTTACCATACACTTCCATGCAAATTGTATGGGAAAGTCGAGGGGAAATTTTTAAGGACTTACATACGTCCAGCGGTACCGAAAACGTACCAAAAGAAAAACTGCTTTTAGGAGGGATAGAAATAGAAATTGATAAAAAAATTCTTACACATTGTTTATTACTGTGTTAAGTTTGTTAAAAAATTTATTTCAATTTTTTTTTTCAAAAATTACAACATGAAAAATCACATTTTTTGAAGCACTGTAAAAAAAAAGTTGCTCCACGGTCGGCAGTATTTCTTCCTCAAATATTGACGGATCTGCAAAATGTAAAGAAATTCTTGTAAAATAAGGTAGTAGTTATAGTCTGTCGAGCCGGATTTTTGAAATTCGAAAAATTAAACAATTTACGGTAATTTAAAAAAAAATCGTTAAGTTTGTGTCAAAAAAGTCACACTTTAATTGTTTTTATAAAATTTTCTAATTATAATTTTAAAAATCCGGCTCGACAGACTACAGAAAAAACAATTCCGAATATTTAAAAAAAAAATCATCAAAAAATATTAAAAACCGTACGAGTTATCATGCCGACCGTGTCAGAAAAAGTAGTTTTGAGAAAAACGCGTTTAAAGTTTCAAGCGCGTTTCGCTCGAAGTCGCGCGCGGTTCGAGCAAGAACTTTATAAATTTTTTAAATTTATTTAGTTAACTTACGTCTAATCTCCCATTCCAGCTTCATATTGTACACCTTCCTTGTCAGTAAAAAATTGTTGTTGTTTATTTTTTTCTAATCGACGAATTGTTCTGGCCTCTTTTGTTGCTTTGGTAGCGTTGATTCGAGCGTGTTTCACATTATCAGGCAGTCACATTATCTACAATAACTTTTGAACTATGGGGAATTTTTACAATCAGCTTACACAGAAATACGCCTAAGTCTATAAGGAATAATAATCTGTAAACAAAAAAAATCGATTTTTTGAAAATTCTCGACGTATGTAAGGCCTTAATGGCAGCAAGCCGAATGGAAAGTCAATGGCAAGCTCCAATGGCAATTTCTTTCCATAGAAACTGGATGGAAAGTCAACGGCAAGCTCGGATGGCAATTAATTTCCATAGAAACTGAATAGCAAGGCAATGGCAAGCTCGTATGGGAATTTACTTTCCATAGAAACCGAATGGAAAGTCAATGACAAGCTCGAATGGCAATTACTTTCCATAGAAACTGAATGGAAATGCCAATGGATTTGGAAGGCTAAAATTCGTATTGCATTTCTTGCACCATTGGCTAACGTCGAACAGTGCAATGACCATTCATTTTCTCATAGGCACAAGCAATGGCAATGCCCATTTGCTTTCTGAGCAGACTTTTTGTCTTTAAGAAAAATGCCAAGGCATTTTTGCCAAGGATACAATTTTACGTATAAGGTATCATACCGTTTCACGTAGCATACGTAGCTAATCGGGATACTACCTGGGATCCAGCTAGAAGCCTAGAAGGAAATTCTTTGTTGAAATCCTGAAAAATTATCGGTGGTTAACGGGTTTCCTTTATCAAAATGTACCATTAATTCTTGAATGACAATCAATTTTACCACGTTACGATAAATTGTCAATGTGTTTTGTATGGAAAAGATAATGGAATACGTTTGATGGTGACCAGGATAGTTTGATCTTTGAAGGATAAGCCTCCTATTGGTTGGTCGAAAATGGTCATAGTCTAATGGAAAAGCAAAATGTGCCATTGAGGATTCAATGACAGTCAATGGAAAAGACTGGTTACCATACACTTCCATGCAAATTGTATGGGAAAGTCGAGGGAAAAATTTTCAATGGCAGCAAGCCGAATGGAAAGTCAATGGCAAGCTCGAATGGTAATTTCTTTCCATAGAAACTGGATGGAAAGTCAACGGCAAGCTCGGATGCCAATTCATTTCCATAGAAACTGAATAGCAAGGCAATGGCAAGCTCGTATGGGAATTTACTTTCCATAGAAACCGAATGGAAAGTCAATGACAAGCTCGAATGGCAATTACTTTCCATAGAAACTGAATGGAAATGCCAATGGATTTGGAAGGCTAAAATTCGTATTGCATTTCTTGCACCATTGGCTAACGTCGAACAGTGCAATGACCATTCATTTTCTCATAGGCACAAGCAATGGCAATGCCCATTTGCTTTCTGAGCAGACTTTTTGTCTTTAAGAAAAATGCCAAGGCATTTTTGCCAAGGATACAATTTTACGTATAAGGTATCATACCGTTTCACGTAGCATATGTAGCTAATCGGGATACTACCTGGGATCCAGTTAGAAGTCTAGAAGGAAATTCTTTGTTGAAATCTCGAAAAACTATCGGTGGATATTTCACGGGAAAATAATATCAAGTCCGGATTACCAAAACCAGAAACTTCAATTTATACATTTGGAGTTTTGCCACTCAGCGCTAATCGGGAACTCGGGATCCAACGGGAATTCGTAAAAGAATCTTTTGACAGAGAGCCACTAACGAATGCCAATCGGCGTTTTGCTGGAAGCGGGGACACCCTAGCAAATTTCTGCGCGGGTACGAGATTAGCGAGGGACGTTTAATGATGTACTCAGTTCTGGTGGAGAAGCTTCGGCTTGATTCGTGATCGTTTAGTGTTGATCTGAGAACGCGTGGGATCGGTACAGATTGCATTCGCATTCTGATGCCTTTGCTTCAGCGCTAACATCGGACGAATCGAGCTATCTCGGAACCGTATCTTCGAGAACAACCTTATTGTTAGTTCGAAAACGTCGGTTAATGATTGTAACGAAATACGAAATACTTTTGACAGAGAGCCCCTAACGAATGCCAATCGGCGTTTTGCTGGAAGCGGGGACACCCTAGCAAATTTTTGCGTGGGTACGAGATTAGCGAGGGACGTTTAATGATGTACTCAGTTCTGGTGGAGAAGCTTCGACATGATTCGTGATCGTTTAGTGTTGATCTGAGAACGCGTGGGATCGGTACAGATTGCATTCGCATTCTGATGCCTTTGCTTCGCGCTAACATCGGACGAATCGAGCTATCTCGGAACCGTATCTTCGAAAACAATCTTGTTGTTAGTTCGAAAACGTCGGTAAATGATTGTAACGAAATACGACGGCTATTTGATAAGTTTTAAACAAAACAAAATTTATTTCGCGACGCAGTCTCTCTGCAACTCGACACATTTGGTCCAACGTTTCTCCCATCCTTTAAAACCGTCGGAGAAAAATTGATTGTCTAAACCTGCAAAATACTGGTTTACAGAGTTTTCCAACTCGGCATTTTTCCCTTATATTTTTTTCCTCAACAGAAATTTTGTTGAAATTAGGCAACAGGAAAAAGTCGTTGGAGCTAGATCTGGTGAATAAGGTGGGTGCGGAAGCAATTCAAACTTCAATTCGTTCAATTTTGACATTGCGACTATGCACGCGTGAAACCAAGCGTTATCCTGGCGAAACAGCATTTTTTTTCTTGGCCAAATGCGGAAGTTTTTTTCTTAATTATGGCCTTCAATTTATCCAGCAATGCAGCGTAGTACTGTCCGTTGATTGTTTCCCCATTTGCAAGGTAATCGATAGGAATTATTCCACGGCTATCCCAAAAAACTGTCGCCATCACTTTTCCTTTGCCTTCTTCGGGGTTGGTTCCCCCGCCGCAATTTACTGCATTGACAGTTGTTTGGTCTTAGGAGTATGGTGATGTACCCAGGTTTCATCGACGGTTATCATTCGCCGCAAAAATTCCACTGAATTTTTTTGATAGAAGGAAAGACATTCGCGCGACATGTCCGTCCGTACGCGCTTTTGGTCGATCGTCAACAAGCGCGGCACCCAGAGCGCGGATAATTTTCTCACATCCAAATCTTGATGTAAAATCTTGCGCATCCGTTCATATGATATCCGACGAGTCACAGTGTTATCCTTAACAGTCAATCGACGATCTTCCATCACAGTTTGATGCACTAAATCGACCATTTCGTCAGTTGTAGCGGTTTTCGGGCGCCCGAAACGTTCCCCGTCTGAAATGCTCGTACGACTACGTTTGCACTCGGCCACCCGAAGTTTAACCATTGTAAATGAAGGGGAGGCTTCACCGTATACAGAGTCTGAATCATCTTTTATTTCCTGAGTCTTTTTCCCATTCAAATGAATCAAATTTATCAGTGCGCGATACTCAATTTTTTCCATCGTTGACAGACAATTTCAGGTGACAACTTTGGAAGATTGCCATAGACAAAGTAATGATCAGAATGACTTGAAACTTTGACGACCAAAAAAAAAATGTTTTTCTGCATTTACTGTATGTCGATCAGGACGGAAACTTTTCAAATGGCCCTCGTATGTAAATTAAAGAAGTACAACGGCGAGCGAATTTCAGTAATTTTACAGGAAAATTTCGTGGGGCTT
Source organism: Oxytorus armatus (assembly GCA_958009045.1). Classification (NCBI taxonomy): domain Eukaryota; kingdom Metazoa; phylum Arthropoda; class Insecta; order Hymenoptera; family Ichneumonidae; genus Oxytorus; species Oxytorus armatus. Next base: position 2,163,489 of record OY253747.1, on the reverse strand, counting down.
GTCATATTATTTTGGCCATAGCGTAGAGTAACGTTCTGCTATAAGCACGATAATCGCCTAGCATCTTTTATTTCCTGAGTCTTTTTCCCTTTCAAATGAAGGAAATTTATCAGTGCGCGATACTCAATTTTTTCCATTGTTCACAGACAATTTCAGGTAACAACTTTGGAAGAGTGCCATAGACAAAGTAATGATCAGAATGACTTGAAACTTTGACGGTTTACATATGTCAAGCCCATCTATCGGACGACGAAAAAAAAATGTTTTTCTGCAGTTACTGTATGTCGATCAGGACGGAAACTTTTCAAATGGCCCTCGTATGTAAATTAAAGAAGTACAACGGCGAGCGAATTTCAGTAATTTTACAGGAAAATTTCGTGGGGCTTGTCATATTATTTTGGCCATAGCGTAGAGTAACGTTCTGCTATAAGCACGATAATCGCCTAGCATCTTTTATTTCCTGAGTCTTTTTCCCTTTCAAATGAAGGAAATTTATCAGTGCGCGATACTCAATTTTTTCCATTGTTGACAGACAATTTCAGGTGACAACTTTGGAAGAGTGCCATAGACAAAGTAATGATCAGAATGACTTGAAACTTTGACGACCAAAAAAAAAATGTTTTTCTGCATTTACTGTATGTCGATCAGGACGGAAACTTTTCAAATGGCCCTCGTATGTAAATTAAAGAAGTACAACGGCGAGCGAATTTCAGTAATTTTACAGGAAAATTTCGTGGGGCTTGTCATATTATTTTGGTCATAGCGTAGAGTAACGTTCTGCTATAAACACGATAATCGCCTAGTATCTTTTATTTCCTGAGTCTTTTTCCCTTTCAAATGAAGGAAATTTATCAGTGCGCGATACTCAATTTTTTCCATCGTTGACAGACAATTTCAGGTGACAACTTTGGAAGATTGCCATAGACAAAGTAATGATCAGAATGACTTGAAACTCTGACGGTTTACATATGTCAAGCCCATCCATCGGACGACCAAAAAAAAATGTTTTTCTGCAGTTACTGTATGTCGATCAGGACGGAAACTTTTCAAATGGCCCTCGTATGTAAATTAAAGAAGTACAACGGCGAGCGAATTTCAGTAATTTTACAGGAAAATTTCGTGGGGCTTGTCATATTATTTTGGTCATAGCGTAGAGTAACGTTCTGCTATAAACACGATAATCGCCTAGCATCGGTATGATGCTAGGCGATTATCCTCAAGCAGGAGTTGGGCGAGTGGATATCATGTACGTGCCATTGGCCGTATATGCCTCACTACTTCGGAATCTTTGATCGAAAAGCTCGTGTGCAGTGATGGTTTTAGAAATCGCACCCTTCGGCGTTCGGACTAATTGAATCTGCGGGTAACGAGAGACAGAGAGAGAGAGATAGAGAGAGAATGATCGGGGCTTGCAAAGCGTATACATGGATTTAACGTTGTCCAACACAGCGTTTGCGCTTTACCGCCCCATTCACGAAGCGCAACGGGCGTAACTGCCACGATATCTGCATTCATTTAGCTCGGGGCATTTCTGCATGCACATGTGTATATACACTATATAACAACCAGATTGAAAGAGAGAGAGAGAGAGGGAAAAGTTTACAAACACTTGCAAACATGTGGCGGATGAATCCAGAGCTCGTTATAAACGCATAGTATCGTGTGGAAGAAGTACATAGAGCTTTCCACACCAGCGTTTTGCATATAGTGCCTGTTCGCGGTGATGCTCACTTTGTCGATCCAACAGGCTAACCCATTAGCAACGCGATCTCGTTCGCTCTTTTCACAGCGTGGCCAACCTGTGAATTCTCTCGTGAAAGCAGAAACAAAATCGCATCGATGTCGATGAGGCGGTGTACGGCGATTGGAGGAGGGACACCAAAAAAGTCTGCCGAGTGAATAATAAAAATTAAACGGATCACGCACACTTCCCTCTCGTTTCTGCGGGCCAAATTTCATCGAGAGACGCTACGGCCTCGCCAGAGGTTAAAAATCGGTTAAAAATATTCCGCGGTGTTAAAAACAGACTCCATATGCGTTATATATGCATGTGTACGATGGTCCTCTCCCTTCGGCATCCATATATTGGCAACGGCAGTTATGCACTCGCAGAATGGTACTCGAGCGATCGAGAGCGAGGCCAAGAGCATGATCCTTGAAGGAAAATTATTCAACGTGCGCACGGTCTAATGTCTCGTGAACTATGCTACATTATTGAAAGATGTCAGGAACAAAAAATGTGCGCTGGCATCTCGTGTCTTTCTTATCGTTATTTGTTAATGGCGTGAAGTTACGACTGATCTACGCGAAGTTCTGAAATTGAAGATACATTTACGTTGAAGAAATAATTTTGAGTATACGATTTTTTTTACGCCCCGGTGCCACGAGCCTTTTGTCGTCCGACGGTGACGCGTGATACTACATGTGATAATCGTTTTACGATAATTCGCGCCGAACTCCAACTGTTTATTTTATACAAATTACTATGCACTTATATCACCGATGATGAGCATCAATACCATGTGATTATAATACAAGTGATGAGAAATAATACATCCGAATGAAAAAAATTGAAACACACTAGGGTCTCGATTCTAAGGAGTTCGATTTTAAGTAATACGATCCTAGCGACTGGAAAAAGCTCTAATTGTGACGATTTATTTTGGGAGTATGAAAAAAAGAATAGGATTTCTTTTCAGAGGGTTTATTTAACATATATTGAAGGGCAAAAACAATTTTTTTAATTGCCATTTTGGTACAAAATGGCGGCGACAGAGACCATCTTGAAAATCGTCTTTTTCCAAACTTGGTGGACGTATTACTTAAGGCAGTCGTCTGGTCTAAAGCGAGATTTTTGACGTCATTTCTAATGTGCAATAACGTTTAAACCGTTGAACTTGTCTTGATGAAAATTTACACGTGCATTTATTGATACTTAGAGAATACTTGTACATTAAAAAAAACAAATTATTTTAAATATTTTCATGTAGTTTTTTGCCTTGTTGCAACATGGTGCGCCGAAATCGGCGCCCACTCTGGACGATGTTGTATGCATCTGAAAAAAAAATATATATATATATATTAGGGTGGTTCTTAATTTGGTGATGTTGGAAATTCTTTGGTATTGTTCCTTGAAAGTAATCAACATATCCAGAAAAAAAATTGGGCGCAAGCGGAACTTTGTTCAATAATTCTAACCCACCCCACCGAGCTGTCGAATTTTTATATGAAAAAATGCATGCATTCAAAATTTTGTTAAGAAGATTGTTTATTATTTCAAGACTATTAATGATAAAAAAATTTTATATTGTGTTTTTATAGGAAATTCAATGCTCTACAAAAAAGGTACCTTGTAAAATTCTTGTGAATCTAATATTTATCACGTTATTAGCAAAAAACTGTCATCATTTATTCCAAAAGTCCATCATTATGGCCAAAACAGGAGTTTGACGTCGAAAAACTGCAATGTATTCTTCATATGCAATTAGAAATATGAAGAGATACGTAGTGCACTCAATAACAGTATGTGAACGATATTTAAAATTTTAATTTTCAATTTTATCAATTTTATTATCATTCATGATAAATTTTTCTTCTTTGATCGATAAGGACATTGATTTCTTCATCAGTTCCAAATCGATGGCTTTATTCGAAAGATTTGAAATCAACTCCTCATTTTTTGATATCGATGTCAGCGAGCGGATTTCTAATGAAAATTATTTACAAGGCTTAAAAATAGTTAAAGGAATTAAAGTGGTTAACGATGTTGCGGAAAGAGGAGTGAAACTTATTACAGAGTACAATGATCGTCTCACTTATGATGAAGATCAGAAACAATTCATTGTACAAATAATTGAAGAATATTAAAAAAAAATATCCTGATATTAACAAAGCAACTTTGCTCCAACCGATGTAATTCATTATTGTAAGTTGATTTTTCAAATATATGACATCATTCATTATAATTCACAATAAAATTGATAAATTTGAAAATTTGAATATTGTTTACATTTCATTGTTGAGTGCGCTACGTATTTCTTCATAATCTTATATACATACGAAAAATAAATTGCAGCTATTCGACGTCAAGCTCCTGTTTTGACCATAATGATCGACTTTTGGAATAAATGATGACAGTTTTCTGCTAATTACGTGATAAATATTAGATTCACGAGAATTTCACAACATACCTTTTTTGTAGAGCATTATATTTCCTACAAAAAAGTTATATAAAATTCTTTTATCATAAATCGTTTTGAAATAATAAACAATTTTCTTAACAAAATTTTGAATGCATGCATTTTTTCATATAAAAATTCGACAGCTCGGTGGGGTGGGTTAGAATTATTGGACAAAGTTCCGCTTGCGCCCAATTTTTTTTCTAGATATGTTGATTACTTTTGAGGAACAATACCAAAGAATTTCCAACATCACCAAATTAAGAACCACCCTAATATATATTCTCAATCTGTATGAGTATTCCGAGCACTGGTAGCAGAACTGGTACTTAAACAAATGTTATTACATTATTTTATTACATTTTATAACTCGTCGAATACCCGAAAATGTATGAAATATCATTAATGAAAGTTCAACAGGCCGCTATTTTGTCAAAATTTTTTTTTAAGTACCAATTCTGCTACCAGTGCTCAGAATACTCATACAGATTGAGAATATATATATATATTTTTTTTTCAGATGCATACAACATCGTCCAGAGTGGGCGCCGATTTCGGCGCACCATGTTGCAACAAGGCAAAAAACTACATGAAAATATTTAAAATAATTTTTTTTTAAACGTACAAGTATTCTCTAAGGATCAATAAATGCACGTGTAAATTTTCATCAAGGCAACTTCAACGGTTTAAACGTTATTGCACATTAGAAATGACGTCAAAAATCTCGCTCTAGACCAGACGACTGCCTTAAACACCGATGGCAAAAAATGCCAACGTATTCTTGTCAAGGATAAAATATTACCATTCCATTTTCCGTAGGTACAAGCAATGGCAATGCAAATGTGATTTTGAATGGAGTTTTTATCCTTGGCAAAAGTGTCTTCAATGGGCATTTCTTAATGCCAATGAATGGTATATTTTGCTGAGGGTTGGAGGGGTTTCAATAATCTGATGATCGATTTTATGTTTTAGTTCCCAATACTTTCTCTTTTACATTATTTGGCATTATCCGACGAAAAAGTAAAAACACGTGCGTGCGTGTGCGAACCAGGGGGTGAATATCGTCGACGAATATTTGTTGTACACTCTGGAACGGTGGTGCGTTACGGTGGCCTGTGAATTTACCGTTACCCCCGTATAGGGGAAGTGCACTGGAACCGCGTAGTTGAATTTTAAGGGAGATAGGTAAGCATTCGATCGAGCGGAGAGCGAAAGATTCTCATCCATTGACTGTTCTCTGCCTCCTTTTTGTTTTCCCTACGCATTTCTATTTTTCGCTTTATTTTGTTTTTGTTCCTCGCATTCTTTCACTTTCGCATTGACGAAACTCCGTCATCCGCTCATCTGGAGAGAGCTCGAAATAGAGAGCTTTTTTTTTATCCCCTCGTCGTCCCAGCGCACCGGTATTCGTTCGGACCATCCCCTTCTCTAGTTTCGTCACGATTAATTTACCGTCGCGATAAAATCTCGTTATTGGGAAATAACGGAAACGCGCTGTGCGCACGTTGCGCTTCGAGGCTTCGAGGCGTACACACACGAATCTGTGAACCAGCTCGAATGAGTATAGTGGAGTGAAGTGGAGTGACGTTCGGTATGGGATCCAATCGGGACAGAGGAAACGCAGGGTGGGGAGGGCAGAGGCTTCAATCGTCGGTTGAAAACATATATACACACAAACTTTTTTTTTTTTTCAAACCGAACCACGAGAGAAGCACAGGGAAAAATATGAGCACGTACCTGTACGCTCGAACAAGTTATCTCTGACACTTTTCGTCCGCAAATTGTGACGTAGAGCAGACTAGTTTTTACGGGGGAGGGCACTGTGCTCGAGCATTCTGTTTTCACGGTTTCCCGTCCAAAAATTGTTCAACATTTGCCAATGGCGACTGAGTAAAACGACACTCGGATGGTTGGTTTATTTTATTTTTTACACCTGTGACGTATATCGATGCCAGTGCAAAAGCAAACTTAACGAATGCCGAAATGAATATCTCCCTTACCATCCTGCGTAAGTATCCTCTTCATAGAGTAAGTGTTGTTGATTTGTGGATTAATATAAAAGACGACCTGGATAAATCGCAGTTTCCTTCATAATCAGCGGCAACAATTTAAAACAATCTCGTCACAGTTATTTAGATAGCTACCGGAAATAAAATTGTCTGTACCGTCGATTGAATTTTTGGGTTTTTGCAAAGACTTTCATCCGTGCAGAATTTGTAGTACGGATCCAGCTGGATTCTCATTTCTTCGCGCGACAAAATAAAAAATTAAAAAATTCAAACCCGAGATTCGGTAAATGAATTAAAAAGTAGAAATAAACATTTATTTAGTTTCTGTGGGTGTATATCACTGAAACCCCGAAGTCGGTACTCGATTATACTCGCTATTATGCCCGTATTCATAGTCCGTCCTTATCTTAAGGATGAAGGGAGCCTCCATGAAGGATTCCTTGAATCTCCAAGGCCGCCTTATTTCATAGATGTACCTCGAGTCTTCCTTTCGAAAGGAAGGAATATTTTAGGGATTTTAGTGATTAGTGGATGCAGTACTGTTTATGGCACCAGAACCTAACCTAACACGAGTTCAAAAAATGTAACGAGTAAAAATCTAACGGTAATGAAAAATCATATATTAGGTTTATATTAATTATTAATATTAGTTAATATGAGTACTAATGGTAAAGTCATTGGTTTTCAGAACTGCAACAAAAAAGAACTATTACTAATAAAACTCCGAGAAGCAATTGAGCATCAGCGGGAGCTTCACGGTAAAAAAAATTGCGATTGCTGAAGCAGAAGAGAAAATAGTTATCTTGAAACTGTTGAGAGAGGGAGAGGCATTCGGGCAAAGATATTGTCATATAAAATATTCATGCTTTTAATATCTAATTATTATTATAAGTGTTAAAATATCAGACTGGTACGGAGTTACGAGGAAAGGGAACGATAAAATAAAATATCTCTTGCAATTTAGTATCAACTTCCGGAAGTATTTTTGTCCTCATATTATTTTGTTCCTCATAGAAAAATCGCTGGTTTCATATATGGTTGTGTGTCCATCCGTATTTAGGTCGATACAAATAATAATATTATAAGTGCAATGTAAAAGTATATTTATATACATTTTTATGCTTAATACTAAATATACTAATTAGAAGAAATGAAATATTGCGATTTTTTATTTTGAAACGCCAGTTTCAATGAAGAACATTTTATTTTAGTTTTTAATACGTAAAAAAACATTCTTCAAATCATTATTAATTTTTAATCTAAACATATGTACAAATGCTAATTTGTATGAATTGATCTTTATTAACATTATTACAATATGCCAATTGTTCGCGCTCACAGTGCGACTCGTCTTACGTTGCAAGTCAAACAGGGTTGTAAATACGGTTACCTAAAATAATATTCGACACTGCAAATATCGCGAACTCCAGCCCCTCAAATTAATGACGTGAAGGTAGTTAGTAAATGATAAAAATTGCTCCGCGAATAAACTAACACCAAATTTTTATTCACAGAATATTAACAGTTGTATAATTGGATAAAATGTAACGAGTCTTATGTCTCAATGAGAGTTGATAAAAAAAACTTCGCGTTTTATCGATGAAGAATTGTTGCAAGGTAAAAATGTCTACCGCGACTGATTGATAATTTCAAGAGAGGCAGAGATCCGCGCTGGGTGGACTCTTGATGTGCGCTCTCTGAAAGCTTGATGACGACTGTTTTTGTTCGAGTCAAAAGTGTAACCAACTAGTGGTTAATTTTCCGACAACTGCGTGACCCTTGAGGGAGTGTCTCGAAGGATTCACATTTTGTTTTGATTGGTCACCGAAAAAAGGATCCAAAAAAGGGAAGGGATGAAACCTTGAGAGGGGAGCTTGCCGCGTTGGTGACTGTCGCGGAAAAACCCGCGAATTCTCAGCTCGGCGATAAGCCTTGTAGAAAAGGACGCCTGCTGTTGTAAAACGATTAAAAAAGGTGAAGACTTGCAAAAATGAGTTCTCGTGCTTCTCTGGCTTCTTAAAGGATTAGACCGGAATTTTTCGGCTTATTGTAATAAAGCAATTGACGAAACAGTTGAGAATTTTTCCTCTTCAAATTGGAGTTTTGAATGGGGGAATTTCGGTAGAGACCGTCTCTGCTCAAGGGTCACGCAGATGTTTCGAAGTATAAAAAGAGCTCAATAAAACGATTAGCGAGGATGTGCATTTGCTAGTCGACAGCACTGTCTGTTTAGATGCTGTCTGTTTAGAATTTACTATGATGGTTCCGTGTGAGACGGAACACCAATCATCATGAATAAAAACTTAACGGAGAACACCACTGTGACTCCCTGTTTTTTTTCACATTTTTCAAGAATTTTTTTTTGTGGGAAAAAAAGAGATATTTGAAATATTTTTTTGGGTTTTGTTCCTTGTTTATTAATGTATCAAAAAACATTTTTTTCACATTTTTCACACCGCATGGTGGCGCTGGGGAAGCTCTCGCGTCAGGTGCTGTCATTTCCGCGGCACGCAGCAGAACTCTCTTCAACGTCGATCTGAAAAAAAATACCGAGTGTTTTCGTTGATAATATGATATTTTGAAGAGAAGTACACAGGGATTTGGAAAAATATTGTTTTAAAAAAAATAGGCACGCCTTTGAAATTAACTTTAATTTCAAAGGTGTGCCTATTTTTTTTAAAACAATATTTTTCCAAATCCCTGTGTACTTCTCTTCAAAATATCATATTATCAACGAAAACACTCGGTATTTTTTTTCAGATCGACGTTGAAGAGAGTTCTGCTGCGTGCCGCGGAAATGACAGCACCTGACGCGAGAGCTTCCCCAGCGCCACCATGCGGCGTGAAAAATGTGAAAAAAATGTTTTTTGATACATTAATAAACAAGGAACAAAACCCAAACAAATTTTTCGAATATCTCTTTTTTTTTCCACAAAAAAAATTCTTGAAAAATGTGAAAAAAAAACAGGGGGTCACAGTGGTGTTCTCCCTTAATATAAAAACGACAATTGGTTCACAACACTGTTTTATATTTAAGAAAAATGTCTTAAAATAAAAGCAAATTATTTTGAATACACACATTGTGCAAAACAACAGTGGCACAGACAATTGCCACGATTGTGCGCAACTTTGTTCTTAAGCCGTGATACAGGCATAAAAATCGACGTTTCCAAACTCCAAAAAGTTGTTCAACGATAACTCGTGTTTTGATATGTGCAGTATTCTATCGAATTTCTGCGTCTGTCTCAGGTCTTAAAACAGGTATTAGAAGACAGCTGCCGCACGCATACCCACTATCACCAAGTAAAATTTCGTCCAGGTGCCCTAGCTCAAAACGACAGCGCACACCGCTTCGATCAAATATTACAGCATCGTGAGTCGAACCAGGGTGCCTGACAACTATATCAAGAATTTCTCGTTGAGGTCCAGATACAACCGATAAAAATAACAAATCAAAAAAATTAACTTGATATTAACTCATTCATAATTATTTAACATGCGAAATTTGATATGAACACAAAATAAAACAGCTGAGAAAATGTACCTGTACATTTAGAGAGAACCATCCTTTTCGATTCCGGAATACCTCTTCATTATTTCCTCCGGGATTCGTTATACGTATATGGGTGTATTCGATACATCCTATTACGGATGGAAAGTTGGCCACTTCATAAAATTTGTTTTTATTATCTCGACGTTTTTGTTCAGTGGAAAAATTAATATATACACCCAAATGTGATGCTAAAATCCTGGAAACTCGGGCAACAATTCTCAATATTGATGCTTGACTGTACCCTCACATGTCTCCGTTAACTATCTACAATTAAAACAGCGTACAAAGGAAAAGAAAATTAATTGCCTATTCATTTATCACAATGTTAAGACAAAATTTTCAAACCTGAAAGCTGCTTGTTGCGTAAAAATGCAGTTCTACTAACAACTGAGTTAATGGAGAAACTGGCAGTCAACGATTGTTTAATCGCCTCAACCGAGCTTTTCCAGAGGTAATAGTCACAGCTCCTTTGCTGAATCTGTACCTTTTCCGAAAAGGAACATCTTCGAAAAATTCCAAAGGATTTTCCAACCACGAATGTACCTTTTCACAAGTGGGAACAGAATCGGATTCTCTGGATTTTGGTCTTCAAATTCATCGTCAGAATAATTTAAAAATGCGTTTTTCATGATTCTTTTCTTTCTTTATACACTTTGTCCGAAAACGCAACACAACAAGTAAGCACAAACTTAAAATGTGTCAAATTTGTACAGGTTATATTTGGCTGTACTCTGCGCATCATGTGGTAAGAAGTTCACAAATGCAGCGAAAACGAACAGACGAAGGCAGCGTCCCCTCCTCAAGGGAGCTCGGGAGCTCCCTTGAGATAAGGAAGCCAATAAGGCTCCTTGTTCGGTTAAGGAACGTTTATGAATACGGGCATCAGTCTGAGCGAGCTTCCCAGTTCTTATAGTGCACGGGCCCTCGATTGCGTAGACGCGAAAGCCTCGCGACGTTCGCCACCTAGCGGTGGATTTGGGAACATACCAGCTACCCCGCGAAGTTCGTGTCGTTTTGACATTGTGATGAAATGTACATAATCGAACCACACATATTTCTTACAAAAACTGGGGTATATGACCGCGGGCCCTAAACTCATATAACGTTATAACGTACTGAGGTTATAAACACGAGAGTCGGGTGCCACGTATAAGGTATCATACCTTTTCACTGTAGCATACGTAGCTAATCGGGATACAACCCGGGATCCAGCTGGAATCCTAGAAGGAAATTATTTGTTGAAATCCCGAAAAATTATCGATTGATATTTAACGGGAAAATGATATCAAGTTTTTTGGAAAATATTTAGGAAACTTTTTAAAAATCGTCCGTGGATGTCGTCAAAGCCAAAAGTGGCACAAACGGAAGTCCACACGCAATGCCAAATATATTACTTGATACTGGTATTGTTATCCCAAGCAGAAATTTGGACATGGATGTTTTCTTATGCTCAATAACCGGAAATAAATATAAATAAATAAATATTGAATCCATTTACAAGTGAAAAATTTCAATATCGAAGGTCCTAGTCCCCTAGACTGGTCGAAAGTTTCCGATTGGATATTTTTCGAAAATTTAAAAAGCCTGCAAAAAGCGAAATCGTTAAGTAATATCCACGAAGATAAATCGAGATCGTGAAATTTCTGGGCACGGCAAGGCGCTTCAACGATCGCTGACACATGTGTGTCAAATAAAAAGGTGCGATGTGCCAGAATGAAAAAAACAATTCTCTCACTGCGCCTTGAGTTACGTTGTCGCGTACTCATGAGCTTTCTGCGTGAGCATCCATGCTCGTTGCAGCCCACATATGGCTATGACCAAAAACGCCAAAGAACGATAGACGTGCGTGCTTGTTAATAGCTGATGCATGCTCCATACTCTCACAGCATTAACAGATACTCTCACGGACTTGGTACGCGGTTGAGCCGGTCTTATGACCGCAGTCGATGTTAAGGGGTAACACCACTATAGCAGCAGAAAAGAAGGGAATAGGATTTCTTTTCAGAGGCTTTATTTAACACATATTGAAGTATGGAAATTTTTATTTTTATTATCATTTTGACACAAAATGGTGGCGACGGTACCCATCTTGAAAATCGTCCTTTTTTAAAATACGTTCACGGGTGGACGGTTTTCTCGTCAAGTATGAGAACTGGGAAAAAATACCAAAAAATTTTCTAACTCTTTATTATTGGCTATGGAAGTACGTAGGAGTTTTTTTTTTAATTAAATTTTGTAGAAACTGGTGCACTTTTATAAGATATTATCTAGTATTTAATCGAATAAGGAATAAGCACAATATTAATTTTTAACAAAATGACGGCTTCTGGAAAAAAAAGTTTCGATTTTCGATAAAAATTGTGGTCTTAAATTGTTTATAAAATGGAAAATATTTATCGTCGAGAAGAAACCTTCGATTAATAACTAAAAAATATATTTATAAAGCTTGTGTAAAAATTTGAGACTGATCGATTTAGCCGTTTCTGAAGAGTCTTACTCATCGGACGTTAAAAACACAATTTTAAGCAAAACGCATTCGAACTTTCAAAATTATGCTCAGACGCTTCGTGAAGTCTTTACAAATATGCGTGTAAGTTCGAGAATATTTGTCTGATTGACACGAAATTTTCTGTGTCTATACTTAAATATATGTACATTACGAAAATGATATAAAAAAAACAAAAATTTTCATTTTAATTCTGACTGCGTATTAGGGTGGTTCTTAATTTGGTGATGTTGGAAATTCTTTGGTATTGTTCCTTGAAAGTGATCAACATATCCAGACAAAAAATTGGGCGCAAGCGGAACTTTGTTCAATAATTCTAACCCACCCCACCGAGCTGTCGAATTTTTATATGAAAAAATGCATGCATTCAAAATTTTGTTAAGAAAATTGTTTATTATTCCAAAACTATTCATGATAAAAAAAATTCATATTGTCTTTTTATAGGAAATTTAATGCTCTACAAAAAAGGTATCTTGCAAAATTCTTGTGAATCTGATATTTATCACGTTATTAGCAAAAAACTGTCATCATTTATTCCAAAAGTCCATCATTATGGCCAAAACAGGAGTTTCACGTCGAAAAACTGCAATGTATTCTTCATATGCAATTAGAAATATGAAGAGGTACGTAGTGCACTCAATAACAGTATGTGAACGATATTTAAATTTTCAATTTTATCAATTTTATTATCATTCATGATAAATTTGTCTTCTTTGATCGATAAGGACATTGATTTCTTTATCAGTTCCAAATCGATGGCTTTTTTCGAAAGATTTGAAATCAACTCCTCATTTTTTGATATCGATGTGAGCGAGTGGATTTCTAATGAAAATTATTTACAAGGCTTAAAAATAGTTAAAGGAATTAAAGTGGTTAACGATGTTGCAGAAAGAGGAGTGAAACTTATAACAGAGTACAATGATCGTTTCACTTATGATGAAGATCAGAAACAATTCATTGTACAAATAATTGAAGAATATAAAAAAAAATATCGTGATATTAACAAAGCAACTTTGCTCCAACCGATGTAATTCATTATTGTAAGTTGATTTTTAAAATATATGACATCATTCATTATAATTCACAATGAAATTGATAAAATTGAAAATTTGAATATTGTTTACATTTCATTGTTGAGTGCGCCACGTATTTCTCCATAATCTTATATACATACGAAAAATAAATTGCAGCTATTCGACGTCAAACTCCTGTTTTGACCATAATGATCGACTTTTGGAATAAACGATGACAGTTTTTTGCTAATTACGTGATAAATATTAGATTCACGAGAATTTCACAAGGTACCTTTTTTGTAGAGCATTATATTTCCTACAAAAACGTTGTATAAAATTCTTTTATCATAAATAGTTTTGAAATGATAAACAATTTTCTTAACAAAATTTTGAATGCATGCATTTGTTCATATAAAAATTCGACAGCTCGGTGGGGTGGGTTAGAATAATTGGACAAAGTTCCGCTTGCGCCCAATTTTTTTTCTAGATATGTTGATCACTTTTGAGGAACAATACCAAAGAATTTCCCACATCGCCAAATTAAGAACCACCCTACTGCGTATAACCCCTTAAAGGTTTCTGTAGTCAGCGCACTGTTGCGTGAACCGTAGCGCAAATCGATCAGCTTCACCGTGAGCTCTGTCTATGGTTAGGTGTGCGTGGTATTCTGAACTCGAGAGAAAGACCGCGAGAGTAATAACTTATGTGCGGGGCTCGTGAATTCGAAGTCAGCGCCGCTTTTACCGAGCGTTGCGCCGTGAGCTCGTAACACCGAAAGCAGCGCCCAGTGGTTAGGCAGAGAATAGAAGGCGGTTAGGCATGGAATATTGGCGTGCGCGCGCGCGTTTCCAGTACAGTTGTACCAGTAGGATAAGGAGTAGAAAAGAGGTCGCGAGAGCCTCACGGCACTCGCCATTATTGTGTGGCACAGCGAAATCGCTGCTATGACAATACAGGGACCGATGGTGAAATCAGGGAGGCGTGGACGGAGTTATGAATTAGGTATCGTGCTTAGCCATTTCTCGGTTCTTCAGCCACGACTACTATGACGAAGGAATAGAAATTCGCCGGCATATACTACTGAGAAAGTGCCGGGGACGGGGGGGCACGGGAATTCTAGCGACTTCTCTTCGCACGTTTGTAGACATAACATGGTACTTTTATAATACGGGTTATGGAATAATGGTTTATTATGGATTACAGAATTAAGACAATGCCTGATGTCAACGATGAAATACTGTGCGCCATGTTTTTATTTCAATTACATACTTGGCCCCTTGATTATGCTATAATGTATTTTGCTTCCTTGTAGAGAAAGATTCGTTTTCGTGATAGACATTTTGTTTTTGTCGAGATTATCACACACGAAATTGTCCGAGGTTCGAGGTAGTCAGAAAATCGTATTTGGCAAAAATGTCTGGACGTACGTGGGCCTGTAAGTGGACAGCGCGAAAGTTCAAATGAATTCACGAAAATTCACGAATCAGTCGGTGAATTCACGTTTTGAAGCGAATTCAAAATTGGTATGTAACATTTTGCGTTGTAACGAGAGGTCAAACTTCTTTTTAATCGTGGTTCGAGTTGAATTCTGGCAGAATTGTCTCTCGGGAGGTTTGCGTCTGGGAGAGTTGTAAACGTGCATACAGTCCGTTCAACAAGAAAGCAACCATCGTCATTTGATAAGGAGCCACCGCAGCGCCATCTGTCCTTATTCGTTTTAACCTTTGTTTCCCGCTCTTTTGCGCAATATATAGTTTGCCGGCACATTATGGTGTTGATATCAGTGAATTATCATTATCTTCACAATGAGTGCAAAGTTTCTGAAGCGATAGGACGCTGTGTTTTTCGTCAATCATGCGAAAAAAAACCGAAGCTGACGTACAAAGCGGCTGCAAAATATATGCGGAAGTCAGGGACATTCGTTAAGACGTGGGTAAAGCGATATTTGGATATTTGGTTGGAATCGTAGACCATCTGTCGGAAAACGATTCTTACGTTCTTTTCAAGACGGGCCAGGCCTTTTCGCTGCGCTGTGCCCAAATGATACCCCGCAAGAAAGGAATTCACATCTCTCTGAATACGATTCGAAGTCGCCTGTATGAAAAATACGCGTCCCTTCGATCAATTTTGAAGAAACCTTTTCCGCGCGGATGACCATCATGCACAGAGACAGAATTAATAATATTATCGTTCTTACAAGGAAAGTACTCGAGTTGTCCCCCTCCGATTTAGTTAAAACTCGAGTATGTTATAGAGCATTGAAAACTAAGCGACACGTATTTTTTTTTATCGGCGGAAAAACGGTTTCAAGGGGTGATACCTAAAGTTACACATGTCAAGGGGCAATTTTGCAGTTTCACATAGAAGCAGTGCATCGATTTTGATGAAACAAAGATTAAAATGTTTCTTGTGCAAAGAAATGAAGAACCCACCAAATGATGAAAAAAAAATATATATTTTAAGGGGTTGAAACACCCTCGAACATCCACTTTTTGCCCCCTACATTGAAAACTTGCGAATCGATTGGAATCAATATTATGCTATTGTGTAGCGGAAATAAAATTAAAGTTGACGTGTTTTTGTATTTGTGCGAGAAATTTTTTTCAAGGGGGTAAACTACCCCTATTTGAGTTTTTACATTCCAGGTGTCCCCTCGTCATTCCAAATGTGCTTGCCGATACGAACTCTTCTCATTGAGCTAAAATTTATGTTTCACCATTTTTCTGTTATTTTAAGGGGTAGAAACACCCTTGAACATCTACGTCTTGCACCCTAAATTAAAACCTTGCTAATCGATTGTAATGAAAATTATACTGTTTTATAGCGGAAATAAAATTAAAGTTGACGTGTTTTTGTATTTGTGCGAGAAAATTTTTTTAAAGGTAAAACTACCCCTATTTGAGTTTTTACATTCCAGTTGTCTCCTTGTCATTGCAAATGTGTTTGTCGATAAGAATTCTCCTTATCAAGCTAAAATTAATGATTCACCTTTTTTTTTTAAATAGTACGTATACATAAGGGGGCAGACCACCCTTTGTAACCCTTTTTTTTAATAGTTATTCAAAAGTGTCCGAACCAAGTCCAAGAAATTTTATGATGGTATGATTTTCGTATTCAGATAAGCTTACGCATTTACGAGAAACATAATTAAGAGGGATTATAGTATACTTCACTCACGAACGCATCCGTTTTTTATAACGTTTTCCTTGCCTTTTCACACGTTGCTGCAAGAGGATATTTTCAATATTAGCAGTATAGCTATATGCCTGACCGTCAAAATACACATTTGATTGTGCCTTCGTATCATTATCCGTAATTGAGGAATTTACAACTTCGGTACTATTACGTTTTACCACCTAAATTCGTTACTAACACTTTGCTGTTCGGTGACCCTACGTGGATGTCACGGGCAATGCTCATCAGAAATCGTTGTGCTTGAAGCATTTTTTTGATGAGTACCATTTTTGTTCGGCCTATGAAACATGATTGTGGTTAAAAGTTGATAACAACGGACAGTAGATAATGAACATGTATACAAATGATGATGATGGCGTGTGTTAGAGTAAATTTACTATGTAAATAAAGTGTCTACGTCAAAAGCGCTCATATGATTCTTTCGAAAGAAGCAACCGATTCACTTGAAATATACTATTAAGGTTCCCGTTTCAAAGAATCTAGCAAATCTGTTTGAGGTAAAAGTAACACCTAACTGAAAATCTATACAGAGAAATTAGTTCCTCCATTGAAACCTGTCACTTTCTTACGGGTAATATCATTTAATAATATATAAACACCGTGTTTATGCTGATAATAAAAAAATACTCCCACAGTGATATGTGAAAAAGTGAGGAAATTATATAAAAAAAGGATGTGTTAGCGAATGATGTATAGTATAATCCCTCCTAATTATGCTTCTCGTAGATGCGTAAGTTTATCTAAATACGAAAATCGTAATATCATAAAATGTCTTGGCAGTAGTTCGATAACTTTTGAATATCTATCAAAAAAGGGGCTACGAAGGGTGGTCTACGCCCTTAAGTATTCGTACTCATTAAAAAAAAAGTTGAATCATTAATTTTAGCCTAATGAGAAGAGTTTATATCGGCAAACACATTTGGAATGACGAGGAGACACCTGGAATGTAAACACTCAAATAGGGGTAGTTTTCCCCATTAAAAAATTTTTCTCGCACAAATACAAAAACACGTCAACCGCAATTTTATTTCCGCTATAAAACAGTATAATTTCCATTCCAATCGATTCGCAAGTTTTCAATGTAGGGTGCAAGACGTAAATGTTCGAGGGAGTTTCTACCCCTTAAAATAACAAAAAAATGGTGAAACATTAATTTTAGCTTAATGAGAAGAGTTCGTATCGGCAAGCACATTTGGAATGACAAGGAGACACCTGGAATGTAAAAACTCAAATAGGGGTAGTTTACCCCCTTAAAAAAATTCTCTCGTACAAATACAAAAACACATCAACTTTAATTTTATTTCGGCTATAGAACGGCATAATTTTCATTACAAACGATTCGCAAGTTTTCAATGTAGGGTGCAAGATGTAGATGTTCAAGGGTGTTTCTACCCCTTAAAATAACAAAAAAATGGTGAAACATTGATTTTAGCTTAATGAGAAGAGTTCGTATCGGCAAACACATTTGGAATGACAAGGAGACACCTGGAATGTAAAAACTCAAATAGGGGTAGTTTCCCCCTTAAAAAAATTCTCTTGCACAAATACAAAAACACATCAACTTTAATTTTATTTCGGCTATAGAACGGCATAATTTTCATTACAAACGATTCGCAAGTTTTCAATGTAGGGTGCAAGACGTAGAAGTTGAAGGGTGTTTCTACCCCTTAAAATAACAAAAAAATGGTGAAACATTAATTTTAGCTTGATGAGAAGAGTTCGTATCGGCAAACACATTTGGAATGACAAGGAGACACCTGGAATGTAAAAACTCAAATAGGGGTAGTTTACCCCCTTAAAAAAATGTTCTCGCACAAATACAAAAACACATCAACTTTAATTTTATTTCGGCTATAGAACGGCATAATTTTCATTACAAACGATTCGCAAGTTTTCAATGTAGGGTGCAAGACGTAGATGTTCAAGGGTGTTTCTACCCCTTAAAATAACAAAAAAATGGTGAAACATTGATTTTATCTTAATGAGAAGAGTTCGTATCGGCAAACACATTTGGAATGACAAGGAGACACCTGGAATGTAAAAACTCAAATAGGGGTAGTTTCCCCCTTAAAAAAATTCTCTTGCACAAATACAAAAACACATCAACTTTAATTTTATTTCGGCTATAGAACGGCATAATTTTCATTACAAACGATTCGCAAGTTTTCAATGTAGGGTGCAAGACGTAGAAGTTGAAGGGTGTTTCTACCCCTTAAAATAACAAAAAAATGGTGAAACATTAATTTTAGCTTGATGAGAAGAGTTCGTATCGGCAAACACATTTGGAATGACAAGGAGACACCTGGAATGTAAAAACTCAAATAGGGGTAGTTTACCCCCTTAAAAAAATGTTCTCGCACAAATACAAAAACACATCAACTTTAATTTTATTTCGGCTATAGAACGGCATAATTTTCATTACAAACGATTCGCAAGTTTTCAATGTAGGGTGCAAGACGTAGATGTTCAAGGGTGTTTCTACCCCTTAAAATAACAAAAAAATGGTGAAACATTGATTTTATCTTAATGAGAAGAGTTCGTATCGGCAAACACATTTGGAATGACAAGGAGACACCTGGAATGTAAAAACTCAAATAGGGGTAGTTTACCCCCTTAAAAAAATTCTCGTGCACAAATACAAAAACACATCAACTTTAATTTTATTTCGGCTATAGAACGGCATAATTTTCATTACAAACGATTCGCAAGTTTTCAATGTAGGGTGCAAGACGTAGATGTTGAAGGGTGTTTCCACCCCTTAAAATAACAAAAAAATGGTGAAACATTAATTTTAGCTTGATGAGAAGAGTTCGTATCGGCAAACACATTTGGAATGACAAGGAGACACCTGGAATGTAAAAACTCAAATAGGGGTAGTTTACCACCTTAAAAAATGTTCTCGCACAAATACAAAAACATATCAACTTTAATTTTATTTCGGCTATAGAACGGCATAATTTTCATTACAAACGATTCGCAAGTTTTCAATGTAGGGTGCAAGACGTAGATGTTCAAGGGTGTTTCTACCCCTTAAAATAACAAAAAAATGGTGAAACATTAATTTTGGCTTAATGAGAAGAGTTCGTATTGGCAAACACATTTGGAATGACAAGGAGACACCTGGAATGTAAAAACTCAAATAGGGGTAGTTTACTACCTTAAAAAATGTTCTCGCACAAATACAAAAACATATCAACTTTAATTTTATTTCGGCTATAGAACGGCATAATTTTCATTACAAACGATTTGCAAGTTTTCAATGTAGGGTGCAAGACGTAGATGTTCAAGGGTGTTTCTACCCCTTAAAATAACAAAAAAGTGGTGAAACATTAATTTTGGCTTAATGAGAAGAGTTCGTATCGGCAAACACATTTGGAATGACAAGGAGACACCTGGAATGTAAAAACTCAAATAGGGGTAGTTTACCCCCTTAAAAAAATGTTCTCGCACAAATACAAAAACACATCAACTTTAATTTTATTTCGGCTATAGAACGGCATAATTTTCATTACAAACGATTCGCAAGTTTTCAATGTAGGGTGCAAGACGTAGATGTTCAAAGGTGTTTCTACCCCTTAAAATAACAAAAAAATGGTGAAACATTAATTTTAGCTTAATCAGAAGAGTTCGTATCGGCAAACACATTTGGCATGACAAGGAGACACCTGGAATGTATAAACTCGAATTAATTTTATGTCCGCTACACAATAGCGTAATTTTCATTCCAATCGATTCGCAAGTTTTCAATGTAGGGAGCAAAAAGTGGATGTTCGAGGGTGTCTCAACCCCTTAAAATATATATTTTTTTTCATTATCTGGTGGGTTCTTCATTTATTCGCTCAAGAAACATTTTAATCTTTGTTTCATCAAAATCGATGCACTGCTTCTATGTGAAACTCCAAAATCGCCCCTTGACACGTGTAACTTTAGGGGGTGGTTTTACCCCTTGAAACCGTTTTTCCGCCGATAAAAAAAAAATACGTGTCGCTTAGTTTTCGATGCTCTATAACATACTTGAGTTTCAACAAAATCGGAGGTGGACACCTCGAGTACTTTTCTTGTCAGTGTATCGGTTTACCACTGAGGCCTCGTCGTTTTGTTTTTAATGCTCAGCCTATTCGTTCAAAGAATTTCCCCAGTCACAGAAACGGCTGTGTCGTGTTTGAGGGATGTTTTTCTCACAACAACCGTCGTACTTGCATTGAACAAACCGGTCGTTACGTTACGACAAACAAAATTCCTTAGCAATTCTTAAAACGTCAGCGATTTGTCGTCCGAACGATATCACGCGCGGCTGTCAATCCTCATAGTTGAGAATTGGCGAGAAAGTCGTTTAAACTTTGCAATGTTTCAAACTTCACTGGCACAGACGCACGAATTATCGAATATGCGAGTCAGTGTACGCGCCCCCGTCATATCCTTTATGTATCAAGCGATAACTTCATACATACGCTCTTTTGAGGCTTCCCGCGCTTCAGCATCAACAACACGCTCCTTGCAACGTTGGAAGCCGCCTAGCATACATGACAAATTCGCGATGACGCCGGGGCTCGATGGAAAGTTCGCGGGGGAACAGCTACTTCGAGGAGAGAAAGCTCCGATGTCCCACCTCTGCAAGACTCCGGGAGGTGTTGCCACCGTTCTCGCGGGACAGAGAAACCGAGAGACCAAGTAGGGGTCGCGTCGCGGGGGAAGAAGTTGCCTTCTGGCCCACCTTCGCCACACGCGCACACGAGATAGAATTCGGCTTCGCCATATTCGCACGCTCGCGACAGTTAATTGCGTTTACCAACGTCTCTCAGGAGCGATAGGTAACCACCAGGCAAGACTAAACCACACTCCATGCCTGTTTCTCTACTATACTTCACCGCACGTTTTCGCCAGGACGCGTTAACCCTCTAGTCGTTGTCGTCGTTGCTTATAACGTCGTTCTACAAGATGCGAAACGTGCTGAAAAGACGGCGGTCGGGGGGGGGGGGGGGGGGGGGGGAGATGGTTAGTTTGAGGAGGAGGGCCGCGAGAAACGTGAAGGAATCGGGGAAACCCCCTGCGTGCAGCCCGCAACCCACCAAACGAACACCACAAGTTTTCGTTCCAGAGGGAATGAACGATTTTCTACAGAGTCTCGCGTTTTCTAACATCCATCGTTGAAAGTTTATCGGGCGCTCTTTGGGCTCGACATTCGCGAATTTCGGGCTCGCGTGTATCACCGTGTTACCTGATTGAGCTTGTTCCATATCATCCAATGAAATACTCTACGGAAATTGCGGTTACCTCTTGCGTTTGTTCTTATTACCTTTCCATACATTTTCAGGATTATTTGTGTATCAAGTTCGTTTCACGATTTTTAATTCCATTAATAGAACTTTATGTGCCCCCCCCCCCCCCCCGCCCCCGCAACAACGGAATATCAGGCTTAATAGGTTTAGTTACTGGCATCAACGGATACGCTATTCGACGTGACAACAAATAGTTAGGGGAGACAATTACGTACTAGGGCTGTTACTTTTATTCGGGTTAGCCGGATACCCGAAGGTATCCGGGTATCCGGGAAATCGGATCCAACACTTCAGATTCGAATACCCGAATATCCGGGTATCCGGGTATTCGAGTACCCGAGGATCCGGGTATCCGGATGTCCGAATAATCACGGATCCGGGTAACCGGGTAATAACGAATGATTTCGGGTAATTACCCGATTTTTCGCGTACAGGCTCAAATGCGACCGCCGGCGTAAAAATAATGATATCGTATTAGTCTGGTCATCAAATAATCCAAAATATAGGTTGTTAACGGAGAACACCACTGTGACCCCCTGTTTTTTTTCACATTTTTCAGGAATTTTTTTTGTGGGAAAAAAAAGAGATTTTCGAAAAATTTGTTGGGGTTTTGTTCCTTGTTTATTAATGTATCAAAAAACATTTTTTTCACATTTTTCACGCCGCATGGTGGCGCTGGGGAAGCTCTCGCGTCAGGTGCTGTCATTTCCGCGGCACGCAGCAGAACTCTCTTCAACGTCGATCTGAAAAAAAATACCGAGTGTTTTCGTTAATAATATGATATTTTGAAGAGAAGTACACAGGGATTTGGAAAAATATTGTTTTAAAAAAAATAGGCACGCCTTTGAAATCAACTTTAATTTCAAAGGCGTGCCTATTTTTTTTAAAACAATATTTTTCCAAATCCCTGTGTACTTCTCTTCAAAATATCATATTATTAACGAAAACACTCGGTATTTTTTTTCAGATCGACGTTGAAGAGAGTTCTGCTGCGTGCCGCGGAAATGACAGCACCTGACGCGAGAGCTTCCCCAGCGCCACCATGCGGCGTGAAAAATGTGAAATTTTTTTTTTTTATACATTAATAAACAAGGAACAAAACCCAAAAAAATTTTTCGAATATCTCTTTTTTTTCCCACAAAAAAAAATTCTTGAAAAATGTGAAAAAAAACAGGGGGTCACAGTGGTGTTCTCCCATAATAGTTACCATTGAAAAAAATTGGAAAATAACTTGTATCAAATTTGCTCTGTTCAAAGAAATTGTGCAAAACTACGGGTAAAAATGAAAACTTAGCGTTGACGAATCAGACGTCATGGTTTGCCAATTTATAATAATTGTGTGATTACTCGGGAAAACATTTTACATGTGACTCCCACAATTTCTTAGAATCTGCTGTTACGATCACAATTTCTTGCCTGCGCATATTAAGAATAGCCGAGATCTGCTTCTTCACATTTTATACTTTCTCTCCAACTCTAAAGTTCATAAAAACTGCACACACGCCCATAAAGCAAATATACATTTCAGAAACTAAGGATATTTATTAAATAATAATAAATCGTGATGAAAAAATAATATTAAAGATGCAAATAGTGCGGGTCAATGTTGATTAAGTTCTTATGAAATGATCATGTTTTTCCCTAACATTGTATAGAAGATTATGTCATTGCTTTTTTAATCTACACAAGAATGTTTTATTGGAATTGTAGTTTTTGTCGGATGTGAATTACAGTAATGAAATAGTTTGGTAATAACAGTAAATACGCCGGCAAGATTCTTTCCAAGAATCTTCGTTATAATGATAATCTAATTTGTTTAATATTGATATCAGTCGGTAAAAATAAAAAAATGGTCAACTAAATGATCGGACATGAACACCGATATAATCCCGGTTTCTCAATTTCCCGGTAATGCTTTATTATTCGTCTTATAAATGTACTTCGCAAACATTGTTCTTGGCAACATCAACGCGTGCCTCACAAATAGTGTAAATTGAACAATTTTTTTTCAGCACTTTCGGCATCAATTATCGGCGGTAATTGCCCGATATTATCCGTTATTATCCGAGTATCCGGTTACCCGGATACCCCGAAACTATACGCATACCCCAATCCATTATTACCCGGATATTATCGAGTTATCGAGATATACGGATTTGAAGCGTCGGATCCGTGAAACCCGAATTACTCGGGTATCCGGATACCCGGAAAAGTTCAAGCTCTATTCACCTAGATCACGGTTTTTACATGGAATTCCAGTGAATGTCCAATCAAGGTTACTTTCATTTTTTTAATCATTCTTAGCGTCGAAACGTCCACTTTTGTATTTTTAAAACAACTTTTTTAATAATGATTAATAATGACGGTATTGTTTGTAGTCGATCAGTCTATCGTACAGCAATTTATAAATTGAATTATATTTCTGTGGTGGTAGTCGACAGGTTCGCGGTTAATACCTTATCGCTATCCACATTGTTTTCGCAATTTTCAAATAGATTGTCGAAATGATTTAAAAAAGGCAAAATTGATGGAGCGAAAATCAACGATGTGAACGAAAAAAACTATAAAAATTGCAGATCAATGGGCCACGCGAATTCCGAATAGAAACGAAAAAAACTTTTGTTCAACCCTTTTCGAGTTTAAATTAATACCGTACCGTGGCCAAATGTAGGTTCAATGGAGGTTATAGAGTGCAACGCGTTCGTTTCTCGGAAAAAATATCAACCCTTCTTGTCTTGCCACTTATCCGTTTCACAGTATTTTCATGCATGATTCTTCTCATGCACCTTCCGGCCTCCTCCAAGCTCACTTGTAAAGTCGATATCCACTTGAGGTCTCATGTCCATGTAAAATGTCAGTCCCGACAACTATCGCGTGTCTGATTAGTCGCACGTGATCCGGGCCGGCGACACGTTCGTCACTGCCTTACGAGGTTCTTCAAACGCGATCCGAAGGAAAATGAGATTGTGTGCGTTTCGCTTGCTTTTCAAGGATTTTGTCGACAAATGTGCCTCGACGTGCCATTACCACCACCTCTTTCCTCTTTTGTTTATCGGGTAATCAAATAATCCCTGACTTTCATCAACGATAATGTTCTTCCTTAGTGCACTACATTCATTCGGAAGTCCATTCGCGTTATGCAGAAAGACTTCGCAAGAAGACATTAGAGAATTAAACGATATCAAGCCTGAAACAATTTTACGGTCAATCCTCTCTGAGAGGACGCTTTCGAGATTGAACTTCCGTCACACTGTACCAGGGATGTTAGTTGAAGTTTGCCGGTTTTACCAGTAGATGTCGCTAGCAATATGTATACATTTCTATGATTTGGCATGTATGTAATTTTTTTCTATTGACATTAACCTACAAAAATACGCAAGTCACATTCCGCCAAAATAATAGCGTCATATTTGTTTACCTCAGTGAATATGTCGAGTTTCGTTCCAAGTAAATCGCATTTGCGGCATTCGTTGCTTTTCTTATTTCATCAAAAGAAAAAAGCAGCTGAAGCTCACCGGTTGCTGGTAGAAACTTGTGGTGAACATGCTCCAGTGATTAGAACATGTGAGACATGGTTTCGTCCATTTAAAAGTGGAGATTTCGATTTGACAGACAATGAACATCCTGGTGCAGCGAAAAAGTTCAAAGACGAGGAATTGCAGGCGTTATTGGATGTTGATCCAACCCAATCGCAACAAAAATTGGCAGAAACACTAAATGTGACTCGAGGAGCAATTTGCCAACGTTTAAAAGCCATGGGAAAGATCCAAAAGTAGGGAAAATGGGTACCACACCAGCTGAACGATAGACAAATGGAAAATCGAAAAACCGTTTGTGAAATGCTGCTTCAACGATTCGAAAGGAAATTTTTTCTGCATCGAATTGTCACGGGGGACGTAAAGTGGATTTATTTTGAGAACCCGAAGCGAAAAAAATCATGGCTTTCACCTGGTGAAGCCGGCCCATCGACTGCAAGGCCAAATCGCTTTGGCCGTAAGACAATGCTCTGTGTTTGGTGGGACCAGTGTGGTGTGGTGTACTACGAGTTGTTAAAACCTGGTGAAACGGTGAACAAGGATCGCTACCGACAACAAATGATCAATTTGAATTATGCGTTGATCGAAAAACGGCCGGAATGGGCCCGAAGACATGGCAAAGTTATCTTGCAACATGACAACGCGCCGTCTCATACCGCTAAACTGGTGAAAGACACGTTAAAAACACTTAATTGGGAAATATTATCACACCCGCCGTACTCTCCAGACCTCGCCCCGTCCGACTATCACCTTTTCGCATCGATGGGACACTCCCTTGCGAAGCAGTGCTTCGCTAATTTTGAAGAAGTCGAAAAATGGCTCGTCGAATGGTTTACCTCGAAAGAGAAAAAGTTTTTTTGGGATGGTATCCATAATTTGCCTGAGAGATGGGCGAAATGTGTAGAAACCAATGGTCAATACTTTGAATAAAAAAATTTTGAGATTCCTCTGAAAATTAAGTGTTTTCTTTATCGAAAAAACCGGCAAATTTCAACTAACACCCCTGGTATATACAAAGAGTTTCCTGATAGTGAGCGTCTATTGTCATGATGTAAGATGCTCTATTGGAATAATTCATGATGTTGAAGTTTGTTATTTTCTATACCATTCATTCACCCCCTCAAGGTTGGATTTTCGAAGATAAAAATCGTTAAAATGTTTTTTTCCAGTCTCCTTTAAGGACCGGGCCTAAATGGTCAAAAGAAGCGAGAGCAATACTGAAAATGAAAATTTGAAAAATCTATTTTCGTTGCGTTCCAACGATGCAAACTTCAACATCATAAAATTTCAAATGCGACGTGAAATTTCATGTGCACATAATCTATTGATTAAGCTCTTTCTCAATCTCGAGAGGATTTCAAAGTCGATGAGAAACTACAGCAGTGTCGGTATAGTAGGGATCTTCTGAAATCTGAAATCTGGGTAACATTCAACGAACGTGTATCAAACACGCGAATTAACCGTGCCGAAAGCGATTTACATATATATTTTGGTATTGTATCTTCTAATTTGCCAGGTAGGACCTCAAAGATTCTCAAAGACAGTTTGTGAGTTGGAAATTGAGCGGGGAAAATCTCGCGTTCGGCTCTACAAGTGGGGCCAGTGGAACATAAACGAACCAAACCAAAAAAACTTTTCCACGATTACTGTGTATTTTTCGACCGAATATCACATCGTCAATTTTGCACCAACAGCAACAAACAAAGGCTTGTCAATTAGAGTTTTTATTTGTCTCCATCATTAATGGTAACTATTTTCGGATTTTGAATATCAACATTTTCTCCTATTTACAATAGAAATGAAGTTGTTTAGAATAACTTCACTAAATTTCGAATTATTCGGTTTGATTATTTTGGCGTGATATTTGACCGCGAATTAGAACGTACTCGGTCGGTAATACAGAGTCGGTAAAACAGACCTTTCGCGTGTTCTTGTGCATCACACGCTCCACTTCGAAAACGCGAAATGTACTTTCTCCAAAATGACACAACCGATCGGGATGAAATGAGCTTAGCTATCGCAGTATGATGGCAAAAAGTGGGCTAAGCTTATTTCATCAGGTTTCATCATGCGGTTGTGCCGATTTGGAAAAAAGTACCGATAAAAATTTGCAGCTATCTCTCTCGCGGTCAGGTGTCACGTGGTACATGTGCACCTTCGTCCTAAGTGTAATTGTCGTGAGTATCACAGCCCGGTGATAAATGGATTTTTGACTTTTTTTTTCCACGCCATTTATTGATAATTACTTTTTACAGTACCTGGACTGTGGATTCTGCAACGCTCATAGTTTTCACGATAATAGCAGTAAATTCTCCGTTCTCGATATTTTATAAAGTTCTCATCTGTTATGTCGCTCGTTGGCTTCTCTCTTTTCAATCCCTCGAGAAGTTCGCCGCCAGGTTTTGAGGTAAGACGATAAAATTGTTGAACATCGATTATCGATGCGCTTCCAATAATAGCGTGCGCGCCATTTTTAATGCAGAAAACTAGGGTCTACCTCTACCCTTTTGTACCTAGGCCTGGGAAAAAGTCGAGAGGAAATGGCTACTGGAGAACGTCCTATTAGAGAGAGGGTTGACTGTATCCGCAAACAAAATTAACGTGATACAGAAATGGACATTAGTCATTCACGACGGTGCCGAGCGTATAATGATAATATCGTTACTGCTCGGAAACCGTTCTTCTCCGCGTTCGATGTATTTCTCCCTGGCGTTCAAGGCGAGATTAATAAGCCATTAATTAGCTAAGCTCAAGAAAACAAATAAAAAAACATGCCAGCGATCTCACGATCTCGATAGTTTGCCTTTTCACTTATTGTTATCTATGCCGAGTGCACGTTTATAACAGCGGACCCGCACTGATTTATGGTGGCCTTATTCGTAGTAAGATCAATTGGACTGAACGAACCCGTCGAGGAATATTAATGGCTTCGCTTTAGCATCTATAATTTGGGCAATATTTTGTACATTTTGTATACGCCGTGGGGCCGGTACGGACTTTCATTTTTCGAATTTGTTGCGACCGTGACCCGAACGGTTGGAATCCACGGTCGACGTAGACAAGTCAGTCGGTACGTTTCTAGGTGCGTCATCGCATTATATAGCTCGTTTGCCCGGTCTTTACTCAGCACTCTGGAGGAAAGAAAAAATCTGTTGCACAATCCTATTTGGTCATAAAGAGAACGGCGGGTTTCTGGCCCGAGACCGTATGAGAGCGATTGAGCGAAGAGGGGAACCGGAAAGATTGCTTAAGAACCTAAAATACAGGCGCAAATCATTCGATCTGATCCAATAGCACATATTACTCTCGTTATTTCATAGAGCGATCAAGGTCATGGATTTCAATTTTTTAATTTGGGTAGCTCTTGTATGACCTCTTTTTCAGCTCGAAACTAATATTTCTACACAGATTTATAAATCGTTGCCTCCCATGTCGCCGGTAATCTGTTACTGGAGTTATACGAGGGGGGACCCAAAAAAAACCGGGAATTTCGTCATTTCTTTATTTTTAAATATTTTTACACCAAATTTTGATCACCTTCAAAGTATTCTCCTTTGACCACAACGCACCTCTGCAAACGATCCTTCCAATGTTCAAAACATTTTTTAAATTCACTTTTCGGGATGTTCTTCAGGCCTTCCAGCGATTTTTGTTTTACCTTCTCCACAGTGGCAAAACGCTTGATTGCTGCTTTGTTTCGGGGTCGTATCCGTAGCACCGCGATTCATCACCGGTAATCACCTTGGAAAAAAGTTCAGGGTCCTCTTCGAGCTGATTTTGAAGTTGAAAACATGCCTGAAGTCGACGCTCCCTTTGCTCGTCTGTGAGAAGGCGAGGGACAAATTTGGCTGCAACTCTGCTCATGTGAAAATCTTTGGATAAAATCCTCTCAATTGAACTCCATGATATCCCAGACATCTCACAGAGTTGATCAATGGTTCGGCGACGGTGTTCACGAATGAGAGCATTGATTTTGTCGATGTTTTCGTCACTTCTTGATGCTGAGGGGCGTCCTGAACGGGGTTGGTCTTCAATTGACATTTCACCATTTTTAAAACGTGAAAACCACTCGTAGACTCTGGTTTTACTTAGGGCAGCATCTCCATAAGCAGTCTTAAGCATCACAGTAGTTTCTGCGGCCGATTTCCCCAACAGGAAACAAAATTTCACAGCCGAGCGTTGCTCTCGACAATCGGCCATCACGTTTTCGCCGAAATGGAAAAAGTTGTTTCACTACAAAAATTCCCACGGGCGAACCGATGCACTCACGGCGACAGAACTTCGCACACTAACTCAGGAGATGTGTCCCCAACGGACACCTGGTCGAGCAATCGGTTCCCCCACTCTCCCTCCCCGCCGCAGCGCAATTCCCATTTTTTTTGGGTCCCCCCTCGTACTCCTCCCTCCAGGTGATTCCGGATTACAAATTATGATGCCGATGGTCTCCCAGGCGGTTGATACTTCGGACAGAAGCAAATTAAGTTCCACTGCGGAATCACCGGACATCCAGTCTGTTAAGTTAATTTGCTTTTGTCAGAAATGTCAATCGATTAAGGGAATACTTGCGACAAATATCTAGCAATAAAATAGTTCGTACTAAATTTAAGGGGTGACACCACACTAGCGGCAGAAAAAAAGGCCTAACTTTGACCATTTATTTTGGGAGTATGAAAAGAGGAATAGGATTTCTTTTCAGACCATTTATTTAACACATATTGAAGTATAAAAAAAAAAATTTATTATCATTTTGATACAAAAGGCGGTGACCGAGCTCATCTTGAAAATTGCCTTTTCTGAAAACACCTTCACGGGAAGATGGTTTTCTCGTAAAGTATAAGACGTGGGACAAAAAACCAAAAATGTTTATAATCTATATACTATTGACTATGGGACTACGTAGCGGTTTTATTTTCAATCAAATTTCGTAGAAATGACGTATCTTTGAAAAAATGAATCGATTTTTCGCCAAAAAATGAGCAGCAAATTGAAAAAAATGGCTACGTACTCCGATAGAGAATGTAATTGTGAAGCTACTATAAAAATTTCAAATCATTCCATGTAACGGTGTTGGAAAAAAGAGGTTTCGAGAAAAACGCGTTTAAAGTCGCGCTCGTGCGCAGCGCGCGCTCCGAGGCGCTGCGGCTAAATTGATAATTGAACCTTTTAAAATTCCTGTTTCACTATAGAGCCAATTGCATATTGTTTTTATTATCCTAAAGTATTGTTTAAGACAAAAATTTTTTTTCCAAAATCCTAGAGTAGTGTTCCCCTGTAATATAGTTAAACAGTACCTAAATAGTTAGTCAATTCATTTTTGTGTATCAATAGGACGAAAAAAAGATGGAGTATGGACGGTAATAAACAATTCATTTTTTCCATCTATGATTTTTACAATTTGGTAACAATAATTGCAACAATGATGTGCAACGCTTAATTTTTTTTTCGTTCACATTATGGAAATCAAATTACAGTTGAAAATATACAAAATTGCAAGAGCCTCTTTAGTACAGATTGATCAATATTTTATTAGGTTCTTGTCTTGACTGCCTTGAGTCTCCGACGAGTTATCTAAATTCATGTTTTTTTTTTTTGTCAAGGCTAACATATACACCAACGCACGCATAACTATCTGGGCTCTCCGTCCAAAAATGACTTACTGACCATTTCCATCTCCGCAATCCATTCAATATATTACCGGGAAAAAATAGTTTCGTCATTATACGAGGGGGGACCCAAAAAAAAACGGGAATTGCACTGCGGCGGGCAGGGAGAGTGGGGGAACCCACTGCTCGACCAGGTGTCCGTTGGGGACACGTCTCCTGAGTTAGTGTGCGAATTTTTGTAGTGAAACAACTTTTTCCATTTCGGCGAAAACGTGATGGCCGATTGTCGAGAGCAACGCGCGGCTGTGAAATTTTGTTTCCTGTTGGGAAAATCGGCCGCGGAAACTACTGTAATGCTTAAGACTGCTTATGGAGATGCTGCCCTAAGTAAAACCAGAGTCTACGAGTGGTTTTCACGTTTTAAAAATGGAGAAATGTCAATTGACGACCAACCCCGTTCAGGACGCCCCTCAACGTCAAGAAGTGACGAAAACGTCGACAAAATCAATGCTCTCATTCGTGAAGACCGTCGCCGAACCATTGATCAACTCTGTGAGATGTCTGGGATATCATGGAGTTCAATTCAGAGGATTTTATCCAAAGATTTGCACATGAGCAGAGTTTCAGCCAAATTTGGTCCTCGCCTTCTCACAGACGAGCAAAGGGAGCGTCGACTTCAGACATGTTTTCAACTTCAAAATCAGCTTGAAGAGGACCCTGAACTTTTTTCCAAGGTGATTACTGGTGATGAATCGTGGTGCTATGGATACGACCCCAAAACAAAGCAGCAATCAAGCCAGTGGAAGATACCTCGCTCTCCTCGTCCGAAAAAAGCTCGCCAAGTGAAGTCAACCATCAAGACAATGCTCATTTGTTTCTTCGATTGCAGAGGTGTTGTGCACGCGGAGTTCGTTTCCCCGGGTCAAACTGTCAACCGGAAGTTCTACTTGGAGGTTTTGAAAAGATTGAGGGAGAGTATCCGGAAGAAAAGGACAGATCTTTGGCGCACAAGTGACTGGTTCCTCCATCATGACAACGAGTCGGCCCACGCCGACTCCGTAAGCAGTTTTTGACCAAAAACTGCATGACACCAATTGTCCACCCCCCCCCCTCCCCCCACTCACCGGATCTAGCCCCCTGTGATTTTTTTTGTTCCCCAGACTCAAAAGGAAAATGAGAGGAAAGCGTTTTGCCACTGTGGAGGAGGTAAAACAAAAATCGCTGGAAGGCCTAAAGAACATCCCGATAAATGAATTAAAAAAATGTTTTGAACATTGGAAGGATCGTTTGCAGAGGTGCGTTGTGGTCAAAGGAGAATACTTTGAAGGTGATCAAAAATTTGGTGTAAAAATATTAAAGAATAAAGAAATTATGACGAAATTCCCGTTTTTTTTGGGTCCCCCCCTCGTAGATCAGTGATATATAAAAGTGTATTAAAGTTGTTGGAAATTGAAAGTTCTCAATCCCGCGTAAAGAATAACAGTCAGCCGATCATAATTCGAATCTGTTCTAACCGGAATATTGAGTTCAGTTGTGTGTATCATTGCCTTATTTATGCTACCATGATAAAGCTGGAGAGTTTGTGTGTTTGATCGCGCTAATCTCAGGATAGACTAATCCGATTTGAAAAATTTCTTTTGAATTAGATAGCCCATTTATTCAGGAAGGCTTTAGGCCATATAACTTCATGCTATGACCCTGAGGAGCGAGGGTCATAGCATGAATGTATAATCCAAATTGAACGCGGGTAAAACCACGGGGTACGTCTAGTGTTTTTTTATGTAACGATATCAATGGTTTATTCAATGGGTAAGATAAATAACAAAGGTTCTTTTTAACTGTAAATCCCAATTTGAATAGAAAACGGGGCGGCCCAATACAGAATTCATCCTTGGAAGAAATGCCAAGGCATTTTTAACAAAGATACAATGTTACCGTTCATTTTCGCATATGCACAAGCAATGGCAATGTCATTGGAGTTTCGAATGGAATTTTCATCATTCATTTCCCATAGGCACAAGCATTGGCAATACCAATGGAATTTTGAATGGAGGTTTTATCCTTGGCAGAGGTACCTTCGTTGTCATTGCGTCTGAAGCACCGGAAATTCAATGGCATTTCTCAATGGCAATGAATGTCATATTTTGGCAAAGATAAAATATTACCATTCATTTTCGCACAGGCCCAAGCAATGACAATGCAAAAGTGCTAATAAACTAATTGTTCAAACTCCTCTTCGTCGGAAATAAGAAACGCGGGAAACAGCGCTTAACAAACCACTTCTTGTTCCACTATATCGTTTTACATATTAATTCTTCATTATTGTTACGTTATACCGGCAGAAGAGTTTGAGGATAATCTGCAGACTCGATTGATTAATGGAGGCCACAGTGAGAGAAGAAATCTTTGGTACCCAAACATTTAAGAATCGCAAGGACTTTTTTTTCCGAATGAGATTTATTTTCACACTTTGTGGTTCAGGCTGTCAGCTTGGTGCCGAAGTTTGCACCTCATTGAACCGTAAGGGGGATGGTTCTCTAAGCTCCTTTCAATATAGGAAATTCTTAAGTACAGTGTAAAATACGATAATTGAATATCGTCACGATACGCACGGTAATTGCATAATTCTTTCTCGGTGAGTCGAGTATGGTTTCGCGTCGAAGACGTGTGGAATTCTGATCGAGCATCGGGAGGGACGCTGGACTGAAATGGAACGATCTCCGTTTTGCCGACCTTACGATACCATAAAACTATGATCCGTAGAGCCGTAAAGTTCTAACAGGAAGGCGGAGAACAGACGAGCCCGGGCTACGCGGCCGGAGACTCGAATTTTATCTCCATCGTTTGAGGAAAAGCATTGAGGGAAGAGGACGAAGGATGGCCCGGGAAAATTGTAGGTTGCTCTCTTTTTTCCATCCTCTTTCTCACTCACTCTCACCATTTCCCTATCGTCGTTGGTTGGTGGCGATAGTATCATCGATATTCCTCCGGAAGCAGGATAAGGGGTGCAAGGCAACGAGTAGTGTTCGTTGGGTTTGACGAGAGTGCCGAGAGAAAGAGAGAGATAGAGTGAGAGCCCGGGAGCAGTAAACGCGGGAACTTTGCATTGTCGAATAGATGTATATGCTCGGAGCGTAGGAAAACTGGCCGGGCGAGGAAGTCTGCCGACGCGGAATCTCTTTTTCGCCCTCCCCATGTCTCGCATCTATCCTCCAGTCTTTGCGTTTACTGCACTTTTCACGGCGATGCCTCCGCCCCCACATTTTCCTTCGCTCATCAGGTTCTCGGGAGGAGAAAAGAAAAAAAATAATAAAATAAATAAACGACTGGGTTGCAGAGTACGCGAAAATGGAATGGCGCTAGGCGTTGAAGTGGGAGCCGGGGAAGAGGGATTTTCGGTAAGGGACCGACGTTCGCCACCGACTCTCTCTTGGCGTGTACAGTACACCATCGTGCGTACTGTATATTGTGCCTCGTTTTACGTTGGGTTTTATTGTATTAAGTGAAATTGCAACGGTGTACAGTAAAGGCACTGAGGTTTTACGAGTAAAACCGAGGTGGAAGGAGCTCGTGTGTTTGCTGCATAGCCAGCTGTGGTACTACTGTTTCGCCCGGTCCTCGGAGCGCGAAGATCGCGGGAAAAAACGTGGGACGAAGAGGAGAGTGGATTGTGAAGACAGGGGTAGAACGGTGAAGGAGGAGGAGGAGGAGAAGGAGCAGGAGTAGAGTACGGAGGGAACGCGCGCTCCGGCGAGTCCTGGGGAAGAGGATACGTGAGAGAACGAGCTCTGTTTCGTTCTCTGGCCGGTAGGGACGTCGGAAAAGAAGAGATTGCACGATGAGTACACGAGACCCGGGCCGGTACGCTCGTCTGGTAATCCCGGGGAGCGCCACCCGACGATATACACGGAAAGTGAGGAGAGGAGTGGCTGGGGGGGGGGCGGCAGAGATGGAAGGGAGTAAAATACAGAATAGGTACTCTGCACAAAAGTCCCTGCAGCGCGAAAGCGTGAGTGAACCGGGAGTTTCACGGATCGAGTTGTCCTACCTCTCTGCGCCCCTCGGGGCTCGCGCTCGTGCCGGCGTTAAAATCCAAATGATCGTGGTAACGGAGGCTTTGGTTTTAAACTCTAGTGAAACTTGTCTCTATCGGTGAGAAGTGGGGCTGGAGGGGGGGAGGCCAATTCTCTTTTTGCCCGGTTTTTTCCCGCCCCTCAACGCTCTCCCGTCTCTCTCGCCCCTCTCATTTGCATCGTGACCCTCTCGCCGCCGCCGTGGCAACTCTCGGTGCAATCCACCCGCGCTATATCGTCGCGGATAAAATTTATCCACGTGATACTTCGAATTCTGGCTAGATCCGCGAGCCGCGCGGATAAATGAGTTCTGGCGCTACGCCGAAACTCGACGTATTCGCCCCCCAGTCCGGTCACCCTCCCCCCTCATTGGCAGAATTCGCATGTGCAAAAGAGAGAGGGACGCGCTTCGGTTTAATGGTAAAAATGTATTCCGCTACTACGAGTGTGGCGCACATTGGCCGAATAGTCATCTCTCTTCAAAGGTATTTTAATTGTGAGCCAGAGTGATCGGGACCATAATGGTTCCTCCAATGTGATTTGGGACTACAGGAGATCCGGAGATATATTTTTTTGTTTTTTGTTTTTTTTATTATTATTGGGTGTTTCAACGTATACCCTTGCGGGTTTTCACGCATGACCCTTCCCAATTCCATTTTTTTCCATTTTTCCCCCTATCACTCCCTACCCGCACTTCGCTAAGCTAATCCAACTTCTATTTCGTCCGCAGACGTCTTTAGCTACGCTGTATCGTATTTGCCATGGTTACAGGAAAACTGCGGAAAACCTGTGCCGATACAGACGGCTTTTTGTTTTTGAATGAGTTGTATTACCATCAGAAACTCAGAAAAACTGCCTCCCGCTCAGTAGTCGGCGTGCAAGCCAGTGCACGGCTAAGCGGTCAACCATCCCCCAGTACTGACCGCGGCCAATACTGCTTAAGGCAGTCGTCTGGTCTAGAGCGAGATTTTTGACGTCATTTCTAATGTGCAATAACGTTTAAACCGTTGAAGTTGTCTTGATGAAAATTTACACGTGCATTTATTGATCCTTAGAGAATACTTGTACCTTAAAAAAAAACAATTATTTTAAACTAGCTGACCCGACAGACGTTGTCCTGTCTGAACTATGAATATTCAATTCGAACTGGAATAAATAATTTTAAACAAAATTATTTCAAAAACATAGTGTTTATTGTAACTGAAAATAAAAAATTGACTCCCTTAGCGTTTCTGTATAAGCACGTATATCACGTGTTAGTCTATCAAAACTTACCAAAAATCGATATTAAACTTTTAATATAAGCCGTGATTGCGGTGAACTAATTGCGATGAACAAACACTTCTCAAAAAACTCACTCAACAAACTCAAAACTGGATAAACGTTCAGATCGGATGGACTGTGCACTAATAAATGAATAAATGAATTTTTTGATCGATAGATGCCGACCGATGCATCTATTAAATCACATTTGCTTCGCGGGAACTGTCAAACGCGCGAAGGTTAAATAGTCGTTAAGTTTTCTGAAATTTTACAATTTTCTGCGCAATTTTCTTAATTTTTCTTCCCGTAAGAACCTTCTACACAGTATTACAAAACTTGAAAAAAAAGATGAATGAAATCGGTAAAGTCGTTCTCAAGTTATGGCGTGACCAAGGGAAATAGGGATTCATTTTTATTTATATAGATTAGGGCGATTTTTTTTTCGACTATTTTTTTTTTTCAGTCTCCACCCGAAATTTTGTTGGATATGTCGAAAAAGAAATTCCCTGAAGGTTACAGCCCTTAATATTAATTCTAAGTACTTTCCCAAAGCGTGAGAAGATTTTCCATCTAAAATACACGTAAATCGAGTTTTTTTTTTTTTTTTTTTTTTTTTTTCAAATTTCTATAACTCAGCCGCATTTTATGCTATCATATTGTTCTTGGTTTCGATTTACTCAGAATAAAACAATCTAAAAAAGTGCCTCTCGCGGCGAAAGTGTAAATTGCACTGATGAGTTGGTACGGGTCACTGAAGTTGATTTTTACCCAAAATCCTCGTTTTTTTACTGTTATCTCCGAAACAATTAACTTTACGAAAAAATTGTAAATGAAAAATTTATTGGAAATTTAATTTCCTATAAAAAAGGTCCTATCGACCCAATTGCTTAGATTAATATTTCTCGAGATATTCAACTTTTTTATTTTTTATTTTTTATTTTTTTTATTATTTAATATTTCATCGATATAAATAAAAAGCAATTGCCGCATGTATGATGGATCATCACTTCCGCATTGGACATCAGACTGGTGGCATTTTTTTCAAAGAAATAAACCACGAAATGACATATCGCTTTCAATTAAATTCTTTTCCGCAAAATATCAACATTCAATGCGGAATTTGTTGTTGTTATGGAAACAGAACTTCCAAACTGAACGTCACATTTTTTTTATTGAGATTTTTATATATTATTTCCATATTTTTCATATTTTCATATTTTTCAAATTTCCGACTTTCCAGGTGGATTTTCCAAAAAAAAATCTTTCATACAAACCTTGTTCTGAATATTACGAACACAACAAAAAAAAAATCAGCCAAATCGGTCGAGCCGTTCTCAAGTGATGATCCGTCATACATGCGGCAATTGATTTTTATTTACATAGATATTTTCATGTAGTTTTTTGCCTTGTTGCAACATGGTGCGCCGAAATCGGCGCCCACTCTGGACAATGTTGTATGCATCTGAAGAAAAAAATATATATATATTCTCAATCTGTATGAGTATTCTGAGCACTGGTAGCAGAATTGGTACTTAAAAAAATTTGTTGACAAAATGACGGCCTGTTGAACTTTCATTAATGATATTTCAATGTATGAAATATCATTAATGAAAGTTCAACAGGCCGCCATTTTGTCAAAACATTTAACATGGAAGACCGCCGATTCTAGTATATTAACATTTTCCTTTATTATTTATTTATCGTTGTACAGCGTGAGATAATGACATTTTTTGTTCTGTTCACGAACAAATACCCGTATAGTCTTATTGTCAATCGAGAGTTTGGGTAAGTAACAGTCAATTTATCGTTTATTAACAAGTGTGTTCCTTTTGGTGAATCAGTGACCGTTCGGACCTTCGTCTCCGTTTTGACTCGAAAAGGTAATTTCGCGAATTGAGACTGTTTCCAGGAATCGTAAAAGGGGCATCTCCCCTTGAGTAGAGAGTCTCGGTCAAATTCAATCGCGACGTTCATAAAAAAGAATCAATAGTTCCCGAAAGCTGAATATTTGACATAATTTAAGTGCTCTCGCGATGATTCCCCCAATTGGATAAACATTTGGATATTTTTTTTTGTATGGAATTTTAGCAAACACGATTAAGCTCGTGAAATTTAGAGTCAGGTCACCGATCACTGGTATGAACTACTTACTAATCATAAAAGTCAAGGATTTCAGGGTTTTCAGAGTATATAAGGTCACCACTGACGCGAGCACCAGCGTTTTTCTGCCTCATTATTCCGTATTTGATGATTAGAAGTACACAGGGAGAGAAAAGTAGAAAACTGTGTGAACGAATTTAGGGAAGATTCCAAAGAGAAATTTTCGATTTTAAGCGAAAGTGTAAGACACGCCGCGGTTCCAGTTCCCTCTCTCGGTCATCACTTGTTCCGTCTCCTCCACAGACAGGACTATCTTAAATGGAGAGAACCGACAACGTAGATAACGAAGAGACCGTACAATCTAATCTGATCTTTGATCTCTGAGTACATTCGAGACGTGTTCTCGCGGATAAACGCGTTTGGCAGTCACTATAGGCCTGTTGCGTATCTCCTGCAGCGCCGCCCTATCGGTAAGATCTGGCAACACAAGGGTGACCCAGCTGACGAAACGTTCATTATGGCTTCGAATAGCAGCAAAATTATTCGCTCAAATGGAAATTGCGGCTTTGTCGATTGCTTCAATACTGAAGCTCAAAATCCGGAGTTAAAGTTCTATTGTTTTCCATCAAAAAGTTATGAAATAGAAAGAAAGAAACGATGGATTCAAGCCGTCGAGAGAAGGTAAGTTAATGTATGATTATTTAATATATAAATAAGGTACAGAATTATTTCAATCAAATTTTTATTATGTGGCTATATAATTGTTATAATATTTTTATACAAGTTCTGAAGCTTCTCGGGACATTCAATTCTTTTTAGAATTATCTTCAATCCTTTATCTTGTGAAAGACATCCATAACTGTGATATGTAGCACCGGTTTGGAATTTTAATAATTCCTCACACACAAAACGCAATTCTACCAGATGCTTCTCTTTTTCTTGCCTGTTAAGACCTCTTTCTGATTTAGTTAATTTCCCAGTTTGTACGTATTTCGCAAATGAACAGTCTAGCAGCGTAAGTTCTTCTTGTACGTGTTCAATTTCATCTACCGAGGAGCAT
Source organism: Oxytorus armatus (assembly GCA_958009045.1). Lineage (NCBI taxonomy): Eukaryota > Metazoa > Arthropoda > Insecta > Hymenoptera > Ichneumonidae > Oxytorus > Oxytorus armatus. Next base: position 2,124,121 of record OY253747.1, on the reverse strand, counting down.
TTTTCCGAAACAGCTATTCTTTGTGAAACTAAACTGTCTATAGTGTATCCTTTTTTGTATTTTGCAGATTGGAAGTTACCAGGCTTATTCCACATTAGCGGCTGGTCGGTTTTGGATGTAGTACATTCTTCATTGACATAGATGCACACAGCTGCGACGTTTTTACACCCTCGTTTAGATAGACCAGCCTTACAAGCGCATTTACTGTATGAAATCGAACGGTCGTTTTGCAACTGAAAAATATTCATAAATCCTTTCATAGCTAACATTTAATTAATTAATTAATTAATAATTAACAAATTTAATTAATTTATTATATTATTTATATACAGTAGTTTTATTCAACTTACCGTTTGTTTTCAATATTTTTAACAAAATTTCCTACAGAAAATGTCTATTAATTTGCAAATTTAATAAACTTACTTCAATTGTGATTTCATATGGAGGATTATTTATTTTAGTTTCAGGTAAAACTTTCCCTTTTATGATCCGCGAAGCACCGTTGTCGTCTACAATCTCTCTGACTTCACTAACGTGATTACTTCGGAATAATTTTATTCCTAATATATTAAGGGAAATAGACATAGAAAACGTGGTCTTTTTTCATAAGTAACAGTTAATGTAACGTTAAAATTTTATTTAGCATTTTCCGTATGAAATATATTGCGTTTTATACGTTAGCAAAATTTATTTATCAATAACCTCGTTCTCATTCAACGCGTATATTCTTACAAATACAATACCTTTGGCGATAGATTTTGGACGAAACAAATTGTTCTTAACATATTGAAAACCGCAATAAATTATGAGGGAGGTCATTTTGTTGAATAGGAATAATAAACGTTTCATTTTCTCTATACTTGTGTTTACATGTCGTATTTTTGCGCCAACCGACCACCTTCGTTATGCCTTCTGTGGACCGATAGACGGCGCGTCGATCGACGACGGGAGATACGCAACAGGCCTATGGTGGTTGCGAGCAACAGGACAGCTCCAACATCCGCAATGCACCCGAGCATGGCTCGTTGCTTTCATCTTGGCCTCGGAGAAGGTTGAGAAAACGACAACGACACAAAACACAAATCGTGAATGAGAAAAACAAATAATGCCGAGCGGTTTATACGAATGCGAATGGAAAAGCGAAATCACAACGCGAGAGTGCATTCGGTTTTTACCACAGCCTCGGTGCCAGCGAGATCTCTCGAGAGTCGCGAGAAAGAGATAGGGGGCTCTGCATCTGCCCGGAGCATACCTAATAAAGAGCCTCTCTACATACAAAACGGGGGAGCGTGAAAGCGAGAGCAGAGGAGAGACCGACTTGGAGGAACCGCGTTGAGAGTCCGATTGCATGACGGAATCGCGAGTGAACGGGCCATTAGGTACCGAGATGCGTTAAATTGCCTTTCTAAATCGATCTTCGCAATTTATCGATCGATCGGCTCGTCGCGGAAAGAACTTTGCGTGAGGTTTTATTAAACGCTACAAATAAACGATATTCGTGGAAAAAAAAATCAATCGATTTTACGGAAATCGATTATAATCGCCCATCTCTACTCAAGACCACATAAAAAAAATTAATCAGAGTTTAAAGATGTTAATACGCTAATAGGTCAATGACATTTAAACCGTTATTACATTATTTTTAAAAATGGACGCTGTAGAACGCGAAGGAAAACGAAAAATATCTTGAAAGCCATAATACCTGATTTTCTAGAATTCATGAGATACGATAAATCCTGACAAAAAAAAAAAATCAAAATCATGCCCGATCGAACCGTACTTAATCGACTATTTTTGCCAGAGAAACGAAAATATTCTGAAATCAGTTTCAAGTGTAAAATTCCCATTCTTGGTGTATTTGCCTCTGAGGATAATTAATCATTTAATGATTCAATGTCTACGACTTTTTATCAGCAACCCATTCTCGTATTATTTTCCATCGTTAAAGTGCGATTGAAGAAAAAAAAAAACAAATCTTTAGTAATCGCATCGTTGCTCTCTTATTTGTTACGGGAAATTAATGATAAAACGTGAATCAAATTATATTTGAAATCATCTTCCCGCATTTATTTCGCACATAATTTTTCTTTTTTCTACGGGGGCTTTAAGGTAGTAGTCTGGTAACTTAAGCCGATTTTTCATGTCTTTTTTGGAGGGCGTTTTTTTGTAGGAAAATAAAAATGAATCGTTTTGGATATTTAGGATGTTTTTATTTACATATTAAAGATACAAAAAAAAAATTTTTTGAAAAAATTTTATAGTTTATTATTATCATTATTATTGATCGAAGTTGGCACCTCGAGAAAAAAGCGCGTGGGTGGCCCCGGTGATTTTGGCTCTTGATGTTATCTGAAATAAAAAATTCTTGATAATTCTTAATCTATAGACATGTCATTCTGGTCGGAACTACTGAAGTTAAATTTCATGGATAAATAACAAAATGGCGGACTTTGGAAAAAAAACGTCCTTTTCCATTTTGTTATTTATCCATGAAATTTAACTTCAGTAGTTCCGACCAGAATGACATGTCTATAGATTAAGAATTATCAAGAATTTTTTTATTTCAGATAACATCAAGAGCCAAAATCACCGGGGCCGCCCACGCGCTTTTTTTCGAGGCGCCAACTTCGATCAATAATAATAATAGTAATAAACTATTAAATTTTGTCAAAAATTTTTTTTTTGTATCTTTAATGTGTAAATAAAAACATCCTAAATATCCAAAACGATTCATTTTTATTTTCCTACAAAAAAACGCCCTCGAAAAAAGACATGAAAATCGGCTTAAGTTACTAGACTACTACCTTAAAGCCAGGCAGCGACAGTTCGCGAATTCGTTTCCCGCTGCTGTCGTATATATACATATTCATGTACATATACATATGCATATATATGCGCATGTATATTCTACAAACAAAAAAATTTCGGTAGAAAAAAAACGTTGCTACCAAGAGCTTTGGGGATACGGTGGCTTGTAATACCTCTCCTTAAGGGAGAACACCACTGAGACCCCCTGTTTTTTTTTCACATTTTTCAAGAATTTTTTTTTGTGGGAAAAAGAAGAGATATTCGAAAATTTTTTTGGGGTTTTGTTCCTTGTTTATTAATGTATCAAAAAACATTTTTTTCACATTTTTCACGCCGCATGGTGGCACTGGGGAAGCTCTCGCGTTATGTACTGTCATTTCTGCGGCACGCAGCAGAACTCTCTTCAACGTCGATCTGAACAAAAATACCGAGTGTTTTCGTTAATAATATGATATTTTGAAGAGAAGTACACAGGGATTTGGAAAAATATTGTTTTGAAAAAAATAGGCACGCCTTTGAAATTAACTTTAATTTCAAAGGCGTGCCTATTTTTTTTAAAACAATATTTTTCCAAATCCCTGTGTACTTCTCTTCAAAATATCATATTATTAACGAAAACACTCGGTATTTTTTTTCAGATCGACGTTGAAGAGAGTTCTGCTGCGTGCCGCGGAAATGATAGCACCTAACGCGAGAGCTTCCCCAGCGCCACTATGCGGCGTGAAAAAAGTGAAAAAAATGTTTTTTGATACATTAATAAGCAAGGAAAAAAACCCAAAAAAATGTAATGCTCTACAAAAAAGGTATCTTGTAAAATTCTTGTGAATCTAATATTTATCACGTTATCAGCAAAAACTGTCATCATTTATTCCAAAAGTCCATCATTACGGCCAAAACAGGAGTTTAACGTCGAAAAACTGCAATGTATTCTTCATATGCATTTAGAAATATGAAGAGATACGTAGTGCACTCAATAACAGTATGTGAACGATATTTAAATTTTCAATTTTATCAATTTTATTATCATTCATGATAAATTTTTCTTCTTTGATCGATAAGGACATTGATTTCTTTATCAGTTCCAAATCGATGGCTTTTTTCGAAAGATTTGAAATCAACTCCTCATTTTTTGATATCGATGTGAGCGAGTGGATTTCTAATGAAAATTATTTACAAGGCTTAAAAATCGTTAAAGGAATTAAAGTGGTTAACGATGTTGCAGAAAGAGGAGTGAAACTTATTACAGAGTACAATGATCGTCTCACTTATGATGAAGATCAGAAACAATTCATTGTACAAATAATTGAAGAATATTTAAAAAAATATCCTGATATTAACAAAGCAACTTTGCTCCAACCGATGTAATTCATTATTGTAAGTTGATTTTTAAAATATATGACATCATTCATTATAATTCACAATAAAATTGATAAAATTGAAAATTTGAATATTGTTTACATTTCATTGTTGAGTGCGCTACGTATTTCTTCATAATCTTATATACATACGAAAAATAAATTGCAGCTATTCGACGTCAAACTCCTGTTTTGACCATAATGATCGACTTTTGGAATAAATGATGACAGTTTTTTTGCTAATTACGTGATAAATATTAGATTCATGAGAATGTCACAAGATACCTTTTTTGTAGAGTATTATATTTCCTACAAAAACGTTATATAAAATTCTTTTATCATAAATAGTTTTGAAATAATAAACAATTTTCTTAACAACATTTTGAATGCATGCATTTTTTCATATAAAAATTCGACAGCTCGGTGGGGTGGGTTAAAATTATTGGACAAAGTTCCGCTTGCGCCCAATTTTTTTTCTAGATATGTTGATTACTTTTGAGGAACAATACCAAAGAATTTCCAACATCACCAAATTAAGAACCGCCCTAATGTGTATATATACACAATCACATTACGAGGTCTGTTCAAAAAGTATCGCGAATTTTGAATATCCGCGGGCTACGTATATTCGATTTTCGATTTTTTTGTGGCGTTAGGTTGGTACTCGTGTCCCTCACTCATGCTGAAAAAAATCGGCCATTTTGAATGTTTAGTCAATTGTTCACAGCTGTTTTGGTTAGACGTGTTTTGGCTTGTCTTCGATTTTTGCCTATTCCAAAAAATGAATCAAAGAATCTGTATCAAATTTTGTGTGAAAAACCAAATTAAGTGCGCGTACGCATTCCGAATGTTGACTGTGGCATATGGTGAAGCTACCTTGGACCAAAGCAACGTTTATCGGTGGTACAAAATGTTCTCAGAGGGCCGAGAAGATGCGAACAACGAAATGCGTTCCGGACGCCCGAGCACAACAACAGCAGACGAAAACATTGATGAAGTGAAGAAAATAATATTGGCCAATCGTCGAATCACCGTTAGAGAAGTTGCTGAGGAACTAAACATATCGATTGGCTCGTGCTATTCGATTTTTACCAATGATTTGGGCATGAGACGGGTTGCCGCGAAATTCGTGCCAAAATTGCTCAATTTCGAACAAAAACAGTGGCGCGTTAACATTGCTAAGGAGCTGTTGGACTCGGTCCGCGACGACCCAAATTTGCTCCAGAGGGTCATAACTGGTGACGAATCATGGGTTTATGGTTATGACGTGAAAACCAAAGCTGAATCATCGCAATGGAAGCTGCTCTTTTGGAATAGGCAAAAAACGACGACAAGCCAAAACACGTCTAACCAAAACGGCTGTCAACAATTAATTAAACATTCAAAATGGCCGATTTTTTCAGCATAAGTGAGGGACATGAGTACCAACCTAACGCCACAAAAAAAAATCGAAAATCGAATATACGTAGCCCGCGGAAATTCAAAATTCGCGATACTTTTTGAACAGACCTCGTATATGTGTACACAGGCGGATACGTGTCCATTTTATTATTCTGGCTATTTTTATTTTAGGCTAGGAATCACTCACGAAGGTCTTTCGGTTTGTACCTCTTGAGACGTCTGGTGATTGTTTCTTCGTTCAGAAGGGTTGATGGTAGTTGGTTGGGGTGGCCTGCTATTCTCAGCTGGCATTTTTCGCTATAGCATTGGATCTCTTTTTTTACCGTATTCGCTTTGAGGTCTTTGTGGATCGATTTGTTTGACACGTACCAGGAAAAGCATTGGTAATTATTCTGAGGATTTTAGATTTAAATCACCGAAGAATTTCAATATTGGAGTTACTTGTTGTAACTCCAATATTGAAATGGCTATTCCATAGCTGAATGCCCGGATGTCCGTATTGGTTTTAATATCGTTTTGTAGACGTTGAATTTATTATGCAGCGGATAGCTTGGATTTGTTGCCAATAAGCGAATACATTTTTCCGACTGCCAGTTGAAGCTGTCTTTTTTTTTGTTTTGATGTGCCTGACCCATGTAAGTCTCCTGTCCAGGTGTATTCCCAGGTATTTGACCTCTTCTACGACTGGCAGAAGCTGGCCGTAGAATTTTACATTCGGGCAATTCCCTTTCTTAGTTGCAAATGTAATGTGGACGGATTTTGCGCTAAGCACAAGATCGAGGCGTATCCATTCTATTTATTCGCCTGTCCATTCGTAATGCCGAATCGTCGCATTATTATTTAGCAATGAAAAACATTGTAGCCGATCGATTATACATAGCTAATACGATAATTGCGAGTTAAATTATAACGGGTGTTATTTAACGCCCGACGGAACGTTATGCGTTTCAATGCGATAAGCTGATTGAGGCGATTTTCGATATCGCCAATGTTCTCCGGAACGGCATAAAATTACTCAAACAAAATTTGACCGACCACGATTCTCTGTGTCTGTTGCAAAATGTCACAGACGTTGAAAAAAAAATAATGGTACGTCAAGAATTAATAAAAATAGGTGAAATAAGTAAAAAGACGCTGATAAAACTTGTACCATAATTATTGCAACAATTCATAAATCATTTTTACGACCCGCCACAGAACTCGTCACTAATTTCTAATCGGATTGCATGACCGCGAAAAAGATCTCCTGACACTGGGATGAAAATAATGATTGTACAAGTTTTATCATTATATTCGTATGAATTTTAATAGTTCACAATTAAATATTGATATTCCACTTTTTTTTAAATCTCCGTGACATTTTCTAATCGGGAGGTTTTTCCTTTCGACATCCAATTTTGACTCAACTAGTTTTATGACCCGATGATAAAACGACAATTAATAACGAGAAGGATCACGAAAATACAGTGCTTCGAAATATTTTTCCTCCAACTGTGCAACTTCGATTATTTTTCCATTTGTTTATTCGGTTCATTGACGCTTCTAGTCGACTCTTCGATCAATAAAAATCCGTACACAGTAATGTGAACAAATCAAAATATAATGTGATGTGCTCGAAGCATCATGGGCGCTGATCCTCTTCAGAGTGGAAGTGCAACGATGCAGTGCATATTATTGTATTAACGGCTGTGAACATGTGATAAAAAAGAAAATACGTATGCGACAATATAAATAGAAATGATAAAACGTTGATGAAAAACGATGATGGAAATGCGCGTGCGTTTGGGTTATCGACAAACCATCACAGCATATTGGATTTAGTACATATTCGTGCTCTGAAAAGCTTGGAATCGAGAAATCACTTGGTTCGACGGAAAGTTGTTCGGTGTCCGCTGTTGTAAAACAGAACAAAATCATATGAATAAATGAATAAATTGTTAGCAGTGCAGCGGAGCGAATATTGAAATAACTGACTAATGATGAGCGTATACCTCCCAGTATCAACAATTTTGTTGAAACATAACGATTGAATGTCGTAATCTATTGGGAATTACCGCGGAGGCGTCGACAATTCAATGTGGCCGCTCATTCCCAGTCAGGCCAAGTCAGCCAGCACTGCTCAGCATGGGAAGCAGTAGCAAACCATTGATTATCGTGTATTTTTTTGGCGAAATATAATCTTTTTACTACGACCCACAGCGGGCAAAAAAGTAGAAATCGTGGCCAAAAACCAACTTCATAATTTTGACGTGAAAACATAATTTTTCACTTATTAATACGTCAGAGTAGATGTAGAGAAAATATTGTGGCTATTAAGGTTCAAATGTTCTTACAATAAGTAGTTGAATGAAAACAAATTGTGTAAAGAATGCGATGGTTCATTATGTCATAAATATAATAAATTTCAACGAATGTTGCAAATCTAAATGTGGGATATGGTTTTTATCCTTACTTAATGGTCGTAGGTATGAGAAAAAAAATTGTAATTTCGGAAAATTAAACATGATTTGGAACACGGTTATCTGTCAGTAAGACTTTTCGGCGTTTGCAGCTCCTCGTCATACTTTGGAATGTCATCAACTTTAGGCAACCCTTGATATCAGCAATTGAAAATTATCGTTGCATTCGTTAATTATCGACGAATAAAATGAGCCTGCTACTTTTTGCAACTTTTCATCTGAACCCTTGGGGGGGGGGGGGGGGGGGGGGGGTATGGTTAATTCGTACAAAAAAGGCATGTTTTTGTGATTTTTTTGTGAAGACGCAGTTAAAATCTCTTTAATAAAACTAATGGTACAGTAAAATATGACATTCGAAGAATATTATATAAAATGTTCGCGAAGAAATATTAAAAAATACGGCAATGGCAGCAATTATTCGGACGTGTCTCGGAAAAAAGTAGAATTGCGGTGTCCCTCATAACTTGGTGCTGTATCATCCGAAATGAAAAAATGAAAGTTCGTTTGTTAGATAATAGTTTTCCCCAGGTAACGCTGGGAGGGTTTTTCGAAATTACAATTTTTCAATTTTTTGGAACATTTTGAAGGGAAAAACGCGATTTTTACGAAAAAAATCGGTTAATTTGTTATTGTAAAATAACAAATTATAAACAAAATTGAAAAAAACTCTCCAGCGTTATCTCGTAAATTATGTACAGAATTAGTGTTGAAAATTTCAAAGGCATCGGTGCTGTAGTTTTCAAGTTATGAGGGACACCGACTTTGAAAACGTGAGTTGTGAGGAAAACGCTTTAAAGTTTTGAACACTAAAAAATCTGGTATAAAACGTTCATAAGCGAATTTTATCGGCTTACCTCACACTGAATCGTCAATGCCAGGTCCATAAAGGATGTTGCTAGTGTATATACACTATTATAACGTTTGTGAGTATTGTAGTGTATAGTATACACTATATACTATATACACAATAGCAATGAATAAACTGTACCAGGGGTGTTAGTTGAAATTTGCCGGTTTTTTCGATAAAGAAAACACTTAATTTTCAGAGGAATCTCAAAATTTTTTTATTCAAAGTATTGACCATTGGTTTCTACACATTTCGCCGATCTCTCAGGCAAATTATGGATACCATCCCAAAAAAACTTTTTCTCTTTCGAGGTAAACCATTCGACGAGCCATTTTTCGACTTCTTCAAAATTAGCGAAGCACTGCTCTGCAAGGGAGTGTCCCATCGATGCGAAAAGGTGATAGTCGGACGGGGCGAGGTCTGGAGAGTACGGCGGGTGTGATAATATTTCCAAATTAAGTGTTTTTAATGTGTCTTTCACCAGTTTAGCGGTATGAGACGGCGGCGTTGTCATGTTGCAAGATAACTTTGCCATGTCTTCGGGCCCATTCCGGCCGTTTTTCGATCAACGCATAATTCAAATTGATCATTTGTTGTCGGTAGCGATCCTTTTTCACCGTTTCACCAGGTTTTAACAACTCGCAGTACACCACACCACACTGGTCCCACCAAACACAGAGCATTGTCTTACGGCCAAAGCGATTTGGCCTTGCAGTCGATGGGCCGGCTTCACCAGGTGAAAGCCATGATTTTTTTCGCTTCGGGTTCTCAAAATAAATCCACTTTTCGTCCCCCGTGACAATTCGATGCAGAAAATATTTCCTTTCGAATCGTTGAAGCAGCATTTCACAAACGGTTTTTTGATTTTCCATTTGTCCATCGTTCAGCTGGTGTGGCACCCATTTTCCATACTTTTGGATCTTTCCCATGGCTTTTAAACGTTGGCAAATTGCTCCTCGAGTCACATTTAGTGTTTCTGCCAATTTTTGTTGCGATTGGGTTGGATCAACATCCAATAACGCCTGCAATTCCTCGTCTTCGAACTTTTTCGCTGCACCAGGATGTTCATTGTCTGTCAAATCGAAATCTCCACTTTTGAATTGACGAAACCATGTCTCACATGTTCCAATCACTGGAGCATGTTCACCATAAGTTTCTACCAGCAACCGGTGAGCTTCAGCTGCTTTTTTCTTTTGGTGAAATAAGAAAAGCAACGAATGCCGCAAATGCGATTTACTTGGAACGAAATTCGACATATTCACTGAGGTAAACAAATATGACGCTATTATTTTGGCGGAATGTGACTTGCGTATTTTTGTAGGTTAATGTCAATAGAAAAAAATGACATACATGCCAAATCATAGAAATGTATACATATTGCTAGCGACATCTACTGGTAAAACCGGCAAACTTCAACTAACACCCCTGGTATACCTGTTCGACAGCTGCACTGCTAGCCCGACCGCCCGCAGCCGTTGGAGGTATAGCGTTAAAGGTCAGGAGATTAATAAGACAATAACTTCAAGAATATTGCTTAGATCGGTTTAAAATTTTAAGGACATATTCTTGAAATGTTAAACAATAAGATGAGACAAAAAAAAATTCGATTTTTCGAGAGTGAAAACCCTTACCCCGCCCTTAATATTAATGTTTACACAGAGTACGGACCAGAAAACCGAAAAAATGTCCAAAATACTAAAAGTGCTTCGAATGCTTTGAGATGTGGTAGTCATGGGTTTTCGGGGTCGCTGATTCCGAATTCGTACTCAAAATTCAGAAATTCAAAATGGCGGATCCAATATGGCGGGAAAAAATACTAAAAATGATTCGATTGTGCTGAAATTCTGTACTAATAAGTTTTCGGGGTCGCTGATTCCGAATCCGTACTCAAAATTCAGAAATTCAGGATGCCGGATCCAATATGGCAGATGAAAATGCTGAAGATGCCTCGATTTGATATTTGGAACTAATACATACGTTCGTGGCTGAATCTAGCCAGCACCCATTTAAGGACCCAAATCTATCTTTTCTTCTTTTCGTTAATTCCCATTACTTATTCCGTTTACTTTTGCGAGCGCCTACAATTTTTTTTCAATGTATTCCTCTAAGTTTATATTCAATTTTTCCAGAATGTAATTTACAGCCACAACTGTATCTTTTTCGATAAATTTATCTGACAATTATTGAACAATTTCGCATTTAGCATATATAGGGATGGGTAATCATGTGGACAGAGATATTTATTTAACGGGATAAAAAGTTAATATATTTAAAGAATAAAATCAAATAAGTACATAGTGAAAAGAGCTAACTTGCTCTATACGTCTTTACTTCATGACCGTCGGATTAGGACTGCCTTAAAAACTACGTTCGTCACTCAGGCATACTCTCATTCTATCAATACTCTCTTTATTCTCCACTGAGACATCACAATTCGTCACACGGGTCTCACGCACTCTTCCAATGACTTCTCCGAAAACCAAAACTAAAACACAATCGCAATCAAACCCGGAGAGCATTCATCACACAACGCATATACTCTTTGTTTCACGCCTCTATCGGCTATGCTCCTAAACAACACTCTCTTTCATTCGGCATTCTACGCAAACTTATCGTCTCTAATGGTTAGTCTGTAGCTAACTCTTATTTTAAAGCGTTGGCGACACAGCGCCGTCTCATTCTTTCACAACACTTCTCGTTTCAATAGATTCTTTCACGCACAACACATTTACACGAATTCACTGATCCCACATATATTTATAATTGATACTATTGTAGTAGTCATAGTATATATATATATATACTAGGGGGGCTCTGCCCCCCTGCGCGTTTCGCGCCCCCCCCTCCCGCCCACGCCCACGCCACCGCTCGATCCCCTCACCCAGCCTATTCGATCCCGCTCGCTCTTCTCAACTCTTGTACACGGCGGCGGCGACGGAGGCGGCGGCGAAATATTTATATAATATAGAGAGATATACATGGTACATATGAGATATCATATATGTATATATATATTCGATCCGCCATTTTGAATTTCTGAATTTTGAGTACGGATTCGGAATCAGCGACCCCGAAAACCCCCCAATACCATATTTCACCACAATTGTGGCACTTTTTGTATTTTGGCCACGATTTCTGCTTTTTTGCCCACTGTGGCGACCTGATAATCAGGATTATTATCTTTGATGTTTGCGCGTGAACGGAATCAACTCCGACAATTGGACATAGCCAGATGGCATTATGGCCATAAGGATACGGTGAACGTATTGGGAATTACCATGTGGCAACCTGACCTCTCTCGGCCGAATTTCAAATCACTCTCTCTCAGTCGGTGCCCGATGGTTACCGTGCAAATGTGTCACGTTTTAATCATAATTGAAAATGCACTGTTTCATTACGATAACAATATAATAAATAAAAATTCGAGAGAACGTGGTTAATGGTCGACCCGAGGGGTTTAAGATTTTCAGCCCACGCGAAAGAACAAAAACAGTTTTATTCGTGTCGTGTTAACAACATGACACGCGACTGAAATTGCATAATTGCTCAACAATGAATAATTTATGAATATAACATTATGTCGTGTGATAGATCGATGTTATAAGTAATTTATTGTTCGAAGTAATTTATTTAATCGCAGAGTGGCGGGCAATATTTTACTGATTTTGAGGTTAAACACGGCACATTATATAGATTCACCTGGGCAAGGCCCTATAAAATAATTATTTTCAATATAAAATAATGTTTATTTAAAAAAATTTAATATAAAATTAAATATTTAATTGTTTATATATAAATTTTTATTTTTATTAAAATACTTTTTCTGTTTTATTTTCTAAAGCATTAGGATTTTCATTAACGATTGCTATTGTAATTAATTTTATCAATCAGTCTAAAGGGTTTATTTACTATTAAAAATTTATTCTATAAATTAAATTTGATAAATATTCAGGATTACATTTTTAATATAAATTTTTAATAAATTACATAAAAAATTACATTCTTTTATTAAGTATCCAATTTTGAAACAGTTTTTGGAGTAAATTTAAATATTTAATTTTGTGACAATATGGAGGGGGGGGGGGGGATGCCTAGGCTAGGTCCTTATGGCAATTATCGTAGTTGATTCTGTCCACGGACAAATATCAACGGTAATAATTGTGATTATCAGATCGTACCTAAGGTAGTAGTCTGGTAACTTAAGCCAATTTTCATGTCTTTTTTCGAGGGCGTTTTTTTGTAGGAAAATAAAAATGAATCGTTTTGGATATTTAGGATGTTTTTATTTACATATTAAAGATAAAAAAAAAAAAATTTTTGAAAAAATTTAATAGTTCATTATTATTATTTTTATTGATCGAAGTTGGAACCTCGAAAAAAAAGCGCGTGGGTGGCCCCGGTGATTTTGGCTCTTGATGTTATCTGAAAGAAAAAATTCTTGATAATTCTTAATCTATAGACATGTCATTCTGGTCGGAACTACTGAAGTTAAATTCCATGGATAAATAACAAAATGGCGGACTTTGGAGAAAACCGTCCTTTTCCATTTTGTTATTTATCCATGAAATTTAACTTCAGTAGTTCCGACCAGAATGACATGTCTATAGGTTAAGAATTATCAAGAATTTTTGACTTCAGATAACATCAAGAGCCAAAATGACCGGGGCCACCCACGCGCTTTTTTTTCGAGCTGCCAACTTCGATCAATAATAATAATAAACTATTAAATTTTTTCAAACATTTTTTTTTTGTATCTTTAATATGTAAATAAAAACATCCTAAATATCCAAAAAGATTCATTTTTATTTTCCTACAAAAAAACGCCCTCCAAAAAAGACATGAAAATCGGCTTAACGGAGAACACCACTGTGACCCCCTGTTTTTTTTCACATTTTTCAAGAATTTTTTTTCGTGGGAAAAAAAAGAGATATTCAAAAATTTTGTTTGGGTTTTGTTCCTTGTTTATTAATGTATCAAAAAACATTTTTTTCACATTTTTCACGCCGCATGGTGGCGCTGGGGAAGCTCTCGCGTCAGGTGCTGTCATTTCCGCGGCACGCAGTAGAACTCTCTTCAACGTCGATCTGAAAAAAAATACCGAGTGTTTTCGTTAATAATATGATATTTTGAAGAGAAGTACACAGGGATTTGGAAAAATATTGTTTTAAAAAAAAATAGGCACGCCTTTGAAATTAACTTCAATTTCAAAGGCGTGTCTATTTTTTTTAAAACAATATTTTTCCAAATCCCTGTGTACTTCTCTTCAAAATATCATATTATTAACGAAAACACTCGGTATTTTTTTTCAGATCGACGTTGAAGAGAGTTCTGCTGCGTGCCGCGGAAATGACAGCACTTGACGCGAGAGCTTCCCCAGCGCCACCATGCGGCGTGAAAAATGCGAAAAAAAATGTTTTTTGATACATTCATAAACAAGGAACAAAACCCAAAAAATTTTTTCGAATATCTCTTTTTTTTCCCACAAAAAAAAATCTTGAAAAATGTGAAAAAAAACAGGGGGTCTCAGTGGTGTTCTCCCTTAAGTTACCATACTACTACCTCAAACATTACATTTCGCGAAAAAATATACGATAATCGGAGGGTTTACTACAGTTCCCCGTGCTAACGAGTGCTGGTTGACTTGGGCCGACTGGGAATGAGCGACCATATTGAATAGGCCACCCTTTCGTGGTGATTCCCAATATGACGTGCCATGTTTCACCTCAAAATCACAAAAATATTTTCCACCACTCTACGGCTAAATAAATAACTCCGAACAATAAACTATTACTTATAACATCGATCTATCACATGACGTAATGTCATATTCGTAAATTATTCATTTTTCACAAATTATGCATCTTCAGTCGCGCCTGTTGTTTACACGACGAGAATAAAACGGATTTTCATCTTTCGCGCGGACTGAATATTTCATACTCCACGGACCGAACGTCGTCCATGTTCTCCCGATTTTTATTTATTGTATCGTTGCTGTAACAAAGCAGTACATTTTTAATTATGATCAACAGTGACGCATTGGCATAGTCATCATCGGGCACTGACTGGAAGAGAGTGGTTTGAAATTTGTCCGACAGAGGTCAGGTTTGCTAAATGGTAATTTACCCAATAGGCATAATACTCGCTACCATTTTTTATCGGCAAAGATCAGAACGGAAATTTTGTTATCGGGTATACTCATGCGAGTTCGTGAATTGACCGTAAATATACCGTTAATTCACGACCCCGCATCCCTGTATATTTGGTATCGGTGAATTAGACAGAATTTTCCATCGATCTGCTATTTTCCGTTTAGATTCTCATCTGGGTTCCAAATTCGAAAATAATGTTTCGTCTAAGTTTTATAAACTCACTTGTATTGTCAGGAAGGATTTTTTTTTCTCATCGTGTTGGCGTGAATTCTGGCTGGATCTCCATCACGATTCTGTTAATCCCGAAATGGGAAATTATTTCTCACTTTAACGCCGATTTAAGCTTTCCATGTCGCCCTCCATAGAACTATAACTTCGGTGTTACCAAAAAAAAAGAAAAAAAAAAGAAACTTGCGACGGTGTAATAAATGGTTTTAAACGCTATGAATGGAATGAAATATGAGATGTATAATCGTGTGGATCAGTGCGATATTTCTGACAATGTGCTTGCCACCACTGGTATCTTCGACAACGGGCTTTTTCAAAACAGAGTTATCACCATCGGGGTTTCGCGATCGAAGGCTGAATCGTTCAACACTATACTTTACTAAAAAAAATGGCTTTTAGTAAAAAAAAAAAGTCACGACACTCGAAGATCAAACTTCGATACATTAAATATCGAACAAATATACGAAAGTATACGAAAAAAATACAGTAATTCGAAAGAATTTAGAACGACATTGTCAAAAACAAAATACTCACAACAGGTTTAGATTTTCACGACGTTAGAATTTATCGAATGCAACAAAGTCATTTACACCTCATTTTGCGAACAGAAACGCCTCGCAGCATCTTCCGGCTTACTTAAGGGTTAATACGGAGTCAGGATTTAAAAAAAAAAATTTTTTTTCAATTTCACTTTTGCAATGTACATATATTTAAGTATAAACACAGAAAATTTCATGTCAATCCGACAAATATTCTCGAAGTTACACACGGATATTTGTAAAGACGTCACGGAGCGTCTGAGCTTAATTTTGAAAGTTTGAATGGATTTTTTTAAAAACTGTATTTTTAAAGTCGGTGAGGAAGATTCCTCGGAAACGGCTAATCCGATCAGTCTCAAATTTTTACACAAGGTTTATAAATATATTTTTTAGTAATTAATCGAAGGTTTTTTTCTCGCCGATAAAAAAAAATCGATTTTATAAACAATTTAAGGTAGTAGTCTGGTAACTTAAGCCGATTTTCATGTCTTTTTTGGAAGGCGTTTTTTTGTAGTAAAATAAAAATGAATCGTTTTGGATATTTAGGATGTTTTTATTCACATATTAGAGATACAAAAAAAAAATTTTTTGAAAAAATTTAATAGTTTATTATTATTATTATTATTATTGATCGAAGTTGGCACCTCGAAGTTGGCAGCCCGGGTCCTAACTTTTTTTCTACCGAACCGATTGCTTTCAAATTTTAACAGGCTACTCTACACACTTATAGTTCTCGTCGGAACCACCGAGAAATTTATACACCTCCAAATGTTTATTTTACAACGCCTTCTTTGCTAAAATAAAAGGACTTTAGCAAAGAAGGGGTTGTAAAATAAAAATTTAGGGGTGTAAAAATTTCTCGATGGTTCCAACGAGAACTATAAGTGTGTAGAGTAGCCTGTTAAAATTTGAAAGCAATCGGTTCGATAGAAAAAAAAGTTAGCACCCGGGCTGCCAACTTCGAGGTGCCAACTTCGATCAATAATAATAATAATAATAAACTATTAAATTTTTTCAAACATTTTTTTTTTTGTACCTTCAATATGTAAATAAAAACATGCTAAATATCCAAAACGATTCATTTTTATTTTCCTACAAAAAAACGCCCTCCAAAAAAGACATGAAAATCGGCTTAAGTTACCAGACTGCTACCTTAAGGCCAACATTTTTATCGAAATTCGAAATTTTTTTTGAGAAGCCGCCATTACGGTAAAAATTAATATTTTGCTTATTCCTTCGATCAGATCCTAGATAATATCTTATATGAACGAAATCTTTTTTGTTTTCCCACTTTAAATGATGCAATCCAGAGATATTGTGCTCACTGCAAGTCGCCTTTTTTTTTAGAGGAGTTCCCGTAGATCGGCTATAGCAGCTTTGAAAATCATAATTTTTTCAAATAAAGAATATGAAAGTAAAGTTAAAAGTTACCACAATATGTATATAATTTTTTGCGTTAATAAATTAAAATGTCTTTTCAGGAAAAATTCTTGAAACATCGCTTTTTTTCGGTCTCCTGATTGCGTATAACTCCTTAAAAATATTGCGTCAAATACTGATTGAAAATATATTGCGATTTTCGAAAAAATGTTAATCTCCGCAACCTCTCGCCCAACGCTCAAAAAACATCGTACTCTCGGAGAGTATTTTACGTAACTTTTTTTTAATAAACTAGAATCAGTATCGGCGCCGCACGCACTGCTTTTTTAAGTTAAGGTAGTAGTCTGGTAATTTAAGCCGATTTTCATGTCTTTTTTGGAGGGCGTTTTTTTGTAGGAAAATAAAAATGAATCGTTTTGGATATTTAGGATGTTTTTATTTACATATTAAAGATACAAAAAAAAAATTTTTTTTTAAATTTAATAGTTTATTATTATTATTATTATCGATCGAAGTTGGCACCTCGAAAAAAAAGCGCGTGGGTGGCTCCGGTGATTTTGGCTCTTGATGTTATCTGAAATAAAAAATTCTTGATAATTCTTAATCTATAGACACGTCATTCTGGTCGGAACTACCGAAGTTGAATTTCTTTTTATTTTACAACCCCTTCTTTGCTAAAATGAAAGGACGTTTTTTTCCAAAGTCCGCCATTTTGTTATTTATCCATAAAATTTAACTTCAGTAGTTCCGACCAGAATGACATGTCTATAGATTAAGAATTATCAAGAATTTTCGATTTCAGATAACATCAAGAGCCAAAATCACCGGGGCCATCCACGCGCTTTTTTTTCGAGGTGCCAACTTCGATCAATAATAATAATAATAATAATAAACTATTAAATTTTTTCAAACAAATTTTTTTTTGTATCTTTAATATGTAAATAAAAACATTCTAAATATCCAAAACGATTCATTTTTATTTTCCTACAAAAAAAACGCCCTCCAAAAAAGAAATAAAAATCGGCTTAAGTTACCAGACTACTACTTTAAGTTTGTCGTTTACGATCGTACAAACTGAAGTGTGCACCTGAAAGAATTTCAAGCACGATATCGACAGCGAATCATAATGACGAGAGTTAAGGGTGAACACCACTGTGACCCCCTGTTTTTTTTCACATTTTTCATGAATTTTTTTTTGTGGGAAAAAAAAGAGTCATCCGAAAAATTTTTTTGGGTTTTGTTCCTTGTTTATTAATGTATCAAAAAACATTTTTTTCACATTATTCACGCCGCATGGTGACGCTGGGGAAGCTCTCGCGTCAGGTGCTGTCATCTCCGCGGCACGCAGCAGAACTCTCTTCAACGTCGATCTGAACAAAAATACCGAGTGTTTTCGTTAATAATATGATATTTTGAAGAGAAGTACATAGGTATTTGGAAAAATATTGTTTTAAAAAAAATAGGCACGCCTTTGAAATTAAAGTTAATTTCAAAGGCGTGCCTATTTTTTTTAAAACAATATTTTTCCAAATCCCTATGTACTTCTCTTCAAAATATCATATTATTAACGAAAACACTCGGTATTTTTTTTCAGAAAAGCTTCCCCAGCGCCATCATGCGGCGTGAAAAATGTGAAAAAAATGTTTTTTGATACATTAATAAACAAGGAACAAAACCCAAAAAATTTTTTCGAATATCTCTTTTTTTTCCCAGAAAAAAAAATTCTTGAAAAATGTGAAAAAAAATAGGGGGTCACAGTCGTGTTCACCATTAACCGGCTTCAGAAATAAATCGCATTTCGAGATATTTCGTGCCATGTCTTTCTTATAGGGGGTAAAAATTATGTCCAACTTTCCAAAAGCTCGGATTTATTCTTCTTCCACAACAGAATAAGCTCCGCGATTATTCCGTCGTAATGATTTTACATTGTAGCTCGTGAATTCCGAAAAATCGTCAAAATGCTCAAACAGTAAAATAACATTAGAATATTTTTTAGTGAATTTTCGTGGGGGTAAAAGTTTGCGGGGGTGTGCGTACAGCGGTATTTAAGGCCGTAGTCTGGTCTAGAGCGAGATTTTTGACGTCATTTCTAATGTGCAATAACGTTTAAACCGTTGAAGTTGTCTTGATGAAAATGTACACGTGCATTTATTGATCCTTAGAGAACACTTGTACATTAAAGAAAAAAATTGTTGTAAATATTTTCATGTAGTTTTTTGCCTTGTTGCAACATGGTGCGCCGAAATCGGCGCTCACTCTGAACGATGTTGTATGCATCTGAAAAAAAAAATATATATATATTCTCATCTGTTATGAGTATTCTCAGCACTGGTAGCAGAATTGGTACTTAAAAAAAAATTTTGACAAAATGGCGGCCTGTTCAACTTTCATTAATGATATTTCATTATTCGACGAGTTATAAAATGTCGGCAAAATTATTGTTCGACTCGATAAAAATTTTTTTTTAAGTACCAACTCTGCTACCAGTGTTCAGAATACTCATACAGCTTGAGAATATATATATATATTTTTTATTCAGATGCATACAACATCGTCCAGAGTGGGCGCCGATTGAGGCACACCATGTTGCAACAAGGCAAAAAACTACATGAAAATATTGAAAATAATTTTTTTTTTCAAATGTACAAGTATTCTCTAAGGATCAATAAATGCACGTGTAAATTTTCATCGAGGCAACTCCAACGGTTTCAACGTTATTGCACATTAGAAATGACGTCAAAAATCTCGCTCTAGACCAGACTACGGCCTTAACTACAAATTGGAAACTGCTGACGGGATTGTCGGACGGAGCACGATCTACATCAACATCTTCATCAGCACGCGTTTCCATGTACATATTTCACAAACTCAACCGTTTTCATCCACGTATCGTACGTACAAAACGGTTTGTACATTGAGTCGATCTCTTCTGTATTACTGTGTATCTAAATTCATCGTTTTCCGAAACGGGCCGACGCCGTTGGAGGTTGGGAGTCCGTGGTCAGCGTAAGCGATGAATGCTAACGAGCTTAATGGCTCGAAAAGCCGTATTAAGGTACTCTCGCGGTGTTATCAGTTAGAAGCACTGTTGAGCAAATTCTCGATATTTGCGGCGGTTTTGTTCGGGAATGAGAGCTTGGTCGAATGAGAACATCTGTGACAGAAAAAAAAAATTAAAATTAACACACAACGATGCTTCTAGAATTGCTTAATCACATCAATTCAACACTCTGTTTTCGACCGATTCATTAACTTAACGGGCGGCGAGAGGAACTTTTATATAAATTCAACTTTTATCTTACGAATTCAGAATCGAACTTTACCATTTTTCTTCAAATATCTTCTCAAACGGAACTTTCTCTTTAGGTCTATACAATATGGAAATTGATCCTTCCGCATGGCAGGTCTCTGATTCACGATCGAGACTATCCTTCGTCATATTTAATAATTAATTCTAATAATTACAACATTTCCACGTTGAAAACTTGCAAGTTGGTTCCTCGTAATTTCACACAATGCTGTATTGCATCATTCTCAGATTTCTGAATTGTTTCAAATTTCGAGGTATCAACTTCCAAGTTTCAACTTGGAGCCTTCTTTTCTCCTGCAGGCATAGTTATTTCCGATTTTTTTCTGATAACTTGAAATTTTATAAAATCGCTTCGGTTTCGAAGATTCTCGCGAAATTCTACTCCAATCATCCCTTCGCTATCTGTGTAGAAAATTTCACATCGTGCTATAAAGAGTTCGGTACCAATTGCACGCACAATAGGGATAAGAAATATAAACGTACGGCGATTTTTCGAAAAATGACCAAATCGATTTTGGTAAATTTTCCTTCAAATTCGATATTAACGTGTCATTGCGGAAAGTCTGATCCCGATAGCTCGAAAATTGCATTAATTGTGCGTATGTCGGTGTTTAGCCTTTCCTCAAGGAGGCTTCAACGTGATACAGTAGCGGGCCACTCCCACTACGGTACGAGTTGTAGGGTCGGTAGCAAGAGAGAAATACCCGTCGGAAAATCCCAAGCTCAACTCTTGAGGGAGAGATTTTCCATTTTATTTATGCATCTCAAAAACTAGTCCGTGAATAATTTTCACACTTGAATACCAGGGGTGTTAGTTGAAGTTTGCCGGTTTTACCAGTAGATGTCGCTAGCAATATGTATACATTTGTATGATTTGGAATGTATGTCATTTTTTTCTATTGACATTAACCTACAAAAATACGCAAGTCACATTCCGCCAAAATAATAGCGTCATATTTGTTTACCTCAGTGAATATGTCGAGTTTCGGTCCAAGTAAATCGCATTTGCGGCATTCGTTGCTTTTCTTATTTCATCAAAAGAAAAAAGCAGCTGAAGCTCACCGGTTGCTGGTAGAAACTTATGGTGAACATGCTCCAGTGATTAGAACATGTGAGACATGGTTTCGTCAATTTAAATTGGAGATTTCGATTTGACAGACAATGAACATTCTGGTGTAGCGAAAAAGTTCGAAGACGAGGAATTGCAGGCGTTATTGGATGTTGATCCAACCCAATCGCAACAAAAATCGGCAGAAACACTAAATGTGACTCGAGGAGCAATTTGCCAACGTTTAAAAGCCATGGGAAAGATCCAAAAGTATGGAAAATGGGTGCCACACGAGCTGAACGATAGACAAATGGAAAATCGAAAAACCGTTTGTGAAATGCTGCTTCAACGATTCGAAAGGAAATCTTTTCTGCATCGAATTATCACGGGGGACGAAAAGTGGATTTATTTTGAGAACCCGGAGCGAAAAAAATCATGGCTTTCACCTGGTGAAGCCGGCCCATCGACTACAAGGCCAAATCGCTTTGGCCGTAAGACAATGCTCTGTGTTTGGTGGGACCAGTGTGGTGTGGTGTACTACGAGTTGTTAAAACCTGGTGAAACGGCGAACGAGAATCGCTACCGACAACAAATGATCAATTTGAATTATGCGTTGATCGAAAAACGGCCGGAATGGGCCCGAAGACATGGCAAAGTTACCTTGCAACATGACAACGCGTCGTCTCATACCGCTAAACTGGTGAAAGACACATTAAAAACACTTAATTGGGAAATATTATCACACCCGCCGTACTCTCCAGACCTCGCCCCGTCCGACTATCACCTTTTTGCATCGATGGGACACTCCCTTGCAGAGCAGTGCTTCGCTAATTTTGAAGAAGTCGAAAAATGGCTCGTCGAATGGTTTACCTCGAAAGAGAAAAAGTTTTTTTGGGATGGTATCCATAATTTGCCTGAGAGATGGGCGAAATGTGTAGAAACCAATGGTCAATACTTTGAATTAAAATTTTTTGAGATTCCTCTGAAAATTAAGTGTTTTCTTTATCGAAAAAACCGGCAAATTTCAACTAACATCCCTGGTATGTTCTTCTCGAAAACATCCTCGTGGCATTGATCGGTTTCTTCGTCAGTCTTCTTCTTCTTATTATTATTTCGCCGAGACACTTTGTATGCTGAAAAATAATGATCTCCATGGAGTTAATGTGAAACTTGAAATTTTACATGAATCGAGAGATGTAATGTGTCCTTAGAACATAACCAACAATTAAATCGTTCTCTTCTAATCGTTGAATCGCTGAAGCCTTCTTAGCGCACGTTTTTGAATACGTTCAAAATATTATTAGCTCCAAAACAATGTCAATTGCCACAAAAATCGTAGTGACCAATTACCTGTTGCTGCTTTAACTGTGTACCAAATATCAGGCCGAAAGTTTAAACCAATTCGAAGTTGCAGCGGATTCAATTTTGCACCCCTAAAACCGCACTCAGATGCACGACACGTTTTGGTACGTCTTCAACACGTTGGGACGAACAAATGGAAATTCGATGTTAAGATATGTTCAATGTTATTCATAAGGCCACGTCCTAGAGATTTTCCCGATATTTTAAAGTACTTGGCAGCAGATTTACTTCCATTAAGCGGTAACACCACTCTAGCGGCAGAAAAAAGTCCTAACTTTGACGATTTATTTTGGGAGTATGAAAAAAGGAATAGGATTTCTTTTCAGAGGGTTTATTTAACCCCATACTGAAGTATATAAAAAAAAAATTCATTACCATTTTGATACGAAATGGCGGCGGGGTGGCTCATCTTGATAATCGTGTTTTTTCAAAACACCTTCGCGGGAGGATAATTTTCTCGTTAAGTATAAGACCTGGGACAAAAAACCAAAAAAATTATTATCTATATACTATTGGCTATGGGAGTACGTAAGGATTTTTTTTTATATCAAATTTTGTAAAAATGATGCACTTTTGAAAAAATGAATCGATTTTTCGACGAAAAAGCAGTAAATTGTTTATAAAAAAAAAACGTTTACATTGGATTAAAAAAATGGCTACGTACTCCGATAGAGAATGTAATTGTGAAGCTACTATCAACATTTCAAATCGATCCATGCAACGGCGTTCAAGTAATACGTCCTCCCAGTATGAAAGAGACGATTTTCAAGATTTTCTATCAAAATGATAATAAAATTTTTATTTCATACTTCAATATGTATTAAATAAACCCTCTGAACAGAAATTCTAATCCTTTTTTCATACTCCCAAAATAAATCGTCAAAGTTGAGCCTTTTTTTCTGCCGCTAGAGTGGTGTCCCATAAGTGGTTATCCTATAAGGTAGTAGTCTGGTAACTTAAGCCGATTTTCATGTCTTTTTTGGAGGGCGTTATTTTGTAGGAAAATAAAAATGAATCGTTTTGGATATTTAGGATGTTTTTATTTACATATTAAAGAACCAAAAAAAAAATTTGTTGAAAAAATTTAATGGTTTATTATTATCATTATTATTGATCGAAGTTGGCACCTCGAGAAAAAAGCGCGTGGGTGGCCCCGGTGATTTTGGCTCTTGATGTTATCTGAAATAAAAAATTCTTGATAATTCTCAATCTATAGACATGTCATTCTGGTCGGAACTACTGAAGTTAAATTTCATGAATAAATAACAAAATGGCGGACTTTGGAAAAAAAAGTCCTTTTATTTTAGCAAATAAGGGGTTGTAAAATAGAAAGAAATTTAACTTCAGTAGTACCGACCAGAATGACATGTCTATAGATTAAGAATTATCAAGAATTTTTCATTTCAGATAACATCAAGAGCCAAAATCACCGGGGCCACCCACGCGCTTTTCTTTCGAGGTGCCAACTTCGATCAATAATAATAATAAAAATAATAAACTATAAAATTTTTGCAAAAATTTTTTTTTTAGTATCTTTAATATGTAAATAAAAACATCCTAAATATCCAAAACGATTCATATTTATTTTCCTACAAAAAAACGCCCTCCAAAAAAGACATGAAAATCGGCTCAAGTTATCAGACTACTATCTTATCCTTCGGCGCTAAGTCTTCCTCATTATCTAATGAATCCACAATATAAATAAAATTCTCGGAGAAAAGAGATGCCCAGAGAGTCGACACTGCTCCAGTTTTAAATCGCATTACAAGCTCGTAGAAACAGCTCGAGCAGAATGAATCGGAAAAAAATTTCACGGCCAGTCTGCCGTTCCAGTTTCCATTGTGGTGAAAAGTTGTTTCCCGCTCCCGTCTCGCGATCTCGGACCCGCTATATGAAATCAGAGGCAGCGACCAATCTCCCACGAGAAATCCGACGGGGAAATTTTGTTCTCGTTGAGCTTGCCGGAAAGCAGCGTTCGCTTTCAGGAACAAAAGAGTGTTTGCCGAGGGGCGAGGGAGTGGGTGAGGACATTCGGGCTGGTCCGAGCCAACACGTGTATTCCCATTGCGGTTTCTCGTATAATTTGGCGTAGGATATTAGGTCTCGTTGTCACGCGACAATCTCGATTCAGGAGAGGTGAAACGTGAGGAAGAGGAGGGGGGGGGCGGTGAAGATTGGTAGAAGCTGTTGGAAGGGGGGGGGGTCATGACGTGTCTCTCGAAACAGTATTCTAAAGAGGGAAGCTACCGAGAGAGGCAAGATAGAATATGGGCATAGCGAGAGAATGACGATTGAAGATGGAAAGAGAGGAAGGAAGGAAGGAAGGAAGGAAGGAAGGAAGGAAGGAAACCAGGTAGAAGGTGAAGAGGATACGGGAGGAGAAAGAGAGGGAGGTTGAAAGCTCGAAGTGGAAATGACATTTGTATGCATTGCAGGCTGTATTACAGTACGCCAACTCGATTCACCTCGCTCTCTTCTAGTCCACCCTCCCCTTCGACCCCGAACTCTCCTACTCGCCACATCGATACTCTCACCAATGTTCAGCCCGTTTGTCTCTCACTCTCCGTCCCGTTTCCGGTCTTTCGCGTTCCCACGACGAAGACACCTACCACCCTCTCTCGCGATCATACTTCCTCTATACATCCTCAAAAGAGAACTACCGAGCGGATTGCGCCTGTCCATAGAATTACTATGATTACTGTTTTCCCATGTCAGAGAGAACTTCCGCGTGCACCATCCCTTGATTCCTACACGTTCCTGAAGGTATACCGACCGAGCGAGAAGATAGAAATGCGGAACTTGGAGAATTGCGATACGACGATGGATGACGAGACCAACACACGCACACATCTATGCACACTAGGGTGGTTCTGAATTTGGTGATGTTGGAAATTCTTTGGTATTGTTCCTCAAAAGTAATCAATATATCTAGAAAAAAAATTGGGCGCAAGCGGAACTTTGTCCAATAATTCTAACCCACCCCACCGAGCTGTCGAATTTTTATATGGACAAATGCATGCATTCAAAATTTTGTTAAGAAAATTGTTTATTATTTCAAAACTATTTATGATAAAAGAATTTTATATAACGTTTTTGTAGGAAATATAATGCTCTACAAAAAAGGTATCTTGTGAAATTCTCGTGAATCTAATATTTATCACGTAATTAGCAAAAAAACTGTCATCGTTTATTCCAAAAGTCGATCATTATGGTCAAAACAGGAGTTTGACGTCGAATAGCTGCAATTTATTTTTCGTATGTATATAAGATTATGAAGAAATACGTAGCACACTCAACAATGAAATGTAAACAATATTCAAATTTTCAATTTTATCAATTTTATTGTAATAATTTACAATGAAACAATCATTTACAATGATTGATTTGTAATGAATTATTTTATATAATGAATTATAACAAAATTATTTCAAAAACATAGTGTTTATTGTAACTGAAAACGAAAAATTGACTCCCTTAGTGATTCTGTATAAGCATGTATACCACGTGTTAGTTTATCGAAACTTACCAAAAATCGATATTAAATTAAACTTTTAATATAAGCCGTGATTGCGGTGAACTAATTGCGATGAACAAACACTTCTCAAAAAACTCACTCAACAAACTCAAAACTGGATAAACGTTCAGATCGAATGGACTGTGCACAAAGAAATTAATAAATGAATTTTTTTATCGATAGATGCCGACCGATGGCATCTATTAAATCACATTTGCTTCGCGGGAACTGTCAAACGCGCGAAGGTTAAATAGTCGTTGAGTTTTCTGAAATTTTCCAATTTTCTGCGCAATTTTCTGAATTTTTCGTCCCGTAAGAACCTTCTACACGGTATTAGAAAACTTGAAAAAAAAAAGATGAACGAAATCGGTAAAGTCGTTCTCAAGTTATGGCGTGACCAAGGGAAATAGGGATTCATTTTTATTTATATAGATCAGGGCGATTTTTTTTTCTCGACTATTTTATTTTTTTCAGTCCCCACCCGAAATTTTGTTGGATATGTCGAAAAAGAATTTCCCTGAAGGTTACAGCCCTTAATATTAATTCTAATGTCTTCGTGAGAAGATTTTCCATCTAAAATACACGTAAATCGATTTTTTTTTTGTTTTTTTTTTTTCAAATTTCTATAACTCAGCCGCATTTTATGCTATCATATTGTTCTTGGTTTCGATTTACTCAGAATAAAACAATCTAAAAAAGTGCCTTTTGCGGCGAAAGTGTAAATTGTACTGATGAGTTGGTACGGGTCACTTAAGTTGATTTTTACTCAAAATCCTCGTTTTTTTGCTCTTATCTCCGAAACAATTAACTTTACGAAAAAATTGTAAACAAAAAATTTGTTGGAAATTTAATTTCCTATAAAAAAGGTCCTATCGACCCAATTGCGTAGATTAATATTTCTCAAGATATTGAACTTTTTGCTTTTTTTTTTTAATTATTTAATAATTCATCTATATAAATAAAAATCAATTGCCGCATGTATGATGGATCATCACTTCCGCATTGGACATCCGACTGGTGGCATTTTTTTCAAATAAATAAACCACGAAATGACATATCGCTTTCAATTAAATTCTTTTTCGCAAAATATCAACATTCAATGCGGAATTTATTGTCGTTATTAAAACAGAACTTTCAAACTGAACGTCACATTTTTTTTCGTTATGAAACATGTAACAGCAGAACTTTCGAACTGAACGTCACATTTTTTTTATTGAGATTTTCATATATTATTTCTATATTTTTCAAATTTCCGACTTTTCAGGTGGATTTTCCAAAAAATTTCTTTCATACAAACCTTGTTATGAATATTACGAACACAAAAAAAAAAAATCAGCCAAATCGGTCGAGCCGTTCTCAAGTGATGATCCGTCATACATGCGGCAATTGATTTTTATTTATATAGAAGATAGATTAAAGATACAAAAAAAATTTAGTTTGAAAAAATTTTATAGTTTATTATCATTATTCTTATTATTGATCGAAATTGGCACCTTGAAAAAAAAGCGCGTGGGTGGCCCCGGTGATTTTGGCTCTTGATGTTATCTGAAATGAAAAATTCTTGATAATTCTTAATCTATAGACATGTCATTCTGGTCGGAACTACTGAAGTTAAATTTCGTTTTATTTTGCAACCCCTTCTTTGCTAAAATAAAAGGACTTTTTTTTCCAAAGTCCGCCATTTTGTTATTTATCCATGAAATTTAACTTCAGTAGTTCCGACCAGAATGACATGTCTATAGATTAAGAATTATCAAGAATTTTTTATTTCAGATAACATCAAGAGCCAAAATCACCGGGGCCACCCACGCGCTTTTTTTTTCGAGGTGCCAACTTCGATCAATAATAATAATAATAATAAACTATTAAATTTGTTAAAAAAATTTTTTTTTTGTATCTTTAATATGTAAATAAAGACATCCTAAATAACCAAAACGATTCATTTTTATTTTCCTACCAAAAAACGCCCTCCAAAAAAGACATGAAAATCGGCTTAAGTTACCAGACAACATTCCCAGGCCTTCCCAGACCTTAAACAACATTCTGTTTCATTTAATATTCTTCACAAAGCAATCGTTTCTAATATTTAGTCCGTAGCTAATTTTAATTTTCAATCTTTGGTGGAACAGCGTCCCACTTCCCCCTTCAAGAGATTCTTCACCCTTCAAGAGATTCTTTCACGTCGCAACGCACCAACCCTAATACATCGATTCCACAGTTATGAAAATATATTCTTATCTTCACGATAATGTAGGAATCGAGCTTTCTGGATATTCAAGAGGCTACAGAAATCTTCCGACGTTTCACGTGGATAATGTGGAGCGACGATTAAAATGCGCGAGATGTACCGCACGACGATTACAAGAAGACTCGAGAGGGGTTGTTTTTTTTTTTTCGCCAATGTCGGATACTCATAGCCCAAGCAACCGTCATGCGTAGTACAGTAATGGAGACACAACAACGTTTGTTATTACAGCATACATTTACCGTCTATTTGGCTGTTCGTAACTACAACACGTGCCGCAAAATTCCATCCTCCCATTTTAATGCTCCTCGCTCTTCGTCTGCCGACATTTTGTTGCACGCAGATTTTATGGCGCTTTACAATTTTTACTCCCTCTCATCTTGTCTTCGCCATCCGGACTCACGCTCTCTCCTTCTATTCACACTCTGGGTATTGGAGGATGGATAAAGTAAGGAAAATCACTATGCGTTTCTTCTGTGA
The DNA here is from genome assembly GCA_958009045.1 of Oxytorus armatus. Lineage (NCBI taxonomy): Eukaryota > Metazoa > Arthropoda > Insecta > Hymenoptera > Ichneumonidae > Oxytorus > Oxytorus armatus. The sequence continues at coordinate 2,094,996 of OY253747.1, read as the reverse complement.
CGGCGATACTCTGCGGAAAAACGTAAATATCTCGTAGAGTGTGGAGCCCCCTCTACGAACTGTACTTCCGTACAAATGCAGCGTGTGTGAAAAGGATGGGAATAAAAAAAAGGCTGGAAATCATTTAGGAGTTTCAAGCTTTGCACTATATTCTTTGTGATATATATATATAGGGAAGTTCATGAAAACGCGAGAGGGAACGAACGAAAGAGATACTAACGATATCGATTCTCGGAGCACTTCGCCGTACCTAACCCCCCGTTGGGAGGATCCAATAAAGGGCCGAGGTAACAATAAAAATGCTTCGCGAATCGTTCATCTATATAAATAAAACTGATGCCAAGAGCCTTCAATATCTTTTTCTTTTATTCTTTTTTTTTTTTGATTCCTACGATTACTTTGCAAGCTTGAGATTGCTACTCTTGAAATATACTTGGGGATTCTCTTCAGTCTTTCAGCGCGAGTGGATAATAAATGGAGAATATAGATGAGAGACTGGGGTTAAAGGAGACGCGTCTCAGCTTGTAGGTACAATCATGGAATACTCTCGAGGGACTTTCTGAGTGATTAGTCACTTTTTTTTCTGCATCTCTATACTTATTCCCCTTACTGTCTCTCTTAACTGACCTAGAAATAAGACGTGTCACCGAAATAACTCGAAATGCGATTTATTTCTGAAGCTGTCTAATTCGTCATTATGATTGGCTGGCGATGTCGTGCTTGCAGTTTGTTCATGTGCAAGCTTCAGGTCGCACGATCGTAAACGATGAACTTAACCTTAAAAGCAGCACGCTCGTATATACCTATTCTAGGTACAGGCCTGTTGCGTATCTCCCGTGGTCGATCGACGCGCCGTCTATCGGTCCACGAAAGGCATAACGAAGGTGGTCAGTTGGCGCAAAAATACGACATGTAAACACAAGTATAGAGAAAATGAAACGTTTATTATTTCTATTCAACAAAATGACCTCCCTTATAATTTATTGCGGCTTTCAAAATGTTAAGACCAATTTGTTTTGTCCAAAATCTATCTCCAAAGGTATTGTATTTGTAAGAATATACCCGTTGAATGAGAACGAGGTTATTGATAGATAAATTTTGCTAACGTATAAAACGCAATATATTTCATACGGAAAATGCTAAATAAAATTTTAACGTTACATTAACTGTTATTTATGAAAAAAGACCACGTTTTCTATGTCTATTTTCCCTTAATATATCAGGAATAAAATTGTTCCGGAGTAATCACGTTAGTGAAGTCAGAGAGATTGTAGACGACAACGGTCCTTCGCGGATCATAAAAGGAAAAGTTTTACCTGAAACTAAAATAAATAATCCTCCATATGAAATCACAATTGAAGTAAGTTTATTAAATTTGCAAATTAATAGACATTTTCTGTAGGAAATTTTGTTAAAAATATTGGAAACAAACGGTAAGTTAAATAAAACTACTGTATATAAATAATATAATTAATTAATTGAATTTGTTAATTAATTATTAATTAATTAATTAATTAAATGTTAGCTATGAATGAATTTATGAATATTTTTCAGTTGCAAAACGATCGTTCGATTTCATACAGTGATTGCGCTTGTAAAGCCGGTCTATCTAAACGAGGGTGTAAAAACGTCGCAGCTGTGTGCATCTATGTCAATGAAGAATGTACTACATCCAAAACCGACCAGCCGCTAATGTGGAATAAGCATAGTAACTTCCAATCTGCAAAATACAAAAAAGGATGCACTATAGACGGTTTAGTTTCACAAAGAATAGCTGTTTCGGAAAAATGCTCCTCGGTAGATGAAATTGAACACGTACAAGAAGAACTTACGCTGCTAGACTGTTCATTTGCGAAATACGTACAAACTCGGAAATTAACTAAATCAGAAAGAGGTCTTAACAGGCAAGAAAAAGAGAAGCATCTGGAAGAATTGCGTATTGTGTATGAGGAATTATTAAAATTTTTAACTGGTGCTACATATCACAGTTATGAATGTCTTTCACAAGATAAAGGATTGAAGATAATTCTAAAAAGAATTGAATGTCCCGAGAAGCTTCAGAACTTGTATAAAAATATTATAACAATTATATAGCCACATAATAAAAATTTGATTGAAATAATTCTGTACCTTATTTATATATTAAATAATCATACATTAACTCACCTTCTCTTAACGGCTTGAATCCATCGTTTCTTTCTTTCTATTTCATAACTTTTTGATGGAAAACAATAGAACTTTAACTCCGGATTTTTAGCTTCAGTATTGAAGCAATTGACAAAGGTGCAATTTCTATTTGAGCGAATAATTTCGCTGCTATTCGAAGCCACAATGAACGTTTCGTCAGCTGGGTCACCCTTGTGTTGCCAGATCTTACCGATAGGGCGGCGCTGCAGGAGATACGCAACAGGCCTGAACGTCGATGGTACGCGAAATACCGTTAAAAATGATCACTAAAATATGACTTCTATTGTATTCAAAGTTTGAGAACAGGAACTCAACTACTCTGTCTTGACACGTTTACAACTCTCCCAGAAGGAACTCCACCGAGAGACAAATCTACCAGACTTCAACTCTCCCGAAGATCAACTGTACCAGAAAACAACTCTCACGGAATAACTTGGCCAGAATGAAAGCCTCTGAGGACAACCTAACGAAGCAAGTCCGCGGCGCAATAACATTACCAGGCATTAGCGCCGGCGGACAACTCTGCCAAAAAATAACACTACCGAAATGCAAGCCTGCGGGAACAACTACGAGGGGGGACCCAAAAAAAACGGGAATTGCGCTGCGGCGGGGAGGGAGAGTGCGGAACCCATTGCTCGACCAGGTGTCCGTTGGGGACACGTCTCCTGAGTTAGTGTGCGAAGTTCTGTCGCCGTGAGTGCATCGGTTCGCCCGTGGGAATTTTTGTAGTGAAAGAACTTTTTCCATTTCGGCGATAACGTGATGGCCGATTGTCGAGAGCAACGCGCGGCTGTGAAATTTTGTTTCCTGTTGGGGAAATCGGCCGCGGAAACTACTGTTATGCTTAAGACTGCTTATGGAGATGCTGCCCTAAGTAAAACCAGAGTCTACGAGTGGTTTTCACGTTTTAAAAATGGAGAAATGTCAATATAAGACCAACTCTGTTCAGGACGCCCCTCAACGTCAAGAAGTGACGAAAACGTCGATAAAATCGATGCTCTGACACGTTCACGGCCCGACGCCACTGCACCGCTCCGACGCAACGTTCGTGCGCGATGAGAACGAATGGGGGCCCGGTAAAACAGTGTTCTGCCGCTGCTGCTGCTGCTGAAGTATTCATTTTACCCGCTAGATGGAGCCATGTGTGGTTTAATTCGTTAATGCTCATAATTCATAACTTTCGAAAAAATCGTGTAATTCCTAGAATTGATTAAATTTAATACATTTGGCAGCGAGCGGGACACTCACCCTTTTCAGCTTCGTAATGTAATCTGCTTATGAAGTTGATGAATTATTTATGAATAATATTTACCATTGCAAAACACCCATTTGATGAACAATTAACAGGAAAAAAAATTACCAATACAGTTAAATCTGTGCGTGCTTTCATGAAATATGAAGTTTCAGTTCTTCATTTTGGATATACCATTTTCAAAGTGTTTCCCAATACCATTGTTTTTTTTTATACACTTATAAAGTAAATTGTTATCCAATCTTAACAAATGACATTTAGAAATATGAAAAGTCTTACCAATACAGGAAAAAAATTACCAATACAGTTAAATCTGTGCGTGCTTTCCTGAAATATGAAGTTTCAGTTCTTCATTTTGGATATACCATTTTCAAAGTGTTTCCCAATACCATTGTTTTTTTTTTATACACATATAAAGTAAATTGTTATCCAATCTTAACAAATGACATTTAGAAATGTGAAAAGTCATGTGGTTTCAATTTAATTAATTGAGATAATCGACATGACGAGTTGCCAAGAAACGTACGAGGAAACGTGTCAGGTGAACATATAGTCAGATGGATCGACGGAAAGGTCGGTAAGTATGAGTTGCGATTCTGCAAACGTTCATATTTTACACGTTCGTTTCGTAATTTTTTACAATCCCCTTTTTCTAAAATTGGTATGTTTCTTAATTTGCGACCTTTTGTGGATATTGGCAACATTTACACCGACATTGAATGTTTTCTATGATCATTCAAAGAATTATTACATATCAATATGTGTGGATAGATACATAAGGATTGCAGCAAAGGGCGTTTACTTTTATAACGAAGACTGATAAATGAGTTTCATTCGATTCGACATAGTGTACAATGTTTTATTTTTAACCAAAATACACTATTTTAACAAGGCTTTGCCACACGTGTATCAGTTGGTTATAATATTACTGCTAATGTCATGGTGGTTACCTGCTCATTAAACATCAATTTTAAGGTATGTGCATTTGTATTTTCATTATGTTAACATACGGAATTCGAACTCAGCGGCAGAACACTGTTTTACCGGGCTCCCAGTCGTTGTCATCGCGCGCGAACGTTGCGTTGGAGCGGTGCAGTGGCGTCGGGCAGTATTGCATTCGTGCCACTTGCCGGGCAGTATTGCATTCGTGCCACTTGCCGGGCAGTATTGCATTTGTGACACGCACCGGGCGGTCTTGCTTTCGTGACAAGCTCCGGGCAATATTGCATCTGTAGAGTTGAGGGCCGAAGACATGAAGGCCTCTCGCATTATGTCCGGGATATCATGGAGTTTAATTCAGAGGATTTTATCCAACGATTTGCACATGAGCAGAGTTGCAGCCAAATTTGTCCCTCGCCCTCTCACAGACGAGCAAAGGAAGCGTCGACTTCAGGCATGTTTTGAACTTCAAAATCAGCTCGAAGAGGACCCTGAACTTTTTTCCAAGGTGATTACTGGTGATGAATCGTGGTGCTATGGATACGACCCCGTAACAAAGCAGCAATCAAGCCAGTGGAAGACACCTCGCTCTCCTCGTCCGAAAAAACCTCGCCAAGTGAAGTCAAATATCAAGACAATGCTCATTTGTTTCTTCGATTGCAGAGGTGTTGTGCACGCGCAGTTCGTTCCCCCGGTCCAAACTGTCAACCAGAAGTTCTACTTGGAGGTTTTGAAAAGATTGAGGGAGAGTATCCGGAAGAAAAGGGCAGATCTTTGGCGCACGAGTGACCGGTTCCTCCATCATGATAACGCGCCGGCCCACGCCGCTCTCTCCGTAAAGCAGTTTTTGACCATAAACTGCATGACACCAATTGTCCATCCCCCCTACTCACCGGATCTAGCCCCCTGTGATTTTTTTTATTCCCCAGACTCAAAAGGGACATGAGAGGAAAGCGTTTTGCCACTGTGGAGTAGGTAAAACAAAAATTCGCTGGAAGGCCCTAAAGAACATCCCGATAAGTCAATTTAAAAAATGTTTTGAACATTGGAAGGATCGTTTGCAGAGGTGCGTTGTGGTCAGAGGAGAATACTTTGAAGGTGATCAAAATTTGGTGTAGAAATATTAAAAAATAAAGAAATTATGACGAAATTCCCGTTTTATTTTTGGGTCCACCCTCGTATACTGATAAACTCTCCCGATGAACAACTCTCCGGAATGATAAGTCTCCCAAACGGCAATGCTACTGGAAAATATCGCGCCGGATAATTTGTCTCGTGGTAACGGTATTAACGGTGTTGAGAATTAAGACGTAAGCCACCCTCAGAAAAAGATAATATTAATTGCCATTGAAGAAATGCCACTGAATTTCCATTGCTTGAGACTCAATGGCAATAAAGGCACTTTGACAAGGACAAAAACTCCATTCAAAATCCCAATGGCATTGCCGTTGCGTGTTGCTATACGAAGATTAACGATAATATTTCATCCTTGTGAAAATAACACGCCTGATAAAAATGCCATGGCACTTTTTCCAAAGACAATAAGTCCATTCAAAACCCAAATGGCATGGCCCTTTTTCCGCGGCCTTTTTTTCCTGATACGAGATTAGCTGGAGATCTAATCATTTTTCTTTCTTCGAATTTAATAAATTTAGAACACCTTCGTTGATGTTCACCAAGTCCGTAAACAGCAACGAGCGATTCATAATTAGTATCGTTTGCTGTAAGGGAGTAGGACCAACGTCATTCGGGAAGTGGTAGGAACGAAAGGCATTCAGGAAGTGGTATCGCTGCAATGATGTATCATTATTAATACGCTTAATATGAATTTTCATCGATGGCGATTCCACTTTTGTTAAGATCAGCATAATTTTGTATCAGCCATACGCGTTTCTGGCGGACAAAGTTTTGAAATTGATTCAATGTGACTGCAAAAATTGCTGCACAGTTTCTTGGAAGGATTATTTGCTCAAAACACTCATCTCGCTCGGGTAAAATATTTTTCTTTTTCATTTAATACATTTTCAACGAAGTAAAGTCCGTACCTCGAGCTCCGTTATCATCGTCAGTTTCTCCATGACGATCCTTCATTTGGATAAATAATTTCAAGTGTTAAACTCACTTTTACCCAACCGTTGGTTAAGAGCAATAAGTAAACAGCGCTGATTAATAATTGGAGAATGTCCGCGATGTCACCCTCGACGTTCCCGTTCCATTCCACGGACATTCGCGATTCTGCTGGATCGGATTTGTTGAAAGCAAAAAGGGCCGGAAAATTCATCGGGTATATACGAATATACGAATCGGTGAGCTCTCAAAAATATCACGATTCCCCGCATAATCGTTTTTCTTTCTTTTAATTTGCTCCTTCAAAATCTCGCGGCAATTCATCGTTCTCGCCCTTCGTCCTCCTGTCGATCGGAGATTGTTCGTTTCTCTTTTGTATTTTGAACGAAACAGTGAGCAACAGGTTGGCCGATTCAGGTGAGTCGTTGGGAGGTTCGCGAAATGCTCTTTCTATCTACGGTCTTTTTCCACTCACTGATGTGGCCTCGATAGATACAGGGCATGTAGCACATCAAATATTCATCTATTAAGGGATCACATACCGCTGCGCGCGCTGAGTACCGAGTAAATTTCAAAAATTATTATAAAGATTGTATGGTGAAAAGAAATTAAATTCTTGATTTGACATTTTTTTTATTAACTTTTCAACTATAATAAACAAATTTTTTAAATTTTTATTTTAAATATTAACATTATTTAAACGCGTTTTTCTCGAAATTGTGTTTTTAGACGGTGTCAGCACGATAACTCAGTCAATTTGTATTTTTTACCATTTTTATTTGCAAATCTTGATAATTATTTTCTCTATAGTCTGACGAAAGGTTTTTTTACTTATTTGGTTTTCATAAATTATTAAGGTAGTAGTCTGGTAACTTGAGCCGATTTTCATGTCTTTTTTGGAGGTCGTTTTTTTGTAGAAAAATAAAAATGAATCGTTTTGGATCTTTAGGATGTTTCTATTTACATATTAAAGATACAAAAAAAAAATTTTTGAAAAAATTTAATAGTTTATTGTTATTATTATTATTGATCAAAGTTGGCACTTCGAAAAAAAGCGCGTGGGTGGCCCCGGTGATTTTGGCTCTTGATGTTATCTGAAATAAAAAATTCTTGATAATTCTTAATCTGTAGACATGTCATTCTGGTCGAAATTACTGAAGTTAAATTTCATGGATAAATAACAGAATGGCGGACTTTGGAAAAAAACGTCCTTTCATTTTAGCAAAGAAGGGGTTGTAAAATAAAAAGAAATTCAACTTCGGTAATTCCGACCAGAATGACATGTCTATAGATTGAGAATTATCAAGAATTTTTTGATTTCAGATAACATCAAGAGCCAAAATCACCGGGGCCACCCACGCGCGCTTTTTTTTCGAGGTGCCAACTTCGATCAATAATAATAATAATAATAATAAACTATTACATTTTTTCAAAAATTTTTTTTTTGTATCTTTAATATGTAAATAAAAACATCCTAAATATCCAAAACGATTTATTTTTATTTTCCTACAAAAAAACGCCCTCCAAAATAGACATGAAAATCGACTCAAGTTACTAGACTACTACCTTAAACACCATTTTATTTAAAAAAATTGCATACTGAAGTTTGAAATGCGGTAATTTCTTTATTTTTGGATAAAAAATCCCTCCATCAGACTATATTACTACATTATTTTACTAGATTCTTTTTTATTTTTGCAGTTTGGATAATTTTTGGTGAAGGTATGATGTCGATAAGGAGGCGCCATGGTTTTCATCAGTAGTCCATTTGTACCCCTAAAAAATAATGTTAATATTAAAAAAACAAATTTTAAAAATTCTTCTTCTTATAGTTGAAAAGTTAATAAAAAATGTGAAAGCAACAATTCAATTTTTCTTTCACTATATAATCTTCATAACAATTTTTCAACTTTACTCGGTTTTCAGCGCGCGCAAGGGTATGTTAACCCTTAAGGAGCATTTTATCATACTGATGACCCGATAAACGCTACTTTTGTACAACTTCTGTCTCCAACGTCTCATTATCGTCTCTCGATCAATGTCTCTTCGTTCCAATTTTTTTTTTACCCGTTCCGGTGAAAAATCGATAAATCGCCATGAACGTGTATCTAATACTGGAATGATAATCGCACCCGTTTAATTCGAATCAGCAAAACCCTGTCGAGGATTGCGTCGAGAACACGATCGTCCCAACATCGAGGGATGAGAGAGAGAGAGAGAGAGCGCGGAAATCACAGCCAAATTGGAAACGTAACTCGAGATCAACAGGTAAACGTTTCAAATTACCCGACCGTGGATTTCTCGCTCCAACGAGTAAGAAACAGGATACGGGCAAGAGCAAGAGGATAGAGCAATGTTTCGGGATTTCGCTCGGCTTATAAAGGTTCACTCCAGGACAGCTTGAGCGAATACGGTTTTCCGCTATTGTGGTGCCCCATCAACATAGCGAAGAAAATCCGGAGACGAAAGCGACGGCAGGACGAAAATTCACGGGGGAACGTAAGTCCATATCGTCCACAGTACGAAGAGACCCACCCGTCTTCACGCCGAGTAATTAACAGAACGTTTTACGAGTGTCTATTGCCCACGGAAGTACATGTTGCAAGTAGGCACGACACATTGGATCAATCAAATTTACACATTTTTAATTCACTTTAAGGTAGTAGTCTGGTAACTTAAGCCGATTTTCATGTCTTTTTTGGAGGACGTTTTTTTGTAGGAAAATAAAAATGAATCGTTTTAGATATTTAGGATATTTTTATTTACATTGTAAAGAAAAAAAAAAATATTTTTTTGAAAAAATTTAATAGTTTATTATTATTTCTATTATTGATCGAAGTTGGCAGCCCGGGTCCTAACTTTTTTTCTACCGAACCGATTGCTTTCAAATTTTAACAGGCTACTCTACACACTTATAGTTCTCGTCGGAACTACCGAGAAATTTTTTCACCCCTAACTTTTTATTTTACAACCCCTTCTTTGCTAAAATAAAAGGACTTTAGCAAAGAAGGGGTTGTAAAATAAAAAGTTAGGGGTGAAAAAATTTCTCGGTGGTTCCGACGAGAACTATAAGTGTGTAGAGTAGCCTGTTAAAATTTGAAAGCAATCGGTTCGGTAGAAAAAAAATTAGGACCCGGGCTGCCAACTTCGAGGTGCCAACTTCGATCAATAATAATAATAATAATGAACTATTAAATTTTTTCAAAAAATTTTTTTTTTGTATCTTTAATATGTAAATAAAAACATCCTAAATATCCAAAACGATTCGTTTTTATTTTTCTACAAAAAAACCGTAATGTATCGAGTGAATTCTCCGCATGGTAATATTCGGAATTATCATTTAGCGACCTGACCTCTATAGGCCAAATTTCAAACCACTCTCTCCCAGTTGATGCCAGCGGAAATCTGTCACGTTTTAATCGTAATTAACAATGTTATGCTTTATTACACCGACCATGCAATAAATAAAAATCGGGAAAATATGGATGATGTTCGATAGGAGGGCCATGAGATTTTCAGCCCACGCGAAAGATCAAAAACCGTTTGGCAATACATGACCATTCATTTTTCTCCATAAACAAACAATGGGAGTATATCCCATTAAGATTTTTAATAAACTTTTTATTTTATTAAAAGGTAATTAATTAAATTAATGTTATATATTACAATTCATTTTTTCCCATAAACAGGCAATGGCAATACATATATCATTGAGGATTTTAATGAACTTGCCATTGTTTTTCGAATCAGCTTGTCGTTGTTAAAAGTTTTCCCTTGACTTTCCCATACAATTCGCATTGAAAGTGTATGATAACCGGCATTTTCCATTCGCTGCCATTCGGTATTCAATGGCATATTTTGTTAAGGGCTATCCCGACCACCATATCCCGCTCAAACCTCCTCAAATCAGTGAAAACACGATTTGTTTCCATTGAGGTAGTAGTCTGGTACCTTATGCCGTTTTTCATGTCTTTTTTCGAGGGCATTTTTTGTAGGAAAATAAAAATGAATCGTTTTGGATATTTAGGATGTTTTTATTTACATATTAAAGATAAAAAAAAAAAAAATTTTGAAAAAATTCAATAGTTTATTATTATTATTATTATTATTGAACGAAGTTGGCACCTCGAAAAAAAAAGCGCGTGGGTGGCCCCGGTGATTTTGGCTCTTGATGTTATCTGAAATAAAAAATTCTTGATAATTCTTTCGCATAATTCACGCGCTTTTTTTCCGAGGTGCCAACTTCGATCAATAATAATAATAATAAACTATCAAATTTTTTCAAACAAATTTTTTTTTGTATCTTTAATATGTAAATAAAAACATCCTAAATATCCAAAACGATTCATTTTTATTTTCCTACAAAAAAACGCCCTCCAAAAAAGACATGAAAATCGGCTTAAGTTACCAGACTACTACCTTAAATCTGCTCCGTCATATAGTTTTTAAACCCTCTATGCCCCCATCTTCATTCTGATTTAACCCTTGTTCAAATATCTCCCGACTGTGAGTTTCATCGAGCGGGGCTTCAAATTGGGAAAAGCACGAAGGAACAGAGGACCGGATTCATTATGTAGAAAGAACGAAAGTTGCTAATTCAGGCAGTGCGCGCGGAAAAGGAAAACTTCCCCTGTATAAACCTCTTCATAACCTTAAAGCTATACCTATTAGGCTGTGCACCATTAGCTCAAACGGAAACGGGTTTTTGCTTCAGGCTTTCGACTTTCCTTTACCGCGAGCGAAGATGCACGTGACGGTCTGCATACATATAACTATGTCATTTACGTCTCGTAGTGTCTTTGGAGCTTTGCCTCTGATAGCGTCTAAAGTTTTCTCGCTGGGAGACGCTACTTTGGAATTAACAGCTCGATTATAATCATCATGCTGTGCGGCATCCAATCATACGAGAGTGTAGGTAGATCGCGTTTAGTTAAGGCCGTAGTCTGGTCTAGAGCGAGATTTTTGACGTCATTTCTAATGTGCAATAACGTTTAAATCGTTGAAGTTGCCTTGATGAAAATTTACACGTGCATTTATTGATCCTTAGAGAATATTTGTGCATTAAAAAAAAAATTATTTTAAATATTTTCATGTAGTTTTTTGCCTTGTTACAATATGGTGCGCCGAAATCGGCGCCCACTCTGGACGATGTTGTATGTATCTGAAAATATAAATATATATATATTCTCAATCTGTATGAGTATTCTGAGCACTGGTAGCAGAATTGGTACTTAAAAAAAATTTTTGACAAAATGGCGGCCTGTTGAACTTTCATTAATGATATTTCATACATTGAAATATCATTGATGAAAGTTCATGATATTAATGATATTTCATACATTGAAATATCATTAATCAAAGTTCAACGGGCCGCCATTTTGTCAAAATTTTTTTTTAAGTACCAATTCTGCTACCATTACTCAGAATACTCATACAGATTAAGAATATATATATTTTTTTTTTTCAGATGCATACAACATCGTCCAGAGTGGGCGCCGATTTCGGCGCACCATGTTGCAACAAGGCAAAAAACTACATGAAAATATTTGAAATAATTTTTTTTTTTTATGTACAAGTATTCTCTAAGGATCAATGAATGCACGTGTAAATTTTCATCAAGACAACTTCAACGGTTAAAACGTTATTGCACATTAGAAATGACGTCAAAAATCTCGCTCTAGACCAGACTGCGGCCTTAAGCGGTAACACCACTCTAGCGGCAGAAAAAAAAAGGCTCAACTTTTACGATTTATTTTGGGAATATGAAAAAAAGGAATAGGATTTCTTTTCCGAGAGTTTATTTAACACATATTCAAGTATGGAAACAAATTTTTTCATTATCATTCTGATACAAAATGGCGGCGACAGAGCCCATCTTGGAAATCGTCTTTTTTTAAAGTATCCTCACGGGAGGACGGTTTTCTCGTAAAGTATAAGACCTGGGACAAAAAACCAAAGAATTTTATAATCTATATAGTATTGGCTATGGGACAACGTAAAGTTTTTTTTTTAATTAGATTTTGTAGAAATGGTGCACTCTTGAAAAAAATGAATCGATTTTTTGTCAAAAAAAAGCAGTAAATTGTTTATAAAAAAAAAAGTTTACATTAAATTTAAAAAAACGGCTACGCACTCCGATAGAGAATGTAATTGTGAAGCTATTATCAAAATTACAAATCGATCCATGCAACGGTGCTCAAGTAATACGTCCTCACAGTTTGAAAAAGATAATTTTCAAGATGGGCTCTGTCGCCGCCATTTTGTATCGAAATGATGATAACAATGTTTTTTTTCACACTTCAATATATGTTAAATAAACCCTCTGAAAATAAATCCTATTCCTTTTTTCATACTCCCAAAATAAATCGTCAAAGTTAGGCCTTTTTTTTCTACCGCTAGAGCGGTGTTACCCCTTAAGAGAAATATAATATTTCCTTCATTATACAGAAAGCTTTGTTTTCGTAAGAAAAAAAAAACATTTATCAAATTTTTAATACTAGTGCGTTTGAAATGTGCCGGAACATCGAAAAAATCACATTTAGAAAAAATGTTAGTCTGCGACAAGTTTCTGCCGTCCTACTTTCTATATCTCAAGAACGACTTTACCAATTTCGCGCAAACTCTACGGATTTTTTGGGCATCAAACCTCCTTTGTTTGCTGCATTCTTTGTTGCAATTCATTTAGCGTTAGACATTTTACGGGATTTCGGCAATTCTCGAAAAATGTCCGTAATCGCTCTAACTTGCTTAAGGTAGTCTGGTAACTTGAGCAAATTTTCATGTCTTTTCTGGAGCGCGTTTTTTTGTAGAAAAATAAAAACGAATCGTTTTGGATATTTAGGATGTTTTTATATACATATTAAAGATACAAAAAAAAAATTTTTTTTTTAAATTCAATAGTTTATTATTATTATTATTATTGATCGAAGTTGGCACCTTGAAAAAAAAGCGCGTGGGTGGCCCCGGTGATTTTGGCTCTTGATGTTATCTGAAATCGAAAATTCTTGATAATTCTTAATCTATAGACATGTCATTCCGGTCGGAACTACTGAAGTTAAATTTCATGGATAAATAACAAAATGGCGGACTTTGGAAAAAAAAGTCCTTTTATTTTAGCAAAGAAGGGGTTGTAAAATAAAAAGAAATTTAACTTCCGTAGTTCCGACCAGAATGACATGTCTATAGATTAAGAATTATCAAGAATTTTTGATTTCAGATAACATCAAAAGCGAAAATCACGGGGGCCACCCACGCGCTTTTTTTTCGAGGTGGCAACTTCGATCAATAATAATAATAATAATAAGCTATTAAATTTAAAAAAAAAAAATTTTTTTTGTATCTTCAATATGTAAATAAAAACATCCTAAATATCCAAAACGATTCATTTTTATTTTCCCACAAAAAAAAACGCTCTCCAAAAAAGACATGAAAATCGGCTTAAGTTACCAGACTACTACCTCAAACGTTCGGCTATCGAGCTCGTTTTTTTCATCTTCAATCGTCATTACACAATTTTGCGGTGTACAATGTGGTAAATATGCGTGTTTTAGTCTTTACACCTTTATAGAATTTGCGAGATAATCCTGTGACGTGCAGGGTGTTATTGTGTATCAAGTAGGGCTGTTACTTTTATCCGGGTTAGCCGGATACCCGAAAGTATCCGGGAATCCGGGAAATCGGATCCAACACTTCAGATTCGAATACCCGAATATCCGGGTATCCGGGTATTCGAGTACCCGAGTATCCGGGTATTCGGATATCCGAATAATCACGGATCCGGGTGACCGGGTAATAACGAATAATGTCGGGTAATTACCCAATTTTTCGCGTACAGGCTCAAATGGGACCGCCGTCGTAAAAAAAATAATGATATTGTATTAGTCTGGTCATCGAATAAGCCGAAATATCGGGCGTTAATAGTTACCATTGAAAAAAATTGGAAAATAACTTGTGTCAAATTTGCTCTGTTCAATGAAATTGTGCAAAATTACGGTAAAAATGAAAACTTAGTGTTGACGAATCACACGTCATGGTTTTCCAATTTATAATAATTGTGAGATTACTCGGGAAAACATTTTACATGTGACTCCCACAATTTTTTAGAATCTGCTGTTACGATCACAATTTCTTGCCTGCGCACATTAAGATTAGCCGAGATCCGCTTCTTCACATTCTATATTTTCTCTCCAACTCTAAAGTTCATAAAAACTGCACACACGCCCATAAAGCAAATATACATTTCAGAAACTAAAGATATTTATTAAATAATAATAAATCGTGATGAAAAAATAATATTAAAGATGCAAATAGTGCGGGTCAATGTTGATTAAGTTCTTATGAAATGATCATGTGTTTCCCTAACATTGCATAGAAGATTATATCATTGCATATTTAATCTACACAAGAATGTTTTATTGAAATTGTAGTTTTTGTCGGATGTGAATTACAGTAAAGAAATAGTTTGGTAGTAATAATAAATACGCCTGCAAGATTCTTTCCAAGAATCATCGTTATAATGATAATCTAATTTGTTTAATATTGATATCAGTCGGTAAAAATAAAAAATGGTCAACCAAATGATCGGACATAAACACCGATATAATCCCGGTTTCTCAATCTTCCGGTAATGATTTATTATTCGTCTTATAAATGTACTTCGCGAACATTGTTCTCGGCAACATCTACGCGTGCCTCACAAATTGTGTAAATTGAACAATTTTTTTCAGCATTTTCGGCATCAATTATCGGCGGTAATTGCCCGATATTATCCGTTATTATTCGAGTACCCGGTTACCCGGATACTCCGAAACTATCCGCGTACCCGAATCCATTGTTACCCGGATATTATCGAGTTATCGAGATATACGGATTTGAAGCGTCGGATCCGTGAAACCCGAATTACTCGGGTATCCGGATATCCGGAAAAGTTCAAGCTCTAGTATCGAGCAAAGTTAATCCTTCGCGTAAAAATTCGAAGGTTTATATTTAATTTTGTTTAGGGTGAGTTCCAACTGTCGTCCCGTACAGGCTCGGTCTCTTAGATCTGCAGGATAAGGATTTCTGGGCAAAAGGTGATTGACAAAAATTGACAAAAAAAAAAAAAATGTTTGTCATATAACAAGTTTAGCAAGCTTCCGACAATTGGACCAAAGAAGCGACAAAATCTACCTCGAAGAGAAATCTTTTAAATGAAAACAAATGAACCGCGATTCTTTTTCCCTCTATTCATTCACGAAATAATGATCATTTACAAATTTGTTCTATACCCAAAGCCACGATTACGAAGCAAAACAAATTTCATCGTGAATTTTATTGCGAATAAGATGACGCGGGAACTAATCCGTCACGAAATGTCAAGTCCACGAGATAATTCGGAGAACGTTTGGAATTCTCGTGAATTAAATGACGAATTAGATCATTTCTCTCGTGACACGTAAATCGAAATACGCAGTTTCTCTCGGGGCTCTGTTGTTTCATACGCGAGGTGGAACAGAGAATCGAGAACTTTTCTCTGTCTGTATAAGCCAAGATCCGTCTATCCGTACATTCGTGTACATAGTTCGCTAGATTATCTCGCGAATCGTGCCTTACTCGAGAGCGAGGTTGGTCCCCATACCACTCTCAAATCCAGAGGATACTCTCTTCTCACGAAGGGGCGCGTCGAATGTGGTCTTCGGCGAAGTCCCGAGGGATGCCGGAACTGCGATGTCGGATAGATGAACCGAGATTCCTCCAAGCCTGAGAAATATGCAGAGTAGGTTTGTACGTATATTTACCGGTTAAAATCTCGTCATAACACCGAGGAGTTCGTGACACGAAAGCCAATTAATAATTCATCGACAATGACGTTGGCTCCTGGCCTGACATGGTTTTTTTTTTTTTTTAATTCTTTTTTCCCTCCCCTTTGAATATTCCGAATCGCAATATCCAACGGAGCGAATTAAATTAAATATTATATCTTTGTGGATATATGAAAAGCACAATGGGCATTAATGTACATATGGATATCCGTAGTGATGTATTTGCGTAAATTATATTATAAATCCCGTGGAGGAAAAGGTCAGCCCCCAAATCGTCGTTAATCACATTAATGTCCTGGGGTTTTCGGTGGTCACGAGCGGACGTGGACGAGCCACCTCGGAAGCTTCTCTCCTGTTGCCTCCCAACCCCTGATGAGAGCCGTCGAGTGTGTACGGGAAAAATTATTTGTCGCGAGAGGGACATGGAAACCCCCCACCCCCCCCGTGAAACGTTGAAAACGTGGGAAACGCCGGGCTTGCGTCTGCTACGTGATCCGAGCAAAAAGCATCGATACACACGCATATTTATTCATGACATATTTCTATATCCTCTCTATTTTCCACTCACCTACCCCTACATCTCCACTCTAACTATAATAATAATACCGATAATAATGTATGAATATCCCAGGCATGATATCGAATCGAACGGTCACCTCGTGTGGGTAATTCCAATGATAATACAAACATCATACAGCGTCATACAATCAAATGGAACGAAAAACGCTTTTCTACGTCTGTGCGTGCTATGGAGAGTACCTGGATTTTGTTTGGGCTATCGGTGTTTCAATGTCCCCTCAGTAAAATGTGTTATTTATTGCCATTAAGAAATGCCATTGAATTTCCATCGATTCGGACGCAATGTCAATGATGGCACATTTGCCAGGGACACAAATTTCGTTAAAAATCCCATTGGTATTGCCATTGCTGATGCCTATGATGGGACATTGAACGGTAAAATTATACTCTTGGCAAAAAAATCTTGGCATTTTTTCTAATAAATAAAAATGAATGGTAATATATTCGGAGTAAAAATTAATACGGTCCGTTTTCAACAGCTGATTTCGGTGGTTCAAGAGAAGTTAGACATCTGTCAATAATATTCAGTTTATATCGCTTTCAGTTTTATCGAAAAACCTTGTTTTTTACTGTGTTGAAAATGGCAAATTTTGTGTTAACTAGGCAGCATTTGCGGGAGATTTTAGTTTTTTGCTTTAATTAGAAGAAATTGCTTTTGTTTAATTGGTTTCTGCTGTAATTTGTTTCGACGTTTCAAGAATTATTTCAGCGTTAAAGACGAGCCTCTGGACAGCCAAAGAAATTCGAAGACAAAGAATTGGAGACGTTACTCGATGAAGATCCGGGTCAAACGCAAGAGAAGCTTGCAGACTCATTGGGAGTGACTCAACAAGCAGTTTCCGTACGATTGAAATCCATGGAAATGATTCAAAAGCATAAATGCATTTTTGACCACAAAAAAGAAACGGACCGAACTAAATTGTACTCTTAATGTTATATTCATTTTATTAATAATAAACTTTTCATCCTTGGAAAAAAGGCCAAGGCATTTTTGCTAAGGATGAAAAGTTCATTCAAAACCTCAATGATATACGAGGGGGGACCCAAAAAACGGGAATTGCGCTGCGGCGGGGAGGGAGAGTGGGGGAACCCATTGCTCGACCAGGTGTCCGTTGGGGACTTGTCTCCTGAGTTAGTGTGCGAAGTTCTGTCGCCGTGAGTGCATCGGTTCGCCCGTTGGAATTTTTGTAGTGAAACAACTTGTTCGTAGTGAAGCAACGCGCGGCTGTGAAATTTTCTTTCCTGTTGAGGAAATCGGGCGCGGAAACTACTGTAATGCTTAAGACTGCTTATGGAGATACTGCCGTAAGTAAAACCAGAGTCTACGAGTGGTTTTCACGTTTTAAAAATGGAGAAATGTCAATCGAAGACCAACCCCGTTCAGGACGCCCCTCAACGTCAAGAAGTGACGAAAACTTCGACAAAATCAATGCTCTCATTCGTGAAGACCGTCGCCGAACAATTGATCAACTCTGTGAGATGTCTGGGATATCATGGAGTTCAATTCAGAGGATTTTATCCAAAGATTTGCACGCGTGCAGAGTTGCAGCCAAATTTGTCCCTCGCCTTCTCGCAGACGAGCAAAGGGAGCGTCGACTTCAGGCATGTTTTCAACTTCAAAATCAGCTCGAAGAGGACCCTGAACTTTTTTCCAAGGTGATTACTGGTGATGAATCGTGGTGCTACGGATATGACCCCGAAACAAAGAAGCCATCAAGCCAGTGGAAGACACCTCGCTCTCCTGGTCCGAAAAAAAAGCTCGCCAAGTGAAGTCAAACATCAAAGACAATGCTCATTTGTTTCTTCGATTGCAGAGGTGTTGTGCACGCGGAGTTCGTTCCCCCCGGGTCAAACTGTCAACCAGAAGTTCTACTTGGAGGTTTTGAAAAGATCGAGGGAGAGTATCCGGAAGAAAAGGGTAGATCTTTGGCGTACATGTGACTGGTTCCTCCATCATGATAACGCGCCGGCCCACGCCGCTCTCTCCGTAAAGCAGTTTTTGACCAAAAACTGCATGACACCAATTGTCCACCCCCCGCTACTCACCGGATCTAGCCCCTTGTGATTTGTTTTTGTTCCCCAGACTCAAAAGGGACATGAGAGGAAAGCGTTTTGCCACTGTGGAGGAGGTAAAACAAAAATCGCTGGAAGGCCTAAAGAACATCCCGATAAGTGAATTTAAAAAATGTTTTGAATATTGGAAGGGTCGTTTGCAGAGGTGCGTTGTGGTCAAAGGAGAATACTTTGAAGGTGATCAAAATTTGGTGTAAAAATATTTAAAAATAAAGAAATTATGACGAAATTCCCGTTTTTTCTTTGGGTCCCCCCCTCGTATATTGCCATTGTTTGTTCATGGGGGAAAATGAATGGTAATGTATTACATTGATTTTAATAATTAGCTATTTACCCTTGGCAATAGTGCCTTGGCATTTTTTCTGCAATTTCCCCGTGTCCACGGCTGATGCGATACAGTGTGGCTAAAAAGCAGCTGCGGATGCTACGGGAGTTAGGTTAGCTTAGCATAGTGCGCGTAGGAACTAATAGGAGGGAAATTGAGAAGAGTCATACGTAAAAACCCGCAAGCGTATACGATGAAACACACAATAATAATAATACCAGTTGAACGAGCTTGGCTACTTCGAAAAAATAAATTAATTCACGATTAATCAATTATTATTACGATTTACGAAGACACATCAACGTGGCAAATTTTTCATTAAGGGTGAACAACACTGTGACCCCCTGTTTTTTTCACATTTTTCAAGAATTTTTTTTTGTGGGAAAAAAAATAGATATTCGAAAAATTTGTTTGGGTTTTGTTCCTTGTCTATTAATGTATCAAAAAACATTTTTTTCACATTTTTCACGCCGCATGGTGGCGCTGGGGAAGCTCTCGCGTCAGGTGCTGTCATCTCCGCAGTGGTTCGCGGCACGCAGCAGAACTCTCTTCAACGTCGATCTGAATAGAAAAAAATAGGCACGCCTTTGAAATTAAAGAATGATTTTTGAGTAAAATTTCTCGTCGAAAATAGGCTATAACTTTTATAATTATTGAGATATCGAAAAAATCCTATGTACTTCTCTTCAAAATATCATATTATTAACGAAAACACTCGGTATTTTTTTTCAGATCGACGTTGAAGAGAGTTCTGCTGCGTGCCGCGGAGATGACAGCACCTGACGCGAGAGCTTTCCCAGCGCCACCAAGCGGCGTGAAAAATGTGAAAAAAATGTTTTTTGATACATTAATAAACAAGGAACAAAACCCAACAAAATTTTTCAAATATCTCTTTTTTTTCCCACAAAAAAAAATTCTTGAAAAATGTGAAAAAAAAACAGGGGGTCACAGTGGTGTTCACCCTTAAGTGCAATGGAAAAAAACCGTTGAATTTCCATTGCACCGATGTATTAGGCACAAAAGTAATGGAGGAATTTTTTATTGTTCCAACGGCAGTCTATTGCAATTCATTTTCCCACAGGCACACGCAATGGGGTTTCGAATGGATTCTTTGTCTTTGGAAAAAGTGGCAAGGAATTTTTTCCAAGAATATAATTTTACCATTCAATTTCCCATAGGTATCAGTAATGGGTATCATCGGGGGCTTGAATGGACTTTTCATCATTCGTTTCCCATAGAAACAAGGAATGGCAATGCCAATGGGATTTCGAACAGTGTTTTTATCCTTGGCAAAAGTGCCTTGGTTGCTAATTGCTTCCGAGGCAATGGAAATTCAATGGCACTTCTTAATTGGCAATGAAGATTAGATTTTGCTAAAGAGAATCGTTTCGTCATAATCGGAGATTCCGTTTCCTTGGAGGACGAAACCAATAATAACAAAGAAGCAACGTGCGTAATAGTTAATATGCTCAAGCCTATATAAAATTTATTCGACCAGTGAAGATCGCCAAACGGATAAACGTAGCTAGTTGCTCGGCAAGTAAGTCGCCGCGTTTAAGGGATTTCACGGGGTATCCGCACCTTTCTTCAATCATGAAGGCAGATAAGCGTCAGCCTTTGTGCCGCACGTATTCGCGTGCGATATTAGAATCGAGTGATGAGGTAGCCCGTTGGATGGAGGTTCACTCTCGTTCGAAGTAGGAGTAAACGGGAACGCGGAAAGAGCGCGGCTCTCATCTCATCCGTCTATCGTTTTTTTTTTCCCTCCGCCCATATACATACGCCGCATATAACTAGTAGATCTCGCTCGAGAACTTCCTCCGCTCTGGACTCGTTCCCCTGTCCGCGTACAATAAAACTGCTGGCCAAACAGCGGCCGAAAAGAGAAGAGAGAAGAGCGAGGCGCGATATTTCGCTGTTGCGCGATCATACTGGGTATAGGTATTGCGTAGTGGCAGTTGCTCCGAGTTTTCTCGTCAAAGGAGAACTAATTACGGACGTATTCTGTTATATGGGGGCAAGGGGCGGGGAAATGGCAGGCAGGGGTGCATCAGAAAGGTATAAGCGATCGGGCTCTGGTAATCTACTCGGTCATATGATCCTATCCTATGGTAACTGTACCGTGCTCATCGGAAGCGATTTCCAGATATACGAGGTCTGTTCAAAAAGTATCACGATTTTTGAATTTCCGCGGGCTACGTATATTCGATTTTCGATTTTTTTGTGGCGTCAGGTTGGTACTCATGTCCCTCACTTATGCTGAAAAAATCGGCCATTTGAAATGTTTAGTTAATTGTTGACAGCTGTTTTGGTTTGACGTGTTTTGGCTTGTCTTCGATTTTTGCCTATTCCAAAAGAGCAGCTTCCATTGCGATGATTGAGCTTTGGTTTTCACGTCATAACCATAAACCCATGATTCGTCACCAGTTATGACCCTCTGGAGCAAATTTAGGTGGTCGCGGACCGAGTCCAACAGCTACTTAGCAATGTTAACGCGACACTGTTTTTGTTCGAAATTGAGCAATTTTCGCACGAATTTCCCGTCTCATGCCCAAATCATTGATAAAAATCGAATGGCACGAGCCAATCGATATGTCCAGTTCCTCAGCAACTTCTCTAACGGTGATTCGAGGATTGGCCAATATTATTTTCTTCACTTCATCAATGTTTTCGTCTGTTGCAGATGTGCTCGGGCGTCCGGAACGCATTTCATTGTTCGCATCTTCTCGGCCCTCTGAGAACATTTTGTACCACCGATAAACGTTGCTTTGGTCCAAGGTAGCTTCGCCATATGCCACGGTCAACATTCGGAATGCGTCCGCGCACTTAATTTTGTTTTTCGCACAAAATTTGATACAGATTCGTTGATCCATTTTTTTGGAATAGGCAAAAATCGAAGACAAGCCAAAACACGTCTAACCAAAACAGCTGTCAAAAATTAACTAAACATTCAAAATGGCCGATTTTTTCAGCAGAAGTGAGGGACATGAGTAGCAACATAACGCCACAAAAAAATCGAAAATCGAATATACGTAGCCCGCGAAAATTCAAAATTCGCGATACTTTTTGAACAGACCTCGTATATATATATATATATTAGGGTGGTTCTTAATTTGGTGATGTTGGAAATTCTTTGGTATTGTACCTCAAAAGTAATCGACATATCTAGAAAAAAAATTGGGCGCAAGCGGAAGTTTGTCCAATAACTCTAACCCACCCCACCGAGCTGTCGAATTTTTATATGAAAAAATGCATGCATTCAAAATTTTGTTAAGAAAATTGTTTATTATTTCAAAACTATTTATGATAAAAGAATTTTATATAACGTTTTTGTAGGAAATATAATGCTCTACAAAAAAGGTGTCTTGTGAAATTCTCGTGAATCTAATATTTATCACGTAATTAGCAAAAAACTGTCATCATTTATTCCAAGTCGATCATTATGGTCAAAACAGGAGTTTGACGTCGAATAGTTGCAATTTATTTTTCGTATTTATATAAGGTTATGAAGAAATACGTAGCGCACTCAACAATGAAATGTAAACGATATTCAAATTTTCAATTTTATCAATATTACTGTGAATTATAACGAATGATGTCATATATTTTAAAAATCAACTTACAATAATGAATTACATCGGTTGAAGCAAAGTTGCTTTGTTAATATCAGGATATTAGGCTTTGTTATATATCAGGATTCGAAAAAAGCCATCGATTTGGAACTGATAAAGAAATCAATGTCCTTATCGATCAAAGAAGAAAAATTTATCACGAATGATAATAAAATTGATAAAATTGAAAATTTAATTATCGTTCACATACTGTTATTGAGTGCACTACGTATCTCTTCATATTTCTAATTGCATATGAAGAATACATTGCAGTTTTTCGACGTCAAACTCCTGTTTTGGCCATAATGATGGACTTTTGGAATAAATGATGACAGTTTTTTTGCTAATAACGTGATAAATATTGGATTCACAAGAATTTTACAAGATACCTTTTTTGTAGAGCATTAAATTTCCTATAAAAACACAATATAAAATTGTTTTATCATGAATAGTTTTGAAATAATAAACAATTTTCTTAACAAAATTTTGAATGCATGCATTTTTTCATATAAAAATTCGACAGCTCGGTCGGGTGGGTTAGAATTATTGGACAAAGTTCCGCTTGCGCGCAATTTTTTTTCTGGATATGTTGATTACTTTCAAGGAACAATACCAAAGAATTTCCGACATCACCAAATTAAGAACCACCCTAATATATATATATATATATACGAGGTGTGTAAATTAAGTAATGAGACTGATTTTTTTCATTTTTTTCATTCAAATAGAATTACAATTTTATATTGTCACCCTCAAAATAACTTCCTTCTGAAGCCACACAGCGTTGGAGACGGTTCTTCCAATTCTCATAGCAGTGCTGGAACTCCGATACTGAAATAGCCTTCAGCTGGTCGGTTACAGCCGTTTTAATGTTTTCGAGTGTCCCAAAATGAGTTCCCTTGAGGTGATTTTTCAATCATGGGAAGAGAAAAAAATCACAAGGACTCAAGTCAGGCGAATATGGAGGCTGATGAGCCAGAGGAATGTTTTTACTGGCCAAAAACTCGTTTATTGAAATTGCTGTGTGACAAGGAGCATTATCGTGATGCAACATCCAGTTGTTCTTCATGTTTGGTCTCACACGAATGACCCTTTTTCGAAGTTTTTCAAGAACCTCCCGGTAAAAGTGTTGATTGACCGTTTGGCCTTGAGGTACAAACTCTTCGTGGACGATTCCGTGGGTATCGAAAAAACAAATCAGCATGCATTTGATCTTCGACTTGTTCATTCTTGCTTTTTTGGGCCTTGAAGAGGTTGAAGTGTGCGACCCAGAAACCATGCTCTGGCGCTTGGTTTCTGGGTCGTACTCAAACACCCAAGACTCGTCACCGGTAATGACACGTTCCAGAAAATGGGGGTCATTTTCAATCGAATCCAAAAAGTCAAGGAACCTTTCCCTCCTGATGTCCTTTTGCTCTTGCGAAAGGTTTTTTGGAACCATTTTTGCGCAGATTTTTCTCATCCACAATTGGTTGGTCAAAATCTGATGAACGGTGGTGTCAATCAAATTCATCTCTTCTCCGATCATTCTGAACGTGTCATTACTGGTGACGAGTCTTGGGTGTTTGAGTACGACCCAGCAACCAAGCGCCAGAGCATGGGAGTGGCACACTTTAACCTCTCCAAGGCCCAAAAAAGCAAGAACGAGCAAGCCGAAGATCAAATGCATGCTGATTTGTTTTTTCGATACCCACGGAATCGTCCACAAAGAGTTTTGTACCTCAAGGCCAAACGGTCAATCAATACATTTACCGGGAGGTTCTTGAAAAACTTCGAAAAAGGGTCATTCGTGTGAGACCAAACATCAAGAACAACTGGGTGTTGCATCACGATAATGCTCCTTGTCGCACAGCAATTTCAATAAACGAGTTTTTGGCCAGTAAAAACATTCCTGTGGCTCTTCAGCCTCCTTATTCGCCTGACTTGAGTCGTTGTGACAGTTTTCTCTTCCCGAGATTGAAAAATCGTCTCAAGGAAACTCATTGTGGGACACTCGAAAACATGCAAACGGCTGTAACCGACCAGCTGAAGGCCATTTCAGTATCGGAGTTCCAGCACTGCTATGAGGATTGTAAGAACCGTCTCCAGCGCTGTGTGGCTTCAGAAGGAAGTTACCAGGGGTGTGAGTTGAAATTTGCCGGTTTTTTCGATAAAGAAAACACTTAATTTTCAGAGGAATCTCAACATTTTTTTATTCAAAGTATTGACCATTGGTTTCTACACATTTCGCCCATCTCTCAGGCAAATTATGGATACCATCCCGAAAAAACTTTTTCTCTTTCGAGGTAAACCATTCGACGAGCCATTTTTCGACTTCTTCAAAATTAGCGAAGCACTGCTCTGCAAGGGAGTGTCCCATCGATGCGAAAAGGTGATAGTCGGACGGGGCGAGGTCTGGAGAGTACGGCGGGTGTGATAATATTTCCCAATTAAGTGTTTTTAATGTGTCTTTCACCAGTTTAGCGGTATGAGACGGCGCGTTGTCATGTTGCAAGATAACTTTGCCATGTCTTCGGGCCCATTCCGGCCGTTTTTCGATCAACGCATAATTCAAATTGATCATTTGTTGTCGGTAGCGATCCTTGTTCACCGTTTCACCAGGTTTTAACAACTCGTAGTACACCAGACCACACTGGTCCCACCAAACACAGAGCATTGTAATTCTATTTGAATAAAAAAAATGAAAAAAATCAGTCTCATTACTTAATTTACACACCTCGTATATTCTATATCAAGAGCTTCTTTGTAAATATTCAATTTCCTCAGTTAAGACAGAATCGCATGTAAGAAATTTAAACACTTTTTCAAAATCATTCACTCTTTACAAACAATGCCACACAAGATGTATAAGTTAAAGTCAGCAACTGCGATAATGTCGACTTTAATGTTTATCCGTAAAAAATAATAGCCAACTGGCATTGTTTTCACTTGCGGACTGTCTCCATAAAAAAAAAAAAAGCTTATGTTTTGAAAACTGACAAAGATTAAAATCCGAAGAAAACTATTGTATCAGTCATTGCGTTCGAATATATGAAGAAACGCGTCGGCGTCTTGACGCCGAGTAATTAAAAAAGAGTTTTTAATAATAAAATACAATAAAACATCGAAAAACAAATTCAAAGACCCAAGAGTCAGGATATATGAACGGAGAGAAAGATGGAGGAGGTCGAGTTGTTGATAGTTAGATCGAGGCAGTATAAACTAGGGAAAATGTTGCGATTTACGATGAGCGAGAGTCTGCAGCATGATAAAAGAGCAAATAGAAGGAAGCCAAAGTATAAGCTCGACGACGAGAATAGGGGGGGGGGGGGGGGGGGAAGCACAGAATATCCAGGGTTTCTAGCAATGCCGGAACGTTCCGAGTGCGGGAAGCGGCAGCGGGGAGGGTTCGCGTCGCTATTCCGTAGGTGAAAAGGGGTCTTGCTCGCCGGTGAATGTCGGGGTGGGTATCGAGGGTTGACGGCGGGTGAGACGAGAAACGGGAGACGGGAGAACACGTGGAGGAGGCCAGGCGATGAAATTCCTGACAAAGGTAAATAGACGGCGCAACGAAGTGAGAATCGAGTGAGATCGAGGAACGACTCTTTCTCTGGTCGGCTGCGCCGGGCTCCGCACAGCTACGAGCTCTTCACAAGTAGGAACAGGAGGGGGGCGGCAGGAGGGAGGGAGGGAGGTGAAAATGCTATGGCGCTATCCGGCAATACGAGCTTCGTTAAATAATTAATCGATTCGTTGGCGCAAGCCATCGGAACGAAATGGAACACCTTTTGCTGCCCCGATTCGACTCCTCCTGATGGTGGCTTTTGCCTTCTGATAGAAGTTCCAGCGGAAGAGGTTTCTCGCGAGCTTTGGCTTCCGAACGAAATCTCACTCGGTATCCCCGGGAGCGGAGGCTTCGCTTTGTTAACTTTACACCCATGCCGTCCTTCTCCATCCTCCCGCTCC
Organism: Oxytorus armatus; assembly: GCA_958009045.1. Taxonomy (NCBI): domain Eukaryota; kingdom Metazoa; phylum Arthropoda; class Insecta; order Hymenoptera; family Ichneumonidae; genus Oxytorus; species Oxytorus armatus. The sequence goes on along the minus strand of OY253747.1, from coordinate 2,068,218 downwards.
TACACTGCCGCTCCGTCATTCTGGTTTCAGACGGATCGATGAGGTTGAGCTAGAGGAAAAGAAGCATACCCCGTCGCGCCGTCTCCGTCTCTACGAATTCATTTATTCTTGCGAGCTCTCACACGTGTTGAACCGTCGAAGTGTGACGACAGGCCAGAGGCATAACTGTGCAAATGTCTATTTTAGCTTCTTTTTTTCGGCTCGGTACGCAGGATGGTTCGTGTCAAATTTTACAAAGTACCCGATGTCATTTCGAAGAATTCGCTACGAAAAAACCGTACAGATAGAAGGAAAACGGTCTTGTGGTTAAATGGGGGTTAATGGGTTCTCGTAAGATGACATTTCACGGTCAATGGTCGGCAACAGAATTTTAGTAACTTACTAGCCGTTACACTGAGAGAAAAAAACGAAATTAAAAAAAAAAACCGAATTATTCATGGGGGGGGGGGGGGGGGGTATTGTGTCGATAACTTGTTTATGGATACAAAATCACTGCCGTTCGTTCAATCACATATTCGCACGTATCTATTTTACATTCTTTTTTTGAACTCGAATTTACTAATGAAAAAAAAAAAATATATCGTAGATCCCATTAATTTTTTGTGCATCCGCTTAATTTCTGTAATAGGATTATAAACATCGGATTATTTACATCCATAACTTCGATACAATATTTTGTTTATCAGAGAAATTATTTCAATTTGATTCGAATACTGTTATATATTTTTACTCATCTTTCGAATTTGTATTGATGATAAAGTATCCCACGTTGGCTCTTTCTCTTGCTCCGAGACCTCGGTTGTATTTATCGAGTTTTCCATGACGCCTCGTATTACAGATGATAATTGGATGGGTTTGTTGGGTTCGTTGCGATTAAATTATAATTATTCACTTTCGAACGATATTTTTCCATCGACTCGGCGTATTGTTTTAATAATTTATTTCCTGAAACAAGATAACTGCTCTAAAAGCAATAATATATTTTTACGAATCGGTTAAATATTTTATTGAGAATATAATTTGGTTTTCATCGTGAGATCGATAGACCATCGTTTGCGTTTACGAAGTTAAAATATGACCCAACGAAATATTCTTCGATTTAAGGTAGTAGTCTGGCAACTTAAGCCGATTTTCATGTCTTTTTTGGAGGGCGTTTTTTTTCGTAGGAAAATAAAAATGAATCGTTTTGGATATTTTGGATGTTTTTATTTACATATTGAAGATACGAAAAAAAAATTGTTTGAAAAAATTTAATAGTTTATTATTATTATTATTATTGATCGAAGTTGGCACCGCGAAAAAAAAGCGCGTGGGTGGCCCCGGTGATTTTGGCTCTTGATGTTATCTGAAATCAAAAATTCTTGATAATTCTTAATCTACAGACATGTCATTCTGGTCGACACTACTGAAGTTTAATTTCTTTTCATTTTACAACCCCTTCTCTTAAAATAAAAGGACTTTTTTTTTCCAAAGTCCGCCATTTTGTTATTTATCCATGAAATTTAACTTCAGTAGTTCCGACCAGAATGACATGTCTATAGATTGAGAATTATCAAGAATTTTTGATTTCAGATAACATCAAGAGCCAAAATCACCGGGGCCACCCACGCGCTTCTTTTTTCGAGGTGCCAACTTCGATCAATAATAATAATAATAATAAACTATTAAATTTTTTCAAACGAATTTTTTTTTGTATCTTTAATATGTAAATAAAAACATCCTAAATATCCAAAACTATTCATTTTTATTTTCCTACAAAAAAACGCCCTCGAAAAAAGACATGAAAATCGGCTCAAGTTACCATACCACTACCTTAATGAACTATGCAGTTAAATTAAATTGACGGTATCGTTATTTTTTTCCTTTGCTCCAACGTATACCCTTTCGGGTTTTTACGTATGACCCTTTTCCCAATTCCATTTTTCCATTTTTCCCCCTATCACTGTCTATTTTTAGTGACGAGTTCGCCGGCTGTTTGGTTAATCCCACGAAGCCCGTCAGATAATTATCCGCCAATTATTCGCAAATTCATGAAAATCGTTGAAAGCCCAACAACGATATATTTACATGATGTTGAAGTTTGCATCGTTGGAACGCAACGCAAATAAGTTATTAAATTTTCATTTTCAGTATTGTTCCTGCTTCTCGTGCCCATTTAGGCCCGGGTCCTTGAAGGAAACCGGAATAAAAAGTTTTAACGATTTTTGTCATCGATAAACCAATCTTAACGGGGATTAATACTGTAAAAAATCTATTTCCGTTGCGTTCCAACGATGCAAATTTCAACATTATATATTTACTTGTTTCAGACGGTGCGAAGAGGATTGAACAAGCCGATCCTGGATCGCGTAGTAATACCAGCCGGAGTACTAACGGGAACAACGATCGGGAGTCACAGCGCTATCAGAATCATGAACAGCAGGACAGTTATCTTAACAAGGTATCGAATCGTCCTAAATCGCTGGATCCGTCGGAGTATGATTACTATTACGAGGACGAGGACGTTGACGAGAGGAACAATCCGACGAACGAGGGTCCTGTAGTACCGCCAGGATTTCTCAGTCCATCGGTACGAGAGTATTTGGATCTCGGTAAATCGATACCCGGTAAGTAAACATGATCAATGTCACAAAGAAGCATATAACATCGCGCAGGGCAGACTAGGAAGAGAGCGTTAAAACATCTGGACGGATATCAAACGCAGATCCGTTGGGTACGGGGTTTTGCTTCTGTCTCGTCCGTTTGAATTTCCTTACTCTTATCCCTTCCGTTTTATGATATCCAATACTCTTGGGTTCTCCTCGCCGTGCAGACGAGTATAACGCGAGTAAGTCTGCCACAGCATGTCCTGGCAGAAAACGCGTGCATTGTGCAAACGAGCGCGAGTAGCGTTGAGTCAAGAGTTAGAACTCGAGGGATATGAGATGCACGCTGCGGCACAGAGGACGCCACTGTCGCTGTCGACATTTCTAGTCGCTCTCTTTCCATCTTCTCTCTGTGCCGCTCCCTTGCCCTACGCGTATACACTGTTGTTGTTGTTGTTGTTGTTGTTGTTGTTGTTGTGTATTCGCATTTTCTCCCATCTCGAATCCATGGAAGAGCGTATATATCGCATTTTAAAAGCTTCTACCTTTGGTCGAGTTCGTTCGGATCACGGGAAAAGAGAAATCTTGTATGTTCAACGTATATAACACGAAAGCACAAGCGCCACTAGTATGAACCCCGGTGTATTTTTTTTTTACAGAATCCACCACTTTTAAACATATATATGTATGTTTATAGCTCTTATCAATATTCATATAAAGTACGAATGCGTATGCTCCACCTAGACCATTCTTGGTATCAGGATTTATTTGATATTCAGGGTAAAGAATTCGCAGTGAGCGAAGGCAAGCGAGCGTCTCACGAGGAAAGTGAGCGTTCGAGATATCTCGTGTGTTGGAAATGAATAAAAAAATATATAAAAATAAAATGAGAATAAAAAAAAAACACCGCGAACCATGCGAGGATATCGAGGAAAGCTGAGATACCCGAGGCTCCTCTTTGCGGTGTGGCTGTCGGCTCGAAGCAGCGTGTTGGATGCTCTCGTAGTTGTCGCGGGATGGGGAAAAACGTATAATATTGCATTTTTAGGGTTGTGTAGGATGTGTTGAATACAATTTTTGCCATCCTTCCACTACAGCCCCTCCCAGCTCCATTCGCGTATGAAGAATCCTACGCTGCGCGAGCACTCCGCTCCTCGATGATCTTCGATGCTCTCTCGACGGATTTCACAAAGAGAAAGCGGTATCGTTATATTTTTCTTCTAATACAAAAAGCCTGTGTTAAACAAAAACCCTTCTACGACGGTATTTTTTACGGTCATCTGCTATAATGCTGGAGAGGTTGTGTGTCTGAATGCCCTAATCTCAGAAAGTACTAATCCGTTTTGAAAAATTCTTTTTGCATTAGATAGCCCGTTTATTCAGGAAAGCTTTAGGTCGCATAACTTCATGCTATAACCCTGAGGAGCGATAAGTCCATAGCATGAATATACGAGGGGGGACCCAAAAAAAGGGGAATTGCGCTGCGGCGGGGAGGGAGGGTGGGGGAACCCATTGCTCGACCAGGTGTCCGTTGGGGACACGTCTCCTGAGTTGGTGTGCGAAGTTCTGTCGCCGTGAGTGCATCGGTTCGCCCGTGGGAATTTTTGTAGTCAAACAACTTTTTCCATTTCGGCGTAAACGTGATGGCCGATTGTCGAGAGCTAACGCGTGGCTGTGAAATTTTGTTTCCTGTTGGGGAAATCGGCCGCGGAAACTACTGTAATGCTTAAGACTGCTTATGGTGATGGTGCCCTAAGTAAAACCAGAATCTACGAGTGGTTTTCACGTTTTAAAAATGGAGAAATGTCAATTGAAGACCAACCCCGTTCAGGACGCCCCTCAACGTCAAGAAGTGACGAAAACGTCGACAAAATCAATGCTCTCATTCGTGAAGACCGTCGCCGAACCATTGATCAAATCTGTGAGATGTCTGGGATATCATGGAGTTCAATTCAGAGGATTTTATCCATAGATTTGCACATGAGCGGAGTTGCAGCCAAATTTGTCCCTCGCCTTCTCACAGACGAGCAAAGGGAGCGTCGACTTTAGGCATGTTTTCAATTTCAAAATCAGCTCGAAGAGGACCCTGAACTTTTTTCCAAGGTGATTACTGGTGATGAATCGTGGTGCTATGGATACGACCCCGAAACAAAGAAGCCACCAAGCCAGTGGAAGACACCTCGCTCTCCTCGTCCGAAAAAAGCTCGTCAAGTGAAGTCAAACATCAAGACAATGCTCATTTGTTTCTTCGATTGCAGAGGTGTTGTGCACGCGGAGTTCGTTCTCCCCGGGTCAAACTGTCAACCAGAAGTTCTACTTGGAGATTTTGAAAGGATTGAGTGAGAGTATCCGGAAGAGAAGGGCAGATCTTTGGCGCACAAGTGACTGGTTCCTCCATCATGACAACGCGCCGGCCCACGCCACTCTCTCAGTAAAGCAGTTTTTGACCAAAAACTGCATGACACCAATTGTCCACTCCCCCTACTCACCGGATCTAGCCTCCTGTGATTTTTTTTTGTCCCCCAGATTCAAAAGGGACATGAGAGGAAAGCGTTTTGCCACGGTGGAGGACGTAAAACAAAAATCGCTGGAAGGCCTAAAGAACATCCCGATAAGTGAATTTAAAAAATGTTTTGAACATTGGAAGGATCGTTTGTAGTGGTGCGTTGTGGTCAAAGGAGAATACTTTGAAGGTGATCAAAATTTGGTGTAAAAATATTAAAAAATAAAGAAATTATGACGAAATTCCCATTTTTTTTGGGTCCCCCCCTCGTATAATCCAAATTTAATGCGGGCGAAAACGCGGGGCACAGCTAGCGGAAGATAAAACCGGAAAATTGGTATTTCATTAAAGATGCACGATTATAATTGATTTCCGGAAAATCGATTGTTTTGTTTTCTTCATGAATCTCGATTATCTGTAGCGATTGTTCGAATCGCCGAGAATGTATTGTTCGATTTGTTTTCGCTGAATATAATCGAAATCGACTTTTCCCGTTTCCGTTATTATGCAAATGAAAGAAAAATTGTTCTGCTAAATGGAAAACATTTATTGTCTAACGGATTCCTGTTTTCGTCCTTTGTGATATCTCGGATGATACGAGTGCTTTTTTTCTGCGATCCTCAGTTGGTTCGGATTCCACTTTCCAAAAGAAGGTTCATATTCTCCCCCCTCTTTGGCGTAGGGCACATGGTGAACACATCGCCCGAGGTGCCAAATGTAATCGGCATTTGACGCCTCGCAATAGCCATCCATAGCCAGGGTGTAAGTTACCGTGCTTAGGGGTACATGGTACCGGGGTATGGTGTGTCGTAACGGCGCCTCTGAGGTACCAGGCAACCTCCCGGAAGTTCAGTTAGGAAGGGGCGACAGCGGGTAAGTGGAACTGCTAAAGGATACTCCCGGACTCCGGACGTCCCCGATGGAAAGACGTAGTCGCGAAAACATGTGCGAGGTTAAAAATGACGAATACCAGGAGGCCTGTCAGCGGTGTTTTGAAGTCTGAAGAGGAGCCCCGGGACACGCCGTGGACACAGGGCAATTAGGGTACAATGGGCCGCAGGATTGAGTACAAGCAGGGGCTGAAACAAGCGAACTGTACCTCGAAAGCATTATTCTTTAAGGGGGGGTAGGGTTTTTAAATTATTTTTTTGCATTTTTTTTGTAATTTTTTTTCTGAATGAATAATATGTCGAGAATATTGTGTATAAATTTTAAGTCAATTGGAGTAAAACTAACGGAGTTACAGCGTTTCAAACGATTACGATTACGTGATACGGGTTCACGTATAAAAAACTTTAAATCGATTTTCCCGAAAACGTCATTTTTGAAGTTTGTGAACATTAGAACTCAAAATCTACTGAACCGATCCTTTTGAAAATTTAAACATTACTTCTTCACATAAATCAACAGGTAATCAGGAGGGGTTTTTTTTTCCTTCAATTTTTTAATAACAAATTAAGCGCGATTTTTTTAGCTAAAATTGCTTTTTTCACTTCCAAGTGCTGCAAAAAATAGAAAAAAAAAAAAAAAAAAAAAAAAACTCTTCCTGATTACCTCGAGAAATACATCACCTTTTAAATGCATATCAATTTTTTTGTTTCGTATGATCCGGTACCGAGTTATAATGTTCACCGCAAAACCACTTTTTTTCAAGGCGCCTCTGGAGATTCAACGTCACTGGCTTGTTTATCAATATTTTTCATTGAAAATTTTTTCTGAGATACTTCAATAGTTGTACAATAATATGTAATTCTATTTAATAAAATTATATTACTCATGTCGCCGCAAAAAAATCATAAAAATATGCTTTTTTTTCGCCTTTAAAACCCTACCCCCCCTTAAGGGGAGTAGAAATGCTTGAACGGTTGAAAATAGGGTAAAAATTGAAATGGCGTTTATGAACTAGTGAAAAAAGATAAGAAATTTTTCTTATTTTCAAGTTGTTTGACACTTTGATGTCGATAAAAATCATTGTCATTCGTAAAAAAAAAAAATTAATGATTAAGGGATAACACCACCCTCACGGCAGAAAAAAAGGCTTAACTTTGACGATTTATTTTGGAAGTATGAAAAGATCAATGGAATTTATTTTCAGAGGGTTTATTTAACACATATTGAAGTATGTAAAAAATATTTTTATCATCATTTTGATACAAAATGGCGGCGACAGAGCCCGTCTTGTCAATCGTCTTTTTTTTAAAACTTCTTCACGGTTTTCTCGTAAATTATAAGAACTGGGACAAAAAACCAAACAATTTCATAATCTATGTACTATTGGCTATGGGACTACGTAGGGGCTTTTTTTTAATCAAATTTTGCAGAAATCGTGCACTTTTGAACAACATAATCGATTTGTTGCCAAAAAAATAAGCAGTAAATTGTTTATAAAAAAGAAAGTTTACATTAAATAGAAAAACGGCTACGTACTCCGATACAGAATGTATTTGTGAAGCTACTATAAAAATTTCAAACCCATTCATGCAACGGTCTTCAAGTAATATGCCCTCCCAGTTTTAACAAAGTAGTTTCGAGAAAAACGCGTTCAAAGTCGCGCTCGGGCTCAGCGCACGTTTCGAGGCGCTGCGCTGCGGCAAAATCGATAAGTGAACCTGTTGCAAATTTTTTTTCACTATAGGACCAACTGCATATTGTTTTTATAATGTTAAAGTATTGGTTGAGCCAAAAAAATCGATTTTTTCAAAATCCTACAGTGGTGTTAGCTCCAAAATAATAATAGCGTACTAATAGGATAGGTCAATAACAAAAAATACAATTTTTTGAAATTTTAGGCCTTCCTACTTCTCTTAAGTACACTACGAAGAAAAATGTTCGATATTGAAAAGTCGCTAAAATTAGCTGACTCGACCACCGTAAGGAATTGTCCCATCCACTTTCTCATTTGCATCCATCTATAAATGGTTTTCACTCGATGTAAGTTTATATTTTGTTTTGACAACTCTGACAATTTTATTTCCTCATTTCTACCATAAATTCATTCCACGCTCGATAGCTTTTGTACCTCATCATTGGGATTTAACGTCGACTGATTTGGTAATAGTGCAGTGGCTTTTACCGAAGCTCATGAGGAATCTTTTGTCGTCGTTCTCTTATTTTCCGCTATCACGTAGAATTCTTTTTTACCCCCGTTTCCGGGCTCAGGAGTAATAAGTTTCCTTCTAAATTCGTAAGAAACCAAGGACTTATCATTGCGAAAAGTACCGGAGAAAGTAGAAATCTTTCGTTTCACAAAAACGATAAGGATTTAATGAGCTCAATTGAGTTCGCGAAGTTCCGTGAATGCGGCTTGTTTATTAGCGAATGAGAAATAAGGCCGTTGTCGAGATTGTTTGAATAAAGGAATTTTGCGTTATTCGGATGTTTCACACGTTTCCCGTTGCCTCGCTCCCGCGGTCATACGTTGTCACAGACGAATGAGACAGTATGGGGAGGATATGAGTTTTATTTTCGCGCAAAAAAAAAACTTTTAGTATCCCATACATGTAGTGTTATCAACTTAATGCACAGAAGGAGTTAGCTCCGCGTACTCGTGGGAAAAAAATAAAAATTGCACGGGGACGTGACCGCCCGACGAGCCGAGGCGTTTCCAAATTCGATTCATAATGGAATCGCGCGGATGCATCAGGCCAGGTGGAACGTGCGTACACGACGGTGGCGATTGTGACGAAGAGAGCAAAACCTACGAACAAATATATATGTAAATCCGGTAAATTATTTTTCATTCATTTTTTTTTTTTTCTTCTTCTTCCGCCGTTCCCTCTCGCACAGCTCATCATGACTGCATTATTTTATTTGTTCCGCAAACTAACAGCGCTCGAATATACGCGATGTCGTTGTTGAGGAAAAACACAATCGCGCCTGCGTAACTTTCGCGAGTATACGAGGGGGGATCCAAAAGAAACGGGAATTTCGTCATAATTTCTTTATTTTTTAATATTTTTACACCAAATTTTTATCACCTTCAAAGTATTCTCCTTTGACCACAACGCACCTCTGCAAACGATCCTTCCAATGTTCAAAACATTTTTTAAATTCACTTATCGGGATGTTCTTTATGCCTTCCAGCGATTTTTGTTTTACCTCCTCCACAGTGGCAAAACGTTTTCCTTTTATGTCCCTTTTGAGTCTGGGGAACAAAAAAAAATCACAGGGGGCTAGATCCGGTGAGTAGGGGGGGTGGACAATCGGTGTCATGCAGCTTTTGGTCAAAAACTGCTTTACGGAGAGATTGTGCGCCAAAGATCTGCCCTTCTCTTCCGGATACTCTCCTTCAATCTTTTCAAAACCTCCAAGTAGAACTTCTGGTTGACAGTTTGACCCGGGGGAACGAACTCCGCGTGCACAACACCTCTGCAATCGAAGAAACAAATGAGCATTGTCTTGATGTTTGACTTCACTTGGCGAGCTTTTTTCGGACGAGGAGAGTGAGGTGTCTTCCACTGGCTTGATGGCTGCTTTGTTTCGGGGTCGTATCCATAGCACCACGATTCATCACCAGTAATCACCTTGGAAAAACAGTTCAGGGTCCTCGTCGAGCTGATTTTGAAGTTGAAAACATGCCTGAAGTCGACGCTCCCTTTGCTCGTCTGTGAGAAGGCGAGGGACAAATTTGGCTGCAACTCCGCTCATGTGCAAATCTTTGGATAAAATCCTCTGAATTGAACTCCATGATATCCCAGACATCTCACAGAGTTAATCAATGGTTCGGCGACGGTCTTCACGAATGAGAGCATTGATTTTGTCGACGTTTTCGTCACTTCTCGACGTTGAGCGGCGTCCTGAACGGGGTTGGTCTTCAATTGACATTTCTCCATTTTTAAAACGTGAATACCACTCGTAGACTCTGGTTTTACTTAGGGCAGCGTCTCCATAAGCAGTCTTAAGCGTTACAGTAGTTTCCGCGGCCGATTTCTCCAACAGGAAACAAAATTTCACAGCCGCGCGTTGCTCTCGGACAATCGGCCATCACGTTTTCGCCGAAATGGAAAAAGTTGTTTCACTACAAAAATTCCCACGGGCGAACTGATGCACTCACGGCGACAGAACTTCGCACACTAACTCGAGAGACGTGTCCCCAACGGACACCTGGTCGAGCAATGGGTTCCCCCACTCTCCCTCCCCGCCGCAGCGCAATTCCTGTTTTTTTTTGGGTCCCCCCTCGTAGATGGTGCCTGGAGCGTTAATGAGAGCCGAAGAAAAACGGAGTATAAAGAAAGTAAAATTCTTACAAAAGAAGTCTTGCTGCAATTGCATCGACCACTAAAATTGCTAGATGTAAAATAAAAAGAATCGTTTCGGCATGGAAGGTCTTAACGATCGTCACTGATTGGCCTAAACCTGATTGTACGAGTAGAACGCCAGCTTCACGCGACGATTTTTTCCAAAAGTAAAATTTTCCAGTCGCTGGAACAAGAAAAATTGCACATTGAGTAGCTTAAGAGTGAAGAACATTGATAAATTGTCGTTTACATTTTAGTTCGACCAGTTGAATCAACCCCCTTTTTGTGATAACGAAAAAAATCGATCCTATATATGTAGGATCGTATATCATGAGGACAGGATATTTACTTTAACGAAATAAAACGTTAATATATGTAAACCAAAATAAAACTGATACATAGGACAATATGAGCGAAGTTGCACTTCTTCTTTGCTCTACATCCATCGGACTAGAACTGCCGTAAGGGGAGAAATAGGGTTAGGACAGCGTTTTCTCAATGATTTTCATAAATTTTTTTATAGTATAAAAAATAAATATAATTTATTGAAACTTTGAGAATATTTTATACATATATTTAAGTATATACTATAAAATTTTTGAAGAATTTCCTTGAAAAACACCGAAGATATTAGCGATCCCATATTGCAGGTCACAATCAGACTCAGCATTTTGCGTACATTCTGGAAGCCGCAATTTTCATCTCAAATCAAACCAGGTTGGAATTTACTTTTATTGTATGTCTCTCTTCTATACGAACCTAAATGCTATCAAAAAAATAGAAAATTGAATTTTTTACAGGGGTCAAAACAAAAAAACAGGATTTTTTGCCATTTTTTACAACTTTATTTGCAAAAAAAAAATTATTTCATATAATGAGAATATTCCGATTTGAGGTTCATATAGAGAGCAATACTATGAAGAAAGTAACTGCCAATTTTCAAAACGATTGGTTGAAAACTTTCCAAACTAGCGTGTACGCAAGTTCAAAAAAAGTCGTTTTCAGAGAAACGCGTTTGAAACACGTGGCGCGCTCGGGGCCTGAAGGAGAGCCAATCACTTTAATGGCTTATAACAATAGAACGAGTCGGAATTTTCATTAAAAATTTTGGGAACATATTTTTCAATAGTTTTACTAAGAATTTATGAAATTTAAAAAAAATCGATTTTATGAACCGACTAACCCTATTTCCTCCCTTAACGCGTTAGGCCACTCTAGAGGTCGAAAAAATAGGCTTTTTTGAGGATTTTTTTTCAGAAAAACTACAAAATAAATCGAGATCACAAAATAGGGTGTTTATCATACATATCAGAGACTGTATACAATAATTTTTTTGAAGCGATTAATTTCAAAATGGCGGCTACGCAGCGTTTTTGCGATGACGTCTCCGTTTTTGTTGGCCGGAAACATAACTTACAATCAGACAATTTTCATAAAAAATACATTGACTATGGAAGTGCGTAGGATTTTTTTTTATATTGCACAGTTCATTTGTTATTAACAATTTTCTCATGATTTTTTAAGCAAATTTTTCACTTTTCCATAGACAACGTATTTTTAAAGATATATTTGAAATTTCAAGTGAATCGGTTGAAAATTGTCTGAGTTACGTTTCCGACCAACAAAATCGGCAACATCATTGCAAAAACGTTGCACAGCCGCCATTTCGAAATTAATCACTTAAAAAAAATCATTGTATACAGTCATTGATATGTATGATAAACACCCTATTTTGTAATCTCGATTTATTTTGTAGTTTTTCTGAAAAGAAATCCCCAAAAACGTCCATTTTTTCGGCGTCTAGAGTGGCCTAATCCCTTAAAACTACGTTCCTCGCCCAGGCATACCCACATTCTCTCTCAATACTCTCTTTATTCTCGAGAGAGACCTCGCAACCCGTCACACGGGCCACAGACACTCTTGGCAACGATTTCTCCGAAACTCGAAACCTAAACACGACCGTAATCAAACAGGGAAAGTATTTATATCACAAAACATAAATAGTCTTCGTCTCAGACCTCCATCGACTATGGCCTTAAACAACAATCTCTTTCATTTAATATTCATCACAAAGCTATCGTCTCTAATATTTAGTCCGTAGTTAATTCTTATTTAAAATCTTTGGCGACACAGCGCCGTCTCACTCCTCCATACCACTTTTCCCTTCAATAGACTATTTCACGTCGCAACGCACCAACGCTAATTCACTGATTTCACATATATATCTGAATTCACGATTCATCGCCTAGTAATCTTGCACCAAATTTTTGTATCATTTGTCCGCAAATGTACAATGTCAGGCACAAAAGTTAAATGAAGCTGTTGGACATGGAATACGTGCAATGTTCTGATCCGTAATTGGTTCGTTCTAAAAAATAGGGTCATTTACCTTAGTCGAAAGTTCTTAGGTGAACAACCCCGCGAACTACGATTTCATTTGTTCAGGCATGGACGACTTCGACTCGTGGAACTTACCTGTAAAGAGAAAAATTAAAATTATATTAGACATCGTATATATTTTCAAAGAGGTCTTTTCCTCATAGAGGAAGCTTTTTTTCATAAAAATATTTTATTTTTTATTTTTTAACGCCAATGTGTTAAAAATATGTCATAATATCGAAAAAACGTAACGTTAAATTTACAAGACATAAGCCGAGGTTCGAAATCGGGACTCATCTGCTCTCGGGCAAACTGGGGTAGGGTAATTAAGGGCTAAAACCACTCTAGCGGCAGAAAAAAAGGCCTAACTTTGACGATTTATTGTGAGAGTATGAAAAAAGGAATAGGATTTCTTTTCGGAGGGTTTATTCACCACATATTGAAGTATGAATGAAAAAAATTTGATTATCATTTTGATTCAAAATGGCGGCGACAGGGGCCATCTTGAAAATCGTCTTTTTCAAACTGGGAGGACATATTACTCGAACACCGTTGCATGGATCGATTTGAAATTTTGATAGTAGCTCCACAATTACATTCTCTATCGGAGTACATAGCCGTTCTTTGATTTGATGTGAACTTTATTTTTTATAAACAATTAACTGCTATTTTTTTGCCAAAAAATCCATTCATATTCTCAAAAGTGCACCATTTCTACAAAATTTGATTAAAAAAAAAACCCCTACGTAATCCCATAGCCAATAGTATATAGATTATATTTTTTTTGTTGGTTTTTTTAGTCCGGTCTTATACTTTACGAGAAAAACGTCCTCCCGTGAAGGTGTTTAAAAAAAAAGACCATTTTCAAGATGGGCTCTCTCGCTGCCATTTTGTATCAAAATGATAATAACATTTTTTTTTCCATACTTCAATATGTGTTAAATAAACCCCCCGAAGAGAAATCTTATTCCTTTTTCCATAATTCCAAAATAAATCGTCAAAGTTGGGCTTTTTTTTCTGCCGCTAAAGTGGTATTACCTCGGGATGTATCAGTCTCCTCGAACGGCTCGAAAACGCGAAAGACTCGTTCTTCAATACGGTACGACCGATCGCGTTGAAATTTTGGGCACAAAGTCTGAACGGTGGCACACAGTGGCTAAACTTCGGGCAGTTCGAAATTTTGAAAAAAAACTCTACAGTTTCAGTTACCATGGGAGAAATTACTGAATTTTTCACTGTTAGACTCAACGGATTGTTACATCCTCACTTAAGCCACCGGGAAATATAAAAACACATATTCTGCGCTTTGTTTCATCTTGTTCCATGCAGAAATTATCGAAAACGAAGGTTTTCCCGTTTTTGCACAAAAAAATACCGACTTCTGTCTGTATTACCCAAAATTTAGTGTGCCAGTATTCCGAGTGGTGGCGCTAACGTCGGTTTCTCAGACGCATGCTTTCTCTATCCGTTCCTTACCTAGGAGACGGCATCAACGACGGGAAAGAGACGGTAATCGCGCCCATGACGCTGTAAGACAGAGAGACATATAGCGAACAATGAAACGACTATCGCCGTCGCACGCGCGAGTCTGATATTCCAAGAGCTAACGACCGATTTCGTTACACGGGCGTTTCGTTCGTTTCGAGAATAGGGCTAGACGTTTCATAATCTGTCCCTTGTAGCGGAGCAATAAGACAATCGGAGGTTTGATAACCGTTCAGGGGTGGCTTTTGCGCGTCATGATTTTTAAAGGGTGAATCAGAAATAATAAAATTACATTATTATAATCAGTCCGGCACTTTGGAATATCAAAGTTGAGAATATCTAAAGCAAATGAAAAAATCGCCAGACCGGTGGGTGGGTGAAAAGTGGGTGCAAGAAGGTGCTGAAGTGGCGCACAAAACTGGACTGTTTACAGTAAAATAATCAGGTTAAGTTTGGTTGATTATTCTAAAATATATCCCCACAATGTAATCTTCCTGATGCCAGACCGAAATTCTTTGAAAATCTATTTTCAAATAAATTTTTTACTAGGTTCTTTTTAAATTTAGCGAGGCAGCTCACAGTGGACCATCGACGTTTATTGGGAATCACCACTATCTTTCTATCCTCATAAAGCTCATCTTTGGTCCTCTCGTGTCTCATTTTTTCAGTTTCTGTGTTTCACGTATCATTTGTGATTTCTTCCCTTCGTAGTTTATTCGGTTATTGACCAACCATTCATCCCCAACTTTTCTCCTCTTCAGCTCTCTCGACTTTCGCAGCATCGTATTTTGTTACCCTCCTCAAACTCCCTTCGTTCATCATCACCAAACCCGCTTAGACTCCGCGCCGGATCGCTCTGTCTCGGTGTTAGTCATTCCAGTTCGTTCGTCTCCTTCAGCTCGATCCCATTTTATGCACACAGTAAACGTGGAGCCAGCTCGGAGCTTTTAGGTTTCGGGGTACTACGGGACTTGGAATAACGAGAGGAAGCGAGGAAGAGGAAAAGGGACGACGTACGGGTTAGACGGTTGGAGAGTAGCGTCGGCCCCATCAGTTCGCCCGGCTGACTTTATGATGCATGGAAACGTAAAAGAGCAAGAGGATAGCGAGTGACGAGAAAGGGACAGGGAGGTTCGATGCAAGTCGAAGAGGGCTCTGGGATATCACGTATAAGAAAGAAAAGTGAGACAGGAGAACGATAAAGCGCAGTCTGCCAAAGCTTTTTGTCATTTATTTACCAAACCAGGTGGATCGATTTTCGTTTGGTGAGACGATGAAAATGTATCCACCCATACGTATGTACAGTAATCTATACGGATGGACGCGGATACGTACAAAAACACGTCAGTTCGGTTGACGCGTATTCCGGATATGTTTGTGTGTTTGTGTGTGTGTACAAATACGTCGGAGAACAAAGCGAATCTTTCGTTGACACGGACTTTCCCGTCGCTATTTTCCCGATGAAAATTCTCGACTTTCCTGTCAGTTTTTCTCGTTTGTTCCCAGTCTTTTCTTTGACGCGCTCTGTGTGAAAAGAACGCACTGGTATCCTTTCAATCCCGATTAAAGTTGGAATTACAGCGATGGTCAGACAAATGATACGAAGATTTGCCCGAGTTAAACAGAACAAATCTCTTCTACGTAACAGAACGTGGCGTTGTGAAATCAAAGTGCAGGCCAAGGATAATCGTCATTGCGATTTATCATTCTCGATCTTGTACGATAATAGTTTCCAATACAGTGCACGAGGTGTGTAAATTAAGTAATGAGACTGATTTTTTTTCATTCAAATAGAATTACAATTTTATATTGTCACTCTCAAAATAACTTCCTTCTGAAGCCACACAGCGCTGGAGACGGTTCTTCCAATCCTCATAGCAGTGCTGGAACTCTGATACTGGAATAGCCTTGAGCTGGTCGGTTACAGCCGTTTGAATGCTTTCGAGTGTCCCAAAATGAGTTCCCTTGAGGTGATTTTTCAATCTCGGGAAGAGAAAAAAGTCACAAGGACTCACAAGGATTTACATATTGAAGATACAAAAAATTTTTTTTGTATCTTTAATATTTGTGAATAAAAACATCCTAAATATCCAAAACGATTCATTTTTATTTTCCTACAAAAAAACGCCCTCCAAAAAAGACATGAAAATCGGCTTAAGTTACCAGACTACTACCTTAAGCTATTCTTAGAAAAATTTCTCGTTGCGAAGTTTCTTTTGTCGAAAGCAACAATTGTTCGACTTATTTTGACTTAATGTAATCGAAATCGACTATTCCCGTTTCCGTTATTATACAAAATAATTTGTTTTCTTTTTTGTTTCAAAATTGCCCATCTCTACAAAACTATATTGCCATTGGTGATAAACAGATAGAGGAGAGTGCAGCGGGAGTTCCTTAAAGTTTTTCTTCTTTTCGTCGTGACTCGTCGCTCGATAATGCCACGACTGCATTTGTGAAAGCTCCGTTAAAGTCCCTCGATCGTACTCCTATTGTCAGAGAAAAGGACTTTGCTGTTATTCGGAATAAGCAGTTTCCAGAATAAATATATTGCAGTTCAAAATCATTGGCTAAATAATATTTGATCCCGCCTGAAAGTTGTCAAGTTGAGGTGTGATACGGCGCACGGAAATTAAGGGTTAACACCACTCTAGCGGCAGAAAAAAAGGCCTAACTTTGACGATTTATTTTAGGAGTATGAAAAAAGGAATAGAATTTATTTTCAGAGGGTTTATTTGACACATCGTGAAATACGACAAACAAATTTTTTATTATCATTTTGATATAAAATGGCGGCGACAGAGCCCATCTTGAAAATCGTGTTTTTGTTCAAACACCTTCACGGGAGGACGGTTGTCTCGTAAAGTATAAGACTTGGAACAAAAAACCACAAAATTTTACAATCTATTTACTATTGGCTCTGGGACTGCGTAGGGTTTCTTTTTTTAATCAAGTTTTGTAGAAATGGTGCACTTTTGAAAAAATGAATGGATTTTTTGCCAAAAAAAGCAGTAAATTGTTTATAAAAAAAAAGGTTACATCAAATAAAAAACGACTACGTACTCCGATAGAGAATGTAATTGTGAAACTACTATTGACATGTCAGGTCGATCCATGCAACAGTGTTCAAGTAATACGTCTTCCCAGTGTGAAAAAGACGATTTAAAAAATGGGTTTTGTCGCCGCCATCATGTATCAAAATGATAATAATTTTTTTTGTTTCATACTTCAATAAGTGGTAAATAAACTATCTGAAGAGAAATCTTATTTCTTTTTTCATACTCTTAAAATAAATCGTCAATTTAAGGCCTTTCTTTCTGCCGTTAGAGTGGTGTTATCTCTGAGTGTGGACAACACCACCTTCGAGACGGGTCAGATTTCAATAAACAGAAAGTTCACGCAACTGAATAGAAAATCGAATATACGTAGCCCGCGGAAATTAAAAATTCGCGATACTTTTTGAACAGACCTCGTATATATATTTTTTCATCATCTGGTGGGTTCTTCTTTCCTTCGCATAAGAAACCTTATCATTTTTGTTTCATCAAAATCGATGCACTGGTTGTAGGTGAAACTGCAAAATCGCTCCTTGACCTGTGCAGCTTTAGGGGGCGGTTTCATCCCTCGAAACCGTTTTTCCGCCGATAAAAAAAAATACGTGTCGCTTAGTTTTTAATGCTCTATAACATTCATAAGTTTCAACAAAATCGGATGGGAACACCTTGGGTACTTTGCTTGTCAGCTTGAAACCACGTGTGAATCGGCGGTCGTTTCTCCAGTGACTGTCACCATGAATCTCGCTTCGGCAATTGTTTATAAAACACCATTACTCGATTTCACAATCACGCATAGCTCAGGCCTCTCGTACATACACACTCACACCTCATGCGTCATCGGTCCAATACGTCGAATATTAGGTTACCACAAGTGCGAGAAATTTACACCCTGCAGTATGTTACCTGATTTTTCAGGAACCACTGGCATTACACGTGTGCAGACGAATCTTCGCCGGTACAGGATTTGGAAAGATACGCGTGTGTATGCGCGGTTTGCTGTGCGGAACTCTTCGTTTCATTGCTCATGCCCAACTTACTTAAGAAGCTAACTTATTCGTGATACGTGTACGAAAATTTTCAGGTACACCTGATGTTCATTTGTATAAACATTGTGTATATGTGTACGATATACGAGGGGGGACCAAAAAAAAATGGGAATTGCGTTGCGGCGGGGAGGGAGAGTGGGCGAACCCATTGCTCGACCAGGTGTCCGTTGGGGACACGTCTCCTGAGTTATTGTGCGAAGTTCTGTCGCCGTGAGTGCATCGGTTCGCCCGTGGGAATTTTTGTAGTGAAACAACTTTTTCCATTTCGGCGAAAACGTAATGGCCGATTGTCGAGAGCAACGCGCGTCTGTGAAATGTTGTTTCCTGTTGGGGAAATCGGCCGCGGAAACTACTGTAATGCTTAAGACTGCTCATGGAGACACTGCCCTAAGCAAAACCAGAGTCTACGAGTGGTTTTCACGATTTAAAAATGGAGAAATGTCAATTGAAGACCAACCCTGTTCAGGACGCCCCTCAACGTCAAGAAGTGACGAAAACGTCGGCAAAATCAATGCTCTCATTCGTGAAGACCGTCGCTGAACCATTGATCAACTCTATGAGATGTCTGGGATATCATGAAGTTCAATTCAGAGGATTTTATCCAAAGATTTGCACATGAGCGGAGTTGCAGCCAAATTTGTCCCTCGCCTTATCATAGACGAGGAGCGTCGACTTCAGGCATGTTTTGAACTTCGAAATCAGCTCGAAGAGGACCCTGAACTTTTTTCCAAGGTGATTACTGCTGATGAATCGTAGTGCTATGGATACGACCCCGAAACAAAGCAGCAATCAAGCGTTTTGCCACTGTGGAGGAGGTAAAACAAAAATCGCTCGAAGGCCTAAAGAACATCCCGATAAGTGAATTTAAAAAATGTTTTGAACATTGGAAGGATTGTTTGCAGAGGTGCGTTGTGGTCTAAGAAGAATAGTTTGAAGGTGATCAAAATTTCGTGTAAAAATATTAAAAAATAAAGAAATTATGACGAAATTCCCGTTTTTTTGGGTCCCCCCTCGTATATTATCAGGCTCAATGTGATACCGCAGGTGGTACAACAGAGAATTGCTCGTAGTGGTGCAACAATGTCGTCGCACAAAGGAGTATAATAAAATCAGTCTGTGACCCAGGGAATTGCAAACATTCTATATACAGTACCAGGCACACGTATATTATCGGGTTTTATTATATTTCACGAGGGGCGAACGATAGCTTTCGCAAAGCACAATTCCGCGAAAAACGTTTCCGAAGCGAGGGGGATGAAGACGAAAAGTATTCAGCCAGATAAACTTCGCGAAAGAAGATCTTGAGGTCCTGTTACGTCTTCGTAGGGCAAATAGAGAGAAGAAATGTCAGGAAAGGCAGACACACGATTGCTGTGTGAAATTTTAAATCCCTCGTTACTGTTGAACGGCGGGCATGCCAGTCTGACATCGTTATTATTCGTCGCCCGGCTGCGATGGAACTTATCGTCGTATGAGAGAGACCTTTGACGCTTACGATGGGATGTACTATTACTAAGGGATGAGAAAGATGTGGAGAAACGATGAGGAAAGAGTGTCGGAATTCTGATTTTCTTTTCTTTTCTTTTTTTGTTACTATTGAAAATTCCCTGCACGTCGTGACGCTTCCTTGTAATAAAACATCGTTTACGAAGCTCGATATATAAGGTCATTGATTTCTCAATTTTTCATTTCTCGCGGAGAAAGGTGTCTGTGATTGAATGGAAGTTACGAGGAAGCAATTTGCGACTTTCAACTTACACCCTCTTTCCAACGCCGGACCAGGTTTGCCAGAAATCCATTGTTTCGTATGAAATTTCCAGAAGCATAAAATCAATTTTTTTCAGTGTTTAAATAATTTAGTACGAATTAATGGATTTTCAACTCTGCGCCGGTCCTGGCAAGACACGCGGTATTGGTGACGCGACCCAGTTTCTATTCGAGGCACTTCTGACAAAAAATACGATTCAACAAATATATTTAAACCTTTTCAATATTTTCGAGCGTACATGCACGTGACTCTGATCTATTGAATGGTTATTTGTGAAAATATGTTACGCGATTTCTTCGACGATGGTAAAGATCGCGGAAAAAATACTCTTGGATCTTGTGTCCGATGGGCACAAGCCGTGAGACTGAAGGTTTAATGACACAATTTATTTACCAACACAAAATCCTCGAGAAGAGAGCGGCTAGGTTGTTGGATGGTAGAGGGGCGGAGTTCAAGTCGTTCAATCGATTAAATATAATACTTTGCACTTCTGGAACGAACAAGGTTTTTATTATAATTTTCAAATTAACACTAAACGTACCAAGCGGGGTCTCAAATTACCCCCTTTCAAAATTTACTTTAAAATCGTACATTCATCGTTACTTCTTTCTCTCATGACTTTCTTCTGACTTTCTGTAAATTTGTTTTATTATTATCTTTATATATATATTTCTTCTGTCCGTGTGTATTAGGGTGGTTCTTAATTTGGTGATGTTGGAAATTCTTTGGTATTGTTCCTTGAAAGTAATCAACATATCCAGAAAAAAAATTGGGCGCAAGCGGAACTTTGTCCAATAATTCTAACCCACCCCACCGAGCTGTCGAATTTTTATATGAAAAAATGCATGCATTCAAAATTTTTTTAAGAAAATTGTTTATTATTTCAAAACTATTCATGATAAAAAAATTTTATATTGTGTTTTTATAGGAAATTTAATGCTCTACAAAAAAGGTATCTTGTAAAATTCTCGTGAATCTAATATTTATCACGTAATTAGCAAAAAACTGTCATCATTTATTCCAAAAGTCCATCATTATGACCAAAACAGGAGTTTGACGTCGAAAAACTGCAATGTATTCTTCATATGCAATTAGAAATATAAAGAGATACGTAGTGCACTCAATAACAGTATGTGAACGATATTTAAATTTTCAATTTTATCAATTTTATCATCATTCATGATAAATTTTTCTTCTTTGATCGATAAGGACATTGATTTCTTTATCAGTTTCAAATCGATGGCTTTTTTCGAAAGATTTGAAATCAACTCCTCATTTTTTGACATCGATGTGAGCGAGTGGATTTCTAATGAAAATTATTTACAAGGCTTAAAAATAGTTAAAGGAATTAAAGTGGTTAACGATGTTGCAGAAAGACGAGTGAAACTTATTACAGAGTACACTGACGATCAGTGTACTCTGTAATAAGTTTCACTCGTCTTTCTGCAACATCGTTAACCACTTTAATTCCTTTAACTATTTTTAAGCCTTGTAAATAATCATCACTTATGATGAAGATCAGAAACAATTCATTGTACAAATAATTGAAGAATATAAAAAAAAATATCCTGATATTAACAAAGCAACTTTGCTGCAACCGATGTAATTCATTATTGTAAGTTGACTTTTAAAATATATGACATCATTCATTATAATTCACAATAAAATTGATAAAATTGAATATTTGAATATTGTTTATATTTCATTGTTGAGTGCGCTACGTATTTCTTCATAATCTTATATACATACGAAAAATAAATTGCAGCTATTCGACGTCAAACTCCTGTTTTGACCATAATGATCGACTTTTGGAATAAATGATGACAGTTTTTTTTGCTAATTACGTGATAAATATTAGATTCACGAGAATTTCACAAGATACCTTTTTTGTACAGCATTATATTTCCTACAAAAACGTTATATAAAATTCTTTTATCATAAATAGTTTTGAAATAATAAACAATTTTCTTAACAAAATTTTGAATGCATGCATTTTTTCATATAAAAATTCGACAGCTCGGTGGGGTGGGTTAGAATTATTGGACAAAGTTCCGCTTGCGCCCAATTTTTTTTCTAGATATGTTGATCACTTTTGAGGAACAATACCAAAGAATTTCCAACATCACCAAATTAAGAACCACCCCAGTGCGTATGTGACTGAACTCCTCCTAAACGGCTGGACTGATTTTGATGAAATTTTGTTGTGTGTGATTAAGTTGATTCGAGAATGGTTTAGATTCACAATTTATCCGGTAGTTGGTGCTGCGATCGGATATAACTGTATAACTGTGGTGCTGTGTGTGTGGTATATCTGTTTGAGCTTAATAGTCTACGACACCGTTTGACCGATCACCACGAAAGTTGGCATAAATATGTATTTTTTTCATGGAGAGGGTTTTTATGCTATCCACTTTGTTGTAACTCGCCATTAGGTGGCGCTGCAGCACATTAACTACTATACCGTTCAACCGATCGCCATGGAAATTGGTATACACAGGTATTTGAGCAAGGAGAATATTTTCGCGCTATCCACTTTGTTGTAACTCGCCATCATATCGACGACAAAACACAATAATTTGTGATTTGTTGTACCATCAATCCTTAATAATAACAAATAATGATTGTCACTTCCATTTTTTTACATTTTTCTACAACGAATTATAGATTCTAGATTGCATAAAGATCATCCATTTTTGTATATACAGAAGTAAACAAATAAACAGATGCAGGACAACGTCTGCCGGATTTTGCTAGTGTTATTAGAATCCAGAAGTTATGTTGCGAATTATTTCCTTTAATAAATAAAAAATTTCTTTCCCACAATGAATTCTTACTTCATAAGGAGTCGAACAACCCCTTATGGTAAGAATAGGTATATGTAAAGTGCCGTTACGTTTAGTATTGAGGGGATTCGGGGCTGGTTGTGTTGCGAAGAGTCGGATTTATTACAAGAGTAAGGCACAGTATCTATTCATAACAAATGACAAAATTAATTAGTAAAAATTAGTCGGCGCGGTGAATGAATTTGTGACTTGAACGGAAAGTCAGTTGAGTTGTTGTCGCGGCGTTTGTTCGTTAGGAACTGACTTCGTCAACAAGAGAATTCCTGACGGTCTGCTGACGGAGAGAAAATATCGGAGAGAGGGTAGGAAAGTTTTTACGAGAAACAAACGTTTAGAAAATGCAAGAGTGCGTGTGGGTCTTTTTGGTCGACAGATGAGACTGCCCGTAAAACAGCCTCGTCAGTCCCCGTAAAACTGAGAGATGGTTGTTCTATTTTGTAGACGAAGGAATGGAAGGAGTCAAAGAAATAAACGCGTGAGAATGGATCGAGTCCTCACAAGGAAATGACTGTTGAGAAGAAAATGCATATTGAAAATAAAATAAAATTTAATAAATGCGTGTTTATATGCGACCAGAGAGTGGTGGCGACGCCGTCACCACAGTATTAATACACCGAGCGTGGAAAATGACCGGAAACAATAAACTCAAATTTACAAACAAATTTGCAGAAAAATATGACGCACGATTCTTATTTTACCATTTCGCAATCATCGTTGATTCGCGACTCGATATAGTTGAAAATCACACAACTTGTAATTTCTTTACAATCAGACGTTAAGGGGTAACGCCACTCTAGCGGCAGAAAAAAAGCCCTAACTTTGACGATTTATTTTGAAAGTATGAAAAAAGGAATAGGATTTCTTTTCAGAGGGTTTATTTAACACACATTGAAGTATGGAAAAAAACATTTGTATGATCATTGTGATACAAAATGGCAGCGACAGAGCCCATCTTGAAAATCTTCTCTTTTTAAAACACCTTCACGGAAGGATAGTTTTCTCCTGAAGTATAAGACATGAAACCTAAAACCGAAAAATTTTATAATCTATATATTATTAGCTATGGGACTACGTAGGGGTTTTCTTTTCAAATAAAATTTTTTAAAAATGCTGCACTTTTGAAAAAATGAATTGAATTTTTGTCAAACAAAAAGCAGTAAATTGTTTATAAAAAAAAGTTTACATGAAATAAATAAATCGGCCACGTACTCCGATAGAGAATGTAATTGCGAAGCTACTATCAAAATTTCAAATCGATTTGTGCAACGGTGTTTAAGTGATACGTCCTTCCAGTTTGAAGAAAAAAAAACGATTTTTAAGATGGGCTCTGTCGCCGCCATGTCGTATCAAAATGATAATAATTTTTTTTTTTTTTCATACTCATAAATCCTCTGGAACGAAATGTTATTCCCTTTTTCATGCTCCCAAAATAAATCGCCAAAGTTAGGGCACTTTTTTTAACCGCTACAGTGGTGTGAACCCTTAATACCATCTCGAGTCCATCTGACTTTCCCTCGAGACTGAAAATTCCCTACCAGCGCTAACTTTGCATAACGACATATGTTTTCACATGTGTTTTAATTTTTTTTTTCCAGGACGTCCAGGTACGGATTACCCAGTGCTAGGCAAGGTACCATACACGAATTTCTACTGCGACGATCAGCCGTATCCTGGATTCTTCGCTGACGTCGAGACTCGCTGTCAGGGTTGGCATTATTGTGACATCGATGGAAGACAAGCGACATTCCTCTGTCCGAACGGAACTCAGTTCAGTCAGGCAGTCTTTGTGTGTGACTGGTGGTTCAACGTTAGGTGCGAACTAAGCCCGAAATTATATGCCATTAATAGCAGACTATATCAGAGGCCTACGGAAAGTCCCACTCGTCCCCATCGATTAATCACCAAGGAGCTCTTGGAAAATATATTCGTCAGAAGGAAATGAACAAGTTTATTCCGTCTCGATCGGTTCTTCAGTTGGCACTTCGCTGGAAGGGAGAAAATAATGACGATACGAGAGCGAAGAAAAGCCGACAAGTGTGTAACTCCTTGAGAATGGAGTTGAAAAAAAAAAGAGACGAAAGCGGCTAACCAAGATCGTCTAATTTTCGATACGTATTTGAGAGGGCCGATTTTGAACCACTCGTAACGTGAGACGCGGATGGAACTTGAAAATTTATTTCTCTTATTACCAGTTAAGTCCCACCAGGAGCACGACAACGGGTATATCATATGGAATATATCATTCTAAGGGCATTTTTTCCTTAGCGTCTCTGTTACAGCCTGGTCTCCCCGACAATACTGTTAATTTTGTCCCCCCCCCCCCCAATTTGTTTGTAAGCAAACGCGAGGAAAGTACGATAATCAAATGAAATAAACGGTATCATTCAACATAAAAAAATGCAGTGATTAGTTTGTTGAAAGAATATATTATTGTACATTATAAAATGAAATAAAGTATCGACACGGATGTAGCGGAGTTATAAATTTATAAATTTAAAAAATTATAAATTTAACTAAAAGTAAATGCGACGTCCGAAAAGACCACAGCAGTAATACAGTTAGTGCATCGATAAATGAATAGTTACGAATTAATAAAGCCCAAGCTATTTTCATGCTAACTAAAATAAAACTGCAATATAAATGTATCAAAACGTAAATTAGCCTTGGCCGCGTTGAAGCGTAAGAAACGTTAGTCACGAATTGTCTTGTGATCCCGAGATGAACTACTGTGTATACCGTACGTTTAAGGTAAACGCACCAAACGCTAGACAGAAACCAGTTGCTAGACATCCTATACTTTTACATTTATATGCACGGGACAGCCAACTTGACCGTCCTAACCTGATCGCCTCCGAATTGCAATTATTCTTAATGTGATTCTACTAATCGTGAAAGGTGCCACCAATTTGTTCAAATTTATTCGATTTTAAATGGTCAGTGTCAGACGTCGGTTGAGTTGGAGAGGTCTTCATCTTTTCTGACCTCAACTTTGCAAATGTAATATTGCCACTCGGTGGGCAATATTACAATTTGTAATATTTAAAATGTAATATTGCCCACCGAGTGGAAATATTACTTTCGTGCCATGAACGCCCTGAAGTCCAATAGATGGTATTACTTTCGTGCCACGAACGCCCTGAAGCCCAATGGGCGGTATTACTTTCGTGCCACGAACTCCTCGAGGCCTAATGGGTAGTATTACTTTCGTGCGACAAATGCCCCGAGGTCCGGTGAGCAACATTACTTTCGTGCCACGAACGCCTTGAGGTACCGTTGGGTTGGAGAGGCCTTCATCTTTTCAGACCCCAACTTTGCAAATGTAATATTGCCACTCGGTAGGCAATATTACAATTTGTAATATTTAAAGAGTAATATTGCCCACCGAGTGGCAATATTACTTTCGTGCCACGAACACCCTGAAGCCCAATGGACGGTATTACTTTCGTGCCACGAACGCCCTGAAGCCCAATGGGCGGTATTACTTCCGTGCTACTAACTCCTCGAGGCCCAATGAGTAGTATTACTTTCGTGCCACAAATGCCCCGAGGTCCGGTGGGTAGTAATACTTTCGTGCCACAAACGCTTCGAGGCCCGGTGAGCAACATTACTTTCGTGCCACGAACGCCTTGAGGTACCGTTGGGTTGGAGAGGCCTTCATCTTTTCAGACCCCAACTTTGCAAATGTAATATTGCCACTCGGTGGGCAATATTACAATTTGTAATATTTAAAATGTAATATTGCCCACCGACTGGCAATATTACTTTCGTGCCACGAACGCCCTGAACCCCAATGGACGGTATTACTTTCGTGCCACGAACGCCCTGAAGCCCAATGGACGGTATTACTTTCGTGCCACGAACGCCCTGAAGCCCAATGGGCGGTATTACTTTCGTGCCACGAACTCCTCGAAGCCCAATGGGTAGTATTACTTTCGTGCCACAAATGCCCCGAGGTCCTGTGGGTAGTATTACTTTCGTGACACAAACGCTTCGAGGCCCGGTGAGCAACATTACTTTCGTGCCACGAACGCCTTGAGGTACGGTTGGGTTGGAGAGACCTTCATCTTTTCAGACGCCAACTTTGCAAATGTAATATTGCCACTCGGTGGGCAATATTACAATTTGTAATATTTAAAATGTAATATTGCCCACCGAGTGGAAATATTACTTTCGTGCCACGAACACCCTGAAGCCCAATGGACGGTATTACTTTCGTGCCACGAACGCCCTGAAGCCCAATGGGCGGTATTACTTTCGTGCCACGAACTCCTCGAGGCCCAATGGGTAGTATTACTTTCGTGCCACAAATGCCCCGAAGTCCGGTGGGTAGTATTACTTTCGTGCCACAAACGCTTCGAGGCCCGGTGAGCAACATTACTTTCGTGCCACGAACGCCTTGAGGTACGGTTGGGTTGCAGAGGCCTTCATCTTTTCAGGTCCCAACTTTGCAAATGTAATATTGCCACTCGGTGGGCAATATTACAATTTGTAATATTTAAAATGTAATATTACCCACCGAGTGGCAATATTACTTTTGTGCCACGAACGCCCTGAAGCCCAATCGACGGTATTACTTTCGTGCCACGAACGCCCTAAAGTCCAATGGGCGGTATTACTTTCGTGCCACGAACTCCTCGAAGCCCAATGGGTAGTATTACTTTCGTGCCACAAATGCCCCGAGGTCCTGTGGGTAGTATTACTTTCGTGACACAAACGCTTCGAGGCCCGGTGAGCAACATTACTTTCGTGCCACGAACGCCTTGAGGTACGGTTGGCAATATTACTTTCGTGCCACAAACTCCTTGAAGTCTGGTGGGCAATATTCCTTACGTGCCACGAACGCATAGAACCTTGCTTGCCACTCGGTGGGTAATATTTCATTTGTAGAGTTGGAGTCTTAAGAGATGAAGGCCTCTCGTTGAGTTAGCATTGAATGTCTCGTATGTAGATTCACATGATGTTCTCTGGTAATGGTCCTTGTCCGGTGACTGGTACGTTTATCCTAAGTATTTCCGTTCGAGTAACTGTTTATGTAAACGTTATGCTATATTGTACCATAAGGAATATGACGTCCAAAGATTAATCGTAGAATTCCCAATAGTATAGCATTCAGCACAATACTTAATCAATAATTACTGTACGTGATGTTCAAATTAACGATTTTGTCATAATGACGACGTGTGACGAGGAAATGAAACTTTGCAAAATCCTTAGTCACGTATGTCATGATACCTAAGAACAAACTGGGACCGGAAGTGCTTATAATCGAAGCTGCCTAAGCCCAGCCCCTATAACACAAACAGCCACTCACGCACTTATGGCCAGGACCGCATCGTAGCATATGATCGGGGCGTTCATTCTCGTTATGTTTAGGGTTGTGTACGTCCATATTTTTTGCATAAGTATGACTTTTAAGACAAGCACGACTACGGTCCTGGCCTTCGTGACCTAGATACGCCCCATCATGCACAGGCGAGGCAAAAGAGCGGGGATTTTCCTTAAAATCGAACTCCTTAAAATGGAGGTCCTATTCCATTCAAAAATATATCCGAAATACAGAAATTATCGTCGAAAAATACACTCGATATATCTTCTATGTATCTTATACTTTTTTCGGTCGATGACTATAATGATAAAAACACGCGTTACTAGAGTCAAGAAAAAAAACCCCCGAGAGATTCTGTGAGTTACGATATATACTCGTCAAGCGGATAATTCAAAACTAATTCAATCGTCCGAAACACACCCGGAAATATAATTTCACGAGACGTCTAACTTTTATCAAGTTCCTAACGTAGCCTCGTAGCTTCATTCACTTCTTCACGTCGCCCCTTCCTCAAACATCCAAGTTCTTCGCTCAGTGAGATTCACTCTCGTAATTTCAGATTTAAATTGAGAGAAAAATATACGGCGAAAAAGGTAGAAAGAGAAAGTTGTATCATTCGCCAGTTTTTACCTCTGGCTCCATCTGTGTTCCCAAAAGCAATCTCCCATCATGAGCATTGTCAGCAGAAGAGATACGCGCAGAGAAACATAAACAATCGTGAGTTTCGTTGGAAGCGGCACAAACGAATATACGTTTCCTTGGAAAAAAAATATGGAATCACATTTCTAGAGAAGAGAAACAAGTGTCCCTCAGCGTGGCTCAGGTGGCTTTTGTCCACCTTCTTTTTTTTTTCAGCATCGAAAATTCACCGCGTATTTATTGTTCTCACTGCTCGCGCCTCTTCGATTTTCATCGAAGCCAGAGATAAGCTCAAAGGCGTGGAGGCGTTTATCCACAATGACCATAAGCATCGAGCGAGAATTCTCCGCAAACAAGAAGAGACCGTGAGACGTATCGGTGAATCAAGGAGCTGAATAACACGTCTACTACCTCGATCGTATCGGTCCCTCCTCGTTTATTCTTTCTTCCCAACGCCGGAGGGCTACATTTTCTGTACACAATTGTTGGCCGCCGAGACCGGACGTCTTTGCAGTGACAGGGTAACTGAGAAGTAGAAAACGAGGAGGAAGTTAAGAAAGGCTGGTGGGGTGGACTCTTGGCTCGAAGAGGTGTGTGAACAAGTATCTGAAACGGACGGAAGAGGACGTGGTGAAGAGGAAAGGGTATTGGCTCGCAGGAAATCCATCGGGGGAAGCCGATAATCAGGTGAATTCGGTAGAGGTTCGAACTCGGAAGTCCAAGACGAGGTTTTGGCATCAGTGGGCCACTTTCGAAAATCCAATCTCCCAGTCCATTCTTACCTCGGTCAGCTACTGCCATAGCACACGGTATATATAGCAATAGAGCAATATAGCGAAATAACCTGAAAACCTTTAGACTCTCTACACGCGTCAACGTTTTGGATCGAATCTGGGGTGAGTTTTGATGAGATTTAGCCATTGCATTTTTTCCCGATCATCGAGCGTAGTGGGACGTATGCGTGCAACTCAATAGCCATCGTACTCGAGGTGTAGAAAAATTACCAAGATAAAACGAGCCGGAACGAAATCAAACTCGCGGAGACAAACTGTAATACAAAATGCAAGTAGCATTGTTACTGCAAGAACGGATATTTCATGTAAGTAATATATCGGGGGGCAAGATATGATGAAGACATCTCACCAAGGCAGACATCATCCGGCATTGGAAAATTGCAGATTCGAAACTCATTCTAAATCACCGTGTATCAGGTCAAATTATCATAAAAACGATCCTACAGTAATTATAGCTACTACCAGTAGTTTTCGGTGTATGCATTTTTTATTTATTTTTTCTATTTTTCCAACAGAATTCGTGGTTTTGCATACTTTTTCGTAATCCTATATATATTTTTTTCGTCCTCAGTCAAATTGACGAATATTCCGTTTATCGCTTCTGTTTAAAACGGGGATTTAGGGATTGAAGCAGACGAGTGGGATTTATTCGTTACTAGCTGACCCGACAGACGTTGTCCTGTCTGAGCTATGAATATTCCATTCGAACTGGAATAAATAATTTAAAACAAAATTATTTCAAAAACATAGTGTTTATTGTAACTGAAAATAAAAAATTTACTCCCTTAGTGTTTCTGTATAAGCATGTATACCACGTGTTAGTCTATCAAAACTTACCAAAAATCGATATTAAATTTAACTTTTAATAAAAGCCGTGATTGCGGTGAACTAATTGCGATGAACAAACACTTCTCAAAAAACTCACTCAACAAACTCAAAACTGGATAAACGTTCAGATCGAATGGACTGCGCACTAAGAAATGAATAAATGAATTTTTTGATCGATAGATGCCGACCGATGCATCTATCAAATCACATTTGCTTCGCGGGAACTGTCAAACGCGCGAAGGTTAAATAGTCGTTAAGTTTTCTGAAATTTTCCAATTTTCTGCGCAATTTTCTTAATTTTTCTTCCCGTAAAAACCTTCTACGAAGTATTAGAAAACTTGAAAAAAAAAGATGAATGAAATCGGTAAAGTCGTTCTTAAGTTATGGCGTGACCAAGGGAAATAGGGATTCATTTTTATATATATAGATTAGGGCGTTTTTTTTTTCGACTATTTTTTTTTTCAGTCCCCACCCGAAATTTTGTTGGATATGTCGAAAAAGAAATTCCCTGAAAGTTACAGCCCTTAATATTAATTCTAAGTACTTTCCCAAAGTGTGAGAAGATTTTCCATCTAAAATACATGTAAATCGATTTTTTTTCAAATTTCTATAACTCAGCCGCATTTTATGCTATCATATTGTTCTTGGTTTCGATTTACTCAGAATAAAACAATCTAAAAAAGTGCCTTTTGCGACGAAAATGTAAATTGTACTGATGAGTTGGTATGGGTCACCGAAGTTGATTTTTACCCAAAATCCTTGTTTTTTTTGCTGTTATCTCCGAAACAATTAACTTTACGAAAAAATTGTGAACGAAAAATTTGATGGAAATTTAATTTCCTATACAAAAGTTCCTATCGACCCAATTGCTTAGATTAATATTTCTCGAAATATTGAACTTTTTTTATTTTTTATTTTTTTTTATCATTTAATATTTCATCTATATAAATGAAAATCAATTGCCGCATGTATGACGGATCATCACTTCCGCATTGGACATCCGACTGGTGGCATTTTTTTCAAAGAAATAAACCACGAAATGACATATCGCGTTCAATTAAATTCTTTTTCGCAAAATATCAACATTCAATGCGGAATTCGTTGTTGTTATGAAAACAGAACCTTCAAACTGAATGTCACTTTTTTTTTCGTTATGAAACATGTGACAGCAGAACTTTCAAACTGAACGTCACATTTTTTTTATTGAGATTTTCATATATTATTTCCATATTTTTCAAATTTCCGACTTTTCAGGTGGATTTCCCAAAAAATTTCTTTCATACAAACCTTGTTCTGAATATTACGAACACAACAAAAAAAAAATCAGCCAAATCGGTCGAGCCGTTCTCAAGTGATGATCCGTCATACATGCGGCAATTGATTTTTATTTATATATAGATTTATTATTTTATTTTTTCGATTTTATATTTAGGATCGATGAGCGTTATCATCGGACGTAGCGGGTTTTTTTTTTACAAATATCGCCGAACCAAATTTCGCTTCTAAAAGAATAACAAAATATGAATTTATTCAAAACACACATTTAAACAGGTAAATAAATAATGGCAATTTCGGTCGTCGCATCCTGAAGGCGCGTACTATCCACTGGCCACCGTATGAACCACACTATCATCGAAATCTGAACAGTGGGAACCCGATAAGCCGGTGGTCTCACGCCTCGAGGATGAATCAGGACCGTGAACCGTGCGATAATCCCCGCCAACCTTTTGTTAATTATGCAATACTCCATTGTTACGATTAATTATATTTTGACAAATATCCAATCACCTCCTCCGGACGATAACACCGGATGTAAAAGCTGAAATACTCATTTTCTTAAAAAACCAATGAAGTGCTAAAAGGCTGAAACTTTTTTGGTCATCACAAATGAGATGCAAAAATGACGGTCGAATTGAAATTTTGGTACCGAAAACTTGATGGAACGAGTAATATACGTATAGCTATAAAACGAGAGTGAGAGGCCGAGTACCAACGTCGCGGAGGCACAGAGATGAAGAGGTGAGAAGGGGAGAAGGTTGAATGGAGAGTCAGAGCGGACAAACTCGGAGTATAAGCGGTGGACGAGCGAGAAGAGGAGAGTGGGTTGATGGTGAACGGTACCCGCCCGCGCCCGACTGGTCCCATATTCCAGCCCGACGCGTTTAATTACCAGACCGCTATATAACCCAGTGTAGATTGTCTATATATGTTTACATCTATATATATATAATATCCAGCCGGGAATGTGAGAGGGATCCACCGGAGTACGACCGTGGGATATATATAAACGTACATATATCCCAGGGATCGTACACCGGTAGATCCCTTTCGCATTGCCGCCAAGACCACCGTTCCAACTCCCCCGTATGAACGAGCGCTCCGCACTCTCTCCCGGGGTCTCTATCCGTTAAGGGCGCACTGCGGATTGAGCCGTAAAACCGGGCGAACACCCTTGGAACGATGACGGCGGCGTAGCTACGAGACTAAAATCCAGGAGCGAACGAGTGTGACCAGACTGACAGGACGGAAGGTGGGTGTGTGTAGCATCAACTGCAACCACCCTGACAAAACAGTGCAACCGGCGCCGGGTAGCAAAAGCAGCGTTTACGAGCGACTGAAAGTTTGGGCCCGGAGAGTAACCTCGTCACTCGCTTACGTGCCCGGGCATTATCCCTTCTTGAGGTAGGCGACGGGGGGAGGGGGAGGTTTCGCGGTTCTGTTTTATCGGTCCTCGGATATATAGGTACGCGTTTCCTCACCGTGGCGTCGATATAATACACGACGGCAATGGCGTTACTGCCGCTGCTACTTCGTGTACCTTCACTCCCAGTCTCTCGTCTCGACCCGGTGGATCGAGCCGCGTTATACACTATATATAGCTTTAAAGCTGTATAGGAGTTGGAAAGTAATCTTCTTAGTTGGTACTCCTACCGACAGACAGCGACTGTGGTTGTTCGGGGGGGGGGCGAACGAGCGGGACGGAAACATTGCGGGATATACGAGCTATTACCTCCCACTCACGTATACATACGTATATACTAAAGATCCAACCCAGAGGACACAGATATCACCCGGATGTGGCTGTGGTACCGGGAAGGAGGGAGAAATTGAGTGGGTGAGGAAAGATGAGAATAAGCTTCACAGCGAGAATGCAAACTGTTGAGGGACCGAACGGGGAAGGAAAAACCCCGTTGGTTGCTGTCTCAACCCCCCGCCCCCCGCGTCGTTTTTCTCCGTAAAGCTGCATCAAATTTTCCTTCTTCTCCATTCTGCACCTAAATAATTCCCTTTGATTCGAAGGAATTGTCGGCCTTTTCCCCTTCCTCATCGCGCCCATTCTGCCAACCGCCATTCTCTCCTTTGACTCCGTGTATTTCAATGTGCCGGATAAATTGCGACGTAATTTCTTGCATAGCTCGTCATACATTAAGCAGTACGTGTACACTAGTTGTTAAATACCCGATAGACAAAATACCTGGAATAGAAGGTGTGTTCTTCGTTCGTGAGATATCCCAACGGAATTTTTAGAAAGGGTTCCCCGCCCTCGGTGTTTCCATTACGTTGCCGATTTTTTATTGAACTTTCAGGATACAGAGAATATTTGTTTTTCATTCTATGGAATGAAGATCTGAGGACTGAACCACATAGGGAAATAAAAGAAGAGAAAGGTCGTACGAGCGCGCATTTGTGTTTATTCATACAGATAGGAAAATGAGTAGGTTCGGAAGGGAGAATAGAGTGTGTGCCCGCGGACTAAAGAGAATGAAGAGTCAATGCAGCACTAGGGTGGTTCTTAATTTGGTGATGTTGGAAATTCTTTGGTATTGTTCCTTGAAAGTAATCAACATATCCAGAAGAAAATTGGGCGGAAGCGGAACTTTGTCCAACAATTCTAACCCACCCCACCGAGCAGTCGAATTTTTATATGAAAAAATGCATGCATTCAAAATTTTGTCAAGAAAATTGTTTATTATTTCAAAACTATTCATGATAAAAAAATTTTATATTGTGTTTTTATAGGAAATTTAATGCTCTATAAAAAAGGTATCTTGTAAAATTCTTATGAATCTAATATTTATCACGTTATTAGTAAAAAAACTGTCATCATTTATTCCAAAAGTCCATCATTATGGCCAAAACAGGAGTTTGATGTCGAAAAACTGCAATGTATTCTTCATATACAATTAGAAATATGAAGAGATACGTAGTGCACTCAATAACAGTATGTGAACGATATTTAAATTTTCAATTTCATCAATTTTATTATCGTTCATGATAAATTTTTCTTCTTTGATCGATAAAGACATTGATTTCTTTATCAGTTCCAAATCGATGGCTTTTTTCGAAAGATTTGAAATCAACTCCTCGATTTTTGATATCGATGTGAGCGAGTGGATTTCTAATGAAAAATATTTACAAGGCTTAAAAATAGTTAAAGGAATTAAAGTGGTTAACGATGTTGCAGAAAGAGGAGTGAAACTTATTACAGAGTACAATGATCGTCTCACTTATGATGAAGATCAGAAACAATTCATTGTACAAATAATTGAAGAATATAAAAAAAAAAATCGTGATATTAACAAAGCAACTTTGCTCCAACCGATGTGATTCATTATTGTAAGTTGATTTTTAAAATACATGACATCATTCATTATAATTCACGATAAAATTGATAAAATTGTAAATTTGAATATTGTTGACATTTCATTGTTGAGTGCGCTAAGTATTTCTTCATAATCTTATATACATACGAAAAATAAATTGCAGCTATTCGACGTTAAACTCCTGTTTTGACCATAATGATCGACTTTTGGAATAAATGATGACAGTTTTTTGCTAATTACGTGATAAATATTAGATTCACGAGAATTTCACAAGATACCTTTTTTGTAGAGCATTATATTTCCTACAAAAATGTTATATAAAATTCTTTTATCATAAATAGTTTTGGAATAATAAACAATTTTCTTAACAAAATTTTGAATGCATACATTTTTTCATATAAAAATTCGACAGCTCGGTGTGGTGGGTTAGAATTATTGGAAAAAGTTCCGCTTGCGCCCAATTTTTTTTCTAGATATTTTGATTACTTTTGAGGAACAATACCAAATAGTTATAATAGTTAGTATATAACTATAATTAGTTATAGCTATAATAATTAGTAAATACTGTCGCGCAAGCCCATTTCACAACACACACACACACACACACAGAGCAGAGAAGGTTTGGAGTCAGTAAATACAACGGGAGTGACGAACCGTAGGGTCCTTTTTCTGTTGTGACACATACACACACACACACACACACACAACAGAGGTGTAAATCCGACCGTGCAACCTTCAAGCGGTACACCTTGAATAATGCTAATGCCGGCGGTCTGTAACTTTCAAGCTGAATAACTCAAAAATTACTTCATGAAAAAACAATTATTTATAGTGCTGTGAAAACCTCTCGAGGAAAGCTGCATGAATATGCAATGGAAACTAGGGGATCTCATTTGAAAAATTGAAGATGACCTTCATTTGACCTTGAATAAGTTTTTCAAGGTCATCCTGATATTTTTATCCGATACGTCACTTGAAACCCTACAACTTTTGTATGAAACATTTTTTTCAAATACGCTTTATTTTTTAGATATTTGACCGGTCCGGGACTTTTTACTCACCCTGTATATGGATTAGGGTGGTTCTTAATTTGGTGATGTTGGAAATTCTTTGGTATTGTTCCTTGAAAGTAATCAACATATCCCGAAAAAAAATTGGGCGCAAGCGGAACTTTGTCCAATAATTCTAACCCACCCCATCGAGCTGTCGAATTTGTATATGAAAAAATGCATGCATTCAAAATTTTGTTGAGAAAATTGTTTATTATTTCAAAACTATTCATCATAAAAAAATTTAATATTGTGTTTTCATAGGAAATTAAATGCTCTACAAAAAAGGTATCTTGTAAAATTCTTGTGAATCTAATATTCATCACGTTATTAGCAAAAAACTGTCATCATTTATTCCAAAAGTCCATCATTATGGCCAAAACAGGAGTTTGACGTCGAAAAACTGCAATGTATTCTTCATATGCAATTAGAAATATGAAGAGATACGTAGTGCACTCAATGACGGTATGTGAACGATATTTAAACTTTCAATTTTATTATCATTCATGATAAATTTTTCTTCTTTGATCGATAAGGACATTGATTTCTTTATCAGTTCCAAATCGATGGCTTTTTTCGAAAGATTTAAAATCAACTCCTCATTTTTTGATATCGATGTGAGCGAGTGGATTTCTGATGAAAATTATTTATAAGGCTTAAAAATAGTTAAAGGAATTAAAGTGGTTAACGATGTTGCAGAAAGAGGAGTGAAACTTATTACAGAGTACAATGATCGTCTCACTTATGATGAAGATCAGAAACAATTCATTGTACAAATAATTGAAGAATATAAAAAAAAAATATCGTGATATTAACAAAGCAACTTTGCTCCAACCGATGTGATTCATTATTGTAAGTTGATTTTAAAAATATATGACATCATTCATTATAATTCACAATAAAATTGATAAAATTGAAAATTTGAATATTGTTTACATTTCATTGTTGAGTGCGATAAGTATTTCTTCATAATCTTATATACATACGAAAAATAAATTGCAGCTATTCGACGTCAAACTCCTGTTTTGACCATAATGATCGACTTTTGGAATAAATGATGACAGTTTTTTGCTAATTACGTGATAAATATTAGATTCACGAGAATTTCACAGAATACCTTTTTTGTAGAGCATTATATTTCCTACAAAAACGTTATATGAAATTTTTTTATCATAAATAGTTTTGAAATGATAAACAATTTTCTCAACAAAATTTTGAATGCATGCAGTTTTTTCATATAAAAATTCGACAGCTCGGTGAGGTGGGTTAGAGTTATTGGACAAAGTTCCGCTTGCGCCCAATTTTTTTTCTAGATATGTTGATCACTTTTGAGGAACAATATCAAAGAATTTCCAACATCACCAAATTTAGAACCACCCTAATGCAGCACCTACAGAGGAAAAAAATCATCAATTTAGTCATGCTGTTTCGCGCGATGCTCGATGCAGCGCTCCAACCGTTAAGATCCAAGAGTAAGAGAGACGCGTGAGCTACATCCTCTTAGCAATTCCGCTACGGCCACCGATTAAGTAACAGTAGAAGTGTTGTGGACTTGCGTGTACCGTACCCATTCTCGATGCAACAATTTTCTTCATAAACCGTATCTGGTCTGGCTAGGAACAGGTTTACCGTTTGCCACCACTGGCTTACGGGCACGTCTCGCGGCAGACAACGGTTAATCAATGGACTTCAAGCGCACGCCGCGCTATTCCAGGCCGAGGGTTGAGGGGCAGGGATGAGGGGTGGACGCACACCCGTTCGAGTCGAGAGCCAGAGGGAGCAGAGAGAGAGGAAAGCCCGGCGGATCTTTCGGTGATGGACAGGGAGGAGCCCCCGGGGCAACGGAAAACTGTGGAACAATTTTAACCCCCCACCCCCTATCAACCCACCTATCTCCACCTGCTATTGAACTCGCCTCTGAACCCTGCACCCGACCTCCCTTTCAAGTTTCGGGCTTTGTTTACGCGCTTGAAAATAATTTGTTGTGCGTGCACCACAGTCTCGGATCTAACGAGATACAAAAAAAAAAGTATAAAATAATGTATATGACGGAAATCCGCTCGATTTGATAAACCCTGTTCTCCTCACCATTTTTCATATACCAATGAAACTGTGCTTATATAATTGTATGGGTACTTGGAGAAACCGCAATTTTTCACTTCTTTTGCACCATTCGTTGCGGGGTTCTGATATGTCGAATTTTCACAAAATTCGACAATAGATTTTTGGCAATCGGAAACATCCCAGTTAATCGTGTCAAAAAACTTAGCGGCGATTTGTTCTCGTCGCAAATTTACGTTTCCGCTAAAAAAGTTACGGAGGTATTTTTAAATATTTTCATTCAATATTTATTTTCAAAACACGTTCTTGAATTACAAACTTTTCGAGACAATGGGTGTACTGGAGGATCCATTATGATTCGGAAGATCTGATTATCTAGAGGTAGTAGTCTGGTAACTTAAGCCGATTTTCATGTCTTTTTTGGAGGGCGTTTTTTTGTAGGAAAATAAAAATGAATGGTTTTGGATATTTAGGATGTTTTTATTTATATATTAAACATACAAAAAAACATTTTTTTGAAAAAATTTAATAGCTTATTATTATTATTATTGATCGAAGTTGGCACCTCGAAAAAAAAGCGTGTGGGTGGCTCCGGTGATTTTGGCTCTTGATGTTATCTGAAATCAAACATTCTTGATCATTCTTAATCTATAGACATGTCATTCTGGCCGGAACTACTTAAGTTAAATTTCATGGATAAATAACAAAATGGCGGACTTTGGAAAAAGGACTTTTTTTTTCCAAAGTCCGCCATTTTGTTATTTATCCATGAAATTTAACTTCAGTAGTTCCGACCAAAATGACATGTCTATAGATTAAGAATTATCAAGAATTTTTTATTTCAGCGACAACAAAATGGCGGACTTTGGAAAAAGGACTTTTTTTTTCAAAGTCCGCCATTTTGTTATTTGTCCATGAAATTTAACTTCAGTAGTTACGAGCAGAATGACATGTCTATAGATTAAGAATTATCAAGAATTTTTTATTTCAGATAACATCAAGAGCCAAAATCACCGGAGCCACCCACGCGATTTTTCTTCGAGGTGCCAACTTCGAACAATAATAATAATAACAATAATAAACTATTAAATTTTTTCAAAAAATTTTTTTTTGTATCTTTAATATGTAAATAAAAACATCCTAAATATCCAAAACGATTCATTTTTATTTTCTTACAAAAAAAATGACCTCCAAAAAAGACATGACAATCTGCTGAAGGCCGTAGTCTGGTCTAGAGCGAGATTTTTGACGTCATTTCCAATGTGAAATAACGTTTGAACCGTTGAAGTTGCTGGATGAAAATTTACACGTGCATTTATTGATCCTTAGAGAGTACTTGTACATTTAAAAAAAAAATTATTTTAAATATTTTCATGTTATTTTTTGCCTTGTTGCAACATGGTGCGCCGAAATCGGCGCCCACTCTGGACGATGTTGTATGCACCTGAAAAAAAATATATATATATATTGTCAATCTGTATGAGTATTATGAGCACTGGTAGCAGAATTGGTACTTAAAAAAATTTTTTGACAAAATGGCGGCCTGTTGAACTTTCATTAATGATATTTCATTATTCGACGAGTTATAAAATGTCGGCAAAATTATTGTTAGACTCAATAAAAAAATTTTTTCATTACCAATTCTGCTACCAGTACTCAGAATACTCATACAGATTGAGAATATATATAATTTTTTTTTTCAGATGCATACATCGTCCAGAGTGGGCGCCCACTCTGGACGATGTTGTCTGCATCTAAAAAAAATATATATATATATATATTCTCCAATCTGTATGAGTATTCTGAGCACTGGTAGCAGAATTGGTACTTAAAAAAATTTTTTGACAAAATAGCGGCCTGTTGAACTTTCATTAATGATATTCCATTATTCGACGACTTATAAAATGTCGGCAAAATTATTTTTCGACTCAATAAAAAAATTTTTTAAGTACCAATTCTGCTGCCAGTGCTCAGAATGCTCATACAGATTGAGAATATATATATTTTTTTTTTTCAGATGCATACAACATCGTCCAGAGTGGGCGCCGATTTCGGCGCGCAATGTTGCAACAAGGCAAAAACTACATGAAAATATTTAAAATAATTTTTCTTTTAATGTACAAGTATTCTCTAAGGATCAATAAATGCACGTGTGAATTTTCAACAAGACAACTTCAACGGTTTAAACGTTATTGCACATTAGAAATGACGTCAAAAATCTCGCTCTAGACCAGACTACGGCCTTAAATTACCAGACTACTACCTTAACGAAATTTAAACATTATGATTGTATTGGTACCATCAGAATGTCAGAAAAACTGCCTCCCGCCCAGTAATTGACGCGTAAGCCCGTCTTCGATCGACGATCCAAAGCAATTTATTCAATTGTTTAATGACATGCATTACCCACGAGAAATCATAATTCGTGTATTCGTTTCGTCATAAACACGGTGCTGTGTCAGTGATGAAATGGCAACTGGAAAAAAAGGAATTGAAAAGGGTCATATGTAAAAGCCCGGAAGGGGTATACGTCGGAACAAAGGAAAATATTAAATTGTAAAAACAAAAAGCAACATCGATCTTTGATATTACACCATGATTCCCTGGTTATCCCATTCTATAAACTCCATCATTCGGATACGGGATATATGACCATCCACTAGAAAAAGGATAAATCAATTTTCAGTTATGAGTTACTTTAAATGGAAACGATTTTATGAAAAATTAGATTTTGAACGGGTAAAAACTATGCCCACAGTAAAAAAACGGTTCTTTTCGGAAACGTAATTGTCAATTTTTTCTAGTGACCAATGGAATCGATAAAAAAAAAAAGGAAAGAAATATCATACTACAGGTAAATAATAAATTTTCATTCTATGTAAAACTCACAGAGTTAAAGCAACAAAATTTCCTAAATTATATTGTTCATCATCGTAAATGAGATGCGAGAATGGCAGTGGAATTGAAAATTTGGTGAGTGAATGCTGACGGGAAATTGACGATACGCACATAGATTCTCGTTCTGCTGGTCGATTTTTTAATTTGTTCATTTTTTATTAATTATTTTCCCATATACGACCAATCCGCGGTTCATATTTCCATCTCTTTTCGCAATGTGCAATTTTCTATTCCGGTTTCCTGCACGTCTATAGTACATAGCAGGTTTCCCTCTCGCGGGTGTTTTCCATTCCAGATCGATATTTCTTGGTCATTTCCATGTTAATTTTCAACGAGTCCTGGCAGCGCGGGCCCTGCAGGCACAGACATCGATGATATACACGATAGAGGGAACAATTCAAAACAACTTGTGCCAGCTGATGGTGGCCGGTGCTCGTGGAATGGGGGTACATTCTTGATTGAACGAGCAGGCAACCCCCTCGTTGCTCTTTTTTTTTAATCGTATCAATTTTTGCCGCGTTCTCGAATTATACGTGTACAACAACGTTAGGGTGTTTTAACAGTGGACTTGCCTTTTTCAATTTTGCTGCTCGTTAAAATTCTTATATCGTATATCTAGGAAATATTTTTTTACCATCATTTCGGGGCTGTTAGAATTTTAAAAAAAATCGCTTTTTTTCCAAATTTCCATGTTCAACCGTCAGATCGTTCATCAACGTTTCCATTGTTTCATAATAGTATACAATTTTGCCTCAAGGTGGTAGTCTGGTAACTTAAGCCGATTTTCATGTCTTTTTTGGAGGGCGTTTTTTTGTAGGAAAATAGAAATGAATCGTTTTGGATATTTAGGATGCTTTTATTTACATATTAAAGATACAAACAAAATTTTTTTTTTTAATTGAATAGTTTATTATTTATATTATTACTGCTCGAAGTTGGCACCTCGAAAAAAAAAGCGCGTGGGTGGCCCCGGTGATTTTGGCTCTTGATGTTATCTGAAATGAAAAATTCTTGATAATTCTTAATATATAGACATGTCATTCTGGTCGGAACTACTGATGTTAAATTTCATGGATAAATAACAAAATGGCGGATTTTGGGAAAAAAATGTCCTTTTCCATTTTGTTATTTATCCATGAAATTTAACTTCAGTAGTTCCGACCAGAATGACACGTCTATAGTCAAGAATTATCAAGAATTTTTTATTTCAGACAATATCAAGTGCCAAAATCACCGGAGCCACCCACGCGCTTTTTGTTTCGAGGTTCCAACTTCGATCAATAATAATAACAATAATAAACTACTAAATTTTTTCAAACAAAATTTTTTTTGTATCTTTAATATGTAAATAAAAACATCCCAAATATCCGAAACGATTCATTTTTATTTTCCTGCAAAAAAACGCCCTCCAAAAAAGACATGAAAATCGGATTTAGGGGGGGCTAGGGTTTTCAAATTATTTTTTTTGCATTTTTTTTTATATTTTTTTTCTGAATGAACATTATGTCGAGAATATTGTGTATAAATTTTAAGTCAATCGGAGTAAAACTAACAGAGTTACAGCGTTTCAAACGACCGGCCGTGATACCTGATTTTAACCGTATAAAAAACTTCAAATCGATTTTCCCGAAAACGTCATTTTTCAAGTTTGTGAACATCAGAACTCAAAATCTACTGAACCGATCCTTTTAAAAATTTCAACATTACTTCTTCACATAAATCAACAGGTAATCAGGAGGAGTTTTTTTTCAATTTTTTCAATTCTTTAATAACAAATTAAGCGCGATTTTTTTTAGCTAAAATTGCGTTTTTCACTTCCAAGTGCTGCACAAAAAAAAAAAAAAAAAAAACTTCCTGATTACCTCGAGAAATACATCACCTTTAAAATGCATATCAATTTTTTTGTTTCGGATGATCCGGTAACGAGTTATAATGTTCACCGCAAAACCACTTTTTTTCAAGGCGCCTCTGGAGATTCAACGTCACCGGCTTATTTATCAATATTTTTCATTGAAAATTTTTTCTGAGATGCTTCAATAGTTGTACAATAATATGTAATTCTATTTAATAAAATTATATTACTCATGTCGCCGCAAAAAAATCATAAAAATATGCTTTTTTTTCGCCTTTAAAACCCTACTCCCCCCCCGTTAAGTTACCAGACTGCTACCTTAAGGCCGTAGTCTAGTTCTAGAGCGAGATTTTTGACGTCATTTCTAATGTGCAATAACGTTTAAACCGTTGAAGTTGTCTTGATGAAAATTTGCACGTGCATTTATTGATCCTTAGAGAATACTTGTACATTAAAAAAAAAAATTATTTAAAATATTTTCATGTAGTTTTTTGCCTTGTTGCAACATGGTGCGCCGAAATCGGCGCCCACTCTGGACGATGTTGTATGCATCTGAAAAAAAATATATATATATATTCTCAATCTGTATGAGTATTCTGAGCATTGGTAGCAGAATTGGTACTTAAAAAAAAATTTTTGACAAAATGGCGGCCTGTTGAACTTCCATTAATGATATTTCATACATTTTCGGGTATTCGACGAGTTATAAAATCTAATAAAATAATGTAATACAATTTTTTTAAGTACCAATTCTGCTACCAGTGCTCAGAATACTCATACAGATTGAGAATATATATATATATTTTTTTTTCAGATGCATACAACATCGTCCAGAGTGGGCGCCGATTTCGGCGCACCATGTTTGCAACAAGGCAAAAAACTACATGAAAATATTTAAAATAATTTTTTTTTTTAACGTACAAGTATTCTGTAAGGATCAATGAATGCACGTGTAAATTTTCATCAAGACAACTTCAACGGTTTAAATGTTATTGCACATTAGAAATGACGTCAAAAAACTCGCTCTAGACCAGACGACGGTCTTAAACGGGGATTCTCAAAGTTTCTTCAACTACTGCTTCATCGATGTCAAA
Source organism: Oxytorus armatus (assembly GCA_958009045.1). NCBI lineage: Eukaryota > Metazoa > Arthropoda > Insecta > Hymenoptera > Ichneumonidae > Oxytorus > Oxytorus armatus. Next base: position 2,024,174 of record OY253747.1, on the reverse strand, counting down.
AATGTTCGAACATAATTTCTTTTTTTATATCGTATTTGTTGCTTTATCTAGCCCATAGTGTCGTATTATTCTGTAACGTCCTATAATAAAATTACAAGTACTTGCGATAATATTGAATACTGCCTAATTGATATACAGACATTGGAAACATTTTTCGCAGACCTCGACATCCGGATAAAATGGGGTATCCAAAAAAATAGCATAAAAGTCCCTGCCCTCTCGTGTACTTGACTTTGAGAATGATTGAAGGGTTATCATCCTCGAAAGGTTCAACTTAGAGATAAGGTTACGAGGAGTCCGATTTATGGTTTATTCGTCATGCTAACCCGGTAATTTAATAATAATTTCCATCTTAAATCCAGCAGCAACGGGCTCGCTTCGTTCGCGCTTCGTATAGTTGTACATTCGTCATTCAGGTTAGAACTGAGCACGAGTGAGCGCTTACCTAACTCTCCTTCTCTGTTGGTTTCGAATTGAACGAAATCGTTATTAGCTCCACCTTGAGTAGCTGGGTGGCCATTAAATGTTAAGAAACAAATTTTTGTCTATTGGCTGATTCTTCTGTTACGTTTCCCGACGAAATGTTTTTTCAAATTGAAACAGAGGAAATTGAGAGTTCTCAAATTATTTCGAGCAATTACTCATTCCATCACGAATATATTACGAAATTTACGTGAAATTGTTGTGTTACGTCCATGGACATTGAGAAAAATCGAGTCGAGCGTCGAAAGGTAAACGCTGACTCTGTTTATTACCCATAAAAAGTATGCTTCGACGGATAATAAGAGAAAATGGGAATGTGCAATGATAAACCTCGTGAAGCCTCGTTTTTTTGGCTGCCGAAATTGAAATTGGGAAACCATTTATGTGTTACGTCCCAGGGGATTTCGCAATTTAGACGTGCTTTTATTCGGATCAATAATTGTGTATGAATTGATTTTATATAATGGCGGGAACCGACAGCCCAAAAGTGCTGCGTTATCGCAGCACGTGCTTTTCGCAAAAGTGAGAGAGACTTTAGGAGAGAATTAGGAAGGTGAGGGAGATTTTGCGCGGATCCCTCGTGTGGCTCGCCGAGGTGGATATTCGTCAGCGTGAATTTGATATTTTCGTTCGGTCTGACTGAGCGTCGGCGTCTCGACGATTTTTGTAATTATCGAACAATTGAATTGAGGCAGAAATGAGAACGGTGATATCTATTCACACGGTTCGAACTAAATTTGGTATATGAAAAAGAATTATGCAGTTAAGTTATACAAAATAATAATAATAATAATAGAAATGATACCCTAGAAAGAATGTCAGGTAACGTATCCTTGAAAGAACCACTGACATTTGTTATTCACCGAAATCGTTTTAACAAGTGAAAATTTAATGATTGAGCAATAACAATGCTGTAATAAAGGAGTACATTTTTAATTATTATTAAAACGTGACACACGCACAGTAATCATCGGGCACCGTACTGGAAGAGAGCAGTTTAAAATTGGCCGAGAGAGGTCAGGTTGGGGAAATGGTAATTCCCAATACGTAAAAAGAACTGTTAACTGAACGTGTCTCGCGAGACATGCCGTGTAGTGACCTCGCTATGTCATCAAGCACCGGTGACTAGCCTGGAGAAAGCATGCTAAGGATTGAGAGCAGAATAAGATCATTGACCGACATTCAAGATATTTCTTTACTTGCTACTCGTTCCTCATTTCTCTCGCCTCATTCGGTCCACTTAAGTGCCAAACCAAGCCCTACTTCTGTCGAAGGTTGAAATCGTAAGTTTGACTGTCGTCAAACTTACGATTTCAATATCAACAGAGACTAAACATCGATGCTTGAGGGGGTAAAAATAGGGTTAGGACAGCGTTTTCTCAATGATTTTCAGGAATTTTTTTATAGTATAAAAAATTAATATGATTTATTGAAACTTTGAGAATATTTTATACATATGTTTAAGTATATACTATACATTTTTTGAAGAATTTCCTTGAAAAACCCTCGAAGATATTAGCGACCCCATATTGCAGGTCACAATCAGACTCGGCATTTTGCGTAAATTCTGGAAGCCGCAATTTTCATCCGAAATCAAACGAGGTTGGAATTTACTTTTATTATATGTCTCTCTTCTGTATGAACCTAAATGCTATCAAAAGAATAGAAAATTGAATTTTTTACAGGGGTCAAGACAAAAAGGCATGATTTTTTGCCATTTTTTTACAACTTTATTTGCAAAAAAAAAATTATTTTAAATAATGATAATATTCCGATTTTAGGTTCATATAGAGTGCGATACTATGAAGAAAGTAACTGCCAATTTTCAAAACGATTGGTTGAAAACTTTTCGAACTAGCGTGTATGCAAGTTAAAAAAAAGTCGTTTTCAGAAAAACGCGTTTGAAAAAATAGTACCAAGAAAAACAAAGTCAAGGCAGTCATAAATTTTCTTCGGTGTTTTTCAAGGAAATTCTTCAAAAATTTTATAGTATATACTTAAATATTTGTATAAAATATACTCAAAGTTTCAATAAATTATATTCATTTTTTATACTATAAAAAAATTCATGAAAATCATTGAGAAAACGCTGTCCCGACCCTATTTCCCCCCCTTAATGGCTTATAACAATAGAACGAGTCGGAATTTTCATTTAAAATTTTGGGAACATATTTTTCAATAGTTTTACTAACAATTTATGAAATTTAAAAAAAAATCGATTTTTTGAACCGTCTAACCCTATTTCCCCCCTTAAGGTATCCTTAAGGAATACCCTACAAATAATTCACTTATTCCATCGTACGAATGATGCCACCAATGATTGACCAGCAGCGGTATCTTAAAAGATAACACGACTCTAGTGGCAGAAAAAAAGGCCTAACTTTGACGATTTATTTTTGGAGTATGAAAAAAGGATTAGGATTTCTCTTCAGAGGGTTTATTTAACACATATTGATGAATGAAAAAAGAAATTTGTGTTATGATTTTGATACAAAATGGCGGCGACAGAGCACATCTTGAAAATGGTCTTTTTCAAACTGTATGGACGTATTACTTGAACACCGTTTCATGAATCGATTTGAAATTTTGATAGTACCTTCGCAATTACATTCTCCATCGGAATACGTAGCTGTTTTTTGATTTAAGGTAGTAGTCTGGTAACGTAAGCCGATTTTCATGTCTTTTTTGAAGGGCGTTTTTTTTGTAGGAAAATAAAAATGAATCGTTTTGGATATTTAGGATGTTTTTATTTACATATTAAAGATACAAAAAAAAAATTTTTTTTAAATTTAATAGTTTATTATTGTTATTGATCGAAGTTGGCACCTCGAAAAAAAAGCGCGTGGGTGGCTCCGGTGATTTTGGCTCTTGATGTTATCTGAAATAAAAAATTCCTGATAATTCTTAATCTATAGACATGTCATTCTGGTCGGAACTACTGTAGTTAAATTTCATGGATAAATAACAAAATGGCGGACTTTGGAAAACAACGTCCTTTTCCATTTTGTTATTTGTCCATGAAATTTAACTTCAGTAGTTCCGACCGGAATGACATGTCTATAGATTGAGAATTATCAAGAATTTTTGATTTCAGATAACATCAAGAGCCAAAATCACCGGGGCCACCCACGCGCTTTTTTTTCGAGGTGCCAACTTCGGTCAATAATAATAATAATAATAAACTATTACATTTTTTCAAAAATTTTTTTTTTTGTATCTTTAATATGTAAATAAAAACATCCCAAATATCCAAAACGATTCATTTTTATTTTCCTACAAAAAAAAGCCCTCCAAAAAAGACATGAAAATCGGCTTAAGTTACCAGACTACTACCCTAATGTAAACTTAATTTTTATAAACAATTTACTGCTAATTTTTTTGGCAAAAAATCAATTCTTTTTTTCAAAAGTGCACCATTTCTACAAAATTACTCTGCTAATTTTTTTGGCAAAAAATCAATTCTTTTTTTCAAAAGTGCACCATTTCTACAAAATTACTCTGCTAATTTTTTTGGCAAATAATCAATTCTTTTTTTCAAAAGTGCACCATTTCTACAAAATTACTCTGCTAATTTTTTTGGCAAAAAATCAATTCTTTTTTTCAAAAGTGCACCATTTCTACAAAATTACTCTGCTAATTTTTTTGGCAAAAAATCAATTCTTTTTTTCAAAAGTGCACCATTTCTACAAAATTACTCTGCTAATTTTTTTGGCAAAAAATCAATTCTTTTTTTCAAAAGTGCACCATTTCTACAAAATTTGATTAAAAAAACAACCCCTACGTAGTCCCATAGCCAATAGTAAACCCTACGTAGTCCGATAGTCAATAGTAGATAGTCACAGCCAATAGTATATGAATTATAAAAAATTTTGGTTTTTTATTCTAGGTCTTGTACTTTACGAGAAAATCGGCCTCCCGTGAAGGTTTTTTCAAAAAAAAAGATGATTTTCAAGATGGGTTCTGTCGCCGCGAGTTTGTATCAAAGTGATGATGAAAAAGTGTTTTTTCATCCTTCAGTAGATGTTCAATAAAGCCTCTGAAAAGAAATCCTATTCTTTTTTTCATACTCCGAAAATAAACCGTCAAAGTTAGACCTTTTTTTCTGCCCCTAGACTGGCGTTGCCCCTTAACCCCTCCATCTTGCTTCCCATTTTGTGAGTAGCTCTTACACAAAGACTACAAGGATGTTTTCAGATTTTTTCCTCATCCGAATCTATATTTTACGCGCTCTTGAAACTATCGGCTTTTCAAAAGTGCTCATTTGAAATGATTTTGTATGAGATTTAAAAAAATTTGCTTTTTGAAAAATGTGCGTAATAACTTGAGCTATCGAGTAACAACTTTTTCTACGTGAAAGAGTTGGGGTACACGGATGTTTGGCATTGAATTTGTCAAGAATCGCTTCAAAGGTTCAGATTTTATAATATTTTGATTTTATCAAAAAACTTTTCAGACTGATCAGTTGTTATATCATTGAGCTATATAAACTGTCATAGTACCTCGTGTATCTATGATTCACGATAATATAAAACCGCAAAGCGGTCAATGAGAGAATTGTGTTCGAATGCAGTGGCAATTGTCACGTGGGTTATTACGAAAAACCGCGCAACGTTAATATGTTTCAGGTTGCATGGAACCCTCTGCAGAATGAATTGACAATCGTACAAAAAAAAAAAAAAGCGAAAATATGTGCTCGTAAATAAATAAAATTTCTGCGTGAAAAATCATGCCAATATTACGATATCTCAACGATGCGTGGGTGGATCTAAATAAATCAAAGTGCATTCTAAATATAAAAATAACAATACATCGGAAAAATGTCGTCAGATTTGTTATAACTCGACGAGTTTGCGCGTGAAGTCGATTTAGAGCTTGACTATAACGGTGTTCAGACCACCTTACTGTATAGAGACATCGGCACAGTTTAAAAACTGCTTATCAATACTTGGCGTCAAGACGCTACCGCGTCTCTTGAAAACGCGGGAAGCTAATTTCGCCGAGTGAGGTTTGTTCTCAAAGAATTTATAGTTATTGGAGAAAATAGTGGGATAAAATAAATGGGTAAACGAGATTTTATGTAACAATATGAGACTTTGGATACGTACCAGGGGTGTTAGTTGAAGTTTGCCGGTTTTACCAGTAGATGTCGCTAGCAATATGTATACATTTCTATGATTTGGCATGTATGTCATTTTTTTCTATTGACATTAACCTACAAAAATACGCAAGTCACATTCCGCCAAAATAATAGCGTCATATTTGTTTACCTCAGTGAATATGTCGCGTTTCGTTCCAAGTAAATCGCATTTGCAGCATTCGTTGCTTTTCTTATTTCATCAAAAGAAAAAAGCAGCTGAAGCTCACCGGTTGCTGGTAGAAACTTATGGTGAACATGCTCCAGTGATTAGAACATGTGAGACATGGTTTCGTCAATTTAAAAGTGGAGATATCGATTTGACAGACAATGAACATTCTGGTGCAGCGAAAAAGTTCGAAGACGAGGAATTGCAGGCGTTTATTGGATGTTGATCCAACCCAATCGCAACAAAAATTGGCAGAAACACTGAATGTGACTCGAGGAGCAATTTGCCAACGTTTAAAAGCCATGGGAAAGATCCAAAAGTATGGAAAATGGGTGCCACACCAGCTGAACGATAGAGAAATGGAAAATCGAAAAACCGTTTGTGAAATGCTGCTTCAACGATTCGAAAGGAAATCTTTTCTGCATCGAATTGTCACGGGGGACGAAAAGTGGATTTATTTTGAGAACCCGAAGCGAAAAAGATCATGGCTTTCACCTGGTGAGGCCGGCTCATCGACTGCAAGGCCAAATCGCTTTGGCCGTAAGACAATGCTCTGTGTTTGGTGGGACCAGTGTGGTGTGGTGTACTGCGAGTTGTTGAAACCTGGTGAAACGGTGAACATGGATCGCTACCGACAACAAATGATCAATTTGAATTATGCGTTGATCGAAAAACGGCCGGAATGGGCCCGAAGACATGGCAAAGTTATCTTGCAACATGACAACGCGCCGTCTCATACCGCTAAACTGGTGAAAGACACATTAAAAACACTTAATTGGGAAATATTATCACACCCGCCGTACTCTCCAGACCTCGGCCCGTCCGACTATCACCTTTTCGTATCGATGGGACACTCCCTTGCGGAGCAGTGCTTCGCTAATATTGAAGAAGTCGAAAAATGGCTCGTCGAATGGTTTACCTCGAAAGAGAAAAAGTTTTTTTGGGATGGTATCCATAATTTGCCTGAGAGATGGGCGAAATGTGTAGAAACCAATGGTCAATACTTTGAATTAAAACAGTTTGAGATTCCTCTGAAAATTAAGTGTTATCTTTATCGAAAAAACCGGCAAATTTCAACTAACACCCCTGGTAATTATAATTGTAGTAGTGTGACTCGTGACGTAATGTTGTCATCGAACCCGCCAAAGAGACCCGGCCGGAGAACGACGTGTGGAGCGATCTTGGGGTAGTTTTCAAAATTTTCCAAACAGATATTCTGACCGGGGCGTCGGAAGGGCAAAAGTACCGACAACAAATGATCAATTTGAATTATGCGTTGATCGAAAAACGGCCGGAATGGGCCCGAAGACATGGCAAAGTTATCTTGCAACATGACAACGCGCCGTCTCATACCGCTAAACTGGTGAAAGACACATTAAAAACACTTAATTGGGAAATATTATCACACCCGCCGTACTCTCCAGACCTCGCCCCGTCCGACTATCACCTTTTCGCATCGATGGGACACTCCCTTGCGGAGCAGTGCTTCGCTAATATTGAAGAAGTCGAAAAATGGCTCGTCGAATGGTTTACCTCGAAAGAGAAAAAGTTTTTTTGGGATGGTATCCATAATTTGCCTGAGAGATGGGCGAAATGTGTAGAAACCAATGGTCAATACTTTGAATTAAAACAGTTTGAGATTCCTCTGAAAATTAAGTGTTTTCTTTATCGAAAAAACCGGCAAATTTCAACTAACACCCCTGGTAATTATAATTGTAGTAGTGTGACTCGTGACGTAATGTTGTCATCGAACCCGCCAAAGAGACCCGGCCGGAGAACGACGTGTGTAGCGATCTTGGGGTAGTTTTCAAAATTTTCCAAACAGATATTCTGACCGGGGCGTCGGAAGGGCAAAAGTCCCAACGAACCGTAACGTTTGCTCGCTGTCGGTTATCGGATAATATGGGAAAAACAGTACTTTAAAAATATGTAAACTAACAGAATCAAACGGCACGATCTCGAGTGCATGAAAAAAATAATAAAACAATTGCTCTGTTTATACTGAGTGTATGTATGCATCTCTGTAGACACCACATAGGGTATACGAATCCATAGTTATTTGTATATTATAGTATTGTTTATCGACCGGGTAGCCCGCGGGTAGTTTTGGTAGAACAAAGGCAACTGGCAGACATTCGCGTCTATGATTTCCACACGGTTAAATAGATCCCTGTGCCGTTGAAGCTGCGTTAATATACCTACGAGCCGCGGAGCCTCACGACCAATTTACTACGGCCTTTACCGCTAGAACCACACAACACGCGCGCGCCCGCAGACACACGCCACACACACAAAGAAGTCCCTTTGTCGATATCCATATATTTAGGTAGTGTTGGGGAAGAGAGGGTCCTTTGATAACCACCGACTGGGAATCAACGCGTATCCAGAGCTACGGGAGAACATACCGAGAGAGAGAGGTCTAACGGACGTTGCGAGAGACTGAACCAGACAGATAGATAGATAGAGACGGAAAGAGAGAGAGAGAGAGAGAGAGAGAGAGATAGAGAGGGACGAAACCGATCGTTTCTGTAAATGCGACCACACGTATCGGGTAACGTTGAGCGTTCATCTGTCCATTCGTATGGTATGTACCTGTTGTTGGGTATACCACGTATTGTATATATATTTGCACATCTACGATGTATATCCATATTAGGGTGGTTCTTGATTTGGTGATGTTGGAAATTCTTTGGTATTGTTCCTCAAAAGTAATCAACATATTTAGAAAAAAAATTGGGCGCAGGCGGAACTTTGTCCAATAATTCTAACCCACCCCACCGAGCTAACGAATTTTTATATGAAACTAGCAACAACGCGCTCGCTTCGCTCGCGCTTGAATGTTTCATATTTCGAACTTGTCCTTTAGATTAAGAATCAACTGCAAATTTTTATAGATACTTTGTCCCAAACGGCACAACGGATTTTGTCATCATACCGCAGTCGCTAAGATTATTTCGTCTCGATCGGTTGTCATTTCGTTAAATAGTACATAATTTATTATAAGGTTTTTAAATTATGAGAATTGCATTGGGCGAGAGTCAATAATGTATTGAATCTTTGATGTTATTGAATCTTTGTGTACTATAGATGTTGTTTCATGGTGAACGAAATCGTGTTTGAATTACGCGCGCTTTACGACAACCAATCAGATTGACGATAAACGGGCTTCAGAATTCGATATATTTATCTCGCATTTCTTTATTATATAAGGTTTTTAAATTTTGAGAATTGCATTGGGCGAGAGTCAATGATCTATTGAATCTTTAATCTTATTAAATCTTTGTATACCATAGATGTTGTTTCATAGTGAACTAAATCGTGTTTGAATTACGCGCGCTTTACGACAACCAATCAGATTGACGATAAACTGGCTTCAAAATTCGATATATTTATCTCGCATTTCGAGAGTTTCGAGAATCGAGCGCCATGTCTTTTTTAAGAAAAGAAAATGCATACACTCAAAATTTTGTTAAGAAGATTGTTTATTATTTCAAAACTATTTATGATAAAATAATTTTATATAACGTTTTTGTAGGAAATATAATGCTCTACAAAACAGGTATCTTGTGAAATTCTCGTGAATTCAATATTTATCATGTAATTAGCAAAAAACTGTCATCATTTATTCCAAAAGTCGATCATTATGGTCAAAACAGGAGTTTGACGTCGAATAGCTGCAATTTATTTTTCGTATGTATATAAGATTATGAAGAAAAACGTAGCGCACTCAACAATGAAATGTAAACAATATTCGAATTTTCAATTTTATCAATTTTATTGTCAATTATAATGAATGATGGCATGCATTTTAAAAATCAACTTACAATAATGAATTACATCGGTTGGAGCAAAGTTGCTTTGTTAATATCAGGATATTTTTTTCATATTCTTCAATTATTTGTACAATGAATTGTTTCTGATCTTCATCATAAGTGAGACGATCATTGTACTCTGTAATAAGTTTCACTCCTCTTTCTGCAACATCGTTAACCACTTTAATTCCTTTAACTATTTTTAAGCCTTGTAAATAATTTTCATTAGAAATCCACTCGCTCACATCGATATCAAAAAATGAGGAGTTGATTTCAAATCTTTCGAAAAAAAGTCATCGATTTGGAACTGATAAAGAAATCTATGTCCTTATCGATCAAAGAAGAAAAATGTATCATGAATGATAAAATAAAATTGATGAAATTGAAAATTAATTAAATTAATTAAATTAAATTAATTAAATTAATTAAATTAATTAAATTAATTAAATTAATTAAATTAATTAAATTAATTAAATTAATTAAATTAATTTAATTAATTAAATTAAATTAATTAAATTAATTAAATTAAATTAATTAAATTAATTGAATGAATTAAATTAATTAAATTAATTTAAATTAAATTGGAAATTAAATTAATTAGCAAAAAACTGTCATCATTTATTCCAAAAGTCGATCATTATGGTCAAAACAGGAGTTTGACGTCGAATAGCTGCAATTTATTTTTCGTATGTATATAAGATTACGAAGAAAAACGTAGCGCACTCAACAATGAAATGTAAACAATATTCAAATTTTCAATTTTATCAATTTTATTGTCAATTATAATGAATGATGTCATGCATTTTAAAAATCCACTTACAATAATGAATTACATCGGTTGGAGCAAAGTTGCTTTGTTAATATCAGGATATTTTTTTTTATATTCTTCAATTATTTGTACAATGAATTGTTTCTGATCTTCATCATAAGTGAGACGATCATTGTACTCTGTAATAAGTTTCACTCCTCTTTCCGCAACATCGTTAACCACTTTAATTCCTTTAACTATTTTTAAGCCTTGTAAATAATTTTCATTAGAAATCCACTCGCTCACATCGATATCAAAAAATGAGGAGTTGATTTCAAATCTTTCGAAAAAAAGCCATCGATTTGGAACTGATAAAGACATCAATGTCCTTATCGATCAAAGAAGAAAAATTTATCATGAATGATAAAATAAAATTGATGAAATTGAAAATTTAAATATCGTTCGCATACTGTTATTGAGTGCACTACGTATCTCTTCATATTTCTAATTGCATATGAAGAATACATTGCAGTTTTTCGACGTCAAACTCCTGTTTTGGCCATAATAATGGATTTTTGGAATAAATGATGACAGTTTTTTGCTAATAACGCGATAAATATTGGATTCACAAGAATATTACAAGATACCTTTTTTGCAGAGCATTAAATTTCCTATAAAAACACAATATAACATTTTTTTTAATCATGAATAGTTTCGAAATAATGAACAATTTTCTTAACAAAATTTTGAATGCATGCATTTTTTCATATAAAAATTCGACAGCTCGATGGGTTGGGTTAGAATTATTGGACAAAGTTCCGCTTGCGCCCAATTTTTTTTCTGGATATGTTGATTATTTTCAAGGAACAATACCAAAGAATTTCCAACATCACCAAATTAAGAACAACCCTAATACACATATACGCACAACTACACCCCCCCCCCCCCCACAACTTTGAACTTCAGACGGACCTGGTCTGGCCCAAACCCAGGTGATCTATTTTATCCCACCTCTCCAATACGTGTACACGATGGCGGGCGCCGTTGGAGAATCGGCGTGCACTTTGCATTGCTTCAGATACATACACGTATTTGAATGTAGACTTATGGATGGGGTGGTGTTGCGCAATACCAGACTGAGTTTCGACACCGATGAGGAGGGTTTGTATCCGTGGGGCGAAATCACAGAAACACGTGTTTCGTGTTCGCCAACTAACGGAACGCCAGAGCACGGAGTGGCGTCGGCCACACGTCGGTACTGCACACACAGCGTTTGAATGCGATTAAGGCAGTGGAGCAGCAGCAGCAACAACAGCAGCAACGAACGAGCGAGCGAGTCCGCGCTCCGAGAGCGCGGGCTACCAAAAACATCGGGACGCCTCTCTCCCTCTGTTATATGGATCGTCACCACTGTTTGGTGAGAGGTGGTTCGGTATACGCAATCCTATATGCGAGAGGATAGAGGACGCTCTGATACTGCTCCCTGTTGTAGCCCGTGTGTTCAACGTTAAATGCAATGGTAGCAGATATGTAGCGAGCTGCGAGCTCCGCGAGGAATGCACGGGAGCGTAGTTTCGTTAGGTATCGGTGCGCAAAAGAGAGAGGAAGAGAGAAAGAGAGAGCACATAACACCATGCCAGAAACAGCAGAAGCAGGTTCGACTCGTTCTCTTGTGTGTTTCTATACGCAGCGATGCTATGCTCGCGGGTATTATTTCGTTACATTGAACACGTACCACCCAGCAAAGGATTGTTTTATCACAAACTTCTGCACCAATGAATTCGTCTGTAACGAGGCGATGCACTCTCCGCGTTTCCGCTTTCTCTCTCTCTCTCTCTCTCTCTCCTCCTCTCGTTGCGTTTTCTAGTTGATTCAGTGGTAGATTTCACTATGGAACCGTTCGTTAAGCGTATTGCTGTTTCCAGCTTTTGAGAATCGGGTTATACCTCCTCGGACGAAATTAAAAAATTTGCATTTCGAGTAGTTGCGAGGGACATTGATGATGACCTTTGAGGCTACTGGAGGATCTCAACATATAAGCACGAGTGTGTGGTTCAAGCCCTTTCGTTATAAATCTTCCACTGAGTAATCAAGAACACGCTTTAATGCCTGGTGTACAGTGGTCGCAATTGTAGGTCGTAACGCCGAGTGGACCATGTCTCAACATAGGCATTGCGACCTGCGACTCGCGTTTAGCGGCCATTGTATATCAGGCGTTAACTAGTTCATGCATTCAAGAGAGTGTTTAGGCGTTGGGAGATTCTAATATTGTGCACCGGAGAATCGAGCATATTGTAATACTTCTACTCTAATGTCATAATAAATACATTCTGATAATGTAAATAATGTAACAAAAATATAAAAGAAAAGGGAAGGTTTCAACAGTGTGAAATTAACCCTTAACTGGTAACGTCGGGTCACTCGTGACCTGACGAAATTGACTGTGTCCTGTAGCTCCAAGGGTGGGGTGATGGACGGGGCCAAACTATTTTGGAAATAATTGTATACTAGTTGACTACTAGCACCCAAAGTACCGACGGTTCAGTCCGTAAACAGGCGTTGTGAGAGCTAGTTGAAATTTGAAAAGTGCACGAGTGACCCGACGTTACCAGTTAAAGGTGTCGAAAATGACGTTACCAGTTAAGGGTTAAGTATCCTATTAATTCATACAAACTTTTTATATTTTTTTTCTTAAAAGTACTATTCTTCATCTTCAATTTCCCGTTGGATTTTTTTTTAAATGTTAATTTTTGTCAAAGTAATGATTTTTTGAAAATAATGATTTTTTTTCACGTTTTCATTTGTTTAAACAATTATATTGTTTAAAGAAATGAAAAAATCGGTAGTATAGCAATTGGTTCTTAAACTACGATAGTTAACGAATTTACATGATTTTTTTCAGATTTTTAAGAGCACTTTAAAGTACTTTTTTAAACGCCGGACACGAGTGAAAAAACGTGATGTTGATGCTCAAAACTTAAGTATCCTATTAATTCATACAAACTTTTTACATTTTTTTCTTAAAAGTACTATTCTTCATCTTCAATTTCCCGTTGGATTTTTTAAAAAATGTTAATTTTTGTCAAAGTAATGATTTTTTGAAATTAATGATTTTTTTGTCACGTTTTCATTTATTTAAACAATTCTATTGTTTAAACAAATGAAAAAATCGGCAGTATAGCAATTGGTTCTTAAACTACGATAGTTAACGAATGTACATGATTTTTTTCAGATTTTTAAGAGCACTTTAAAGTACTTTTTTAAACGCCGGACACGAGTGAAAAAACGTGATGTTGATGCTCAAATCTTAAGTATCCTATTAATTCATACAAACTTTTTATATTTTTTTCTTAAAAGTACTATTCTTCATCTTCAATTTCCCGTTGGATTTTTTAAAAAATGTTAATTTTTGTCAAAGTAATGATTTTTTGAAAATAATGATTTTTTTTTCACGTTTTCATTTGTTTAAACAATTATATTGTTTAACAAATGAAACAATCGGCAGTATAGCTATTGGTTCTTAAACTACGATAGTTAACGAATTTACATGATTTTTTTCAGATTTTTAAGAGCACTTTAAAGTACTTTTTTAAGCGCCGTACACGAGTGAAAAAACGTGATGTTGATGCTCAAAACTTAAGTATCGTATTAATTCATACAAACTTTTCATATTTTTTTCCTAAAAGTACTATTCTTCATCTTCAATTTCCCGTTTGATTTTTTTTTTAAATGTTAATTTTTGTTAAAGTAATGATTTTTTGAAAATAATGATTTGTTTTCACGTTTTCATTTGTTTAAACAATTATATTGTTTAAACAAATGAAAAAATCGGCAGTATAGCAATTGGTTCTTAAACTACGATGGTTAACGAATTTACATGATTTTTTTTCAGATTTTCAAGAGCACTTTAAAGTACTTTTGTAAGCGCCGGACACGAGTGACCCGACGTTACCAGTTAAAGGTGTCGAAAAAGACGTTACCAGTTAAGGGTTAAAGTCCCATGTGTCTCAAGGCCCATGTATAACTTCCATCGTGCTTAAGTCCCAGCCTGCTTAAGGTAGTTCTAACACAAACGAAGAAGTAATGCAAATTTAATGAGTTTTTGAGAAAACCTAGAAAAAGTACTGAAGAATACTTGTGCGAAATTTGAGACTGTTTCACCGTACCGTTTTCAAGATATCGTTTATCAAAAATTGCAAAATTTGCATACGAACGTATACCTATACCGTACGAAATGAGCACTTTCCGGATATTCAGTCACCAAAATGTACGAAGGAGTAATGAAAAATTCTTGAAATTTGGCACGAAAGTAGTTTAGTAGATGAAGAATAACATATAGTTTACAGTAAATTTTCGACCATACAGTAAAAAAGTATGGATTATTGAAAAAATATTGTTTTGAGGCTAGAAGAACTCGTGAGCATGACAACGTCGCTGCGCGACGTGGCTGCCCGCCTCACGCACCGCTCCTTCTATCCCCTCCTATTTCTTATGTTAGAACTACCTTAATTGCCTTCGTGTAAAAAAAATATATATATATTCTCAATCTGTATGAGTATTCTGAGCACTGGTAGCAGAATTGGTACTTAAAAAAAATTTTTATTGAGTCGAACACTAATCTTGCCGACATTTTATAACTCTTTGAATAATGAAATATCATTAATGAAAGTTCAACAGGCCGCCATTTTGTTAAAAAATTTTTTTAAGTACCAATTCTGCTACCAGTGCTCAGAATACTCATACAGATTGAGAATATATATATATATTATTTTTTCAGATGCATACAACATCGTCCAGAGTGGGCGTCGATTTCGGCGCACCATGATGCAACAAGGCAAAAAACTACATAAAAATATTTAAAATAATTTTTTTATTTTAATGTACAAGTATTTTCTAAGGATCAATAAATGCACGTGTAAATTTTGATCAAGACAACTTCAACGGTTTAAACGTTATTGCACATTAGAAATGACGTCAAAAATCTCGCTCTAGACCAGACTATGGCCTTAAAACCTTCCAGAAGAAAATGGTACATCGATATTAGGTCAAGGTACATTAGTGGTCGTATGAAGCCTTATCACTTCTTATGGCGATTTCTGTATAAGAAAGTCATTGAGGCAGAATTGATGTCTCGAGGATTTTGGCGAAATTTGTAACGATTTCGGAACGCGAAAACCGAATGAGAATTGGCTGATTGCAAAAGTATTTTGGGAATCGGTGCAAATTGAAGTTTTACGAACAGACCAGAAATTAATATTGCCCGCTAAACCCCTTAATGCTTGACGCCAATCGAAAAATCATCTCCTGTCATTCAAATAACATCCCTAGAAGTTCAATCGGATTTATCATTGATAATGCTGAAAGGTCTCTATTAAATAGGCGTTTATATACATTTTTTAAAATCTCGTATAACAACGGAAACGGAAATATTTTATTTCGATTATATTCAACGAAAATAAATCGAAAATTCGCAACAAATAATCGATGGTCATAATAAAAGCTAATCGTTTATACGGAAATCGATTATAAACGCTCATCTCTACTTTCATCTAGATTTTCGTTCAATATACTTTTCACTAATGTTAAAGTTGTTATCAAAGTTTGAGTCCTGTCACAGGATCTCTGCATCGGGTATGTAAAAGCATGAAAATATATCTAGCAGAGAGCGTTGAATACGTGGTTCTTTCGTTCGTATATCTCGCGACTCGAGGCTTCAAGAGTGTACTCTTCTCGGCATCCCATCGTGTCAACTTTTTTTTTGCATTTCTACGGATTTGCTCTGATATATATTTGCGAATAACATTCGCTGTATATTACTTCACGAACGGCTAGTATTGCTATACTAGCAGGGCGACAGCGAAATTCTCATACCGGCATATGGAATTGCCGAGGAAAAAGACTTTGAAAACAGTCCAGGTCGAACGACTGTCGGAATGCTTTTCTCATAAAAAATGTACCTTGACGTTTGAACGTTGACGTACATAGATGTGGGATCATAATCATGAGGACAGGATATTTAGTTTAAGGCGATAGTCTGGTCTAGAAATTTGAAAAAATCGATTTATTATTATTTTTTTAATTTTCTCATTCCTT
This sequence comes from Oxytorus armatus, assembly GCA_958009045.1. NCBI lineage: Eukaryota > Metazoa > Arthropoda > Insecta > Hymenoptera > Ichneumonidae > Oxytorus > Oxytorus armatus. The sequence goes on along the minus strand of OY253747.1, from coordinate 2,007,735 downwards.
AGACGTTTCTTCATACGCTCCTGAAAACCGTTTATTGATATTTCAAAAATTAGCCGAGAAATAAAAATTATAAGCAAGCCGCGCGCTTAGGTAGCGCGGTCGAGAAGCAGCTAACGCAGAGGCTACTGAGTCGCTCATTTAACGGTGTCAACACTTCGAACGCGTTTATCTCAAAACTATGTTTTTCAAATCGGCGCCCACGATATCTCGATAACTAATGGACCGATCGTGCTCAAATTTTACACGTACCTTAGGCAGCCTGTTTCTGAGGACTGGTAGCGGAATTGAGTAGAACAATAATTTTGCCGACATTTTATAACTCGTCGAATACCCGAAAATGTATGAAATATCATTAATGAAAGTTCAACAGGCCGCCATTTTGTCAAAAAATTTTTTTAAGTAACAATTCTGCTACCAGTGCTCAAAATACTCATACAGATTGAGAATATATATATATTTTTTTTTTCAGATGCATACAACATCGTCCAGAGTGGGCGCCGATTGAGGCGGCTTTCGGCGCACCATGTTGCAACAAGGCAAAAAACTACATGAAAATATTTAAAATAATTTTTTTTTAATGTACAAGTATTCTCTAAGGATCAATAAATGCACGTGTAAATTTTCATCAAGACAACTTCAACGTTTTAAAAATTATTGCACATTAGGAATGACGTCAAAAATCTCGCTCTAGACCAGACTACCGCGTTAACGAAGTAAAATGTTAATATATTTAAACGAAAAAAATCAAACTGATACATGGGATTAAATGAGCCAAGTTGCTCTTCGTCTTTACTCTACGAAACCAAACAAACCAAACCGTCGTATTAGACCCCCTTAAGGGCTCACATACCCGTGAAATTTTCAAAAAAATCAATTTTTTTACAGAGCTTTTTCTTTATACTATTAAGAATTATAAAAAAAAAACTTTCAACGAAATTCCACTCCGTTACAAAGTTCTAGCAACATATGTGATCGGACATCGGTTTCGCGTTATATCTGCCAGAAACTTTAAACGCGTTTTTCTCGAAACTATGTTTGTAGACAGTGTCAGCACGATAACTCAGCCAATTTGTAATATTTTTTAACGTTTTTTTTCATTCAAATTTTAATAATTATTTTCTCTATAGATTGACGAGAGGTTTTTTTAATTTTTTGATTGCACAATTTTTTATCAATTATTAAATACCCGTTTTTTTTTTAAATTGCATACTAAAGTTTGAAATACTGTAATTTTTTTACTTTTGGGGAAAAAAAAAATCCCTCCGTCAGACTACTACTACTACTACATTATTTTACTAAATTCTTATTTATTTTTGCAGATTGGATAATTTTTGGTGAAGTTATGACGTCGACAAAAAGGCGCCATGGTTTTCATCAGTAGTTCATTTATATCCGTAAAAAATAATGTTGATATTGAAAAAAAATAAATTATACATTTTTTTCTTATAGTTGAAATGTCAATAAAAAATCTGAAATCAACAATTTAATTTTTCCTTCACCATATAATCTTTACAATAATTTTTCAATTGTACTCGGTTTTCAGCGCGCGCAGCAGTATGCCAACCCTTAAAACTAGGTCCCTCACCCAGGCATACCCTCATTCTCTCTCGATACACTCATTATTCTCGATAGAGATCTCACAACCCGTCACATGGGTCACACGCACTCTTGAAACGACTTCTCCGAAACTCAAAACTCAAATACGACCCTAATCAAACACGGAGAGTGAAGATTTATATTACACAACATAAATACTGTTCGCCTCAGACCTCCATCGACTATACGCTTAAACAACGTTCTCTTTCATTTACCGGGGGGGGGGGGGGTTGTAAGGTTAATTCGTACAAAAAAAGGCATGTTTTTGTGATTTTTTTGTGACGACGCAGTTAAAATCTCTCTATTAAAACTAATGGTACAGTAAAATATGACATTCGAAGAATATTATATAAAATTTTCACGAAGAAATATTAAAAAATACGGCAATGGCAGCAAGGGTTTGTATTCGGATGTGTCTCGGAAAAAAGTAGAATTGCGGTGTCCCTCATAACTTGGTGCTGGATCATCTGAAATGAAAAAATGAAAATTCATTTGTTAGATAATAGTTTTCCCCAGGTAACGCTGGGAGGGTTTTTCGAAATTTCAATTTTTCAATTTTTCGGAACATTTTGAAGGGAAAAACGCGATTTTTACGAAAAAAATCGGTTAATTTGTTATTGTAAAATAAAAATTATAAACAAATTTGAAAAAAACTTTCCAGCGTTACCTCGTAAATTATGTACAGAATTGGTGTTCAAAATTTCAAATGGATCGGTGCTGTAGTTTTCAAGTTATGAGGGACACCGACTTTGAAAACGTGAGTTGTGAGGAAGACGCTTTTAAGTTTTCAACACTAAAAAATCTGGTATAAAACGTTCATAAGCGAATTTTATCGGCTTACCTCACACTGAATCGTCAATGCCAGGTCCATAAAGGATGTTGCTATCATCAAAGATGTCTAAAGCACCTTTTTGCTCCTGTCCACGACGAATCCTGCCTTCTTTAGTTTTTTTTTTCAGCTTCCTGCTCTGCTCGGCTTACACGTATGGAGTCAGTTGATCGCGCCCAGTCATGAGCGCCGTTCTGGAGCAACGGACGCTTAAATGCTCATAACTCCGTTAATTTTGCTCCGATCAATTTGAAATTTTGACACAATATTCTTGAGATGTTATACATTCATTTTAAAAAATGCAAAAAAAAAAAATTTAAATACCTTGCCCCGCCCTTAATATTCTTCACAAAGCTATCGTTTCTAATATTTCGTCTGTAGCTAATTCGTATTTTAAATCTTTGGCGACACAGCACCATTTCACTCCTCCATACCACTTCTCCCTTCGAGAGACTCTCACGTCGCCACGAACCAACACTAACTCACTGATTCCACATAAATATATTTTCCATATATTTCGCCAATATTTGTGTAGGATCATTGGACAAGAAACAGGATTGCAACAAATATGACTAACTTTATTGGATTAATAATAGGATGAGATATAAAATCATTTAAAAAAAGATAAGTCACATTGACATTTGGTAGCAATACATGGCGCGCTCTCGCTCTGCACACTACTTCTCCTTGTTCGGCACTGATTCATTCCAAAGCTCAATCGCTCCAGCGTACTCTAATTTCTCTCCTCTTTACTCTAGCATTCTTTCGCTCGCACCCACACTAACCATACGCACTCTTTGTCACACACAATGACTACTTTCATTCAGCCACCAACAGGCCATGTGCATCACCCAAACCTCCATCTCATAAACATTCTTATTTTTCCAATCTGTCAGGCACTCTAAACACTTCTTCCCTAACACCTCAATACGATAAACTCGATATTAAACTTATCGTCTCTAATCATTTTAATTACATTTTGGCGACACACATCTGCTCACTCAATAATCATACTCTTTTCACGTGCACACCACTATTAACTTATTATAATGTCTTTTTAAACCGCGCACACACAACACTGATACTACATTTGTATAAGAAAAATTAATGGATATTGGGTACAAATAAAATTCCGCTGTAGTGCACGAGTGCACCCCCAATCCTCCGTTGGACATTGTGCTTTTTTTTTATTTTTCATTCGAGCAAGAAATGCCATTTTGCAAAAAATATATTTTTGTTTAATATATAATTCTGATTTGATCCTAGAGGCATACTCACAATTCTAACAGTCAGAACATATTGGGATCGAAATGTTCTTCGGCAGTATGTATCGCGGAATTTCGGTCCCGTAGATTGTCGTTCCATTATAGTAAAGGTATTTCATGAGTGGAGTTTGTAGACAATTGAGCAACATGGAAGGAATGGGAGTTAGGTGGAAATAACCCCGTGCGAGCTTCACCACGTGTATATACTTGACTGCGTGCTTGTGCAAGGTTTGTACCGAGCAGATTGTACTGAAGTAGAGAGGGTACAATGTAGATATAGTTAAGCCGAGGGGTCGTGTCCACTGGCACGTATTCAACATCGCCAACAACTTCGTAGTCACAATCGCTACAGGGATCGAAAGACTATCTTCGTCGTCGTCGTCGTCATCGTCGTCCTCGTCATGTATTGTCGCGTCGTTGTACAGGATAGAACCTGTAAATCCTTTGGTGCAAGCAAGCTACACGATTTTCCGGGTAAATGCTTGCGACACGAACTTCTCACGCTTCTTTATGTCCTGCGTGTATAAATGTTCGTGTCCGCGAGAGTATAAACGTGCTCTGCTTATGCAGTAGTCTTGCTCGCCTTTCTCTACTCGCTTCTGGTACTCTGAACACACTGTGATGCACCCCCGTTTTATTACAAAACATCGTGTGCCAAGTAAACAAAAGGGCCTGCTTGGCTGATGTGGAGGGTTAAGCGTATCGGTTGTCGAACTTACTCTGATTTTATTTAAATATGTTGTAACATCGAGCTCAAGTCTCTTGAGTCTCCCCTTAGCAAAATGCGCTATTGAGCATTCAAAAGCATTCAATGGAAAAGACCGGTTACCATACACTTTAAATGCGAATTGTATGGGCGAGTCAAGGGAAAACTTTGAATGGCAGCAAACTGAATGAAAAGACAATGGCAAGCTCGAATGGTATTTTCTTGCTATAGGAACTAAATGGAAAGTTAATGGCAAGCTCAAATGCCAATGGCTTTCCATAAAAACTGAATGGAAAGTCAATGTCAAGCTAGAGTGGCAGTTTTTTCCATAGATACTGAATGGAACGTCAATGGCAAGCTCGAATAGGTATTTCTTTCCATAAAAACCGAATTGAAATTTAATGGCAAGCTGGAATGGCAGTTTCTTTCCATAGAGACTGAATGGAACGTCAATGGCAAGCTCGAATGCCAATTTCATTCCATAAAAAACCGAATGGAAAGTCAATGGCAAGCTGGAATAGCAATTTCTTTTCATAGAGACTGAATGGAACGTCGATGGCAAGCTCGAATGGCAGTTTTTTTTAGTAGAAACTGAATGGAAAGTCAATGGCAAACTCGAATGGCAGTTTCTTTTCATAAAAAACTGAATGGAAAGTCAATGGCAAGCTGGAATAGCAGTTTCTTTTCATAGAGACTGAATGGAACGTCGATGGCAAGCTCGAATGGCAGTTTTTTTTAGTAGAAACTGAATGGAAAGTCAATGGCAAACTCGAATGGCAGTTTCTTTCCATAAAAAACTGAATGGAAAGTCAATGGCAAGCTGGAATAGCAGTTTCTTTTCATAGAGACTGAGTGGAACGTCGATGGCAAGCTCGAATGGCAGTTTTTTTTAGTAGAAACTGAATGGAAAGTCAATGGCAAACTCGAATGGCAGTTTCTTTCCATAAAAAACTGAATGGAAAGTCAATGGCAAGCTGGAATAGCAGTTTCTTTTCATAGAGACTGAATGGAACGTCGATGGCAAGCTCGAATGGCAGTTTTTTTTAGTAGAAACTGAATGGAAAGTCAATGGCAAACTCGAATGGCAGTTTCTTTCCATAGAAACTGAATGAAAAAACAATGGCAAGCACGAATGGCAGTTCCTTTCCATAGAAACAGAATGGAAGGTCAATGGCAAGCTCGAATGGCAGTTTCGGTTTATAGAATCCGAATGGAAAGACAATGGCAAGCTCGAATGAAAGTTTTTTTTCCATAGAAATTGAATGGAAATGCCAATGGATTATGAAGGGTAAAATTCGTATGGCATTTCTCTCACCATTAGCCAATGTCGTGCAGTGCGAATTCCAATAGAAATATGAGTTAATGCAAAGGTATGCGTAAGGGAAGATTTGTATGATATTTTGAATATGTTTCTAACTGCTTTCAATATTCTATGGCGTAAGTTATGTGTATAAGCATCGAAAATAGTTTCGATAGGAGATCGAGCGGGGCGGGGGCGGCTGGGGAGGGGCGAAGCGCGCAGGGGGGCAGAGCCCCTCTAGTATATATATAACTATATTACATAAATATATCGGCGTTGCCACCGCCGCCGTGTACAAGAGTTGGGGGCGTGGGGACGCGAATGGAATAGCCCCCTTCGGCGGGTGGGCGGGGGTGGGTTGTCGCGTGAAGCGCGCAGGGGGGCGAAGCCCCCCTAGTAGATTTCTCTATATTATATAAATGTTTCGCCGCCGCCGCCGTGTCCAAGAGTTGAGGCGGTCATTCCCTTCACCGTACCCTCCCCCCACCGGTGGGGGGAGTGGGGGTACGTCGAATAGAATGGTCCGAGGGGGGTGGGGGGTACGCTGAATGGAATGGCCCGGGGGGAGGGTGGCGCGCAGGGGGGCAGAGCTAGTATATATATATACTATCTAGCCCCCCCCCCCCCTAGTAGTATGTATATACTAGTAAGGGGGGCTAGCATATATATACACTAGGGGGGCTCTGTCCACCTGCGCGCCAACCCCCATCGGGCCATTCCATTCGGTGTACCCCCCCCCCCCCCCCCCGCGGCCCATTCCATTCGGCGTAACCCCCCTTTGGGCCATTCCATTCGGTGTAACCCCGCCCCCCGGGATATTCCATTCGGCATACCCCCCCCCCCCCCCCGGGTCATTCCATTCGGCGTACCCCCCCGGGCCATTACACTCAGCGTGCCCCCCCCCCCCCCCGGTTGGGTGGGAGGGGGTACGGTGAAGGGAATGACCGCCTCAACTCTTGTACACGGCGGCGGCGGCGGCGAAATATTTATATAATATAGAGAGATATATACATTGTATTATATAAGATATTAACAGGCAAATTTGCCATCAAGTGTGATGAAAAAAGCCATTGAACTCCCATTTCCATTCTTATCACTTGACATTCGTGCGCTGGCAGGTCATACAGTTGCACAGACAAGTTTACTCACGTGCTAAACATTAATCGTATTTTTGAGGAGGAAATACAAATGGGAAGGAGGACGGGAGAGTGAAAAATAGATACTTAGTTTGTTCATCCCATAGAAAATTGTGAACATAGAAAATGTATCGAAGATGTGCGAAATAACACAGATAAGTAATGAAAGTACAGTGAGATAAATAGTTCACAGTGGATGAGTCTTCTCCTCTTGCTATGGCATGTGTGGGTGGCATAGTTGTTGTGTTGTTCCGGATTGGAGTTGCACATCGCTTGTCTTGACACACAAGCATACCGGCGACGTACGGTTAATTAGCGTCTCTAGGGTGGGCGCGGAGGAGGGCTAGGAGAAGAATCAGGTAAGGGAAACATAGAAAGTGCCGAGGAGCGAACGTACGGAGGCCGGGGGTATGGAATTCCCGAGGGTGTGAGAAGTTCCGACGGAGCAGACCGTGGTAAACTCTGCCGCGACTGGCATCCTCGCCGCTAGTATGTGTTGGAACTTCGGCCGCCACCACCGCCGCGATCCTCGGCTCGTCCGTTCATTCGTCAATAAGAACGAGCTCGTCAAACTTAGCCACACGGTGTTCCAGAACGCCGAATTCTGTACAGTTATGGCTCCCTACGTGCCGTTATACTCTAAAACATGCTTCTTAACAAGGCACCACAAACTGGCTATATTATTATACTCTTAGTAATGGAGAACGTGTAGTATCCGGATCCCCAGGGGTGATGACCCTAACGTGAAGAGACGAAGCAAAGTAGACATGCATTGTACCGGACGGTTCGTCCGCAGACGAAGCACATTTGACACGTACTACATAATCCAGAGAGGTGTGAAATATTTCGAAAGATCTTATAAGCCGAATCATGGCGATGAAAAAATGTGATGACGTATTACAAAGGCCAAAAATTTCATGGACAATTCTAATCGTAAAGATGTTGGGGAAATAAGTCCTAGTAAAAATGTTCAGTCTTCGGTGCTGTAAATAAACCATATCCGACAATGACAGTTCGTGCCAGCTTGCGAGAAGAAATTTTATCCATATAGTTTTAATTTTGTTTTCGTCCGTTGATTCGGAGGTAAAGTCACTTACCGTGTGACAATCTGAACTCATCGTCATCACTGAGAATTTCGTGCAGCATTCTTTAATGACGAAGATCTGGTAAGAGAACATTGAATAAATCAATGTTGTATTGCTTGCTTTTCCAAACGATTTATTACATATTACGTAATTCCAAAATGCATCATCTGAGGAATACTGCGCGGGATTTGTCATTTCGTCCCGCAGATCGCAATGGACATTCGTAACATTCAAATGGCAGCCGCGGGTCACAAGTACTTGTTCGAAATCGGGCATTAATCAGGATTACGAACAGTCCGAGATCTTTATTCGCGCACTTGTTATGTCCGAAAAAAAAGAAAATCAATAGCGAAGTTGCCGAGATGAGAGTGGACCGTAGAGTCCGCGGGTAAGAGGAAAGGATATTTGAAATTTCACGTGTAAATTAGAATTCGGTGGACACGGTAAAATTTAACGTGGTCAACCGGCCAATCAGCGTAGAGTGGCCGGTAGCAAGTGGTGCTATTATAATTTGCATTAGGTGAGGGTGATGGACACTCAAAACGGTCGAAGAATTGCCCCAAGCAAATGCGCGGTCTGTGAGTCTCGAGAGAAGATTGCACCTAGTTAATGGTTCGGACCGGAAGAAGGACTCAGGGGAATGCCCCTCGTCCTCTCCTCTGTTTCCTTCATATCGTATTCGTCGAGGCGCGAAGGTGAACAAGATAAGTTCTTCGCTAAGCTGAGTCAGGCCCGGAGAGCCTCGAGCAGGGGGGGGGGGGGGGGGGGGGAGGCGGAACTCGGAATTTCAAGAAAAAGGCACCGAGAGTTTTACCGTGTAACGCTATACGTTCACCAAGTAGCCCCAACTAAGAGGAACCTTTCCTTCCATCGTTGCGAAACTTTTCACGCATTTTAGTCGAGAAAACCGGCAACTCGACGCGTGTCGAAATTATTCATTTTACTCTCATTATACTTAACATCTTGCTCTCATCTCACAATGTGCTACGTTACCAGACAGAAGTTTATTCATTATTCATATATAAACTGGTTCATTTTATCGACCTAGAGTATAACGAAGAGATAAAGCGACGTTTTGGCGCAATATGTATCTCTATCTCAATATTATATAAAGAGTCGCGTACAAGAATTGGGGACGTGGAGGATAAAATGGATCACCCGGGTTTGGTTTAGGTTTAATCTCAACAATACCATGGGAACATGTAAAATGAAGTCTCGATTGGGTTGTGCGCGGGCGCGTGTAGCACGTGTTTTAAGGGGTAACGCCATTTAAGGGGTAACGCCATTCTAGCGGCAGAAAAAAGGCCTAACTGTGACGATTTATTTTAGGAGTATGAAAAAATGAATAGGATTTCCGTTTAGAGGGTTTATTCAACATGAATTGAAGTATAAAAAAAAAATTGTTTATTCAAAATAAAAAAATAAAAAAATTTAGATTGAAAATGACGGCGACCATCTTGAACATCCTCTTTTTCAAACTGGCAGGACGTATTACTTGAACACCGTTGCATGGAACGATTAAAAATTTTTATACTAGCTTCACAATTACATTATCTATCGGAGTACGTAGCCGTTTTTTAAATTTGAAGTAAACTTTTTTTCTTATAAACAATTTACTGCTTATTTTTTACAAAAAATCGATACATTTTTTTCAAAAGTCCACCATTTCTATGAAATTTGATTGAAAAAAAACCCCACGTAGTCCTATAGCCAGTAGTATAGAGATTATACAATTTTTTGGTTTATTGTTCCCGGTCATATAATTTACGAAAAAACAGACCTCCTGTGAAGATGTTTTAGAAAAAGACGATTTTCAAGATTGGCTCTGTCGCCGCTATTTTGTATCAAAATGATAATAAAAAATTTCCTTTTCATACTTCAATATGTGTTAAATAAACCCTCTAAAAAGCAATTCTATTCCTTTTCTCATACTTCCAAAATAAATCGTCAAAGGTTAAGCCTCTTCTTCTGCCGCTACAGTGGTGTTACTCCTTAACTGTTCGCGCGAGAAACAATTGTACCATTTGTTATCGTGTCACGAGTATCACGAGAGTGGAATGAGTGTATAGTGTACCTCACCGAAATCGAGAATTCTTCGATCTTTTTCTTATTGGAACGCCGTACCATAAACAATTCATCCATTGACGCAATAATTTTGAGCTCCAAGTCCGACATGGTGGTCGTGGGAACTTGTCATTCTGTTCCGATTATATTTGCTCTCGGAGTTGGCCAACCGAGAGGCAAAAAGAAACAAAAAATCTCCATCATTATCGTTCTTAGCCGCGGCTCATTAACCGGCTATTTACCTCTTTTGATTTGCCTCCCTAGATTGAACCTAAAAACCATAAAAATTATAGGAATGGCGGCTAAGAATTTGAGACTCACGAAAAATTTGTTACATTTTTTTTGTTATATCGGTACTAAAAAAATAATTTTTCTACACAGACATCGGTTCAATGTGTAGAGAAAAATGGTATTTTCATTAAAAGAAAAAACAAAGTCAAGGCGATATCTTCAGTCGTTCTCGAGTTATCGGAGCAAAACTAATGTATTCAATTTACCATTTGAAAATGTTAGATGGTTGATACTTGATATTTAAGATTATTAAGTATCGAACTTCGAGCCATCTTTCGAATACGTTCGAACCGGTCTATGTACAACTCTACTGGACATTATCAGTGATGTGTATATTGCCAGTAAGTTATATTTGCAGCCGTTTATTAGTCATTTATGTAACCATGCACATCTCTATTGTACACTATCGATCTTAGCCACCGCTAATTAACTGGTTATTTACCGTACTAATTAATCAGCTATTCAACACCTAACATCGCGAGATATTATAGAAATGACAGGATAGGTGAAAACGTTAGAGGACACGATGCGTCCGAGCCGAAATTTTTAGTAATCATTTTTAGATCGTGTACTTTATTATCGTGTAGACCAATTCAACGATGTAATCGAACACCGTTGGATTATTTCATTTCACTACTGAGAATTGTTTGGTCAAGATTATGGATACAAAAACGAATCAACGTAGACTGTCGGAGAGGTAACGTAAATATAAACCAATGATTTCATATGGAAAAAGAACAGAAACTCCTTTGTCGTTGGGTGACGACATTCTTTTGGTCTTTGTGACTAGCATTCAGTCTCCTCGAGATTTCTAGTGTGTACAGACGTTCCTTCATCGCGAGTTATAATAAAGAAGTAAAGTTAAAGGGAAAGGTTTTAACCATATGAATTTGAAGTCCCATGTAATGCCGGGCAATATCAATTTGTGGTGTGTTTGTAAAACCAAAATTTGCACCGATTCCCGAAATACTCTAGCAATCAGCTAATTCTCATTCGGTCGGGACAAAAGAAGTGTCATTTGAAAAATGAGTTCTCGAATGTTCTCTTTTCGTGTTCCAAAATCGTTGCAAGTGTCGGCAAATACCTCGAGAAATCAATCATGCCTCAATGAATTTCATATACGGGAATCGCCATAAGAAGTGATAAGACTTCAAGGTACTAATGTACCTTGATCTAATAATCGATGTACCATTTTCTTCGGGAAGGTTTTAACCGTATGTAATTGAAGTCCGACGTGTCTCAACTCCCATCGTGATTAAGTCCCATCCTGCTTAAGGCAGTCGTCTGGTCTAGAGCGAGATTGTTGACGTCATATCTAATGTGCAATAACGCTTAAACCGTTGAAGTTGTCTTGATGAAAATTTACACGTGCATTTATTGATCCTTAGAGAATACTTGTACATAAAAAAAAAAAAAAATTTTTTAATATTTTCATGTAGTTTTTTGCCTTGTTGCAACATGGTGCGCCGAAATCGGCGCCCACTCTGGACGATGTTGCATCGATGTATGCATCTGAAAAAAAAAAATATATATATTCTCAATCTGTATGAGAATTCTGAGCACTGGTAGCAGAATTGGTACTTAAAAAAAATGTTTGACAAAATGGCGGCCTGTTGAACTTTCATTAATGATATTTCATACATTGAAATATCATAAATGCACGTGTAAATTTTTATCAAGACAACTTCAACGGTTTAAACGTTATTGCACATTAGAAATGACGTCAAACATCTCGCTCTAGACCCGACGACTGCGTTCGACTGCGTTCAAGCGTTCGACAGTCGAGCGGATCTGGTGTTCGATCGACCGAATTTCCAAAACTCAAGTAGCGCGACGAGAGTTGAACGCCATCAAAGTTTTCCATAAAGGCAGTTAAGCAGGCCGGGACTTAAGTACGATGGGGGCTATACATGGGACTTTGAATTCATAAGGTTAAAACCTTCCTAATTAAAGTCAATTCACTGCGTTTACGTTTTATTTATCTACCCATGTCCAACAAACATAATACCGAGAATAACGAACTAAAGGGTGTTGGAATGATTCTCTTGAATCGGGGGCGATCGTAGGTGGCGAATGGAAACGCATTGATGTTCCCTAAGCAGAGGTGACCCACGAACAGAAACGGAGTTACAAATTAATGACACATTCATACGCAACCACACCGATAGTATTCTAATTTGCAATGAAATTTGAACAAACAAAAAGTCGGAGCGCGAACTAGGATACATTGTTCCCATGCGAAACGCAAATTAATTCCGTGCTAAATTCCGGTGGGGTGTGTATCAGCGGTCCGGTATGATATATATAATCAGTATGCTCGGGCGACGCGCACGTGGTACGGAAAACGTTGTGGGCTTTAGATAGTTGGTTGAGCATCGAGATGGCTGGTAAACGCCCGGAAATTTATTATCTCTCAACGTACTGGTGAGATGTGGCGGGATGATGACCGTCGAACAGCAATGGAGGTCTGGAAACGTGCCCGCAATGGAGTTGTATCGCCGTGATCCAAACGGTGATGACTGTTTATTGTACGTTTAACGGATAAACAACGAGAATTGAGATGTGATGTGATGCGGACTAGTGTAGACAGCGTACGCACATACACACTTGGGGGCGATAACGTCACGAAATCGTGCTGCGCTCATCGCCCCACTCGGCACAGAGTAGACCAGCCGGTGATGCTCTGCTTCACCACACTTCATCGCAAATCCTATGCATATTTAATCAGCCAGAATTATGGCTCGGCATGTTGCAGTTTTGCTGGGCGGCCCCGATCACTAGATATTCCAGCCGCTCGAACGCCCAATCGGGAATAAAATTAACGATCCTAGCAGCACTCGGCATCTACAGTTACGGTTTGACGGATTATGAAGTGTGGGAACATTTTAACAAACGATATTTTCATCGTTTTATTCGGCTCAAGTTCGTGCCCGGGCCAATGAACAGTAGCCAATATAATGATTAGATGGGTTATTCAATAAAATAAAATACGATGTCGGGGTGGGTCACGCGTGTCTGTTCGGTTATATATATTTTTTTGCTTCCTCACAGAGAAACCTCGGTTTTAATCAATTAATATGTTCGAGATAGTCGAGCTGGATAGCTTTAAATGGTACGGATAGTCAGAAAGGTAAAAAATAAGTTCGAATGCGCACGTATGTGTGTTTGTGTTTGTGTATGATAAAGTGGGCGTTTGTTGGCGTTTCATTTATGTTTATACTTATTTATTTACTTAATATTACCGAGGATGAGACTTTGGTTATTCCGTTGTTTGTCGCTCCTGTTTAAAACGGTGATGTGTCCATTAGGGATTGGAGAAGACGGGTGAGACCGATGGTTGAATACTTATTCGTTAATTTTCTTTTTTTGAATTCTAGATTTAGGACCGATGGGCATTGCCATCGGGGGTAGCGTTTTTTTTTATAAATGAATATCGTCGAACCAAATTTCACATTTGAAAGAATAACAAAATATTAATTCGCGACTCTTTGTCTCGAGGCTTATACCTTCTTTACGTGTTTTCGGGGTTATCCGAATGTCGATGAAATTGTAACGACGTATGATAGAGAAGAAGGAAGATACAGAAGATAGAGTCACAATGTCGTCGAAGAAGCTTGACAGCTGGTGACAGTATTCGAGAGCAGTTACGTAAAGGGAAAGCTTGCTCAGACGCGGACAGTAAACGGCACATTTCCTGGTCTAAAGTTAATTTATCAGGACCAAAGTTTGCGACTACTTTATACTAGTGGAATAGCAGAACTGGAAATGTAAAGGCCGAGTACGAGTTTCGCGTCCATCAGCGGGGACGGCGCGGACGGAGTTTTCATTTAGATTCCGGCAATGCTTAATTGTTTTTTCTTCATCTCTCTCTCTCTCTCTCCCTCTCTATCTCAAACTTTAGCGATAACAATTTAAATGCTTTGAATTACATAGATCTGAAGAAATTTGACATTTTTTCAAAGCGACGAGAATCGTTAGTCAACATATGATAGCATAAAGAGGGCATCGTTAGCTTGAGAATAGGATCACTTTTTTCATAGAAATTCATGCAGGGTCAACTACACACCGCACTTTAAGGTAGTAGTCTGGTAACTTAAGCCGATTTTCATCTTTTTTTTGGAGGGTGTTTTTTCTGTAGGAAAATAAAAATGAATCGTTTTGGATATTTAGGATGTTTTTATTTACGTATTAAAGATACAAAAAAAAATTTGTTTGAAAAAATTTAATAGTTTATTATTATTATTATTATTGATAGAAGTTAGCACCTCGAAAAAAAGCGCGTGGGTGGCCCCGGTGATTTTGGCTCTTGATGTTATCTGATATAAAAAATTCTTGATAATTCTTAATCTATAGGCATGTCATTCTGGTCGGAACTACTGAAGTTAAATTTCTTTCTATTTTACAACTCCTTCTTTGCTACAATAAAAGGACTTTTTTTTCCAAAGTCCGCCATTTTGTTATTTATCCACGAAATTTAACTTCAGTAATTTCGACGAAGAATGACATGTCTATAGATTAAGAATTATCAAGAATTTTTGATTTCAGATAACATCAAGAGCCAAAATCACCGGGGCCACCCACGCGCTTTTTTTTCGAGGTGCCAGCTTCGATCAATAATAATAATAATAAACTATGAAATTTTGTCAAAAAATTTTTTTTTTGTATCTTTAATATGTAAATAAAAACATCCTAAATATCCAAAACGAATCATTTTCATTTTTCTACAAAAAAAACGCCCTCCAAAAAAGAGATGAAAATCGGCTTAAGTTACCAGACTACTACCTTAAAACAAACGTATACGTTCGTAAAAATATGTGAAGATTTCACATTACTTCATCAATAATTAATGTCCGTCACAAATCCCTCTTCATCGGAAAATGCCTCTCCAGACTGACACGGAAGATGTCCGCCATTAAATTTTAAGAAAAAAAAACGATCGAGGCATTGAAAATGTATGGTAAGTGGCATTTTTTGAGCGGTCAAACCGAAGCTTCCTACATGAATTAGGTAACGGACGTTTGTTACAAAATCTGAGGGAAATTTGTGACTTACCAAACAATTTTATAAAAAAAAAAAAAAAAAATGTTCGATACTCGTTTGAACTTTAATAACTTATTAAGCAATTATGGTAATTCAACCTGACGACGTTGGTCAAACTGAAAATGTTGGCATTATTTTTTTGTTCTTTCTGAGGAAAAGAATTTTTTTTCTTAAGACCTTACGCCGCACTTTCTATCGCATTCGTGCCAAAAATAAAATTACGAGACAGACGTAATCTATGAGAAGTGGAATTCGAAATGAAATGTCGACGGCGTGGGGGGTTAAGTTAAAAAAAAAAAAAAAAGCTCTGAAGAGCAGAAGAGATTGGAAGTGAGGATGAACAGAGAGAGGGTTGACTCGGCTGGAGAATTACGTTTCTACCGTCAACACAATTTCATCCGTCTGCCATTCAGATTTTAATACGCTTTTCCTCGCTAAAACGTGTCGCTTGACGTTCCTATCGGCTCAATTTTACCGAATGGAGAGCAAGCGAACAAGCGAGTGCGCACTGACCAACGAAAATCTGTCAGCCATCTCGCCGTTTTCGAGTTCCCAACCTCCCGGCCCACCCTCGCTTTTTAGCTATGGTATATATTTTGTCTGTACTCACTCTCGGCACTGTACCAGCAGCTACAAACCTTTTTGTCAACTCAATTCTCCGGACGTAAAGCTATACCCTTCCTCGACTGACCAAAACTACCCCTCCACGAGTCCGCCTCCACTGGTTTGGCATCACTGGGCTGCAGTGATTCTATGATGCTAACAGAAACGCGGCGAAATTGCCGTCCGGGCGCGCCATTGGTCTAGCGAAAAAAAGTTCCGGAACAATTGCGCGACCTCGCTTCTTCGCTCAACAAGGAGCGACCTGACAGAATCTTTTCTGAAATCCGTTTATGGTAGTAGTCTGGTAACTTAAGCCGATTTTCATGTCTTTTTTAGAGGGCGTTTTTTTGTAGGAAAATAAAAATGAATCGTTTTGGATATTTAAGACGTTTTTATTTACATATTGAAGATAAAAAAAAATAATTTTTTGAAAAAATTTAATAGCTTATTATTACTGTTATTATTGATCGAATTTGACACCTCGAAAAAAAAGCGCGTGGGTGGCCCCGGTGATTTTGGCTCTTGATGTTGTCTGAAATAAAAAATTCTCGATAATTCTTAATCTCTAGACATGTCATTCTGGTCGCAACTACTGAAGTTAAGGCCGTAGTCTGGTCTAGAGCGAGATTTTTGACGTCATTTCTAATGTGCAATAACGTTTAAACCGTTGAAGTTGTCTTGATGAAAATTTACACGTGCATTTATTGATCCTTAGAGAATATTTGTACATTAAAAAAAAAAATTATTTTAAATATTTTTATTGGGAATGGATAGATAAATAATGTAAAACACAGTGAATTATACTTTAACTTGAATTTTATTCTTGACACGCGAGGAAGATCTGTCTGAACTCTCTGGAATACTTCAGAAGACTAAAGGCTGGTCACAAAGAACAAAAGCATATTCGTCACATAAAGAAAGAAGGCTCAGTTCCAGTCAGGGGGGGGGGGGGGTTCTTTCTTCCCAAGTAATCACTGTTTATGTTTATGTCAACTCTCAGCCGACTCTCCGGTGCTATCGATGTCGATTGGTTTTTGTAACCGTCATTACTTTATTAGCTAATTCTCAGTATCGGTATTAAATAAATCCAATAATTTTCATGTAGTTTTTTGCCTTGTTGCAACATGGTGCGCCGAAATCGGCGCCCACTCGGGACGATGTTGTATGCATCTGAAAAAAAAAATATATATACAGGACGAGGCACTAACTGTTGCCACGTAGAATAACTCCGAAAGTTCGATAGTAGTAGAAAATTTTTTCAAACACAAGTTGCATGGGACAACGAGGGCTATCATATGGCGTTAGTTTTTTGTTGCTAGGTGGAGTCGCATCGGAGATTTCAAGGTCAACTTTGTTTTTTTTAGATAGAATGGTATGTTTTGGTACTTATTTTCCGACATGGGCTTTCGAGACGAATGCAATGATATTAAAAAAAAAATTTTGATTATTTTTAATTTAAAAAATTTAAAAAATTTAATTTAAATTTTTATTCCATTTATTTATTTATTTAATTATTTTTTTCTGCCCATCAGCAGAATTCAATGCGATTCATGAAATCCGTCCCGGTTAATTCTTGGTGGAGACGGATATGGTAAGGATGATATTTATGGCGACGCAGAACACGAATAACACTTCTCTGGCTTACGTCAGATTCCCTCGCAATTTGACGCGAACTAACACAAGGATCTCGAACTACAGTGGCAAGAATACCAATTTCCGTTTCTTCGTTAGTTACTTTCTTTTGTCGGTTATTTTTCCGACGGGTTGAGAATCCAGTTGTTCTCAATTTATTGTACAAAATTTGAAATGTACGGCGTGTAGGGTGAGAACGTTCAGGATATCTTTCAGCGTATAAGTCTCTAGCTCTCACTGAATTTTTCCGACATTCACCGTAAATTAGAAGCATATCGGTTTGTTCTTCAAAAGAATACGACATCATTTACATTCGCTTGATGCGATGATACTGGTCTTACCGTTCTTACTATCGTTGTCTCGTACAAGACACAATACAATGTAATACATTGTACGATACAATGTAATGTATATGTGCGTTAATAGTAAATATTTACTAAATACGGCGTTTTCATCAAATCTACAATGTATCGTGTAAATACACGGTCAAATTTTGCACGATAGAGAGAAAACAATTTTTTAAAACAAAAAAGAATTAAAAAAAAATCATTGGATTCGTCTCGATAACCGCTACCAGAAAATAAGTACCAAAACATAGCATTCTATCTAAAAAAAACAATGTTGACCTTGAAATCTCTGATGCGACTCCAACCTAGCAACAAAAAACTAACGCCATATGATAGCCCTCGTTGTCCCATGCAACTTTTGTTTCAAAAAATGTTCTACTGCTATCGTACTTTCGGAGTTATTCTACGTGGCAACAGTTAGTGCCTCACCCTGTATATTCTCAATCTGTATGAGTATTCTGAGCACCGGTAGCAGAATTGGTACTTAAAAAATTTTTTTATTGAGTCGAACAATAATTTTGCCGACATTTTATAACTCGTCGAATAATGAAATATCATTAATGAAAGTTTAACAGGCCGCCATTTTGACAAAATTTTTTTTTATGTACCAATTCTGCTACCAGTGCTCAGAATACTCATACAGAATGAGAATATATATATATATTTTTTTACAGATGCATAAAACATCGTCCAGAGTGGGCGCCGATTTCGGCGCACCATGTTGCAACAAGGCAAAAAACTACATGAAAATATTTAAAATAATATTTTTTTTTAACGTACCTGTATTCTCTAAGGATCAATAAATGCACGTGTAAATTTTCATCGAGACAACTTCAACGGTTCAAACGTTATTGCACATTAGAAATGACGTCGAAAATCTCGCTCTAGACTAGACTACGGCCTTAAATTTCGTGGATAAATAGCAAAATGACGGGCAAAATAAAAGGACTTTTTTTTCCAAAGTCCGCCATTTTGTTATTTATCCATGAAATTTAACTTCAGTAGTTCCGACCAGAATGACATGTCTATAGATTAAGAATTATCAAGAGTTTTTCATTTCAGATAACATCAAGAGCCAAAATCACCGGGGCCACCCACGCGCTTTTTTTACGAGGTGCCAATTTCGATCAATAATAATAATAATAAACTATAAAATTTGTTCAATATTTTTTTTTTTGTATCTTTAATATGTAAATAAAAACATCCTAAATATCCTAAACGATTCATTTTTATTTTCCTACAAAAAAACGCCCTCCAAAAAAGACATGAAAATCGGCTCAAGTTACCAGATTACTACGTTAATGTAGAGTATGCTTTGTTTGTCGCAAAAGTTTTTACACGTTCGAGAGTGCCGCTATTCATTCGCATGAAACATTGACAAATTCTCTGGCGGCCTGATGCACGATACATCAGACGCCCGGCTTATGCGTGTGAATTTTTTTTTTTTTTAGTGAACCGAATACAAACACCTCATCAGTGCGGAACGAAATCTAAAAGAAACCCCTTTTTAAGCTGCTTTCGAGAATATGTGTACGAAGCATTGTTTACGGGATAGGAAGGCTTCAGATCTCACAAAAATTCGTATTTCTTGTTAGTTAGGCTATTAGTACAATCTTTTACGGACATTTTGGCGCAAGGAAAACTGAAGTATTCGCAGAATTGTACTTAGGAGAGCCAAAAAGTGTGCAAAGTGTGTGTGAAATGTGCAAGTTGCGTGACAGCAAATGTTTCGTGGTTCTCAGATTATTAGCGGTCATTCTTATAATTTTCGCGTTTTCTTTTACAATTTTTAGGTTCAATTTAGGAGGGCAAATTTCCTCCTCAATGGAATGCCGTTTGAAAACTTCGAAAGTTCGCATCCGGCCGCTTGGAGGGGTGGCAAGAAGGGAGCAATGCGAGAGTCGCGCGAGGGTCTTCAACGCTCAATATATTCCTTAATTATTAATATTTATTTTTTAGGAGTACCAATGATTTTCGTCGACGAAAATGTGTCGAACAACTTGAAAGAATATAAAAATCGCGGATATTTTTTCAATTGCTTATAAACGCCATTTGAATTTTTACCCCATTTTCAGAGCCGTCAAAGGTAGTACTCGCACAATTCCAACGACTCGTAAGTGTGTCCGCAAAAAAAAGAATCGATTCGACAGAAATTTTAGTCTTGGTTGTCGAATGAATATACATTGAAATAAAATTCTCACTCCGAGAGGACGAACATATTCCCCAAGTTCGTTCAACTAGCGATGTTGACGAACCAAAATCCGGTTTCAATTGCAACGAAATTTATGGTGCTGGTTAAATAACCACTGGACCAAGGCCATCGCTTCATTCTGTTTCGCATTAACGGTATAATATATGTTCTCAATCAGCACATTCACAAGGTAAATATGGAGCAAAGGGGACCCACTTCCGATTGACTTGCCTTTAATATATGTTGTCTAGGGACCCTTTCTGAACAACTTTTTCCTCTGACACAATTGGGGGTCGTTATTTATTAAAAAGTTATTAAAAAATAAAGTTCATAATTCATATTGCTATTTTCCTTATAGTAGCCAGTCCCAATCATCTTGTCCTTCACATGTGTTGTTAAGAATACCCCCTTAGTAACATACCAAAAGTTTTATCCGTCCTCATTGTTTGTTAAAAAGTTATTAACAAAAGAAAATTCATAAATAGAATATGAAATACTTGCATGGTGGCCAGTACACGTATGACCAGAGGGGCTGCGGCCCCCCTGCCCCCACCGCATACCAGCCCATAGACAAACCAAAAACAACCCAAAACAACCCCAGTAACCTAAAGAAACAAACAGACAAACCCAAAAAAAAAAAAAAAAAAACCCAACAAACAAATCCAAAACAAACCCAAACCAAAAACCCAAACCCAATAAACAAAAATCGAAAACAAACCCAAACCAAAAAACCCAAACCCAATAAACAAACAAATCCAAAACGAACAAGAAACCCAAATAACCTAAACAAACCAAAAACAACCGAAATAATCCAAACAAATAACCCAACTAAACAACCTAACCTAACAACCTAAACGAACAAACCCAACAAATCCAAAATAAACCCAAACGAAAAACCCAAACCAAAAACCCAAACCCAATAAACAAACAAATCAAAAACAAAAAACCCAAACAACCTAAACAACCCAACTAAACAACCCAACCCAACAAACAAGCCAACATTTATGAAACTTTTTTTGTTAATAACTTTTTAACAAACAATGAGTGACGGATAAAACTTTTTGTATGCTACTCAGGGGTGTATTTGTAACAACAAATGTGAAGGACAAGATGGTTAGGACTGGCTGGTATAAGGAAAATAGCTATATGAATTATTAACTTTATTTGTTAATAAATTTTTAATAAATAACGACCCCCAATTGTGTCAGAGGAAAAAGTTGTTCAAGAAGGGTCCCAACACAACATATATTAAAGGCAAGTCAATCTGAAGTGGGTCCCCTTTGCTCCATATTTACCCATTCACAACTCTCCCGAATGCGACACTTCGAACGAACAACTGTACGAGAAATCACCGCTCCTGGCTCAACTTTGCCGCAGAACTTTACCGGAAAACAACTCTGTCAGGATTTAAGCCTCCGGAAACAACTCTACCGAATAATAACGCTCAGGAACGCCGACTCTATCTGAGAAGAGATATTCGACGCATTGTGCACGATCAGAATGTATCGCGTTCATGAAACACTGTCTCGTCAGATAGTTTAAAAAAAAATATTTGAAACTACCAGTATCGGATACATAGCCCCGAGACTCAATCCAAAAATAAACGTTCGAAATTGCTAGGTCCTCGATTGCGCAATTGTTGTTCGATCGTCACGAAACAAGTCTCAAATCAGCGGATAACTTAATTTGCTCCGCCGTAATTTTTCGAATTTGTCGAATCATCTCGTGGAACGTAACAACCACCATGTTTCACAGTCATAGGTGCCGAACGGCGTGCAACTCCGGGAGCCCTTTCGGTTAAGCGGGGAGTGATGTGTCAAATACCTGGATGGACGGGCGCTCAGTCGTGCGCTGACTGACGCATTGGATTGTTGAGTTTTGCATCAAAGAAAAAAAAGCTTTGGTTTGACTAAATCTGCGATGGCGTTCGATGAAATATTTTTTTTCCACAACAAAATGTTTGGGCACTCAAAAAAAATTAACCAAGTAATTATTTAAGCGGCAACACCACTCTAGCGACAGAAAAAAAGGCCTAAGTTTGACGATTTATTTTGGGAGCGTGAACAAAGGAATAGGATTTCTTTGCAGAGGCTTTATTTAACACATATTGAAGTATGGAAAACGAATTTTATATTATCATTTTTATACAAAATGGTGGCGACAGAGCCCACCTTGAAAATCGTCTTTTTCAAACTGGGAGAACGTATTACTTGAACATCGTTGCATGGATCGATTTGAAATGTTCCCCAAATTCATCGTCCCCAAAAAAGTAACTAGACCGAAAAATCCCTTGACTATTGACCCGCAATGCGACTAGATGGCGCGGTAAACTCATTCTCATATAGGGTAGCATGTTCCCCAAATTCATCGTCCCCAAAAAAATAACTAAAAAAGTAACTAGAAGTGACTGGACTAGATTAATAATTAAGGCCGTAGTCTGGTCTGGAGCGAGATTTTTGACGTCATTTCTAATGTGCAATAACGTTTAAACCGTTGAAGTTGTCTTGATGAAAATTTACACGTGCATTCATTGATCCTTAGAGAATACTTGTACATTTTTAAAAAAAATTATTTTAAATATTTTCATGTAGTTTTTTGCCTTGTTGCAACATGGTGCACCGAAATCGGCGCCCACTCTGGACGATGTTGTATGCATCTGAAAAAAATATATATATATATTCTCAATCTGTGTGAGTATTCTGAGCACTGGTAGCAGAATTGGTACTTAAAAAAATTTTTTGACAAAATGGCGGCCTGTTGAACTTTCATTAATGATATTTCATTATTCGACGAGCTATAAAATGTCGGCACAATTATTGTTCGAATCAATAAAAATTTCTTTTTAAGTACCAATTCTGCTACCAGTGCTCAGAATACTCATACCGATTGAGAATATATATATATTTTTTTTTCAGATGCATACAACATCGTCCAGAGTGGGCGCCGATTTCGGCGCACCATGTTGCAACACGGCAAAAAACTACATGAAAATATTTAAAATAAATTTTTTATTTAATGTACAAGTATTCTCCAAGGATCAATAAATGCACGTGTAAATTTTCATCAAGACAACTTCAACGGTTTAAACGTTATTGCACATTAGAAATGACGTCAAAAATCTAGCTCTAGACCAGACTACGGCCTTAATAATTAATAATTAATAATTAATAATTAATAATTAATAATTAATAATTAATAATTAATAATTAATAATTAATAATTAATAATTAATAATTAATAATTAATAATTAATAATTAATAATTAATAATTAATAATTAATAATTAATAATTAATAATTAATAATTGATAATTAATAATTAATAATTAATAATTAATAATTAATAATTAATAATTAATAATTAATAATTAATAATTAACATTTAATAATTAATAATTAACAATTAACAATTAACAATTAACAATTAATAATTAACAATTAACAATTAATAATTAATAATTAATAATTAACAATTAACAATTAATAATTAATAATTAATGATTAATAATTAATAATTAATAATTAATAATTAATAATTAATAATTAATAATTAATAATTAATAATTAATAATTAACAATTAATTATTAATTATTAATTATTAATTATTAATAATTAATAATTAATCATTAATAATTGTTGTTATTATGGCATAATAAAAAAGGCGGTTGTCTGATCATAAGAGCAACGTATCTACTGCTCAGTCCTCGAACTCCGGCATTCGGGCGAGTAGATATGAGAATACGTTTACCGCGCCATCTAGCAGCATTGCGGGTCAGTAGTCCAGGATTTTTCGGTCTAGTTACTTTTTTGGGGACGATGAATTTGGGGAACATGCTACCCTACATGAGAATGCGTTTACCGCGCCATCTAGTAGCATTGCGGGTCAATAGTCAAGGGGTTTTTCGGTCTAGTTACTTTTTTGGGGACGATGAATTTGGGGAACAAGCTACCCTACATGAGAATGCGTTTACCGCGCCATCTAGTAGAATTGCGGGTCAATAGTCGAGGGATTTTTCGGTCTAGTTACTTATTTGGGGACGATGAATTTGGGGAACATGTTACCCTACCTTTTTGATTAACTGCAAACTTTTTTTTTATAAACACACCGTCGCTCGAGATAAAATCTGATACAGCATATCGGTAAGGTGGTATGCCACAAATGTGCGGGTGAAAATATCGAAAAAATGGAAAGAGTCGGGGTGGGTGGGGCGTAAAAAGGGCAATAACAATTCAATGCCGTAAACAGTTGCTGTGCGAATAAACAAATGGCACAGTCTGCGACATTAATAGAAGAAGAAGAAAAATAAAATGAAACTGAAGGAAGGAAACCCATCTGTTTCCATATACGAATTCTATGACAAAGAGGTCATCGATCGGTCTGTATGAGGAAGTACGCGCGGATAGAAACGAGAAATATACACAATGAAAATAAAAAAATCCAAACCGAAGCCGAGGTAACAATAACAGAATGCAGAAAAACGACGCCAAAGTAATCCGGTCGTTGATTGCCTCTGTCAGTACATGCACTCTCGTTCTGTGCGCAATGGTCCCCGGCTAGTCCATAAACTCTGGGTGACTCAATTTTTGTCCATTTCTGTTGCTACCTTTTTCCGCTCTTTCACCCTTTCACCTTCTTTTCATATACGTATATGTTTTTTCTATTTCGTTCGTTTACTACCACGAGTGTTAAAATGTAATTTGTTAAATCGTTTGAGTCGAAGTGGAAAAAGCAGTTCCATGGTACGTGCGATGAAAAAATCTGCCGAACTTGCAATCAACGAACGAGAAATAAATATTAAGACAAAACTACGGAAAGAAGGTGCAAATTGAAACTTGAACAACGCTCTCTCATTTCTTTTTCCTATTTCTTTAGCCTTACTTGACAAAAGACGAAGGCTATTTGACAAGTTTTTGGCCTCATCGACACAAAGTAACTGTAGGAAAAAATGTCTTTCACCGTCCGATATACGAGGTCAGTTCAAAAGGTATCGCGAATTTTGAATTTCCGCGGGCTATGTATGTTCGATTTTCGATTTTTTTGTGGCGTTAGGTTGGTACCCATGTCCTTCACTTATGCTGAAAAGATCGGCCATTTTGAATGTTTCGTTAATTGTTGACAGCTGTTTTGGTTAGACGTGTTTTGGCTTGTCTTCGATTTTTGCCTATTCCAAAAAAGCAGCTTCCATTGCGATGATTGAGCTTTGGTTTCCACGTCATCACCATGAACCCATGATTCGTCACCAGTTATGACCCTCCGGAGCAAATTTGGGTCGTCGCGGACCGAGTTCAACAGCTCCTTAGCGGTGTTAACGCGACACTGTTTTTGTTCGAAATTGAGCAATTTTGGCACGAATTTCGCGGCGATCCGTCTCATGCCCAAATCATTGGTAAAAATCGAATAGCACCAGCCAATCGATATGTTTAGTTCCTCAGCAACTTCTCTAATGGTAATTCGACGATTGGCCAATATTATTTTCTTCACTTCATCAATGTTTTCGTCTGATTGTTGATGTGCTCGGGCGTCCGGAACGCATTTCGTTGTTCGCATCTTCTCGGCCCTCTGAGAACATTTTGTACCACCGATAAACGTTGCTTTGGTCCAAGGTAGCTTCGCCATATGCCACAGTCAACATTCCGAATGCGTCCGCGCACTTAATTTTATTTTTCACACAATATTTCATACAGATTCTTTGATCCATTTTTTTGGAATAGGCAAAAATCGAAGACAAGCCAAAAAACGTCTAACCAAAACAGCTGTCAACAATTAACTAAACATTCAAAATGGCCGATTTTTTCAGCATAAGTGAGGGACACGAGTACCAACCTAACGCCATAAAAAATCGAAAATCGAATATACGTAGCCCGCGGAAATTCAAAATTCGCGATACTTTTTGAACAGATCTCGTATGTACCATCACCAACTTGACGTATGTAAACCGTAAACATTTCAAGTCATTTTGATCATTACTTTGTTTATGACACTCCTCCAAGGTTGACAGCTGACAACAATGGAGAAAATTGAGTATTGCGCAGTGACAAAATTCCTGCATTTGAAAGGGAAGAAGATTCAGGAAATAAAAGATAAGTTAGACTCTGCATACGGTGAAGCCTCCCCTTCATTTACAATGGTAAAACATTGAGTGGCCGAGTACAAACGTGATCGTACGAGCATTTTAGACGAGGAACGTTCCGGGCGCCCGAAAACCGCTACAACTGATGAAAAGGTCGATTTAGTGCATCAGACTGTGATACAAGATCGTCGATTTATTGTTAAGGATATTGCTGAGGCTTGTGGATTATCATCTGAACGAGTGCACAAGATTTTACATCAAGATTTGGATATGAGAAAATTATCCGTGCGCTGGGTATCGCGCTTGTTGACGGTCGACCAAAAGCGCATACAATCGGATATGTCGCGCGAGTGTCTTAGCATGTATCAAACAAATTCAGTGGAATTTTTGCGGCGAATGATAACTGTCGATGAAACCTGGGTACATGACCATATGTCTGAGACCAAAGAGCAGTCAATGCAGTTGATTGCGGTGGGGGAACCAAATTCGGAGAAGGCAAAGGCCTCTTCTCTGCAGGAAAAGTGATGGCAACAGTTTTTTTGGGATAGCCGTGAAATAATTCTTATCGATTACCTTGCAAAGGGTGCAACAATCAACGGACAGCACTACGCTACATTGCTGGATAAATTGAAGGCCACAATTAAGAAAAAATGAACGTCCGCATTTGGCCAAGAAAAAAATTCTGGCCCATCAGGATAACGCTCGGGTTCACACGTGCATGGTCGCAATATCAAAATTGAACGAATTGAAGTTTGAATTGCTTTCGCAATCACCCTATTCGCCGGATCTAGCTCCGAGCGACTTTTTCCTGTTTCCTAACTTGAAAAAAATTTCCGGGGGGGAAAAAAAATATAAGTCAAATGCTGAGGTGGAAAACGCTGTAAACCAGTATTTTTCAAGTTTAGACAATCACTTTTTTTTCTGACGGTTTAAAAGAATGGGGGAAACGTTGGACCGAATGTATCGAGTTGCAGGGAGACTATGTCGAGATATAAATTTTGTTTTGCTTCGAAATATGTGTTTTTCTTAAAAATGCCGGAAACTTTTCAAATAGCCCTCGTGGCATATCGATATTGACGTTCTCACGGAGGAAGCTCTCTAGATGGCGAAATACTGTGGTATCAAAGTGCATGTTTCAATGTCCACTTGTGTCCTACTTCAAGTCGAAAGTTCCCAAGGTTTGCTCGAGTTGAAAACGTCACATGCTCGCGAAACGTTGAGAATCTCGCAAAACCGTAACATCTTTACCGATTCTCGACGAATCGAATACTATACATAGTTGAACGTCGATCTAATCGGATTAAAAAGGGGTTGGATCGCTCCAGAAATTTAAGGCCGTAGTCTGGTCTAGAGCGAGATTTTTGACGTCATTTCTAATGTGCAATAACGTTTAAACCGTTGAAGTTGTCTTGATGAAAATTTACACGTGCATTTATTGATCCTTAGAGAATACT
Source organism: Oxytorus armatus (assembly GCA_958009045.1). Taxonomy (NCBI): domain Eukaryota; kingdom Metazoa; phylum Arthropoda; class Insecta; order Hymenoptera; family Ichneumonidae; genus Oxytorus; species Oxytorus armatus. Next base: position 1,980,125 of record OY253747.1, on the reverse strand, counting down.
TGTACATTAAAAAAAAAATTATTTTACATATTTTCATGTAGTTTTTTGCCTTGTTGCAACATGGTGCGCCGAAATCGGCGCCCACTCTGGACGATGTTGTATGCATCTGAAAAAAAAAAAAATATATATTCTCAATCTGTATGAGTATTCTGAGCACTGGTAGCAGAATTGGTACTTTAAACAAATTTTTTTATTGTGTCGAACAATAATTTTGCCGACATTTTATAACTCGTCGAATAATGAAATATCATTAATGAAAGTTCAACAGGCTGCCATTTTGTCAACAAATTTTTGTAAGTACCAATTCTGCTATCAGTGCTCAGAATACTCATACAGATTGAGAATATATATATATTTTTTTTTCAGATGCATACAACATCGTCCAAAGTGGGCGCCGATTTCGGCGCACCATGTTGCAACAAGGCAAAAAACTACATGAAAATATTTTAAATAATTTTTTTTTTAATGTACAAGTATTCTCTAAGGATCAATAAATGCACGTGTAAATTTTTATCAAGACAACTTCAACGGTTTAAACGTTATTGCACATTAGAAATGACGTCAAAAATCTCGCTCTAGACCAGACTACGGCCTCAAACATCGAGCTTCTTGGTCTTGCCCAGGAATCCAGGACCACGGGAGGTCTAAATTTTCATTGAAAGCAGGTTCAAAGTATAGATTTAGGCGTCGTATTTGATTTACTTCAATTTCGTATGGAAGTGTATTAACTTGAGGTAGTTCTTGCGAGATAGCTTTCTTCTTAACATTTTTATTTTCTCATCATATACGCAGTATGCAACGAAAGTATCGTAAAAAAAACGATTGTCAGATTATAGTTTGTAAAGATGTATTTGGAATTACCATTTAGCAATCTGACTTCTCTTGGCTCAAATTTCAAATCACTCTCTCCCAGTCGGCGCCCGATAATTACTGTGCGGATGTGTCACGTTTTAATCATAATTAAAAATGTACTGCTTTATTGCAGAAGCAATATAATAAATAAAAATCGTGAAGAACATTTTCAGCCAACGCGAAAGCTCGAAAACCGTTTCATTCGTGCCGTACAAATACCAAGAGGCGCGACTGAAATTGTATAGCTATTGAAAAATGTACAGTTTATAAATATAACAGTATGTCGTGTTACAAGTTATCGTGCATATAATAAATATTTTATAGTTCGAAGTCATTTATTTTGCCGTAGATTGGCGGGCAATAGTATTCTGATTTTGAAGTTAAATATGGCGCATCATGTAGATTCACCGTATCGTTATAGCAATAATGCACTCCGTCTGTATTCAATTGTCGCGGTTGATTCTGTCCACGCACAAACACATCAACGGGAAAAATCCTGATTATAACATCGTATTGAAAACATAAAATTTCGCCAAAAAAATATACGATAATCGTTCTTGCAACAAAAAAATTTTTTTTTTTAAATTGACGGCACTACTCGTCGTATGTGCGGGAGTATATATTCGCACAAAAAACACATGATTTAGCCTGCTAATAGGCTTGAACGCCGATAAAATGAGACTCTGAGTCGGTTTTGTTGAAAACAAAATAATCTTTCGTCCAATTCGAAGGTCGTGTTCTCTTTGATAATAAATCGTGATGACTATTACGACCCTCTAGTATGTGAAAAAAAATATAACCGAAATATATCGGAAAGGAAACTTGAGGAGCGGTGGTCAGAGCGACCCGATTCTAGACCAACTCTTGTAAAAAATCTTTCGTCCAACTCGAAGGTCGTGTTCTCTTTGATAATGAATCGCGATGACTTTTACGACCCTCTAGTATGTGAAAAAAAATATAAACCGAAATATATCGGAAAGGAAACTTGAGGAGCGGTGGTCAGAGCGACCCCATTCTAGACTAACTATTGTAAAAAATCTTTCGTCTAATTTGAAGGTCGTGTTCTATTTGATAATGAATTGTGATGACTTTTACGACCCTCTAGTATGTGAAAAAATATATAAACCGAAATATATCGGAAAGGAAACTTGAGGAGCGGTGGTCAGAGCGACCCCATTCTAGACCAACTCTTGTAAAAAATCTTTCAAGCCTCTTAGCAGGCTAAATCATTTGTTTTTTGGGCGAATATATACTCCCACACATACGACGAGTAAGTGCCGTCAATTTAAAAAAAAAATTTTTTTTTGTTGCAAGAACGTTAGTAACTTCAACGACATGATAATCGACTGTTTTCCACGCTAACTAGTGCTGGCTGGGAATGAGCGGCTATATCGAATAAGCCAACGTTCCGTAGTAATTCTCAATATATCCGAGAGCACAGGAAAAGGATTTTCCCAATTCTGTCTATTCGCGATCCTGAATAACGACAGAGACGTTTTCGGCTTGTCGAAATTAACATGAAAGCATGACATTCATCGAGCGAATTAACGAAACTTCTTGTACTATTTAACAGCTGGATTATTCCACGTACGAATGGTTGAAAGTCGATTCATGATGGCCATATAATAAAAGAGCAAGAGATTTACTGTGTGTCGAAGAACTTTATATATCCCCACGGTTTTCGCAAAGAAACGGCACACGCCTCAGGGTTCGTGTATACGCTAGAAATAAAGTGTGAGTATAGTCGCGATACATAGCCACGCGAGAAAAGGTTCGAAAGTTTGTGAGATGTTCGTTCGGCACGAAATCGCAGCCGAGAAACACTCGTGAACGAGTGCCGGTGCGATAGAAGGAGGTAAGAGTGTCGAAGCACCATACGGCCACACTCCACGAGCATCAAGTCCAAAGAAGCCCAATTGATTCGCCTGCTATCGAAGCTGCCATGGCAATTTCACACTGCAACTAACACCATCCACCGCGTACGTTGCTGACTGGCCTCTTTTTACTTCTCTCAATTCAACCCCACGCCAACATCTTTTCTATTTCTTCGTTTTGTTCGTTCGCGGGTGAGCTTTCGCGTGATTCTTCTCCTTCAAGTAGTCCGCGGGCGATCCGACGAGAGTTTGCGCTACGAGCGAGCCCAAAGCATCGGGTCTATCCTTCCACGAAATTCGATGACTTTCTCAATGGTCGATAATTTGTTTTATCTCTAAGTAACGCGACACTTATTGCAACGACAGAAAACACTCGAGCTGCTACGTCGCTCCGATATTGCAGATGCCGTTAGGGCCGAAGTAGACTCGAAAATAACCTAGCAGCTAGGATGAAGAAATCCGTTTCGGACGAAGATATACTTGAGAAAACTCGTGAAAAGGATAGATTCACAAACGGCACGACGATAACGATTCGAAAATAGAGAAAAGACAGTATTTCCGATCTTAATACGATGTTGGAAATATCCGCAAGTGCGCTTCTACTACAGATCGTTAATTACGGTGAAATTCGAAAACACACACACACGTACGGACATTTTACCTATATGTGATTTTTCGATGTTTTGGAACATTGTAAACGTACATTAACAACACGGCTTTCTTTGACTGTCATGAAAATAAAGCTTCCTCTATGACGAAGCAAAAAATGAAGTAGATACGGTACTTCGGTTATTCGGCAAAATGCCACAAAAATCATGAGAATTTTTAGATAAACCATTATTGACAAATTGTAGAAAGGAAAAATGAAAGATGATACTAGTTCTTTAAGTCCATAATTAGTTGATAAAATTGAGCATATTCATCAGCTATTTGGAAGTGGACTCCTTCTATACTGCATTCAACAGGTAATTGTTTGACCCAACATTTCTTTCCGTTTGTTTAAGTGATGACACCACTCTAGCGACAGAAAAAAAAGGTCTAACTTTGACGATTTATTTTCGGAGTATGAAAAAAGAAATAGGATTTCTTTTCGGAGGGTTTATTTAAGGTAGTAGTCTGGTAACTTGAGGCGGTAGTCTGGTCTAGAAATATGAAAAATTCGATTTTTTTTTTTTCATTTTGTTATTCCTTAGACCTTTCTTCATACGCTCCTGAAAACCGTTTATTGATATTTCAAAAATTAACCGAGAATTAAAAATTGTAAGCAAGCCGTGCGTTCAGGTAGCGCGGTCGGGAAGCAGCTAACGCAGAGACTACTGAGTCGCTCATTTAACGGTGTCAAAACTTTGAACGCGTTTATCTCAGAACTATGTTTTTCAAATCGGCGCCCACGATATCTCGATAACTAATGGACCGATCGAGCTCAAATTTTGCACGTACCTTAGGTAGCCTGTTTCTGAGGACTGGTAGCAGAATTGAGTCGAACAATAATTTTGCCGACATTTTATAACTCGTCGAATACCCGAAAATGTATGAAATATCATTAATAAAAGTTCAACAGGCCGCCATTTTGTCAAAATTTTTTTTTAAGTACCAATTCTGCTACCAGTGCTCAGAATACTCATACAGATTGAGAATATATATAGATTTTTTTTTTCAGATGCATACAACATCGTCCAGAGTGGGCGCCGATTGAGGCGGCTTTCGGCGCACCATGTTGCAACAAGGCAAAAAACTACATGAAAATATTTAAAATAAGTTTTTTTGAATGTACAAGTATTTTCTAAGGATCAATAAATGCACGTGTAAATTTTCATCAAGACAACTTCAACGGTTTAAAAATTATTGCACATTAGAAATGACGTCAAAAATCTCGCTCTAAACCAGACTACCGCGTTAAACCGATTTTCATGTCTTTTTTGGAGGGCGTTTTTTTGTAGGAAAATAAAAATGAATCGTTTTGGATATTTAGGATGTTTTTATTTACATATTAAAGATACAAAAAAAAATTTGTTTGAAAAAATTGAATAGTTTATTATTATTATTATTATTGATCGAAGTTGGCAGTCCGGGTCCTAACTTTTTTTCTACCGAACCGATTGCTTTCAAATTTCAACAGGCTACTCTACACACTTGTAGTTCTCGTCGGCACCACCGAGAAATTTGTTCACCCCTAACTTTTTATTTTACAACCCCTTATTTGCTAAAGTCCTTTTATTTTAGCAAAGAAGGGGTTGTAAAATAAAAAGTTAGGGGTGAAAAAATTTCTCGGTGGTTCCACGAGAACTATAAGTGTGTACAGTAGCCTGTTAAAATTTGAAAGCAATCGGTTCGGTAGAAAAAAAGTTAGGACCCGGACTGCCAACTTCGATCAATAATAATAATAATAATAATAATAAACTATTAAATTTTTTCAAAAAGTTTTTTTTTCGTATCTTTAATATGTAAATAAAAACATCCTAAATATCCAAAACGATTCATTTTTATTTTCCTACAAAAAAACGCCCTCCAAAAAAGACATGAAAATCGGCTTAAGTTCCCAGACTACTACCTTAACACATATTGAAGTATGAAAAAAAAAAAAAAAAATTATCATTTTGATACAAAATTGCGGCGACAGAGCCCGTCTTGAAAATCGTCTTTTTCAAACTGGGAGGACATATTTACTTGAACACTGTTGAATGGATCGATATGAATTTTTTACAGTAGCTTCACAATTACATTCTCTAGCGGAGTACAAAGCCGTTTTTTGATTTAATGTAAACTGTTTTTTTTATAAACAATTTACCGCTTTTTTGGCAAAAAATCGACTCATTTATTCAAAAGGCCATCATTTCTACAAATTTTGATAAAAAAAAAAAACCCTTCGCACTCCCATAGCCAATATAATTTACAACATATTTTGGTTCTTCGTTCCATGTCTTATAATTTACGAGAAAACCATCCTGCCGTGAAGGTGTTTTAAAAAAAGACGATTTTCAAGATGGGCTCTGTCTTTTTTTCTTTCTTTTTAGTACATATTGAAGTGCGAAAAAATTTCTTTTTTTCGTACTTCAATATGTTCTAAATAAACCCTCTGAAAAGAAATCCTATCCCTTTCTTCATATTCCAAAAAATAATTCGTCAAAGTTCGGCCTTTTTTTCTGTCGCTAGAATGGTGTTACCCATTAACAATTAATTTATTTACTTCGAAGGAAAATGTTTTCGCGATAAGAGACAATGTGTTTGGATTGAGAGTTTAGGATCTTCTTTCATTTTTTTTTGTACAGTACGAAGATAGGCTGGACTGAATTTAAACTTTGATTAACGTTGGATGAATCGGAGATAAAGCAATTATCTAATCTTAAGTTCAAGGTAACAAGATATCGGTTTCACCCAAGTATTGTATATTCGCGGCAAGACGGGAAGGGGAAGGTTGCGGTAACGTCAGAAACTATCATCCAAATTACACTATATCCGAAGTTTAACGCACTGTCTGAAGTTTATCCCCACATTGGTCCCCGGAATGCGCTGGTATAATTCTCTCAGAGACCAACATCTGGATAACTGGTAAATAAAAATTTCGTCCCATGATAATGGGATACCTGTCAGCTATATTCCTAAACAACCAATGCGTAAATCCCACAGTCAACCCATGTGCCACAAGGCGTACGCGTGGTAGTTTGTACGTAGAAGGTTTGCTGCAAGTAATAATAATTACTGTCTCGAGAGATCGGAAAAAGTTCTATATGCTTCGAGGGAAGTTTGGAGAGAAGGGACGGCTAAGGAGGAGGTTACTGCTCAAGTCGAGTCACTCTATTCTCCATACTTCCCCATGCAAAAGACCCGTTCGCAGAGAATAGCGAGAGAAAGAGAGAGAGGGAGTGAGAGAGAGAGTTGCTAGATGAGGGATGAGGTGGATGGTTGCCGTATAGTTGAGTGGAACGGTATCGTGCGGGGATCTTGAGTGTCCCAGAGTCGACGGTTCTCGTGTCTACGACGTTGGTCGGTAGTTCCTATCGATTCGATTACGATAACACGATTACAGGAATGCCGCGGTGTCGGAAGGTACGAGGGACGGTTCGCGGCGCAAAGGGTGAACGAGAGGAGAGAGCCAGAAGCTAGTGGGACGCCGAGCTTTGCCTTTGATCCGCCAGTAGAGTGGTGTCTTTCTGCTTTCTCCTTTCGTATCCTCATCCTCCTCTATCTCTCCTTTCTCCGGTACTTCTCGCGTACGCGAACAAATTATCTCGCGAAACTTCAGCGTGTGATGCCCGACCAATGCTGCACAACACCGTTCACAATTTTTTCGCGATATTTTTCATTGTCGAATTAAACGATCGTGTGTATTTCAGAACTCCATAAATCATTTTTGAATGTGAAAAATCCACTCTCCTTCACAGATCGAAAATTGTATTTGAGAAAAGGTCCTTGTTAAGGGGTCACACCACTCTAGCGCACAGTGGGCAAAAGAGCAGAAATCGTGGCCAAAATACAAAAAGGGCTCCAATTGCGGTGAAGTATGGTATTGGGGGGTTTTCGGGGTCGCTGATTTCGAGTCCGTACTCAAAATTCAGAAATTCAAAATGGCGGATCGAATATATATATACATATATGATATTTCATATGTACCATGTATATATGTATACTATGACTACTACAATAGTATCGATTATAAATATACTAAATGCGAAACTGTTCAATAATTGTCAGATAAATTTATCGGAAAAGATACAGTTGTGGCTGTAAATTACATTCTGGAAAAATTGAATATAAATATAGAGGAATAGGTTGAAAAAAAATTGTAGGCGCTCTCAAAAGTAAACGGAATAAGAAATGGGAATTAGCGAAAAGGAGAAAAGATAGATTTGGGTCCTTGAATGGGTGCTGGCTAGATTCAGCCATGAACGTATGTATTAGTTCCAAATTTCAAATCGAGGCATCTTTAGTATTTTCGTCTGCCATATTGGATCCGCCATCTTGAATTTATGAATTTCGAGTACGGATTCGGAATCAGCGACCCCGAAAACTTATTAGCACAGAATTTCAGCACAATCGAATCATTTTTAGTATTTTTGCCCGCCATATTGGATCCGCCATTTTGAATTTCTGAAATTTGAGTACGAATTCGCTATCAGCAACCCCGAAAACCCATGAGTACCACATTTCAAAGCATTTGAAGCACTTTTAGTATTTTGGACATTTTTTCGGTTTTCTGGTACCTGCTCTGTGTAAACATTAATATTAAGAGTTCAGACGAAAAGTTGCAAAATGTAGCAGGCTCATTTTATTCGTCGATAATTAACGAATGCAACGATAATTTTCAATTGCTGATATCAAGGGTGGCCTAAAGTTGACGACATTCCAAAGTATGATGAGGAGCTGCAAACGCCGAAAAGTCTTACTGACAGATAACCGCGTTCCAAATCATGTTTAAGTTTCCGAAATTTCAATTTTTTTTCTCATACCTACGACCATTAGTAAGGATAAAAACCATATCCCACATTTAGATTTGCAACATTCGTTGAAATGTATCATATTTATGACATAATGAACCATCGCATTTTTTACGCAATTTGTTTTCATTAAACTACTTATTGTAAGAACATTTGAACCTTAATAGCCACAATATTTTCTTTACATCTGCTCTGACGTATTAATATGTGAAAAATTATGATTTCATGTCAAAATTATGAAGTTGGTTTTTGGCCACGATTTCTACTTTTTTGCCCACTGTGTAGCTGCAGAAAAAAAAGACTAACTTTGACGATTTATTTTGGGAGTATGTAAAAAGAAATAGGATTTCTTCTCAGAGGGTTTATTCGACACATATTGAAGTATGAAAAAACATTTTTTTATTGTCACTCTGATACAAAAATGGCGCGCGACAGAGCCCATCTTGAAAATCGTCTTTTTTTAACACACACCTTCACGGGAGGACGGTTTTCTCGTAGAGTATAAGACCAGGAACGAAAAACCAAACAATTTTATAATCTACTAGCTAAACCCGGCAGACGTTTTCCTGCCTGTGTATATTTATTTATCTGTGTATATATAAAAATGGATGATGTATAATTGAACTTGAAATCATTTTAACTAATGCTAACATTTAGCGTGACGCGAGTGGATAAACAATATTTTTGGTTTTCTAATTTGGTGTATAGATGTACCGAGTTTTTGGGGTCCCTACTCTGGAGCAAGCAACATATAGTTGACCATGCGAAAAACATGGATTTTCTAAATTTAATCCGGCAACGCGCAGTGACTGCCCTTGAGTTTTGTTGATTGTAATTGCGAAAGCAAGACGCACAGGAAACTGTAGTCGTTTGCATGTGAAGGGCAAGTCATTGGGAATCATTGGAATACGCGGAATCAGGACATCTTCTCCTTTACATTTGCCGTTAATTATTGTTGCTTCAATCACATTCGGCATCAGTTTTTTCACGGAAAGTCTGGTTCCGTTGCACAACTTTGGACGGAAGAATGCGATGTCAATCGCCTCAAAACAAAAGAAGAATATTTATTCATATCGCGCTTATTCAACGGCGTTTTATCTGCCCTGATAATGACTTTCAAGTCAAGGCTCTTACATCCTCTAATGCCGATTTGAAATCTCAGACCAAACAGCTGTGCTCGTGGAATAATGCTCGTAAGTCAGCAATGATTTTTTGATCTGTTGCTTTCGTCGTGATGGGTTGAACGGTATAGCAGTTGATGTGCCGCAGCGCCATCTAGTGGCGAGTTACAACAAAGTGGATAGCGCGAAAGTATTTTCCGTGCTCGAATACCTATGTATACCAATTTTCATGGCGATCGGTTAAACGGTATAGAAGTTCATGTGCTGCAGCGCCATCTGGTGGCGAGTTACGACAAAATGGATATCGCAAAAACCTTCTCCATGAAAAAATACATATGTATACCAACTTTCATGGTGATCGGTCAAACGGTTTCGAAGTCTATTAAGGGCGGGGTAAGGGTTTTCACTTTCGAAAAATCGAATTTTTTTTTGTCTTATCTTATTGTTTAACATTTCAAGAATATGTCCTTAAAATTTTAAACCGATCTAAGCAATATTCTTGAAGTTATTGTCTTATTAATCTCCTGGCCTTTAACGCTTATGAACGTTTTATACCAGATTTTTTAGTGTTCAAAACTTTAAAGCGTTTTCCTCACAACTCACGTTTTCAAAGTCGGTGTCCCTCATAACTTGAAAACTACAGCACCGATCCCTTTGAAATTTTGAACACTAATTCTGTATATAATTTACGAGGTAACGCTGGAGAGTTTTTTTCAAATTTCTTAATACTTTTTATTTTACAATAACAAATTAACCGATTTTTTTCATAAAAATTGCGTTTTTCCCTTCAAAATGTTCCAAAAAATTGAAAAATTGAAATTTCAAAAAAACCCTCCCAGCGTTACCTGGGGAAAACTATTATCTAACAAATGAACTTTCATTTTTTCATTTCAGATGATCCAGCACCAAGTTATGAGGGACACCGCAATTCTACTTTTTTCCGAGACACGTCCGAATAATTGCTGCCATTGCCGTATTTTTTAATATTTCTTCGTGAAAATTTTATATAATATTCTTCGAATGTCATATTTTACTGTACCATTAGTTTTAATAAAGAGATTTTAACTGCGTCGTCACAAAAAAAATCACAAAAACATGCCTTTTTTTGTACGAATTAACCTTACCCCCCCCAAGCTCAAACATACAGACATCTTTACTTTTTTATATATACGAGCTTCCAGAATGTACGCAAAATACTGAGTCTGATTGTGACCTGCAATATGGGTCGCTAATATTGTATAGTATATACTTAAATATATGTATACAAATTTTATAGTATATACTCAAATATATGTAAAAAAATTTTATAGCATATACTTAAATATATGCATAAAATATTCTCAGAGTTACAATAAATTATATTCGTTTTTTATACCATAAACAAATTCATGAAAACAATTGAGAAAACGCTGTCCTAACCCTATTTCCCCCCTTCATGGCTTATAACAGTAGAACGAGTCGGAATTTTCATTTAAAATTTTGTGAACATATTTTTCAATAGTTTTACTAACAATATATGAAATAAAGAAAAAATCGATTTTTTGAACCGTCTAACCCTATTTCGCCCCTTCAACGAGGATGATGGGTCTAGAAGGGAAAAGTCGCACCGTTTTTTTTCACACAAGGACACAATGACTCATTGCCCAATTTTACCAACGTTAGTTAGACGTGACATCGATTCTTCCCTGCTGAAAAATAGCTATACCGACCATTTCCTCGATGTGCTTCCACCAAGACAATATTTATTTCAAATAACTCATCAAAATGTGTTCTTTTACCATCGCTACGTGACGTTGTCCCATTCAGGGGTAGACATATCGACGTTACCTTGGGATATCGATCTCGCGAGAATCATGAAGCGAAACGGTAGACAACAACTAGCTCGATGGAACCGACACCCTTTGCATCACGCACGACGCTATATGGAGTGATGGATGATCAGAGATTCACGGTGTCGAGTTGAGGCCGTGTACCGTTTCGATATAGCGAATTTGTGCGACCTGCAGTTTCGTGGTATTAAACTCGGTTTAACGTGCACGTTCGCATCTGCGTAAAGTCGAGAGTTCCGTAAAAACGGGGTTCCGCGTTGTGATAACAATAGAAACGCAAGGAGGTGCCGTTCGAACGGGGAGAAAAGAAATTTCTGAGGAGTTTACGAAAGGTTGAATTCTTTTATATTATTTTTCTGTTGATTCTTGTTTTATTTTACCTTTGCCGAGCTTTTGTCCGGCTGTAGATACGAACGAGCCGGGACAAGTGAGTCGAATAGAATAGAACGAGAGAAAACTGAGGCGCGCAAGGGAAAAAATGGAATCGAGTGGGAGATATTGAGGTGCGCGGCTGCTGGCAGCAGTAAAACTGCAACGGTACACCGGGGCAAATGCACGAGGCAATCGGAGACTAGGGAGTGAGTACATCTCTGCGAACGTACGAACCCCGATGGTGTGCTAGAGCCAATCAAGCCGTCATTTGTAATCAATTAAAAGCCAATAAGCTCGACGCTGATTGGGTTCGGTAGTCAGGGGGGTTTACGGCAAGCGGCCCGCTTGGCTTCGGTTGCTCGGCTCTTTGCTCTGGCAATCGGCAAATGTGTGCACCAGGAGAAAATGGGAACAATAATAGCGGGTTATTAGCGGTGGCGTAGGGTTTATTTCTATAGGACATACTCGTGCCGTGCATGAGTGTAGCTCATTCACGCCGGTGCGTTCACGATGTCGAGAGGTAACTGAGGTTGCTGAGGTAGTTATTCGATGCCGGGGGGCGGGGGGGGGGGGGGGGGGGGGTGGTGGTGGTGGTGCAGACACGGATTGCTCGCTATCGGGCACAATGTTCACCGGTGACGAGAGTTTTTATTCTCCGTACCATTTCCTATCGGAATTATAGCCCTGGCAGTTGGGAGCATCGAGAGGGGCTCTACGAATTCCACAACTAACGAAAGCACAATTTACTGTCGAGGTCGCGATCAGAGAACGAGTATGAAATTTTGGATCTACGACTACGGCATGCCAGGCGGAAGAGATGCCTGAGTCGTATGCCGATCGTCGATCAAACAACGACATTAATTACACACTGAATTATTTGGGGACAACCGTGACCTCGTTTGCAAACCGAATTGGGGCTCGTTGTATAACCCGAAATGTTACCATACACATTTGTAATTCACTTTGAACAGTGAACTTAACGACTGATTCGTGCACATTGTAATATGCCCTTGATCCGGTTACTAGGACAGAAATTATCCGGAGTCATGTGGAAGAGTTGTTCGCCGAGAGAGTTATTATTCCGAAGGATTGTTCATCGCGAGAGTTATTTATCGGTAGAGCTGCTCCCGGAGGTTTCCATTTTGGTTGAGATATTTTCTGATAGAGATGCCCGGCGTTAGTGCCTGGTAGTGTTGTTGCGAGGAAGGCTTGACGGAGTCACAACACTCCACAGTGGGCAAAAAGGTAGAAATCGTGGCCAAAAAACAACTTCATAATTTTGACATGAAATCATCATTTTTCACACATTAATACGTCAGAGCAGATGTAGAGAAAATATTGTGGCTATTAAGGTTCAAATGTTCTTACGATAAGTAGTTGAATGAAAACAAATTGCGTAAAGAATCCGATGGTTCATTATGTCATAAATATGATAAATTTCAACGAATGTCGCAAATCTAAATGTGGGATATGGTTTGTATCCTTACTAATGGTCGTAGGTATGAGAAAAAAAATTGAAATTTCGGAACATTAAACATGATTTGAAACACGGTTATCTTTCAGTAAGACTTTTCGGCGTTTGCAGCTCCTCATCATACTTTGGAATGTCGTCAACTTTAGGCAACCCTTGATATTAGCAATTGAAAATTATCGTTGCATTCGTTAATTATCGACGAATAAAATGAGCCTGCTACTTTTTGCAACTTTTCATCTGAACTCTTAATATTAATGTTTACACAGAGTACGGACCAGAAAACCGAAAAAATGTCCAAAATACTAAAAGTGCTTCAAATGCTTTGAAATGTGGTACTCATGAGTTTTCGGGGTGGCTGATTCCGAATTCGTACTCAAAGTTCAGAAATTCAAAATGGCGGGCAAAAATACTAAAAATGATTCGATTGTGCTGAAATTCTGTGCTAATAAGTTTTCGGGGTCGCTGATTCCGAATCCGTACTCAAAATTCAGAAATTCACGATGGCGGATCCAATATGGCAGACGAAAATGCTAAAGATGCCTCGATTTGAAATTTGTAACTAATACATACCATACTAGCCAGCACCCATTTAAGGACCCAAATCTATCTTTTCTCCTTTTAGCTATTTTCCATTTCTTATTCCGTTTACTTTTGAGAGCGCCTCCAATTTTTTTTTGCAATGTATTCCTCTAAATTTATATTCAACTTTTCCAGAATGTAATTTACAGCCGCACTTGTATCTTTTTCGATAAATTTATCTGACAATTATTGAAAACTTTCGCATTTAGTATATTTATAATTGATACTATTGTAGCAGTCATAGTATATATACAGGGTGGGCCATTTGAATCTATGCACCCAAATTTCTTTGTACCTAAGACAGATACGGAAAAATGGTTCAGACAAAAGTTGTTCAAGATAATGGGGGTCACCTATCTGTGTAACTAGCTTTGACGTTGAGACTACTTGTCAAGGTTATTTGAAGATCAGAGTGGTTTTTTAAAATGGGAACCCCTATTTTTGACACCGGCTCCGAAAAGAGCGGAAAATTTTACGTTTGAAATGGTATTTAATTTTTTTTTTCGTGACCTTGACAAGGTCAATTTAAGGTCAAATGCTAAATACCTGCCTGGTAGGCTATTTAAAGAATGTTATTTTTCAACAACGACCCACAACTAGAGCTGACATGCAAAACCGCATTCGTCAAGCATGCGCAGCAATTTCCAGGCTGATTTGAAAAACACCGTACGCCATTTTCAAAGGCGGTTAACTTTGTGCCTTGAAGCAAAAGGAAGCAACTTCGAACATTTGCTTCGTGGTTAAAGTTATAATCGTAACGATACTGAAAGACAAGGGGACTCACTTTAATCAAGCACCCCAAAGGAAACAGAACTTACTACGTTCACGTCGTTGTTTCCGGGTAACGCGAAAAGTAAGGTTAACTCATTTAAAGCAACAGCTACTAAGAGCTTGTGGAATAAGAAACACTAAATGGCCTTTTTGTGGTAGGGAAAACCTTGAAACGTTAAATTTTTCATTTTTTCTTGATTCGGTATAAAAAACAAAGTTTCCCGTTAATAAAACCACTTTCCTTTAAATGACCTTGAAAAATGACGTCAAGGTCAATATTGTTGAGGTTGTTGTCACATTCCAGTTCGATCTTTCTTATAAAGGTACCTTCACAACGTTTATTCTGCCAACAAAATTAAAATAAACAGCTACCAGGCAGTTATTTAGCGTTTGACCTTAAATTGACCTTCTCAAGGTCAGGAAACAAAATTTTTTAATACCATTTCAGACGTAAAATTTTCCGCTCTTTTCGAATCCGGTGTCAAAAATAAGGGTTTCCATTTAAAAAACCCACTCTGACCTTCAAATAACCTTGACAAGTAGTTTCAAGGTCAAAGCAAGTTACACAGATAGGTGACCCCCATTATCTTGAACAACTTTTGTCTGAACCATTTTTCCGTATCTGTCTTAGGTACAAAGAAATTTGGGTTCATAGATTCAAATGGCCCACCCTGTATATACATGGTACATATGAAATATTATATACGTATATATAATATCTAGACAGTTGAATGGACTGTCTTTCGGTTGATAAGACATTTGTTTGATTGATTGGAGTTTGTGAGTTGTAAATTGAACGTTATGGAATAAAGACGTACTTTTAATTAGTCTTTTCTGTGTTTCATTAAGAAGGAAGCGGTCCTCTTACACTATACTATCTCAAAAGTGCGAACACTGACTTGTGCTCATAAATTAGCATCATTTGAAACCATGCATTAGAAATTTACCAAACGAGAACATGTCCAACAATTATTAAATAAATGTAGCGAAAAAGATACAGTTGTGGCTGTGAGTTACATTCTGGAAAAATTCAATATCAATATAGGTGACGTCGAGGATAAATCGCTAAAAAAATTGAAAAAAATTGTACGCGCTCTCACAAGTAAACGAAAGAAGAAATGGGAATTAGCGGAAAGGAGAAAAGATAGATTTGGGTCCTTAAATGGATGCTGGCTAGATTCAGCTACGAACATATGTATTAGTTCCATATTTCAAATCGAGACATTTTTAGCATTTTCGCCCGCCATATTGGATCGATTTTGAATTTCTGAATTTTGAGTACGGATTCGGAATCAGCGACAACGAACAACACCCCAATACCATACTTCACCGCGATTGGAGCACTTTTTGTATTTTGGCCACGATTTCTGCTTTTTTGCCCACTGTGCACTCTAGGGGCAGAAAAAAGGCCTAACTTTGACGATTAATTTTGGGAGTATGAAAAAAGGAATGGGATTTCTTTTCAGAGCTTTTATTTAACACATATTGAAGTATGAAAAAAAAAGTATTATCATTTTGATACAAAATGGCGACGATAGAGGCCGCCTTGAAAATCGTCTTTTTCAAACTGGAACGACGTATTACTCGACCACCGTTGCATGGATCGATTTGAAATTTTGATAGTAGCTTCACAATTACATCTTATATCGGAGTACGTAGCCGTTTTTTGATTTATCGTAATCTTTTCTTTCATAAACAATTTACTGTCTTTTTTTTGGCAATAAATCCATTCCTTTTTTTCAAAAGTGCAGCATATCTACAATTTTTTATTAAAAAAAAACCCCTACGTGGTCCTATAGTCAATAGTATATAGATTATAACATTTTTTGGTTTTTTCTTTCAGGTCTTATACTTTACGAGAAAACCGTCTTCCCGTGAAGGTGTTATAAAAAAAGACGATTTCCAAGATGGGCTCTCTCGCCGCAATTTTTTATCAAAATGATAATAATAAAAATGTTTTTCATACTTCAATATGTGTTAAATAAATCTTCTGAATAGAAATCCTATTTCTTTTTTCATACTCCCAAAATTAATCGTCAAAGTTAGGCCTTTTTATTCCGCCGCTAGAGTGGTGTTAACCCTTAATCGTTAGTGTTGTTCTTGGAGGCTTATGTTATGGGAGTTAGTATCTGGTAAAGTTTTATTTATTTTCTAGTAGACTTATTCTTCGGGACAGTTGATCCGGAGAGCTGTATTCGCGGAGAGTTGTAAACTTGTCGTTATTTATATTCCGTCAGATCCTATAACAAAAATTATGTCTTTCCGCCCGATTAAAGAACATTTAATCTGGCTGATCCTGCTAATGGGATAGGTGCACCCTATCAGCCGTCGGGAGTACTTTGCGGCGACTGGGCCGGTACCGCCTTCGCAATAGAAACGAGCCCCTCTCAGTTAGTGCAAAAAGACGTTTACAAAAAAGGGATCCAAATATTGTCGAAAGGCTATCTAATGAATCCCCGTCCAAATGACAATGTCATCCTCGTGACAATGCCCGCTATTCTGTCCCTTTTCCGGAATTTCCCAAAGAAATGTGAATTCTCAAAGGAATTAAGAAAATGTCAATTCCTGTAAGGATTCGCATTCCACTAGTAACTAGTGAAAAAAATATCCTACGTTATAAAGATGTAATTCGTCAGTGAAACTTTGGCAAATATAGCGAAAACGCATGAAAATTACAAATGTAATGAACCTCAGTACGACGGAATATGCACTTCGTGGAGATATCGTAATTCTATAAAAGCATGCAAACTTAATACTCGCATCGATTCCACCCTTGCACAAAACCTCACTCCGTTTTGCTTATTATTCATTATCCAACATGCAGGAGCGGCAAACGTTGGTGAAATAACGTCAGAAATGCCTCGAACGCAATATAATGTACGAAGAGAATATATCCACGAGGGTTGTAGCTTTTGCCAGAGCGAATGAGCATTCGTGTACGAGAGGAGGATGAGGGATGGAGCGAGATGGAGGGACACGAAACTTGAAACGAGTCAAAATTTGTCTCTCGGTAACTAGATCTATACGAAAATGCGTTCACGTTCCGTACCGGCATTTCGCTTTACGAGGGCGCTTCTCCGTGCAGCCACGTCCGTTTCTATCTCCTCCCCATCCCGTTTCCCTTCCTCCTCGGCACTTTTAGCTCTCGAAAGCCCCTCTCTTCGGTCCGCGTTTCACTGACACTACGGAAACTCGAATACTTGCACCTCTCAATGCGCATCTATCGCACGTGCAAGCTCCGAACAAACGGTCGGCTATTTTACTGTGTATGAGTGGGGGCCAACGAAGAGAAGAGGGTTGGGTGAGGGTTGGTAGGGGTGGGTTCAGCTCCGAGTTATTGCGTGGCCAAGGTAGAGAGGGTAAAAAAGCGAAAGAGGGGCGGGAGAAAGCGAGAGAATGAATCGTCAAGCGGAGAGAGGGGTCACGGAGGGGGGCAGACACACAGAATTTAGTGCCTGCGGGAAGGGTAGGGACGACGGTGAGTTTTACGTCACTCAATATAGCGTAAACGTGTAGTACCTTTCGCTTTTCCACAAGGGTAAATTCGAGGAGGTACCACCGCCGCTGGCTATATTAATCCGTTCCATCGGGGCAAGGGTGGGTTTCAGGGAGGATGAACTGAAACTGGGGAAACGGTTGGAAGGCTGCGGAGAAAAGATAGGGTGGCGGGAGTCAGTCGAGATATCTTAGGAATTTCTAAACGGAGAAATGCACTATCGGACCGATGGGCTCCGGCTCTGTGGGACAGGTACATACTATAAGTGTCCTATCCGTACATGCTCTCCACCCATAGATTCTGAAGGTTCCTCGTCGTCCGCGACGTTATGAGCGGGAAATTTCGCGGGGTGGTTTCACGACATCGCCGGCCTGGTTATGTCCCGTCAGGGGGAGGGTGGTTGAAGTAGCAGAGGAGAATGAAGCAGGGGTCGCGGGGAATAAGCGCGACGACGTTACACACGCCAGACCATCGCCAAAACTGCGCCGCCCGTTGGCAGTCGCACGTTTTCGTATAACCAAGTCCTTCATTCATTTTAGGGAGAGGGTTGAGGGTAGGTTTCGTGGTTAGGTTTGTGTATGGCTTGACGAATGTGGATACCAGCCCGTGTCTACATACGTGTACATATATGTGTAACAGTTCCGGCATCGTATCAGGATGATACTCAGGAATTTTGCGATTACTACATGTGCCGCTAATGCCACTGTACAGGATGAGAATGAGACGTACGTATATCTAGGTAATACGTAGTGGATATACAGGGTGTCCCAATAACTATTAGCACCTTGGATACCTTCGAAACTATAAGGTTCACAGAAATATTTGCCGAATCAAAATTGCACAGTACGAAGGGGGTCATCCAATGATACCAAAGTACTCACCCCCACCCCGACCCCCTGGGCTAGGGCGGGGCAACTTTGAAATCTTAAATAGGAACCCCCATTTTTTATTGTGGATTCGGATTTCCCGTGAAAAAATACGTAACTTTTGTTTAAAATTTTCTTTTCGTTTCGTGATAGATGGCGCGGTAATCACAAAAAATCCCCGAAAGTACAGAAAGGCGATAATAATTACAGTTTCGGTAGTAAATAAAATTACTACGTTTATAGTAAGTGCTCGAAATGACGATCGTCAGTATCAATGCAATATTGGATTATTTTTTCGATTGATTGACTTACAAGTTTTACAGCGTCAGAACTTATTGATGCACAGGCTGTAATAATTCTTCTCAATAGTTCCCATGTAATTCTTGGTGGAGACTAACGTGGTACGGGTGAAATTTGTGACGGTGCAAAATGCGATGTACGCTAGTCCAGCCAATGCCAGATTAATTTTGAATTTGTCGCATGTTACAATGTTACAAATGTTACAATGTTTGTTACATTTCTTCGACAGAAAGATACAGAAAGTACAGAGAGGCGATAATACTTACGGTTTATTTCACTGAGAATAAATACTGTTCCAAGGACACTTTAATAAGTTCGCGGGATAAGATAAACATGATACGCATGATACATGATAAACACTTACTATAAACGTAGTAATTTTATTTAATACCGAAACTGTAAGTATTATCGCCTTTCTGTACTTTCGGGGATTTTTTGCGATTACAGCGCCATCTATCACGAATCGAAAAAACAATTTTCAACAAAAGTTACGTTTTTTTTAATGGGGAATCCGAATCTACAATAAAAAATGGGGGTCCCATTTAAGATTTCAAAGTTGCCCCAATCCCAGCCCAGGGGGTGGGGATGGGGGTGAGTACTTTGGTATCATTGGATGGTCCCCTTCGGACTGTGCAATTTTGATTCAGCAAATATTTCTGTGAACCTTATAGTTTCGAAGATATCTAAGGTGCTAATAGTTATTGGGACACCCTGTATATGACGCGCAGAGATGAGATGGGACGGAACCGAGCCATCGAAGTATACCGGTGTCTGGAACATTGCCATAATTCTAAGGGGATCCCGAGAGAACTGTAGTCTTAGAGGATCGTGAATGCTGGATGAGCCCATATTTATTGTAAAGTAATGATCCGTTCATAAAAATATATATGTGGTTGAAGTTACGAACGTTCTAGCAAAAAATAAATAAATTGAACGTGGCTAATTAGAGAAAAGTTACTCCTTAAATGAACGGGAAGCATATATTCGTACAAAAATCTCATGATTTAGTCTGTTCAGGTAGTAGTCTGGTAACTTAAGCCGATTTTCATGTCTTTTTTAGAGGGCGTTTTTTTGTAGGAAAATAAAAATGAATCGTTTTGGATATTCAGGATGTTTTTATTTACATATTAAAGATACAAAAAAAAATTTTGTTTGAAAAAATTTAATAATTTATTATTATTATTATTATTATTGATCGAAGTTGGCACCTCGAAGTTGGCAGCCCGGGTCCTAACTTTTTTTCTACCGAACCGATTGCTTTCAAATTTTAACAGGCTACTCTACACACTTATAGCTCTGGTCGGAACTACCGAGAAATTTTTTCACCCGTAACTTTTTATTTTACAACCCCTTCTTTGCTAAAGTCCTTTTATTTTAGCAAAAAAATAGGCAAAAATTGACGACAAGCCAAAACACGTCTAACCAAAACAGCTGTCAACAATTAACTAAACATTCAAAATGGCCAATTTTTTCAGCGTAAGTGAGGGACACGAGTACCAACCTAACGCCACAAAAAATCGAAAATCGAATATACGTAGCCCGCGGAAATTCAAAATTCGCGATACTTTTTGAACAGACCTCGTATAAGGCCTTAACAGGCTAAATCATGCGGTTTTTGGTACGAATATATCGACGCTGCTTACGAAAACTAGCATGTTTCCGATTTCTTACGAAAACAAGCACGCTTGATATCTGCGCGAAAACTAGCATGTTTCGGCTTTTCCCACGAAAACTAGCACATTTCGATATTCGCCGCGAAAACTAGCATGTTTCGGCTTTTACCACGAAAACTAGCAGGTTTCGACTTTCATCGCGAAAATGAGCACGTTCCAGTATCACTGGAAGTGTTTCTCATTTTTTACTCCACGTTTTTTGAACATCCTTTTTTACTCCAAATTGACGAGATATTTATGCTCGTCATTTTATACTGTTTTATTTTTTGTTTGAATTTATTTCATACATATTTTACTGTTTGAATTTTGGTCTGCTAGGCTTATCATAAGATGGCAAACGGCAAATGCCTCGTCATTTTGGAGTACAAAAACCATGGTTAAAAAAATTAGAGAAAAAAAAATCGAAAACAATTGCCTTGTATGCAAAGTTAACAATGTCAGTTTTCTTCCCTCTTGCTACATCGTCCAAGACCTGACATTTCTCGAGATATCTCAATCGATTGTTTTGAAGATTTTGTCAACTCTACTTTATACTTATACTGTACCTTATACTTTAGTCGTTGATCACTCCAAGATTGTGTTTTTTTAAATGAAACAAAAACACAATGAACGATTCTTCAGACTGTGAGTAGAATATACTTTTTATAAACAATAATTTTGTTCAATTCCATCGCTGACTCCGAAACTTGAAGTCATGAAAAATATCATTGATGAACAATTTTAGTTTTTGAGTGGTGGAATATTGCGTATCGTATTTGCGAATCGTATTTTCAATAATGTTATTATTTTTTAAATAGAAAACGAATATAAATGTTTGTGAAAGTTCTGAATCTTATTTGATTTAATTCGGCAAATATACTACTTTTTCCAGTGCAAATCGAAATATGCTAGTTTTCGCGACGGAAGCCGAAACATGCTAGTTTTCGCGTCGAATATCGAAACGTGTTGATTTTCGTGGTGGAATTCGAAACGTGTTAGTTTTCGTAAGAAATTTGAATCGCGCTACTTTTCGTAAGCAGCGTCGATATATTCCCGTACAATTGACGAGTAAGTTTTCTCTAGTTAAGAACATTTTATTTATTTTTCCCTTAACGTTCGTAACTTTAACGACATAAATATATTCACGATTTTTTTAAACGGCTTCAAAATTGTTTGCCAACCAATGTCAACTAAATGGATCGATTCATCCATTTTAGGTGTTTCATGGACTTATGGTTTTGATGCTGAAACGATTTTCGTGCTCTTATCGAAGTGAACCATTTCGTTTCGGATCGTTCGGTAGATTTTGAATCGTTGATCAATAATTAAGCAATGTGAGTAATTTTTATTGTAAAAAGTAACCAAAGAATTGATTCATTGGGTCTTGTTTTTTGGTCTGTCGCAGTATGTTCATTAACCATTCTGAAAAACGGCATATTTTTTAATTAAAATGTTATGAGGCTCATGCGTGTGACGTCACCGTGGGGAATGTGACGCGATGATGTTGGAAACGGGAAACCAATCAATAGATTCCTCCCTGTCTCTTCTCTGACCTCACCGCAATTTTCATTGCACGCACATTGCGCGACATTAATATTGCATAGTACATCCCCTGCCATTTCTCTTTTCGTCTCTTTTGCTCATTTCAGCATTCATTTTCGCCGATTAACGTTATATTGATTCCGTCCGACACGGCGCACATTTCCTGCCACCGATAATAGTTAAGGTAGTAGTCTGGTAACTTAAGCCGATTTTCATGTCCTTTTTGGAGGGCGTTTTTTTGTAGGAAAATAAAAATGAATCGATTTGGATATTTAGGATGTTTTTATTTACATATTAAAGATACAAAAAAAAAAATTTCGAAAAAATTGTATAGTTTATTATTATTATTATTATTATTGATCGAAGTTGGCACCTCGAAGTTGGCAGCCCGGGTCCTAGCTTTTTTTCTACCAAGCCGATTGCTTTCAAATTTTAACAGGCTACTCTACACACTTATAGTTCTCGTCGGAACTAGCGAGAAATTTTTTCGCCCTTAACTTATTATTTTACAACCCCTTCTTTGCTGAAATAAAAGGACTTTTTTTTCCAAAGTCCGCCATTTTGTTATTTATCCATGAAATTTAACTTCAGTAGTTCCGACCAGAATGACACGTCTATAGATTAAGAATAATCAAGAATTTTTGATTTCAGATAACATCAAGAGCCAAAATCACCGGGGCCACCCACGCGCTTTTTTTTTCGAGGTGCCAACTTCGATCAATAATAATAATAATAATAAACTGTTAAATTTTTTCAAAATTTTTTTTTTTTGTATATTTAATATGTAAATAAAAACATCCTAAATATCCAAAACGATTCATTTTTATTTTCCTACAAAAAAACGCCCTCCAAACAGACATGAAAATCGGCTTAAGTTACCAGACTACTACCTTGAGAGAAAGTCATTTTCTCTGCGAGCGGGAAAAAATATTTAAAAAAAAAAGCATAATATGCAAGCGTTAAATCAAAATATTTCAAGAGATATTACATTTTTTTAAAGACAGTAATGTATCCGATTCGTGAGTGCCGAACACTCAATAACTCGGTTTGTATGGTTTTGGAGAAAATAAAATGTTCACAAGGGAGTCGATTTACGTGTTGGTAACCAAATATTAACGAAGAACATTCCCTGGCCGAATGTTTGATTGAACCGCAGTCTACGATATGATATAAATCGTTATTAAATTCGTTTGAAAGTCCCCACCGACCCCCGAGTAAACGGAACGCAAAACCAATTAGTCCCAAGTAAAACCACATTTATGAGCGATCTTGAGTAAGCCTAAATGATAAAATACGACTTAACAAAACATTTTAATGAAGTCGACCGAGGCCTTCCACAGCTCCATTAGTTTGGCAACCCCACCGAGTCCAAAAAATATTTTACGTCTATGTAAATTATAGGCTTTTTGTGGACTGTCGAATCCCGTATGAAAAAAATGATTGGGCTCGTTCCAGTCGAGAGCAAATCAAATTTCAAAAGTCCAGTCGCTGGCTCAATATTTAACTGACGCCACTTTTTCCCTCGACATAATCACAGGTAGCATTTTCGTCTCGGATTTATAAACTTTTTATGGTCTCTTCAGATATGCAACCGCACATTATGTCAGACTGCATATATCCATAAAATCGAGATTGCGTAAGATTACGTGGATCTATAGATCCCATTAGGAAAAAAAAAATGTGATTACACTCTAGGGCCGAACTTTGACACGTTAAATATCGAAAAAGCCAAACCGATATAAGGATGAATCAGAGGATCCTTTTTAACGGGTCAGGCCACTCTAGAGGCCGAAAAATAGGCTTTTCTTCAGGATTTTTTTTCAGAAACACTACAAAATAAATCGAGATTAGAAAATAGGGTGTTTGTCATACATATCAGTGACTGTATACAATAATTTTTTTTCAAGCGATTAATTTCAAAATGGCGGCTGTGCAGCGTTTTTCCGATGACGTCTCCGTTTTTTTTGGCCTGAAACATAACTTAGACAATTTTCAACCGATTCGTTTGAAATTTTGAATATATATCTTTAGAAATACTATGGAAGTGTGCAGGATTTTTTTTTATATTGCATAGTTCATTTGTTATTAACAACTTTCTGACGAGTTTTTAAGCAAATATTTCACTTTTCACTTTAGAAGTGCGCCATTCGGCCAAAAATCAATATATGGAAAAAAAATCCTACGCACTTCCATAGACAATGTATTTTTAAAGATATATTCAAAATTTCAAGGGAATCGGTTGAAAATTGTTATGTTTCCGGCAAACAAAAACGGAGACGTCATCGCAAAATGCTACACAGCCGCCATTTTCAACCTAATCGCTTCAAAAAAATTATTGTATAGAGTTACTGATACGAGGGGGGACCCAAAAAAAAAACGGGAATTTCGTCATAATTTCTTTATTTTTTAATATTTTTACACCAAATTTTGATAACCTTCAAATTATTCTCCTTTGACCATAGCGCATCTCTGCAAACGATCCTTCCAATGTTCAAAACATTTTTTAAATTCACTTATCAGGATGTTCTTTAGGCCTTCCAGCGATTTGTGTTTTACAAAAATCGCTGTTGTTGAACAAAAAAAAATCACAGGGGGCTAGATCCGGTGAGCAGGGGGGGGGGGGGGAGGGGTGGACAATTGGTGTCATGCAGTTTTTGGTCAAAAACTCCTTTACGGAGAGAGCGGCGGGGGCCGGCGCGTTGTCATGATGGAGGAACCAGTTACTTGTGCGCCAAAGATCTGCCCTTTCCTTCCGGATACTCTCCCTCAATCTTTTCAAAACCTCAAAGTAGAACTTCTGGTTGACAGTTTGACCCGGGGGAACAAACTCCGCGTGCACAACACCTCTGCAATCGAAGAAACAAATGAGCATTGTCTTGATGTTTGACTTCACTTGGCGAGCTTTTTTCGGACGAGGAGAGCGAGGTGTCTTCCACTCATGGTGGAAGGATACAAGGTGTAGCCATTCTCGCGACGCGTTTTCGCATGTTCTGCGCAGTACCATTACTCCGGCCATCTTAATTTTATATACACCCAACATATACTATATTTATTGCATATGCTGTGAACAAAAATCTGACACGAGTGCATTATATTCAATAAATCTTTCTTCATGACAACAAGAAAACAGGTGAGTAGTTAATATTATACAACCATTTCGTACGAATCTAACGCCCAGAATATCGCAAATATTGAAAATCACACAATGTTGATACAGAATAAATGTATAATGTACCGCTGACTCTGTTCGTCAATTATAACCTCAAACTGTGAATCCGAATAATGTTGTAAATTTAATATTTCTCACCATTATATCTTTAAAATAGATAATTCAGTTTCCGATTATGATAACAATATGCCCTTCATTCTTTCACCATGCATTATCGGCGGGGTAGGGTTTTAAAGGCGAAAAAAAAGCATATTTTTATGATTTTTTTGCGGCGACATGAGTAATATAATTTTATTAAATAGAATTACATATTATTGAACAACTATTGAAGTATCTCAGAAAAAATGTTCAATGAAAAATATTGATAAATAAGCCGGTGACGTTGAATCTCCAGAGGCGCCTTGAAAAAAAGTGGTTTTGCGGTGAACATTATAACTCGTTACCGGATCATGTGAAACAAAAAAATTGATATGCATTTTAAAGGTGATCTATTTCTCGAGGTAATCAGGAAGAGTTTTTTTTTTTTCTCTATTTTTTGCAGCACTTGGAAGTGAAAAACGCAATTTTAGCTCAAAAAATCGCGCTTAATTTGTTATTAAAAAATTGAAGAAATTGAAAAAATAAAATAACTCCTCCTGATTACCTGTTGATTTATGTGAAGAAGTAATGTTTAAATTTTCAAAAGGATCGATTCAGTAGATTTTGAGTTCTAATGTTCACAAACTTCAAAAATGACGTTTTCGGGAAATTCGATTTAAAGTTTTTTATACGTGAAAATCAGGTATCACGGCCGGTCGTTTGAAACGCTGTAACTCCGTTAGTTTTACTCCGAATGACTTAAAATTTATACACAATATTCTCGACATATTGTTCATTCAGAAAAAAATTTTTAAATTAATGCAAAAAAAATCATTTTAAACCCCCCCCCTTAAATCATCCATTTAATATAATGAATTCTCCATACAGCATGCCGGCGTGCTACGTCAAGGGTTGCAAAAATACAACAGAATTTTTCAAGAAAAACAATGGACCAGAAAAAATCGATTTTTATGGTTTTCCGAAGAACGCCCAGCACATTGAAAAGTGGAAGACGGCCTGTGGACGAGAAAATATAAATATTAAAAACGGTAATTTATAGAATTTTATTATATTTCCGTACGAAATCCGTAAACGCATCAACATTAAGAAAGATTAATATATTCATAATAAAGGCAAGTCTGAAATTTTTGTTAATAGCTAAGGTTTGCTCGGTACATTTCTCACCATCTGCGTTCAAAGAGAAATCGTGGATAGACAGACAGCTTGGATTGTCTCCGACAGGTGGTCGCCGTTTCGTCTTAGAGAACTAAATAAAAAAATGTTTAATGATTCGAAAAATAAACATTCAAAGCGGAAAATTTACGAAATGCCAAATCAGAAATGTACAAATCTCAAATAAAATATGATAAGTGTGTATTTCACAATGATTATCTAATATATCCTGTTTCTGATAATTTTGTCCTTAAGGAGACTGAAGTCTCTTCTCTGCCTTCAATCATGTGGGATATAAGTATTCGAGAGCCAAAAATACACTTTTTCGTATATTTCAGTTCAAAATCATGTTAAGCCAATCGATGAAAACTAATTGATAATTTCAAAGTTTTCGATTATGGTGAATAGATTTAGAGGCTTAGTATGAATTAATTAAAAGAAACCAATTTAGATCAGAATTTTATTTTTATTTTGACAAAACAATACAATCTGAAAAGGTAACATATACAAATAGTCTACTGAAAAAAAACATTATTCATTAATAATGCCTACATCCATAATAAAATGTCTTGGCTCTCTTTACGCATTTACCCTTCTGCTTTCTTTACGACAATTTTTTGCAATTGTTTTCAGTTTACGTGCACCAGATAGCTCACAAATTCTTCAGGGAATGCTTGCCTGTCATTCTGAAAAAATTTCTATATGCTATTTCTATTTTTCTCGGGGAAATAATAAAAAATTTCTATTTTTACTATTAAATTGATTTGATTTACGTCGATTTCATTATAAACGTTTTTGAATTGCCGCTCGTAATGGCGGGCGCAATGGTACAAATTTCTTATTGGCTATTCGTACATTATGCGCATTACTACACCTTGTATCCTTCCACCATGTCTTCCACTGGCTTGATTGTAGCTTTGTTCCGGGGTCGTATCCATAGCACCACGATTCATCACCAGTAATCACCTTGGAAAAAAGTTCAGGGTCCTCTTCGAGCTGATTTTGAAGTTGAAAACATGCCTGAAGTCGACGCTCCTCGTCTGTGATAAGGCGAGGGACAAATTTGGCTGCAACTCTGCTCATGTGCAAATCTTTGGATAAAATCCTACGAATTGAACTCCATGATATCCCAGACATCTCACAGAGTTGATCAATGGTTCGGCGACGGTCTTCACGAATGAGAGCATTGATTTTGTCGACGTTTTCGTCACTTCTTGTCGTTGAGGAGCGTCCTGAACGGGGTTGGTCTTCGATTGACATTTCTCCATTTTTAAAACGTGAAAATCACTTGTAGACTCTGGATTTACTTAGGGCAGCGTCTCCATAAGCAGTCTTAAGCATTACGGTAGTTTCCGCGGCCGATTTTCCCAACAGGAAACAAAATTTCACAGCCGCGCGTTGCTCTCGACAATCGGCCATTACGTTTTCGCCGAAATGGAAAAAGTTGTTTCACTACAAAAATTCCCACGGGCGAACCGATGCACTCACGGCGACAGAACTTTGCACACTAACTCAGGAGACGTGTCCCCAACGGACACCTGGTCGAGCAATGAGTTCCCTCGCTATCCCTCCCCGCCGCAGCGCAATTCCCGTTTTTTTTGGGTCCCCTCTCGTATGTATGATAAACACCCTATTTTGTAAGCTCGATTTATTTTGTAGTTTTGCTGAAAAAAAATCTACCAAAAAGGCTATTTTCCGGCCTCTAGAGTGGTCTAATCCCTTGATCACGTTGTCATCCGGTGTCAACGCACGACACTGTTGAATCTCGGCTTAGCTGACAGAGGCCTAAGATAAAAACTTGATGATCTGAGACGCTCGAGACGCGCCTGTTGACATTAGTCTTACACAGAAAATAGATACCCACGATTACACGTAAACCATCTCCTCGTAACACTTGACACGAGATTCGTCTCCTCCTAAGTATGATTTTTGACTCCACATTGTTATGTTTGTTGTCAATGTGACAAATCGTCCACGATCAGTTGTCATACACGATTTGTATCACGAAATGTCCTGCACGCGTATATCACGGTCTAATATTCTTAACATATGTTTATCTCGCATTCCGAGAGAGTTTCAACGTTTCGAACGGCACGTGTTATTTTAAAGAATGAACCAGGACTTATAATTTAGGAGACAAGTATCCACTCACCATTGATACGATGATGATTGGACCGGGAAATGTGAGAAGCAAACGAGATCTCGCGGAATAGGAACTTCCTAGTTCCCAGGTAGGGACCGTGGGTCTATTGATTTTTAGCTTTTTCTTTAAATATCGAGTTTCTCACCCGCTTATTTGCATCTCTCGCTCGCGAACAGGTAGAAAAGTCTCACAAAATCGAATCGCGATCCAATTACGAGGCGTCGAAGGCCCACCGAGTGCAGACGGAGGAGGACACAGAAGAGGATGTATAGAAGGAATGGAAATAGGAAGGGAATCAACAGGAAGAGAGAGAGAGAGAGGGACGACAAGACTCGGACGTAGTCGTCGTCGTACCGCGTAATTACGTCTTTTCACTCGCTTCAGTTCCGTGAATTCGTCTTGTCGAGTTCTTTCTCGCTTTAAACGAACAACTCGAGCGAACGTGTTGATGGCCCGTTTAGGGATATATTCTGAAGACAGAGAGAGAACGAGAGTGAAAGAGTGAGAGTTACTTTGACCGAAATAAATTATTGTTTGTGTGTGTACGCGCGGCAAAATCTGATTATCCTTCCATACGGTATGTCGATCATCTCGCCTATGAGAAACGGCTGAGACTCAAAGGATTCTTTTTAACATGATCATAGAAGTATCGAGAAAAGTACTGCAACAGCGAGAAGTAATCGAGAAAGTAAGTGGATTGAGTGGTTCTTGTCCTTATGGACATTGTCATACGTGTTCCGTCATCAAAAAATAAAAATAAATTAATTTTTCTTTCTTCAAAATAGTTATAAAACATCTCCATCGAACCATAAGCAATTATTTTAATCTTTATATGACAGGAAGGTCCGGGAATTTTCAAGGTCTATGGAATTTAAACTGCACTTTCATTTTTTCTCAAACAGTCAAAATTCGCGTTTCGTTAATCCAGCAATACCTAGAGGCGAGCACATTCTTAGGATTACCAAAAAAAAAAAAAAAAGGGACAGCGAACTCTTCGCTTCGAAGCGTCGAGTTCGTGTTTTATTACTTAATCTCTCCCGGCTGCAAGATGATGAGGTACCCGCTTCGGCTGCCTGCAATACGCCGGTACGCCGTACGCGGACCTTCATGACTCGAGCGACGGGGGTGCGAAAATCCCTTCTTTATTTTTACTTAACCAATCGATCGCAGTAATTCCAGCATCAAGAAATTCTCGGACACTCCCATCATCTTCATTTTTAGTTTTACAAAATTCTCAAAGGACAGTCATCATACTATCTTCGGAGAGCGCACAACAAGAGTCCACCCAGCGCGGATCTCTGCCTCTCTCGATAATATCACTAAAGTCTCGTTAGACATTTAACTTCACAATAATTCTTCGTCAATACAACGCGAAGTGTTAATATCTCAGTATTCGAAAAACCTTCGGAGAGCGCACAACAAGAGTCCGCTCAGCGCGGATCTTTGCCTCTCTTGAAATTGTCACTAAAGTCTCGTTAGACATTTAACTTCACAATAATTCTTCGTCAATACAACGCGAAGTGTTAAATTCTCAGTTATCACAAAACCTTCAGAGAGCGCACGATAAGAGTCCACCCAGCGCGGATCTCTGCCTCTCTTGAAATTATCACTAAAGTCTCGTTAGACATTTAACTTCACAATAATTCTTCGTCAATACAACGCGAAGTGTTAAATTCTCAGTCATCACAAAACCTTCAGAGAGCGCACAACAAGAGTCCACCCAGCGCGGATCTCTGCCTCTCTTGAAATTGTCACTAAAGTCTCGTTAGACATTTAACTTCACAATAATTCTTCGTCAATACAACGCGAAGTGTTAAATTCTCAGTCATCACAAAACCGTCAGAGAGCGCACGATAAGAGTCCACCCAGCGCGGATCTCTGCCTCTCTTGAAATTATCACTAAAGTCTCGTTAGACATTTAACTTCACAATAATTCTTCGTCAATACAACGCGAAGTGTTAATATCTCAGTATTCAAAAAACCTTCGGAGAGCGCACAACAAGAGTCCACCCAGCGCGGATCTCTGCCTCTCTTGAAATTGTCACTAAAGTCTCGTTAGACATTTAACTTCACAATAATTCTTCGTCAATACAACGCGAAGTGTTAAATTCTCAGTCATCACAAAACCTTCAGAGAGCGCACGACAAGAGTCCACCCAGCGCGGATCTCTGCCTCTCTTGAAATTATCACTAAAGTCTCGTTAGACATTTAACTTCACAATAATTCTTCGTCAATACAACGCGAAGTATTAATATCTCAGTATTCGAAAAACCTTCGGAGAACGCACAACAAGAGTCCACCCAGCGCGGATCTCTGCCTCTCTTGAAATTGTCACTAAAGTCTCGTTAGACATTTAACTTCACAATAATTCTTCGTCAATACAACGCGATGTGTTAAATTCTCAATTACATACAAAACTCGTCAACTTTAATCCAATCATACAACTGTAGATATTCTGTGAATACATTTTTGGTGTTAGTTTATTCGTGGAGCATTTTTATCATTTATTAACTACCTTCACCTCATTAATTTGAGGCGTTGGAGTTCGGGATATCGCAGTGTCGAACGTTATTTTCGGCTACAGGATTTACGACCCTGTTTGACTCGCAACGAAAAGTCGAGTCGCATTGTGAGCGCGAACAATACGCGAACATTAATTATCGTTGCGAAAAAAAAACTTAAGAGGTTGTGCCACTCTAGATTTTTCGAAAAATCGATTTTTTTCTTTGATGGTCCCTTAGGACCTCAAAAATGATGTCCCAAAAGATTTTTCCCGGCCATAATCTTTTGGGACATCATTTTTGAGGTCCTAAGGGACCATCAAAGAAAAAATCGATTTTCCGCCGTTTTTTCGACGGCCTTGTGGCCGCTTGGTCGGCAACGACCTCCTCAAAACTTCAAACGCGTTTATCTCAAAACTGCATTTTTCATGTTGGCCGGAAACATAACTGATTGACAGACAATTTTCAACCGATTCACTTGAAATTTTGAATATATCTTTAAAAATACATTGTCTATGGAAGCACGTAGGATTTTCTCTTTATATTCCATAGTTCATTTGTTATTAATAATTTTCTGACGACTTTTTAAGCAAATTTCTCACTTTTCACTTTAGAAATGCGTCATTTGACCAAAAATCAATACATCGAAAAAATTCTACGTACTTCTGTAGCTGTTGTTATATATAATCGAAAAAAATTCATTGGCTCGTCATCATTCAAAAATTACAGGAGCTATTTGTCCGGCCGTGAACCCTGGAAAAACGGAGATGTCATCGCAAAAACGCTGCACAGCTGCCATTTTGAAATTAATCGCTTCAAAAAAATTATTGTATGCAGTCACTGATATGTATGATAAACACCCTATATTGTAATCTCGATTTAATTTGTAGTTTTTCTGAAAAAAAAAAAAATTCCCAAGAAAGCCTATTTTTCGGCCTCTAGAGTGGCCCTTCAGTGGTAAGGCCTGACTTCGACGATTTATTTTGGGAGTATGAAAAAAGAAATAATATTTCCTTTCAGAGGGTTTAGTTAATACATATTGAAGTATGAAAAAAAAAATTTATTATCATTTTGATAAAAAATTACGGCGACAGGAGCCATCTTAAAAATGGTCGCTTCTTAAGGTAGTAATCTGATAACTTAAGCCGATTTTCATGTCCTTTTTGGAAGGCATTTTTTTGTAGAAAAATAAAAATGAATCGTTTTGGATATTTAGGATGTTTTTATTTACATATTAAGGCGGTAGTCTGGTCTAGAACTTAGAAAAAATCGATTTTCTTTTTGTTCATTTCCTTATTCCTTAGACCTTTCTTCATACGCTCCTGAAAACCGTTTATTGACATTTCAAAAAATAGCCGAGAAATAAAAATTCTAAGCAAGCCGCGCGCTCAGGTAGCGAGGTCGGGAAGCAGCTAACGCAGAGGCTACTGAGTCGCTCATTTAACGGTGTCAAAACTTTGAACGCGTTTATCTCAGAACTATGTTTTTCAAATCGGCGCCCACGATATCTCGATAGCTAATGGACCGATCGAGCTCAAATTTTGCACGTACCTTAGGTAACCTGTTTCTGAGGACTGGTAGCAGAATTGAGTGGAACAATAATTTTGCCGACATTTGATAACTCGTCGAATATCCGAAAATGTATGAAATATCATAACGGAAAGTTCAACGGGCCGCCATTTTGTCAATTTTTTTTTTTAAGTACCAATTCTGCTACCAGTGCTCAGAATACTCATACAGATTGAGAATATATATATATTTTTTTTTTCAGATGCATACAACATCGTCCAGAGTGTGCGCCGATTGAGGCGGCTATCGGTGCACCATGTTGCAACAAGGCAAAAAACTACATGAAAATATTTAAAATAATTTTTTTTTTTAACCTACAAGTATTCTCTAAGGATCAATAAATGCACGTGTAAATTTTCATCAAGACAACTTCAACGGTTTAAAAATTATTGCACATTAAAAATGACGTCAAAAATCTCGCTCTAGACCAGACTACCGCATTAAAGATACAAAAAAAAAAAATTTTTGACAAAATTTAATAGTTTATTATTATTATTATTATTGATCGAAGTTGGCACCTCGACAAAAAAGCGCGTGAGTGGCCCCGGTGATTTTGGCTCTTGATGTTATCTGAAATAAAAAATTCTTGATAATTCTTAATCTATAGACATGTCATTCTGGTCGGAACTACCGAAGTTAAATTTCATGGGTAAATAACAAAATGGCGGACTTTGGAAAAAAAAACTTTTTTTTCCAAA
Organism: Oxytorus armatus; assembly: GCA_958009045.1. Taxonomy (NCBI): domain Eukaryota; kingdom Metazoa; phylum Arthropoda; class Insecta; order Hymenoptera; family Ichneumonidae; genus Oxytorus; species Oxytorus armatus. The sequence goes on along the minus strand of OY253747.1, from coordinate 1,946,631 downwards.
GTCCGCCATTCTGTTATTTATCCATGAGATTTGGAAAATTTTTGTTTATTTTTCGAAAGTCCGCCATTTTGTTATTTATCCATGATATTTAACTTCAGTAGTTCCGACCAGAATGACATGTCTATAGATTAAGAATTATCAAGAATTTTTGATTTCAGATAACATCAAGAGCCAAAATCACCGGGGCCACCCACGCGCTTTTTTTTCGAGGTGCCAACTTCGATCAATAATAATAATAATAATAAACTATTAAATTTTTTCAAACTAATTTTTTTTTGTATCTTTAATATGTAAATAAAAACATCCTAAATATCCAAAACGAGTCATTTTTATTTTCCTACAAAAAAACGCCCTCCAAAAAAGACATGAAAATCGGCTTAAGTTACCAGACTACTACCTTTAAAACACTTTCACAGGAGGATGGTTTTCTCGTGAAGTATGAGACCTGGGACAAAAAACCAAACATTTTTATAATCTACTACCTAGACCCCTACTTTTTTAAAGCAGTAAATTGTTTATAAATGAAAAGTTTACATTAAATCGCAAAAACGGCCACGTACTTCGATAGAAAATGCATTATATGTAATTGTGAAGCTACTATAAAAATATGAAGTCGATCCATGCAACGGTGTTCATGTAATACGTCTTCCCCGTTTGAAAAAGACGATTTACAAGATGGGCTCTGTCGCCCCCATTTTGCATCAAAATGATAATAAAATTTTTGTTTTTCATACTTCAATATGTGTTAAATGAAGCCTCTAAAAATAAATCCTATGGTTTTTTTTCATGCTCCCAAAATAAATCGTCAAAGTTAGGCCTTTCTTTTCTGCCACTAGAGTGGCGTTACACCGTAATGTATTCGTGGGGTTCCGGTTTTTTTTTTTCGTCAGGAACTCTAATTAGAGATATTTTTTTCCCGCCGATTGGAATGTTTCGAACCGCAATTCGAGTCGTGCACTCCAGGAATACTTCCGGTTTGAAAAAAGGCTTATGGCTTACGTTAGTGCGGCAAACACGCACGTGGCATCAACTGCACATGGTCTACCATGTTGTATTGTACAGTGAGGAAATTTACGTAGTAGAATCGTGGCCTAACAAGGATGGGCTGCTAGGCAAACGTAGACCGGCTAGACACGAGTTAATAATAAACAAAATATCAAAAGTCCACGCCACTGTACGCGTGGGTTGTGCTCTTTGATTTGCTATGAAGCGACGTGATAATCTTTGGAACAATGTCAAAACGAGTGTGAATAGGTTTTATCTTCTCTTGTTTTCCCACGAAGATCAACGCTCGCGTGATAGGTCGTACCTTGTATTATCTACAAATTATAATGGCGTACCTTGATCTTCGCAAATTCTATATTAATGCCGAGTAAAAAGTGTTGGGTGCGGAAACTTTGTGACGGGAGTTTTCTGCATGTGTATTCATTATACCCCGCTTAATACCCAGCGCCGACGACGAATCCAATCAGGCAAAAGAGGCTCTGCAGGATCCTTTCACTTTTGTTGAATATACTATGGCACTCGTTACCGCAACATCGGATAAGTTCCTGTGCCTGTGTGTGTGTGTGCGTGCGCGCATGTGTACAATCCAGAATTGTAGCGTTTGTAACAGCTAAAAAGAAGAGTATGCGAGCGTGGTATTAGTGTGTCACGCTCCGTCAGACTGAACGAAATGAGCGTCCAGATCATGCAGTCTACCGGAAGTTTAGAAAATACACATTACAAAAATCCTGTGGTCTAGAATGATACTTTGTTAGTTGGTACGCATTAGTCTCGTTCGAATCTCGAGTGAAATTGACATCGAGTTTATCGGAATTATTGTAATAAGGCTATAAATATTCGATATGAGCATTAATAGTAGTAAACTTTTTTTTGTCCCTTTCGGGTTTTTACGTACGACCCTTCCCAATTCGATTTTGCCTTCTATCACTCACCATCCGCATTTTCCTAAGCTAACCCAACTTTCATTGCGCCCGCAGACAGTTTTAAATAAATTTACCACATCAAAAACTCAATAAAACTGTCTCCCGCTTAAGGTAGTAGTCTGGTAGCTTAAGCCGATTTTCATGTCTTTTTTGGTGGGCGTTTTTTTGTAGGAAAATAAAAATGAATCGTTTTGGATATTTAGGATGTTCTTATTTACATATTAAAGATACAAAAAAAAAATTTTTTGAATAAATTTAATAGTTTATCATTATTATTGATCGAAGTTGGAACCTCGAAAAAAAGCGCGTGGGTCGCCCCGGTGATTTTGGCTCTTGATGTTATCTGAAATCAAAAATTCTTGATAATTATTAATCTATAGACATGTCATTCTGGTCGGAACTACTGAAGTTAAATTTCTTTTTATTTTACAACCTCTTCTTTGCCTAAAATACAAGGCCTTTCTTTTTCCAAAGTCCGCCATTTTGTTATTTATCCATGAAATTTAACTTCAATAGTTCCGACCAGAATGACATGTCTATAGATTAAGAATTCTCGAGAACTTTTGATTTCAGATAACATCAAGAGCCAAAATCACCGGGGCCACCCACGCGCTTTTTTTTCGAGGTGCCAACTTCGATCAATAATAATAATAAACTATTAAATTTTTTCAAAAAATTTTTTTTTTGTATCATTAATATGTATATAAAAACATCCTAAATATCCAAAACGATTCATTTTTATTTTCCTACAAAAAAAAAAAAACGCCTTCCAAAAAAGACATGAAAATCGGCGTATGTTACCAGACTACTACCTTAAAGGAGAACACCCCTGTGACCCCCTGTTTTTTTTCACATTTTTCAAGAATTTTTTTTTGTGGGAAAAAAAAGAGATATTCGACAAAAAAATAGGCACGCCTTTGAAATTAACTTTAATTTCAAAAGCGTGCCTATTTTTTTTAAAACAATATTTTTCCAAATCCCTATGTACTTCTCTTCAAAATATCATATTATTAACGAAAACACTCGGTATTTTTTTTCAGATCGACGTTGAAGAGAGTTCTGCTGCGTGCCGCGGAGATGACAGCACCTGACGCGAGAGCTTCCCCAGTGCCACCATGCGGCGTGTAAAATGTGAAAAAAATGTTTTTTGATACATTAATAAACAAGGAACAAAACCCAAAAAAATTTTTCGAATATCTCTTTTTTTTCCCACAAAAATAAATTCTTGAAAAATGTGAAAAAAAACAGGGGGTCACAGTGGTGTTTTCCCTTAAACGCCTCTAAAAAATGCAATTGTCAATTTAAAAAAAATTATGCTCTCTTGTTTAAACACCTGTAAAAAATGTAATTTTCCATTCTTCGGGGGGAAGTGAGGTTCAGATAAAAGAAAGACATGTCCTTAATGTAAATTTGCAACCCTACGGATTTCAGATGAGAACTGTGACCTCCAGAATGTATACAAACAGCTACGTCTGATGGCGATCTCCGAATGGGTGGCTCACCATATTTTCCGAGAATATACTTAAAAAAAAATTACAATATTTATTTGAATATATGTATAAAATGATCTCAAAGTTTCAATCAATTATCTACATTCTTTTCTTGCCAAAAAAAAAATTCATTAACCGAGCCAAGATCGCCAGAGCCGCGCACCGACGGGTCGCGTCCACTGTTGTCGGTCGCTTGTTACATTTAGATTTATTCCTTCAATGCACATCTCCAATTCCCGACCATTCTTTAAATGACTCGCGACTTCGCGTCGATAATAAATATGAAAGTTGCGAGGTGCCAGGAGGCCATTGGTATTTTTTTTTGTTCATTATAAGAGCGAGTCTTCATCGACGAATAATCTTGAAGACACAAGCTCATTTGAACGCCAAGTCATCCTGACGGTCAAATGAAAGCGCGCTATGTAATTTACGGTCTCGAGCGACTACGCTCGTTTCTTCTCCTACATTCTCCGAGCTCGCTCGCACATATCGAGCAGGTCTCGTTATTTATTAATCGTCTATACTCCTGACGCTCATTTCGCAGAACCTGTAATATAAATTACCGGGCGAAAAACGCATCACGCGTTAACCGTGGTTATATGACAGAAAAAAGATATAAGCAATGTTAACAAAAGGAACAAAGCGACGATAGCACTGTGTACAACAAGCATATCGGGGATTTCCGCTTGTTTCTCGACCATACGACTCCGACCATGTTTTATTCGGGCGGAATTTGGCTTATCATAATAGCGTGAGCCGAATTAATGCTATCAACATCTGTATAGTTTTTGTTTTTTTATCTTAAATCTGCTTGTACGGAAAAGATTCTTTGAAATTTTCAAAAGATACTGAAATTTTTTAAACAATTTCCAAATAACAAAATTCAGATATCTAAAAATGCACCTTCAATTCTTGAGAAATAAAAATACAATAAAAAAATATGTATAAACAATTTTTTTAAATACTGATTCAAAAAAGAACTAATTTAAGAAATTAAATTTCGAATTCTGGGAGAAATGCGAACGTAATAAACCTTAATAGTTCACGCGATATTCATTCATTGAGATTTCTCTAAATGGAATTATAAATAATTTAAATTTATAATTTTTCCTTTGAACAGTGACGTTTGATGAATAAAAGAATAATAATTGGTAAATATGGAGCAAAGGGGACCCACTTTCGATTGACTTGTCTTTAATATATGTTGTGTAGGGACCCTTCTTGAACAACTTTTTCCTCTGACACAATTGGGGGTCGTTATTTATTAAAAAGTTATTAACAAAAAAAGTTAATAATTCATATTGCTATTTTCCTTATAGCAGCCAGTCCCAATCATCTCTTCCTCCACATGTGTTGTTGAGAATACCCCCCTGAGTAGCATACAAAAAGTTTTATCCGTCGCTCATTGTTTGCTAAAAAGTTATTAACAAAAAAAGTTTCATAAATGTTGGCTTGTTTGTTGGGTTGGGTTGTTTAGATTGTTTGGGTTTTTTGTTTGTGATTTGTTTGTTTATTGGGTTTGGGTTTTTGGTTTGGGTTTTTGGTTTGGGTTTTTGGTTTAGGTTTTTGGTTTGGGTTTGGGTTTATTTTGGATTTGTTGGGTTTGTTCGTTTAGGTTGTTCGTTTAGGTTGTTAGGTTAGGTTGTTTAGTTGGGTTGTTTGTTTGGATTATTTCGGTTGTTTTTGGTTTGTTTAGGTTATTTGGGTTTTTTGTTTGTTTTGGATTTGTTTGTCTATTGGGTTTGGGTTTTCTGTTTTGGGTTTGTTTTGGATTTGTTTGTTTATTGGGTTGGGTTTTTGGTTTGGATTTGTTTTGGATTTGTTTGTTGGGTTTGTCTGTTTGTTTCTTTAGGTTACTGGGGTTGTTTTGAGTTGTTTTTGGTTTGTCTATGGGCTGGTATGCGGTGGGGGCAGGGGGGCCGCAGCCCCTCTGGTCATACGTGTACTGGGCCACCATGCAAGTATTTCATATTCTATTTATGAATTTTCTTTTGTTAATAACTTTTTAACAAACAATGAGGACGGATAAAACTTTTGGTATGTTACTCAGGGGGGTATTCTTAACAACACATGTGACGGACAAGATGATTGGGACTGGCTGCTATAAGGAAAATAGCGATATGAATTATTAATTTTATTTGTCAATAACTTTTTAATAAATAACGACCGCCAATTGTGTCAGAGGAAAAAGTTGTTCAGAAAGGGTCCCTAGACAACATATATTAAAGGTAAGTCGATCGTAAGTGGGTCCCCTTTGCTCCATATTTACCTAATAATTATTAAAATCAATAATAAATAGACATATTCTCGTCCTTCGTATTCTTCCGCATTCCATTCTACTCTATAAAATTATATATTTCGCTTTTGGCTGCATTGGAAGATTACAAAAAATTCAGCGAGATATATTATTTCATGGCCCACAAATCTTGAGTTTACCATTTTGATGTAGAATGTTGGGAAGTTTCGGAAATTATGAATATAACCTAATCGCGGTAACTAATAAAGAAAATTCCATACAAATTTGAGCAAAACATAGGGTACTTGCCGAGCAGTAACATTATTTTTTGAAACTAGGTATTTTTTAGTTATTCGAAAATTCGTAAATATTCTCCGTCGAAGAGGTTTTTAAAAACCCATTTTGATTCATCCCATACTTTCAAAGTACATCATGATGATGCAAAGCCTGTTGCAATTCTGAAATTGACAACGTTAGAAAACGGCTTGCAGAAAGATTTAAAAAATTAAAGGAATTCCCAGTGACTCTACTTTCATGCTCCGAAAGTCACAGAGTATTTAAAATAGTGAGAGTTTTTAGCCCGTCTAAATAAGGTCTAAATAAGGAATTCTACATATATATTATACACGCAAGCACCGTACACTTAACCGTCACGAATTATGCTGCAAACACTCTCAAGAGCTCAGCGCAATGAGGATAATTAATTCGCTCGGTGAGCGCATCGAGTTGTGAAAAAATCCAGCTGGTCTTTAGGAATGACGAGAAAGCCAATATAGGCATCTATAGTAGCGGCACTGGGTGTATATAAACCATCCATCGCACAATATCACGTACCGCTGTGTACGTAAAAAAAATTGCAGGCTTATAACGAATGAACCAAAAAAGTTGCAGCTTGAAACTTACAAGTTGCTGCCTCGAAATCTTCGCAACAAATCTTAAAGCTTCAGCTGTAAGGAACTAAGGATCTTTTGCATATTTGGCTTCCTCATACGGTTAACTTTGAACATTGGTGTGAAATTTCGAGAGAACAACTTCAAAACAAATTGAAAATTGCAACTATTTTCCTCACATTTATTGTACGTTGCAAATTTTCACGAATAGTTTGAAATTCTATAAAAACGCCACCGCCATCATCGATTTTTACGAAATTCGACGACGATAATCCTCAATAATCCATCTGTGTACGAAATTTTACCCCGAAATCTCAATAGCTCGACACAAATTGCACGAGCTCGACTCGTAAAAAGCACTTGTATCGGTATTTAAGGGAGAACACCACTGTGACCCCCTGTTTTTTTTCACATTTTTCAAGAATTTTTTTTTGTGGGAAAAAAAAGAGATATTCGAAAAAATTTTTTGGGTTTTGTTCCTTGTTTATTAATGTATCAAAATACATTTTTTTCACATTTTTCACGCCGCACGGTGGCGCTGGGGAAGCTCTCGCGTCAGGTGCTGTCATTTCCGCGGCACGCAGCAGAACTCTCTTCAACGTCGATCTGAAAAAAAATACCGAGTGTTTTCGTTAATAATATGATATTTTTAAGAGAAGTACATAGGGATTTGGAAAAATATCATATTATAAATATCATATTATAAAAAAAATAGGCACGCCTTTGAAATTAAAGTTAATTTCAAAGGTGGGGCTATTTTTTTTAAAACAATATTTTTCCAAAGCCCTATGTACTTCTCTTCAAAATATCATATTATTAACGAAAACACTCGGTATTTCTTTTCAGATCGACGTTGAAGAGAGTTCTGCTGCATGCCGCGGAAATGACAGCACCTGACGCGAGAGCTTCCCCAGCGCCACCATGCGGCGTGAAAAATGTGAAAAAAATGTTTTTTGATACATTGATAAACAAGGAACAAAACCAAAAAAATTTTTTCGAATATCTCTTTTTTTTCCCACAAAAAAAAATTCTTGAAAAATGTAAAAAAAAACAGGGGGTCACAGTGGTGTTCTCCCTTAAATAATTCAAAATTCCATAAATTTGAAAAGCCTCGATGAAATTTCTCCAAATTTAATAACGAACATATAATTTTATGGTACTCAACAGATGTACGAAACTTAAGCTCGATAACTAAAGAATTGCCGTAGCTAGAGTCTGCACAGACTGTAGCTTTTTCAAAGATTTAAAAAATCAATATCTAAAACGCGTCGAGCGTTTTAGAGCAAAAATTACACTAGGTAGAGCCTTGACAAAAATCTGGTCCATTGTGCGAACAATATGAAATTCTATAATATGGGAAAACCTTCATTGATTTTCTTCAAATTCAATATCGAATATTATTTGTTAATAGTTTATTTGCTTCGAAAGTTCTACGCCTAGAGGTGGAAAATTGCATAAGTTATTTCCCTTACAGAGAAAAGTAAACCGTATAATGAAATTTCGTTATTAATTGGAAGGCATCTATGCCACATTATATATTTTGTGTTTTAGAGGAGAGTTATAAATATGAATTGGTTTCACTAAATATTTATGATTTCATTATAAATGAGACGTGTTAATTAGTTATTGAGACCGCATGAATGCGGTCTCAAAAAAAAAAAAAAAAACAGGTAACACCATTTAAAGGGTAACACCACTCTAGCGGCAGAAAAAAAGGCCTAACTTTGATGATTTATTTTGGGAGTATGAAAAAAAAGGAACAGGATTTCTTTGCAGAGGGTTTAGTTAACACATATTGAAGTATGAAAAAAAAATTGTTTCTTATTATTTTGATACAAAATGTCGGTGACAGAGCCCATCTTGAAAATCATCTTTTTCAAACGTAGCCGTTTTTTTAATGTAATCTAAACTTTTTCATTTGTAAACAATTTACTAATTTTTTTTTTGGCAAAACACCCATTGATTTTTTTCAAAAGGCAATTTCTACAAAATTTGATTAAAAAAAAAACCTCTACGTAGTCCCATAGCCGATAGAATATAGATTATAACATTTTTTAAGTTTTTTGTTCCAAGTCTTATACTTTACGAGAAAACCGTCCTCCCGTGAAGGTGTTTTGAAAAAGGACGATTTTCAACATGGGCTCCGGCCACCGCCGCTTTGTATCAAAATTATAATGAAAAATTTGTTTTTCATACTTCAATATCTGTTAAATAAAGCCTCTGAAACGAAATCCTATTCCTTTTGTCATACTCCCAAAATAAATCGTCAAAGTTAGGTCTTCTTTTCTGCGGCAAGAGTCGGATTACCCATTAAGAGAAAAAAATGAATTATGTACGTTTAACTCGAAATATCATTTACTAATATATACCGAAGAGGAATTCAGAGGAAACATAGTGATTATCAAGAAAAGAAACTCGATGACAGACAAAATGATGATTTCGGGAGAATCGTCCACGTTTCGTTGCAGATATTTTTCTTCTCGATATTATGTGTTCTGATCAATTGTCCAGGCACCGTAAGAACCTTCCTTTCACTCGTCTGGCTCTGATTAGCAAAATAAAAAAACCTCCGATGCAACGGGAATATAATTTCTTAGCGCGAGCCACGGAATATCTTTCATATTTATTTCTTTTTCGCGTTCACACCGACATGTGCGTGCATGCTGCCGCCGGCTGTATTTGCGTTACCTGTCGAGACGAAAGTACGCAAATATGTACTATATATAATCACCCGGAAGTAGGAATATATGTGGGCGGGCGAACGGATCAGAGAACTCTACCAGTACAGGTGGATTTCCTGTGTACGGGCAGTATTCGTTTCTCCGAGTATTATTTCTATACGAATAGAAGCGAACGTCAAACCGGGGCTTCGGGGTCTCGCATTGCTTTTCTGCGTGGACGGTGCTGTTGCGTGGAGAGATGATGTTGCACGGCTAGATGCTACATAACGCCGTATTCCACCTTCGCGATGAAAGGGAACTCCTCCCTCCTCCGCCGCCCCACGTAACACCGACTATATGATACGAATCTCGAATTGCCCCGACGGAAAAGCAAAACTACCATATACGTAGAAAAACGCGTTTGTATCCAGAATTAATACCAACTCCTGTTTTTCGTTTGTTTAGAAGCGAAGAGAGGAAACGTTGAGTTAATAATTGTGTTAGTTACAATTTTCTCGCTGTGAAACACGATTATTCACGTAAAATTCAATTATAAACTGCAGGCGGTTATTTTTGAGCACCATTGAAATTAATTGAGATCCTTGGTGAGATATAGAGTCATCTAACGAGGTATTTTTAATTACTATTTCTAGGCTCAGGGGGCAGGGTTGTGGTATTTACATTTACACTGTTTTGATTCTATTTGTTTCTGGCGAGATCGTTGCGACTGTATAATATATTGTAATTTCTTTTCTGAATATCGTTATTGGATTTCGTTTTCCGCTTATTATTCATAATTGACAAAAACAATGCAGTGCAATCCAATTTCTTAGGATTTACGAAGGTGTCAATCGAACATTCCAGTAATTCTCACCATGCAGAGTTGAACAATTTCACTTTAGTCTTTCTAGTTCGGAAAAATGTCGAGAATCGGAAGTTTAAGGTTGTAGTCTGGTAACTTAAGCCGATTTTCATGTATTTTTTGGAGGGCATTTTTTTTTTGTAGGAACAAAAAAATGAATCGTTTTGGATATTTAGGATGTTTTTATTTACATATTAAATATACAAAAAAAAAATTGTTTGAATAAATTTTATAGTTTATTATTATTATTATTATTATTGATCGAAGTTGGCACCTCGAAAAAAAGCGCGTGGGTGGCCCCGGTGATTTTGGCTCTTGATGTTATCTGAAATCAAAAATTCTTGATAATCCTTAATCTATAGACATGTCATTCTGGTCGGAACTACTGAAGTTAAATTTCATGGATAAATAACAAAATGGCGGGCAAAATAAAAAGACTTTTTTTTCCAAAGTCCGCCATTTTGTTATTTATCCATGAAATTTAACTTCAGTAGTTCCGACCAGAATGACATGTCTATAGATTAAGAATTATCAAGAATTTTTCATTTCAGATAACATCAAGAGCCAAAATCACCGGGGCCACCCACGCGCTTTTTTTTCGAGGTGCCAACTTCGATCAATAATAATAATAACAATAAACTATTAAATTTTTTCAAAAAAATGTTTTTTAGTATCTTTAATATGTAAATAAAAACATCCTAAATATCCAAAACGATTCATTTTTATTTTCCTACAAAAAAACGCCCTCCAAAAAAGACATGAAAATCGGCTTAAGTTACCAAACTACTACATTAATCGGGCTCGAGTCACCCAGAAAACGATTTTCTTCAACTTTAGTTTTCTCTTCTACGTTCCCTAGCGCATCTGTAGTCGCAGTTATAAATCGGACAAAAATGTATGGTACAAAATCTAATGGATTAAAAGAATAAAAAAAGAATTCTCATGATCCATAGATGTACAATTTTTTCATCTTTCACCCCGTAAGGGTGGGTTCCGGACGATTAAAATCGTTCCCATTTTTATTGGGATTCCTGTGTAAGCCAAAAACCTAAATCGATCCTATAAAATCTGAGAATGCCATTACAGCCACGGTGTTCAATTTTCTGAATCTTTCACGCTCCCGTAAGGGTGGGAATTGAAAACTGAGTAGGAAAAATTTTGCGTCCGGGCTTGTTAGTAGCGCCAGTGAAATATAAACTAACTTTTCCACGAGTACTGTAAATATACGGTACTCGTGGTTATTATTTGGCTGAAAAATATTTCAGCCAAATAATACGTCGTTAATTTTTTACATATAGCAACAAACAAAAGCCTGTTAGTTAGGATTTTTATCCGACTCTATCGTAAAGTAAAATCTATGGTAAAGTTTTTTGGACACGTTACCAACTATGGAAATGGAATAACGCTATACAATAATAATTATATCCATTTTTCTTCTAGAGCTCTTCGTTTTTAGCTGAAAATGTACAGTTCAATTTCGAATTTCGAAATTTTCTGCTATTTACGAGAGAGAGACAAAGGTGCCTGGAATAACTTGACCAAATTGCAAATCATTCTGTTTGATATTTTAGAAGTGGTATTTGGCCACAAATTAACGTGCACTCGGTCGGTAATACAGAATCGGTAAACCAGACCTTTCACATGCTCCTAACAAAAAGCTATGTAAAACATGTGATTGAACCATAATCTGAGAGGCAATTTTTTTTTTTTTTTAGTCCAATACTTTCTCATTTTACATACTTTGTATGTGATGAGGCATTTTAAAATGTCCGTATGTGCGAGTCATGGATTCCCTCAAAGATCTACTCTCACTATAGTATCCCTTTAACAACTTGCGATGGCAGCTAGATCACGAATACGAACAATCTCGAGGTGCGTGGCACGTCATTCTAGCGCAAGTGGTTAACTCAGAAAATGTATGTTACACGCTTAGGTTACGCGAAAATTTGGTTACAGACTTTGGTACAGGCTCTCTGTGGAATTCCGTGACACATTTCCATAAAGACTCTCTCCGGGAATGACTTATTGAACCTTCACGCATAATTCTCACCCACTTCTTACATTCATGGTCTCCCGGAAAGATTGTGTATCATATGTTCTTTCTCAAACGTGACTGAAATTTTTTTCCTTCAAAACACTATGAGATTGATTGCTCACATAATAATAGTCGCTTTAATAGAGCGAGTCTCTCGCAGACTCGCACTGACACTTTTCTATGAATTCCTGCCCAGACTCCCTCACAAAAAGCTTGCGCAGATTTTTTTTCTGTTATACACTTCTGTACAAACTCTCCCAGGAATTCTATCACAGACTTTCTCCAGTACTCCCCCACGAACTCTGTTACACATTTTTGTACAGCTTCTTCGAGACGGATTTATTGACCCTGCACGCGTCTCTGTCTGTCTTTCTTTCTCTCCATCCCTTCTTATCCCCGCCCTTCTCGCTCTCTCACGGATTTAACGCGACAAGATTCGTTGTATCATATGTATCGTCTTGGTTAAATTTGAATATTGTCAATACCGAAAAGAAAATTTGTAGCATTGAAAGATTTGAATTTATAGATATGAATTGCAGTAAATACTCCAGCCAAACTTTAAAACGTGTTTTTCTCAAAACAACATTTTTTATTAGTTTTGCCACGATAATTGAAGAACTCATGAAGATACCGCCACGATTTATTTAAAAATGAATATAAAAATTTTCTCCACACATTGAACCGACGTCTGTATTGGAAAATTATTATTTTTTTGTACTGATATAACAATAAATGTAGAAAATTCTTCGTGAATGTCAGATTACTAGCAGCCATTCTGCTAATTATACGAGTTTTTTTTTGCAAGTTTTAGGTTCAATTTAGGAAGAAAAATTTGTCCAATGAGAATCCGGAATCATGGCAAGAAAGGAGCAACGCGCGAAACACGCGCGGTTCTTCAACGGCCAATATATTCCTCAATTGTTAATATTTTTTTTACGAATACCAATGATTTTCATCGCCAAAGATGTGATAAAGACGTTAAAAATAATAAAAATTGCGTATGTTCTTTCAATTATTCATAAACGCTATTTGAAATTTTACCCCATTTTCAACCGCCGAGGCCTTCCTACGAGGGCCATTTAAATAGTTTCCGACCTTTTTAAGAAAAAAACATACTTCGAAGCAAAACATAATTTATTTCTCGACGTAGTCTTCCTCCAACTCGATAAATTTGGTCCAACGTTTCCCCCATCCTTTTAAACCGTCAGAAAAAAATTGATTGTCTAAACTTGAAAAATCCTGGTTTACAGGGTTTTCCACCTTAGCATTTGACTTATATTTTTGCTCCCCCAAGAAAATTTTTCAAATTAGGGAACAGAAAATATCGCTGGGAATTAGATCTGGCGAAAAGGGTGGTTGCGGAAGCAATTCAAACTTCAATTCGTTGAATTTTGACATTGCCACCATGCACGTGCGAACGCGAGCGTTATCCTGGTGAAACAGGATTTTTTTCCTTGGACAAATGCGGACTTTTTTTTCTTAATTGTGGCCTTCAATTTATCCAGCAATGCAGCGTGGTACTGTCCGTTGATTGTTTCACCCTTTGCAAGATAATCGATAAGAATTATTCCACGGATATCCCAAAAAACTGTCGCCATCACTTTTCTGCAGAGAGAACACCTTTGCCTTCCTTGGAGTTGGTTTCCCGACCGCAATCCACTGCATTGACTGTTGTTTGGCCTCAGGCGTATGGTGGTACCCAGGTTTCATCGACGGCAATCATTGACCGGAAAAATTCCGCTGGATTTTTTTGACACAGGCTAAGATACTTGCGCGACACCCAGCGCACGGATAATTTTCTCATATTCAAATCTTGATGTAAAATCTTGTGCACCCGTTCGGATGATATCCCACAAACCTCAACAATATCATTAACAGTCAATCGACGATCTTCCATCAGAGTTTGATGCACTAAAACGACCATGTCGTCAGTTGTAGCGGATTTCGGGCGCCCGGAACGTTTCTCGTCTAAAATGCTCGTACGACCACTTTGTACTCGGCCACCCAATGTTTGACCGTTGCAAATGAAGGGAATGCTTCACCGTATACAGAATCTAACTCATCTTTTATTTCCTGAGTCTTGTTCCCTTTCAAATGAAGGAATTTTATCACTGCGCGATACTCAATTTTCTCCATTATCGACCGACAATGTCAGCTGACAACTTTGGAAGAGTGCCATAGATAAAGTAATGATCAGAATGACATGAAACTTTTATGGTTTACATATGTCAAGGCCATCTATCGGACGGCGAAAGAATTTTTTTCCTACAGTTACTTTACGACGGTAGTCTGGTCTAGAAATTTGAAAAAAATCGATTTTTTTTTTCATTTTCTTATTCCTTAGACCTTTCTTCATACGCTCCTGAAAACCGTTTATTGATATTTCAAAAATTAGCCGAGAAATAAAAAATCTAAGCAAGCCGCGCGCTAAGGTAGCGCGGTCGGGACGCAGCTAACGCAGAGAGTCTACTGAGTCGCTCATTTAACGGTGTCAAAACTTTGAACGCGTTTATCTCAGAACTATGTTTTTCAAATCGGCGCCCACGATATCTCGTTAACTAATGGACCGATCGAGCTCAAATTTTGCACGTACCTTAGGTAGCCTGTTTCTGAGGACTGGTAGCAGAATTGAGTCGAACAATAATTTTGCCGACATTTTATAACTCGTCGAATACCCGAAAATGTATGAAGTATCGATTAATGAAAGTTCAACAGGCCGCGATTTTGTCAAAACATTTTTTTAAGTACCAATTCTGCTACCAGTGCTCAGAATACTCATGCAGATTTAGAATATATATATTTTTTTTTTTTCAGATGCATACAACATCGTCCAGAATGCGCGCCGATTGAGGCGGCTTTCGACGCACCATGTTGCAACAAGGCAAAAAACTACATGAAAATATTTAAAATGATTTTTTTTTAATGTACAAGTATTCTCTAAGGATCAATAAATGCACGTGTAAATTTTCATCAAGACAACTTCAACGGTTTAAAAATTATTGCACATTAGAAATGACGTCCAAAATCTCGCTCTAGACCAGACTACCGCGTTATGTCGATGAGGCCGGAAACTTAAAAAATGGCCCCTGCATTTCCTGCAAGGTAATAGGCCAAAAATGCACCTCTCCCCGAGCGGAAATTTGGTCCGGCTTAAATCCGGCCCATGTCAGGCTGCCCTATCAGCCTGGCACGGCCCTGATCAGGATCCGTATCAGGCCCACATTCGGCATGTAACGGAGTTGCGGATCCAGGCCTGATCCGGCACCAATCTGGCCTCGATCTGGTACTGAATTCCAATTTTCAAATTTCAAATGAATAAAATCTATTTATCTTCTGAGAATTAGGTTATTGGCCATCTTATGTTGTTAGCTGGCCCATATAATAATCTTTAACAAAAATAAAAAACGGCCTCCACCAGGGTTCGAACCTGCAACCTCTGTCACTAGCCTCCATTCTTGAATTGGACCGAAAAATATTGAAAAAAAATGTGACTGTACTAACAGTCATTTTTTAGACGTTTTTTATTGTTTAAACGATAATTGCGGTCATTTAAAATTAATTTTCCAATCGGGAGTTGTGCTATTTAAACCTACTTATCTGTCTATCTAACGACTTAACGAACTAACGCTGTAACCACTCCTCTAACGAGCACTTGTGAATTACTTCTAGGAATATCTTATATGTAGTCCAACCACCAGAAATGAAGATGGTAAATTATATTAAAAATTGTCTTCGTAGTAGATTTAATTTAAAGATAGTAGTCTGGTAACTTAAGCCGATTTTCATGTCTTTTTTGGAGGGCGTTTTTTTGTAGGGAAATAAAAATAAATCGTTTTGGATATTTAGGATGTTTTTATTTACATATGAAAGATACGAAAAAAAATTTGTTTGAAAAAGTTTAATAGTTTATTATTATCATTATTATTGTTGGAAGTTTGGCACCTCGAAGTTGGCAGCCCGGGTCCTAACTTTTTTTCTACCTAACCGATTGCTTTCAAATTTTAACAGGCTGCTCTACATACTTATAGTTCCCGTCGGAACCACCGAGAAATTTGTTCACCCCTAACTTTTATTTTACAACCCCTTCTTTGCTAAAATAAAAAGACTTTAGCAAAGAAGGGGTTGTAATGTAAAATGTTAGGGGTGAAAAAATTTCTCGGCGGTTCCAACGAAAACTATAAGTGTGCAGAGTAGCCTGCTAAAATTTGAAAGCAATCAGTTCGGTAGAAAAAAATTAGTACCCGGGCTGCCAACTTCGAGGTGCCAACTTCCATCAATAATAATCATAATAATAAACTATTAAATTTTTTCAAACAAATTTTTGTTTGTATCCTTAATATGTAAATAAAAACATCCTAAATATCCAAAACGATTCATTTTTATTTTCCTACAAAAAAACGCCCTCCCAAAAAGAAATGAAAATCGGCTTAAGTTACCAGACTACTACCTTAAGGTGGTGTAGGTTCTTGTTTGAAAAATCGATGTAGTAATGATAGTAATGATATTAATAATAATAATAATAATAATAATAATAATATAAATACTATATTATAATTTCCTTTCATTATTCGTATTTCCAGCGTATATTTTTGTCGGTAGTTTGAAAAACTCAGAAAAAGTGCTTCCCGTTCAGTAGTGGGTAGACAAGCCAGTAAACGGCTAAGCGGTCACCACAATACAGTAGGATTCGCCGCAATGAGTACTGGGATGGGTGACCGCTTACTTAACATAGCAGACCGCCGAAGCCGAGAACCGACCGCGCGTCCACTGCTGTCAATCTTATGATTATTGTTATTATTATTATTATTAATATTATTTAAATGTCAATCGAATAATGTCTCAAGAAGCATTATTCGAAATAATACGACACAGAGATTTGCCAAATGAGTATCCTCCGTCTATCCTATTAAATCGTCGGAAGATACTCATTTTAATGCAAAATTTAATCTTGTGGTGGAAATGAACTTGTGTTAACACAAGTTCATGAACTTGTGTTAACACAAGTTCATTCTCAACACCTCAGGCTGCGCTGATAATTCATGCCGTATCAGAATATCATTCGCCCCTGATCTGGGCGTGATACGGTTAGCGTGATCAGGATTTGCCACGGACGCCTTAGCCGCACCTGATCCGGTCCTGATGTTAGTCTAGCCTGATAACCCACGCCGTATCAGAATATGATCCGCCCCTGATCTGGGCGTGATCCGGTTAGCCTGGTCAGGCTAACCTTATCGATTTCTGAACGGGGCCTGATCCTATATCAGGCCAGCCGGAACAAATTTCTGCTCGGGTCATCCATTTGCGGTCATTTTCGGCGGGATCAGCTTTACCATAATGATATAAGAGGTCGTCCCGTACGGTTAAGCTGACCTTCTCAACTCTCGTACACGGCGTCGGCGGCGATATATTTATATAACGTAGAGATAAGCATCGAAGATTGTCCATAAATTTCAACTAACTCTTAACATATTTACACGTACGACAGTCCTTCTTAATGGAACCCGCATCAGTGACCTCACAGTAAGTACAAACTTTCGAATAAACTCGTACTGGTTTTTCTCAATGTTATGTTTTTCTTTTTTTTCATGAGACATGTCGCGTAAGTGTACGAAATCGCATCGGGGACTCTCCCACGGTTGCACGCACCTTTCGAAACTAAAATAGAGGTAACGGCAAAACAATACGGCGTACAGAGAGTTTGCTGCGCTGTTGCGGTTCGACAACTGGAAGGAACAATGAATATGTTGCTATTGCGAGGATTAGACGCCGTTTCTGTGCTGCCTGCACGAACTTGATGCTCACCGGGAGTTTTCTCTTCTACCTCTCGACGCGTTTTTTTACCGAGTATCATGCACATTCTTTTAGCATAATCATGGCTACTCCGAAGCAACAAAATCTATTGACAACGTTCGACAGATATGTGGAACACACATTTCAAGAGATCACGGATGGAAACGACTGAAGGAATTCCTGATATCGGATATTGCAAAAACAAAAAAAAAAGAGAACGAAGATAAGAGAAAAATTCTTACTGCTACACAGGTACGAATTTATTGTTTTTCTTCGCGATAAAGCCTGTACTCGTCATGGATTAAAAATGCCATAATCTTGACGACCTCGGTCTAATTGAATTTCAGAAGGTTGTGAGGGGCGGGGGAGGGAAAAATATGTTAAGTATCGCGACACACATTCGCGTGAATTTACAAGAACGAGAATGATGTGAGCACATATAATATATACAACGACGCTGAGAGCTAACTTCCAGTTTGACACGGTCCATTTGTTTTGCTCGCTCTCGTTGCTTGTCTTCTTTTGCTGCGGCTGTCGAGAGTGAATGTCCCCGACTGCGGCATTCCGTCGCCTCTCTTCGAAAAATGATGTCAAGCTTCTGACGCGAAGAAAAAAAATATGAAGGGGAGCGGGTCATCGAATTCCCAGGATTATTTTGTCCCATTGAGGTGAAAATTTAGTTACCCAAACGTTGCAAGAGAGCAAATATAATGGAATTGAATTAACGTCGAGAGTTTTGTAACTGATGAATCAGTTGCAGTGAATGAGATTGACCTATCCTCGTAAAATTTTGTCTTGACAACACGCAAGAAAACAATAATTACGATCCATTTTAACGTTAACGAAGAAATAAGTCTTTTCGAAGATTTTGCGCGAGCCGTAAGTACAGCTTTATCGCGCGAGTAATCGCGTAATACTCTTTACGCTTGCCAGTACGAACTCAACGGTCGATCTGTAGCTTGATGATCATTTCATTTCACTGATTTTGATCGTCAATTGTATATTTCGATTGTGTACGCTGCCTAACCGTTTTTGGTGTGTATTATGGGCGTGGATAAAACAAACCGTAGCCTTGAGTAACCTAAACGTGAAGTTATACTGAGTGTTACAGCGATACAAGACTCAGCAATACTTGAATGATGTTCGGAGGTCATTGCAATAAGCGATGCAGTTTGAATCGTCATTTAAATGGTTAGAATGAATTGGAAAAGGCAAAGGAAATAAGTTATTATAGTCTGAGAACTAGTTTCTTAAGGTGGTAGTCTGGTAACTTAAGCCGATTTTCATGTCTTTTTTGGAGGGCGTTTTTTTTGTAAGAAAATAAAAATGAATCGTTTTGGATATTTAGGATGTTTTTATTTACATATTGAAGATACAAAAAAAAAAAATGTTTGAAAAAATTTAATAGTTTATTATTATTATTATTGATCGGAGTTGGCACCTCGAAGTTGGCAGCCCGGGTCCTAACTTTTTTTTCTACCGAACCGATTGCTTTCAAATTTTAACAGGCTACTCTACACACTTATAGTTCTCGTCGGAACTACCGAGAAATTTTTTCACCCCTAACTTTTTGTTTTACAACCCCTTCTTTGCTAAAACGAAAGGCCTTTTTTTTCCCAAAGTCCGCCATTTTGTTATTTATCCATGAAATTTAACTTCAGTAGTTCCGACCAGAATGACATGTCTATAGATTAAGAATTATCAAGAATTTTTCATTTCAGATAACATGAAGAGCCAAAATCACCGGGGCCACCCACGCGCTTTTTTTTTTCGAGGTGCCAATTTCGATCAATAATAATAATAATAATAAACTATTACATTTTTTCAAACTAATTTTTTTTTGTATCTTTAATATGTAAATAAAAACATCCTAAATATCCAAAACGATTCATTTTTATTTTCCTACAAAAAAACGCCCTTCAAAAAAGACATGAAAATCGGCTCAAGTTACCGGACTGCTACCTTAAGGAGTGACACCACTTTAGCCGCAGAAATAAAGGCTTAACTTTGACGATTTATTTTGAGAGTATGAGAGAAGGAATAGGATTTTTTTTCAGAGGCATTATTCAACACATATTGAAGTATGAAAAAAAAAATGTTATTATCAGACAGAGCCCATCTCTTGAAGATCGTCTTTTTCAAACTGAGAGGACGTATTACTTTATCACCGTTGCATGGATCGATTTGAAATTTCGATAGTAGCTTCACCATTACATTCTATATCGGAGTACGCAGCCGTTTTTTGATTTAATGTAAACTTTTTTTTATAAGCAATTTACTGCTTCCTTTTTGGTAAAGAATCGATTCAATTTTTCAAAAGTGCACCATTTCTACAAAATTGGATTAAAAAAAAAAAACCTCTACGTAGTTCCATAGCCAATAGTAAATAGATTACAACATTTTTTTAGTTTTTTTCCAAGTCTTATACTTTACGAGAAAACCGTCCTCCCATGAAGGTGTTTTGGAAAAGGACGATTTTCAACATGGGCTCTGCCCACCGTCACTTTGTATCAAAATTATAATAAAAAATTTGTTTTTCATACTTCAATATCTGTTAAATAAAGCCTCTGAAACGAAATCATATTCCTTTTGTCATACTCCCAAAATAAATCGTCAAAGTTAGGTCTTCTTTTCTGCGGCAAGAGTCGGATTACTCATTAAGGGCGGGGTAAGGGTTTTCACTTTCGAAAAATCGAATTTTTTTTGTCTTATCTTATTGTTTAATATTTCAAGAATATATCCTTAAAATTTTGAACCGATCTAAGCAATATTCTTGAAGTTATTGTCTTATTAATCTCCTGGCCTTTAACGCTATACCTCTGACAGCGGCGGGCGGTCGGGCTAGCAGTGCAGCTGTCGAACAGGTATACAGTTTATTCATTGCTATTGTGTATATAGTATATAGTGTATACTATACACTACAATATTTTAAAAGAAGAAACAAGCTGTATGGAGCTGGAATCGATGATTGTGTGTAAGTTGGAAAAAAAAAATGTTTTCTTCACTTTTTTACTTCATAAACTTTAGACGCGTTTTTCTCAAAACTACTTTTTCAAAGTCCGTGTTCACTGCCATTTAAAAACTACTTGACCGATTTATTTCAAATTTTGTACACATTTTCTACATATAAAATACCT
This sequence comes from Oxytorus armatus, assembly GCA_958009045.1. Taxonomy (NCBI): domain Eukaryota; kingdom Metazoa; phylum Arthropoda; class Insecta; order Hymenoptera; family Ichneumonidae; genus Oxytorus; species Oxytorus armatus. The sequence continues at coordinate 1,925,603 of OY253747.1, read as the reverse complement.
CCCCCCAACGTTTTTTTTACATTAAGGGTGTTTCCCACCCACAAAATGGCGGAATTTTTCGTGGAAAATAACAGTTCACACTTTAGATGGCCGCCAAAAATTTTTAAATGAAAAAAAAAAAATTATCAGAGAACGTTGGGGGGAAGATTTGATTATAATTTGACTAAATTTTCATGGTTTTTCATTTTCAGATAATTTCCGGCCGAGTTATAGTGAACACCGCAAATTATTTTTTTTCCAAGACGTTCTGGGGGAAGCTCTGTTACGGGCTTATGCTTCAATATTTCTGCATGAAAAAATTACACAACATTGTCAAAAGTATGCTCAATAATGTACAGAAGGCTCAAATAAAATTGCTCAATCCATATTTGAGAAAAAAAATTGCAAAAAAAGTGTTTTTTTTTACGCTGAAACCCTTACCCCTTCCTTAAGAGAAAAAAATGTATTATGTACGTTTATCTCGAAATATCATTTACTAATATATCCCGAAGAAGAATTTAGAGAAAACATAGTGACAGACAAAATGATGATTTCGGGAGAATCGCCCACGTTTTGTTGTAGATATTTTTCTTCTCGATGTTATGTGGTCTGATCAATTGTTGAGGCACTGTCAGCACCTTCCTTTCTCTCGTCTGGCTCTGATTGGCAAAATAAAATTTTTTTTTTCATACTTCAATGTGTGTTAAATAAACCCTCTGAAAAGAAATCCTATTCCTTTTTTTGTATTCCCAAAACAAATCGTCAAAGTTAAGCCGTTTTTTCTGGTGCCAGAGTGGCATTACACCTTAACAACGTGATGACACTCAAAGATCGAACCTCGATGAATTGATATCGAAAAAGTGAAGCCAATTCAAGGGCGAATCAGACGTTGACATTTAGTCACGTGGTCATCCAACGTAAACACACTTCACTCAATTGAATCGCGGCTCAGCTGATACGAACGCACCTAACATAAAAGTTTGACGATCGAATAGGCGTGAAACGCGCCTGTTGATGGCGGTTAATATAAAATATGAGAAATTCGGTACATACAGCTTTCACCATTCGAAGTTTCTTTAAAATGATTTTTTTTACTAGAATTTTCTCAGCCCCGCAGTCCCAAAAACGCGAGAGAGGCCTTCGTCTCTTCAGACCCCAACTCTACAACTGTAATATTGCCCACCGAGTGGCACGAAAGTGTTATTGCCGACCGGATCTCGAGACATTCGTGGCAACGAATGTAATATTGCCGCACGCTGCGCAATATTACATTTGTAGAGTTGGAGCCTGAAGAGATGACGGCCTCTCTCGAAAACCTAGGAGAAACTGGTCCAGTTGATGTCCACTAGAAAGGTAATCAACCGCGATATGTTCAGTACCGGCGTGCAGCAATACGTGAATTGGTAAACTTGTCAAAAGAACACACGATTTTCGAAATAAATGTATCAAAGACATCGATATTCCGAGTCCACTCGCGGACATCGGAGATAAGTATGTCCATTCGCGGCGTTGCCGGTACGTGATGCGCTCTAAACATTGCCATAAAAGTGGTGATCTGAGCAAAGCGCAGCGAAGGTAACTTTCGGAGAAGTAACGGTGGAGAAGGGAGAGATTGTAGTGTGGAAGTGGGTCCCCTCGGGCCTGTGAACGTCCTTTCCTCTTCCCCCTCCAAGTGCATAAACGACAAAATCTAGAGAGAGGTGTTTCACGGTGAGGAGTATGTGTGGCTGGTGAGTTTGGAGAGTTGTTCCACGGGATCGCGAAAGTAAAGGCAAATGCCAACTCGTTCGGTTCGGTTGCTGGCGCGCGATCTCAACTACGGCTACATCACTCGGAGCCCCTCGCTGTCATTGATTGGCTTCCATGGACGGACAACAGGTTTTGTGAACTTGAAACGTTGGAAGCTCGTCGGAAAGCAGTGCGCAAGAATTACGCGAATAGTTTTCGGTGCGGGATAATCAAGCGCTCGGATAAACGGTTGAGAGCCGGAAGAATTAACGAAAATGTTCGTCATGTCGAGGATCGTTAAGCTGCTCGTCACTTCCGGTGAGTGAATTGGCTGGACCGATTTTCATGCTGGTGGTGGTGTTTTTCATAGTCGACATCCTCAATCCGGTGCGCAAAAGAAATGAATCAAATTAAAAATACTACTCGGGCCACTCGGCCACCGGCTAAGCTAGTGTACTCGAAAGAACTACGCGCTTCGTTCGTACATATTTCAATGGATATATCTTCGAATATTCCAACCTGGAGCGGGGCAAAACACTCTTGTTCCAATCTCGTGGATACTCGTCTGTTTCATTCGGAGTGCCAGGCTTTGGGCGGCTATCGCCCACTCGTGTACCACGCAGGGGCGCGAGCTTGGGCTCGTATAAAATCCTGTATATCCCCGGCCGAAATGTTTGTACGAGCGATTACGGATTTAAACCGTATCGATCGGGCCGATTAGGCATGTAGTAGGGGTGGATAATTCGTCCAAAGGACTCCCGAGATTTGCGCTCACTGTGAAATGCTATATGGATTGGCAGAATGCTCTTATTCCGCGACTGCATCATAAACGATCCCGACCCAACCTCCCAACACTCCGACGTACCAGCTGAATCTGTACGACCAGGCACACACTCTCCCGTTGAGTTTCACCGTAGTACCGATAGAGCATATAATCCTCCTCCGTCGACGATAATCCGTTCGCTGTACAATCATTTTTCACGACAATTGTCAAACGTCGATAACATTTAGAGAGTTGAGAAAATTGTTACTACACATGCGCGAAGTTTATTTGTGCATGAAGGTAACTCTCGGCCAACTCGTTGAACGTTTGACTCTGACCGTTCGTGTTTTACCCTTCCGATTTTTCGTTGGTCTTTTATTAAGGTAGTGGTATGGTAACTTAAGCCGATTTTCATGTCTTTTTTGGAGGACGTTTTTTTGTAGGAAAATAAAAATGAATCGTTTTTTATATTTAGGATGTTTTTATTTACATATTAAAGATACAAAAAAAAATTTTGTTGACAAAATTTAAGTTTATTATTATTATTGATCGAAGTTGGCACCTCGAAAAAAAAAGCGCGTGGGTGGCCCCGGTGATTTTGGCTCTTGATGTTATCTGAAATAAAAAATTCTTGATAATTCTTAATCTATAGACATGTCATTCTGGTCGGAACTACTGAAGTTAATTTTTTTTTTCCAAAGTCCGCCATTTTGTTATTTATCCATGAAATTTAACTTCAGTAGTTCCGACCAGAATGACATGTCTATAGATTAAGAATTATCAAGAATTTTTTATTTCAGATAACATCAAGAGCCAAAATCACCGGGGCCACTCACGCGCTTTTTTTTTCGAGGTGGCAACTTCGATCAATAATAATAATAATAATAAACTATTTAATTTCTTCAACAAATTTTTTTTTTAAATCTGTAATATGCAAATAAAAACATCCTAAATATCCAAAACGATTCATTTTTATTTTCCTACAAAAAAATGCCCTCCAAAAAAGACATGAAAATCGGCTCAAGTTACCAGATTACTACCTTAACGTCCGCTTTCGAGCAAACCAAAAATAACGGATCTCACCTCGAATGTTCGTTATCGATGTTTCCGAAAGCTTAAGGCCGTAGTCTGGTCTAGAGCGAGATTTTTGACGTAATTTCTAATGTGCAATAACGTTTAAACCGTTGAAGTTGTCTTGATGAAAATTGACACGTGCATTTATTGATCCTTAGAGAATACTTGTGCATTAAAAAAAAAAATTATTTTAAATATTTTCATGTAGTTTTTTGCCTTGTTGCAACATGGTGCGCCGAAAAAGCCGCCTCAATCGGTGCCCACTCTGGACGATGTTGTATGCGTCTGAAAAAAAAAATATATATATATATTCTCAATCTGTATGAGTATTCTGAGCAGTGGTAGCAGAATTGGTACTTGAAAAAAAATGTTGACAAAATGGCGGCCTGTTGAACTTTCATTAATGATATTTCATTATTCGACGAGTTATAAAATGTCGGCAAAATTATTGTTCGACTCAATAATACATTTTTTTAAGTACCAATTCTGCTACCAGTGCTCAGAATACTTATACAGATTGAGAATATATTTTTTTTTTTCACATGCATACAACATCGTTCAGAGTGGGCGCCGATTTCGGAGCACCATGTTGCAACAAGGCAAAAAACTACATGAAAATATTTAAAATAATTTTTTTTTTTTATGTACAAGTATTCTCTAAGGATCAATAAATGAACGTGTAAATTTTCATCAAGACAACTTCAACGGTTTAAACGTTATTGCACATTAGAAATGACGTCGAAAATCTCGCTCTAGACCAGACTACGGCCTTAAAAGTACCCCCTTGACAAATTCTGGCACGGTGTTTCTGTAACTGGTCGTATCGGTTTGTAACGAGTTGTTCTTTAAATATTTATTGTGTCCGCGCGAAGTTAACAATTGTTTTTGTTAATGTTGCGAATAATGCGTTTTTCACGTATAACGAAATAATCGATACGATCGTAATCGAGGGCGTTACCTATGCGCGATTGAGGTCATCGTTTCCACATTCAGCCATGTCCGTTATGGATAATTTTGTAGCGTCCGATTGGTCGGCAATAGTGAAACCATCAGTCGCTGAACAAAGTTTATATCTGCTACGGTTTTGGAAGCTAGGACGTCTCTTCATGTACATGTGCGCGTGTGTGTGCGCGTTTGTATGAATGTGGGACTATACCTCCGTGTTTAACGTCAGATTTAGCGGCAGATTCTAATTAAATCCAACATCTTCTATCATCTATCTGTTAATCGTCTTTTAGATCTCTGTGAGACAAAATTTTGAATGCATGCATTTTTTCATATAAAAATTCGACAGCTCGGTGGGCTGGGTTAGAATTATTGGACAAAGTTCCGCTTGCGCCCAATTTTTTTTCTAGATGTGTTGATTACTTTTGAGGAACAATACCAAAGAATTTGCAACATCACCAAATCAAGAACCACCCTACTGCTCACACACCATTAACATAGAAACAATTTATCTCGTACTCGTGCGCGAGAAATCCCAATGTGCAAAAACTATTTTTTATTAATCAACAAAAGTCGTCACCGGGATGAACTATAAGTCGAACGATTCTTCTCGATACGGAGAATTATTGCCTAAATTGTCAATGGTCTATTGCCGTACCTGTTCACACACCATTAACATGTAAACAATTTATCTCGTACTCGTGCGCGAGAAATCCCGATATGCAAAAACTTATGTTTTTCATTAATCAACAAAAGTCGTCACCGGGATAAACTACATATCACTCGATTCATCTCGATATAGAGAATAATTGACTAAATTGCCAATGGTGTATTGTCATGCCCGTTCACGCACCATTAACATGTAAATAATGCATTTCCTGTAAACGAACCGCATGAACTATATTTTTCAAGAAACATTCGACGAGAATAACTTAGCTCATTACTAGTAGCAATGTGCAAAATATAAACATTGGCAGCGGTTACGATGATCCTGAAAAATAATTTGTTTATTTGAATACGATACAAATGCCGCACCTTTCATGCGCAGTAAAAAAAGAGAAGCAACCTATTGAGTAAGAGGGAAATATATTATCGACTCATTGAAATTCGACGTTGCAACTATGGAACAATTTTCGTTTCGTTACAGGAAATTGGCAGGCTAAGGCCAATGTACACGCACGTCAATGTCGTATTTAAAATTGTAATGAAAAATCACAGAACCGCAGAGGCTCACTATCCGGATGTTCTTTAACATTTCAGAATGATTTTCCGTCCAGTTTCTAATATGGGGACGGGCAAAGTACGATACTTCGAGTAATGTTACCGAGACTGCTGTCTTTTCGCCTGTCGTCACGCACGCGCATCTCCATTCAATATACGTTGGCCTTTCCGAATGCACGGCGGCTTATAGTCCCGAAGAAAACTGTTCTGCCGTAGACAGGAGAAAAAAAAACGTGCAAATTAGAAACTTGCGCATGGCTTTCTCGTTATTTTGCTTCGCTCGCAAATACCCCGTTCGCGAGCAAGTTGTTTCTTCAATTTTGGTTTCCTCATAGAGGAAGCTTTGTGGTCGAGATAAAATAATGAGGAAGCAACGACGTCCGAGTTTCTAATGAGCACGTTTCTTTTTTTTATGAATTCGATATAAACAATTCTAAGGTATCACGGGTTACGAAGTTTTATCATCCGGAAAAATTTACTTATGTCAGAGCAAACTCGGTAACTTTGCGAAATATACGAATTTCGAATATTTAAGAAAGTTTAAAAGCAAACATACAATTCTTCACAAATTGTAAATAATGCTAAAAATAGGATATAAATCTTAGCCCTGTCAAAAACTAATAAAGAAATTTGTTTTCATACGAGGGGGGACCCAAAAAAAAAAACGGGAATTTCGTCATAATTTCTTTATTTTTTAATATTTTTACACCAAATTTTGATCACCTTCAAAGTATCCTCCTTTGATCACAAAGCACCTCTGCAAACGATCCTTCCAATGTTCAAAACATTTTTTAAATTCACTTATCGGGATGGTCTTTAGGCCTTCCAGCGATTTTTGTTTTACCACCTCCACAGTGGCAAAACGCTTTCCTCTCATGTCCCTTTTGAGTGTGGGGAACAAAAAAAAATCACAGGGGGCTAGATCCGGCGAGTAGAGGGGTTGGACAATTGGTGTCATGCAGTTTTTGGTCAAAAACTGCTTTACGGAGAGAGCGGCGTGGGCCAGCGCGTTGTGATGGAGGAACCAGTCACTTGTGCGCCAAAGGTCTGCCCTTTTCTTCCGGATACTCTCCCTCAATCTTTTCAAAACCTCCAAGTAGAACTTCTGGTTGACAGTTTGACCCGGGGGAACGAACTCCGCGTGCACAACACCACTGCAATCGAAGAAACAAATGAGCATTGTCTTGATGTTTGACTTCACTTGGCGAGCTTTTTTCGGACGAGGAGAGCGAGGTGTCTTCCACTGGCTTGATTGCTGCTTTGTTTCGGGGTCGTATCCATAGTAGGGTGGTTCTTAATTTGGTGATGTTGGAAATTCTTTGGTATTGTTCCTTGAAAGTAATCAATATATCCAGAAAAAAAATTGGGCGCAAGAGGAATTTTGTCCAATAATTCTAACCCACTCCACCGAGCTGTCGAATTTTTATATGACAAAATGTATGCATTCAAAATTTTTTCAAGAAAATTCTTTATTATTTCAAAACTATTCATGATAAAAATTTTTTATATTGTACTTTTATAGGAAATTTAATGCTCTACAAAAAAGGTATCCTGTAAAATTCTTGTGAATCTAATATTTATCACGTTATTAGCAAAAAACTGTCATCATTTATTCCAAAAGTCCATCATTATGGCCAAAACAGGAGTTTGACGTCGAAAAACTGCAATGTATTCTTCATATGCAATTAGAAATATGAAGAGATACGTAGTGCACTCAATGACAGTATGTGAACGATATTTAAATTTTCAATTTTATCAATTTTATCATCATTCATGATAAATTTTTCGTCTTTGATCGATAAGGACATTGATTTCTTTATCAGTTCCAAATCGATGGCTTTTTTCGAAAGATTTGAAATCAACTCCTCATTTTTTGATATCGATGTGAGCGAGTGGATTATTAATGAAAATTATTTACATGGCTTAAAAATAGTTAAAGGAATTAAAGTGGTTAACGATGTTGCAGAAAGAGGCGTGAAACTTATTACAGAGTACAATGATCGTCTCACTTATGATGAAGATCGGAAACAATTCATTGTACAAATAATTGAAGAATATGAAAAAAAATATCCTGATATTAACAAAGCAACTTTGCTTCAACCGATGTAATTCATTATTGTAAATTGATTTTTTAAATATACGACATCATTCATTATAAATTCAAAATAAAATTGATAAAATTTAAAATTTGAATATTGTTTACATTTGATTGTTCAGTGCGCTACGTATTTCTTCATAATCTTATATACATACGAAAAATGAATTGCAGCTATTCGACGTCAAACTCCTGTTTTGATCATAATGATCGACTTTTGGAATAAATGATGACAGTTTTTTGCTAATTACGTGATAAATATTAGATTCACGAGAATTTCACAAGATACCTTTTTCGTAGAGCATTATATTTCCTACAAAAACGTTATATAAAATTCTTTTATCATAAATAGTTTTGGAATAATAAATAATTTTCTTAACAAAATTTTGAATGCATGTATTTTTTCATATAAAAATTCGACAGCTCGATGGGGTGGGTTAGAATTATTGGACAAAGTTCCGCTTGCGCCCAATTTTTTTTCTAGATACGTTGATTACTTTTGAGGAACAATACCAAAGAATTTCCAACATCACCAAATTAAGAACCACCCTGATCCATAGCACCACGATTCATCACCAGTAATCACCTTGGAAAAAAGTTCAGGGTCCTCTTCGAGCTGATATTGAAGTTCAAAACATGTCTGAAGTCGACGCTCCCTTTGCTCGTCTGTGAGAAGGCGAGGGACAAATTTGGCTGCAACTCCGCTCATGTGCAAATCTTTGGATAAAATCCTCTGAATTGAACTCCATGATATCCCAGACATCTCACAGAGTTGATCAATGGTTCGGCGACGGTCTTCACGAATGAGAGCATTGATTTTGTCGATGTTTTCGTCACTTCTTGACGCTGAGGGGCGTCCTGAACGGGGTTGGTCTTCAATTGACATTTCTCCACTTTTAAAACGTGAAAACCACTCGTAGACTCTGATTTTACTTAGGGCAGCATCTCCATAAGCAGTCTCAAGCATTACAGTAGTTTCCGCGGCCGATTTCCCCAACAGGAAACAAAATTTCACAGCCGCGCGTTGCTCTCGACAATCGGCCATCACGTTTTCGCCGAACTGGAAAAAGTTGTTTCGCTACAAAAATTCCCACGGGCGAACCGACGCACTCACGGCGACAGAACTTTGCACACTAACTCAGGAGACGTGTCCCCAACGGACACCTGGTCGAGCAATGGGTTCCCCCACTCTCCCTTCCCGCCGCAGTGCAATTCCCGTTTTTTTTGGGTCCCCCCCTCGTATTTCAATACGTGTTAAAAAAACCCTCTGAAAAGAAATCCTTTTCCGTTTTTCCTACTCCCAAAATAAATCGTGAAAGTTAGGCCTTTTGTTCTGCCGCTAAACCGGTGTCACCTCCTTAAAGTATGTTATAAGTTAACTGGATCAAATTTTTTCGAATATTCGCACACTAACACGTGACTAACTGTTAATTATGATTGTTGCGGAGAACGTACTCGGATGCTCATACGCGAGGCGCACGGAAACGAATCGTGGCACTAGCGGTGGAGAAAGTCAGTCTCCGCGTATAAACGGCACAGTGGGGTAAAGATTCGTATAACACGGTCAATGAAGAGTTACGAACTATATGTATGTCGATGAATTTCGACCCGAATTCTTATCGAGAAAAGAAAATTACTCAAATGACAGGAGAGCTTGGAGTATCGGCCAACATCCAGACACCAATCGTTTCCCATGTTTGGAAAGCGACCACAACGAACGCTCTATGGGGCAGACTATGCATTGCTGATGAAAAAATATTCGCAGGGCTTCTTGACACGTGGATCTCTCGGTAGTGGGTGGAACACCACGGGGAAATCAAGCGTGACGTGGGTATTTATATTTGCATAAAATGATGGGACCGGAACTCGTCACGTATCACGGGCGTCGGTCTCGCTCGCTCGTGCCGCATCCTTGTCGTCTCTGAAACCTGACTGAATCTCGTAGTTTTCGTGTGCAACGTGTTTTTTTTTCATCTTTTCCGCTCACAGCTCGTTATTTCATTTGGATTATTCTTTTTTTAAAATAATTCCTAGTTTCTAAATCTCTATATTGAGGTGTGTACGCCCCGGAAACAAAAATTCTCAATCCTCGGTCCTCTGGGCAGTGGAGAGACTCCGGTTCGTGCCGAGGCAGAGGGCACGTTTCCGTTGGCCATTAATGGTTCTCGCTGATCTCTGTATGTACTATGTACGTGGCTCGAGACGTGGACAAACCAAATCGCTTACGGTAGAAATACACCGAAAGACTCTCACATTATCCTGAGCGCGTACTCTTTCATGGCGAGAGGACATAAAATAGGATTCTACGAAGTTCGACGAGACGACTATGAGGTCAAGAAAATTCGCTGACACTGGCTTCTTTTTTTCGGACTCTTTTATCACCTCTAACTTGCACACCAGTGACAAGGTCTACAACCAGACAAAGCCAGACTTCCCAATCGTTACACAGAGAAACTGCTCCTACCCTCCCCCTATTAACATTCCCTTCTTAGGATCGTAAAACTCCGTTCCTTTGATTGGCCAAAACGGATTCGTGAAAATAAACGAACGCAACGACCATCGCTTCGAAAAAAAACGCAACTTACACCAACTTTATGAGGGACGGAAGAGTCGCAATTAAATGTCCGACGGAAATAATAAATAATTTCGACGTTGCTTACGAAAAGCAGGGCTTGAAACAATATTGCAAACAGATTGAATGTTCGGTTAAAATACGTGAAAGTTCGACCTAAACGTCTAACCGATTCCTAAAACAAATGCACGAAATTATGATATTTATTATTCTTTAGACTGAACATCGTACGAATTATCTTTAGTCGTTGAGGTTCGGGTCGTGGTTGCGAACGTTAGGAGACGATTTCGACCGGGTTTCGTTTTTTATTCTACATCAGCATCCTTCACGTGCATGTAAATTATTTTACACCACTATCAAACTGACAGTCATAATGCCACCGGCGAAAAAGAATCCTTCTCACGATTATTAGAGCAAGGATACTAATTTTGCGAAAAATAAATCATTTTAAATGATCAAACATGTATATGGTACGTTAGATTTAAAATTATGTACTATAGTTGCAAATCTAAGGAAGTTTCAGCAGACATTTAATTTCCTACAAAATATGAAAGTTGCAAAAAAATTCATAAGTCAATATAATATTAACCATTTCATCAATTCTTGTCAAATTGTATACCAACTGTCCTTTAATGATAGTCTATTTATATTAAACAAAATCAATATATTATAAAATCCCATATAAACTTTGGCAACAGCATAAGAACATTTATTTGTATTGGTTGCAGGTGAGTGTAGAGAGAAGCTTCTCCCGTATGGCTTTCGTCTTCTCATCTTATCGATGTAGCACGAATGAAGAAAAGTTACAAGACACGTTAACATTGAGAATCAATGAAACGTTCAAGAAAGAATAAAATATCTATCTACAGTATAGTTTTCATGTAACTTATATTTAGATCCGATAATGTTTGGTACTGCTACGTCCACATTGATACTTTTTAATTTTAGACTGACTCGCTCATCCGCCATCCCGTTTCGTTAATTTTTGAGGGACATATTTCTTTTTTATCGAAGAAAAATAGAACGCCCGATACGCCGTTGGAAATATCGATTTTTTATAAATTTAACCGTTTAGTCTCGAGGGTTTATATTGATGTGGAGACTGTAAATATTATTATTTGGATCTACAGATCGTGTCCTTTCATTTTCCATGTTGTTACCGACAAAAAATAAAAAATCTATGCGAAACAGACCGATGCACGTAATTTCAGTTGCACCAAATTTCATCATCAAATATATTTTCGATGTATTTTCATTGCAGAAAAGTACATAAGTACGTTCGAAGGTACGTCAACTTAAAATGAAAATGATGCTGAAATCCGAATCGTTGGAACGCAACGAAATCAAGTTTTTTTAAAAAAAATTAATTTTCGATATTGCTCAAGCTTTTCGCGAAGATTTAGGACCCAGGCCCCTAACGGCGATCCCTAAAAAGTTTTAAACGATTTTATGTGTCTGGAAAGCACCCTTATAGGGGGGTGAAAAACTGAAAAAATCGGAGTTCGTACTGTAAAAAGATAACCATTTTTTTTATGATCGTTATTCATTGTTCGTCGTTACAAGAGACCCCTAAAAAATTTTGAGCGATTTTCTATGTTCGGAAAGCACCCTTATGGGAGCGTGAAAAACCAAAAAATCGGACTTCGTATTGTAAAAAGATAACCATTTTTTTAATGATCGTTATTCGTTGTTCGTCGTTGAAAGAGATCCCTAAAAAATTTTTCATTCAAATTATTTTCACCCCCCTATAAGGGTGCTTTCCAGACATATAAAATCGTTTAAAACTTTTTAGGGATCGCCGTTAGGGGCCTGGGTCCTAAATCTTCGCGAAAAGCTTGAGCAATATCGAAAATTAATTTTTTTTTTTTAAACTTGATTTCGTTGCGTTCCAACGATTCGGATTTCAGCATCATAAATGAAAGATCGTATGGCATTACAAATTTGTTTCTCCGAATCCACACTCTTCGCGATAGCTTTAACCGACTTTCAATTTGTTTATTCATTCCCGACTATGTTCGCGACCGAAATGCTGAATCGAAATGATACGGTCGGTCACGTATCAAAACCGACATGAATATAGCGAGAAAGAATTTAGTCGAGGAAAACACAATACCGGAACCACATATTTTGTTTCGAGCCCTGACGAAAAGTATATTCAAATTTCTTACGAAAACTAACACGTTTCGAATTCCACCACGAAAATCAACACGTTTCGATATTCGACGCGAAAACTAGCATGTTTCGGCTTTCACGGGAAAGCATATTTCGATTTGCACTGGAAAAGGTAGTATATTTGCCGAACTAAATCGAATGAGTTCAGAACTTTCACAAATGTTTTAATAAATTTTTCGGGAGCACTATAAGGAATAAATGAAAAACATTAAGGGTGTATTGCCCGTACACCCTTAAACATTTATATTCGTTTTCTATTAAAAAAATAATAACATTATTGAAAATACGATTCGCAAATACGATACGCAATATTGTACCACTCAAAAACTAAAATTGTTCATCAATGATATTTTTCATGACTTCAAGTTTCGGAGTCAGCGATGGAATTGAATAAAATTATTGTTTATAAAAAGTATATTCTACTTACAGTCTGAAGAATCGTTCATTGTTTTTATTTCATAAAAAAAAAACACAATCTTGGAGTGATCAACGACTAAAGTATAAAGTACAGTATAAGTATAAAGTACAGTTGACAAAATCTTCAAAACAATCGATTGAGATATCTCGAGAAATGTCAGGTCTTGGACAAAGTAGCAAGAGGGAAAAAAATTGACATTGTTAACTTTGCATACATCGCAATTGTTTTCGATTTTCTTTTCTCTAATTTTTTTGACCATGGTTTTTTTACTTCAAAATAACGACGCATTTGCCGTTTGCCATCTTATGATCAGCCTAGCAGACCAAAATTCAAACGGTAAAATATGTATGAAATAAATTCAAACAAAAAATAAAACCGTATAAAATGATAAGCATAAATATTTCGTCAATTTGGAGTAAAAAAGGATGTACAAAAAATGTGGAGTAAAAAATGAGAAACACTCCCAGTGATACTGAAACGTGCTAATTTTCGCGGTGAAAGTCGAAACCTGCTAGTTTTCGTGGTAAAAGCCGAAACATGCTAGTTTTCGGGCGAATATCGGAATGTGCTAGTTTTCGTGGCAAAAGCCGAAACATGCTAGTTTTCGCGCAGATATCAAGCTTGCTTGTTTTCGCAAGAAATCTGAAACATGCTAGTTTTCGTAAGCAGCGTCGATTCGCTCATTGCATTGGTTTCCGCCAGACACATTGTGCAAGGAATCTCCTGAACGGTAAAATTTTAACAACTTCCGATACGCGTTGCAAATTGTTAAGGGTGTAACACCACTCTAGCGACAGAAAAGAGGCCCAACTTCGATGAATTATTTCGAGAGTATGAAAAAAGAAATAGGATTTCTTTTCAGAGGGTTTATTCAACACATATTGATTTTTATATAAAATGGCGACAACAGAGCCCATCCTGAAAATCGTCTTTTTTTAAAACACCTTCATGGCAGGACGGTTTTCTTGTAAAGTATAAGGCCCGGGACAAAAAACCAAAAAAATGTATAATCTATATACTATTTGCTATGGGACTACATAGGTTTTTTTTTTTCAATCACATTTTGTAGAAATAGTGCAGTTTTGAAAGGATGAATTGATTTTTTGCCAAATAATAAGCAGTAAAATTTTTATAAAAAAAAAACGACTACGTTCTTCGATAGAGAATGTAATGTGAAGCTACTAACAAAATTTCACATCGATCAATGCGACGGTGTTCAAGTAATACGTCGTCCCAGTTTAAAAAAAGTGTTTTCGAGAGGAACGCGTTTAAAGTCGCGCTCGTGCACAGCGCGCACTCCGAGGCGCTGCGGTAAAATCGATAATTGAACCTTTTAACAATTTTTTTTTTCATTAGAGGACCAACTGCATATTGTTTTTATGATCCTAAAGTATTGTTTAAGGCCGTCGTCTGGTCTAGAGCGAGATTGTTGACGTCATTTCTAATGTGCAATAACGTTTAAACCGTTCAAGTTGTCTTGATGAAAATTTACACGTGTATTTATTGATCCTTAGTGAATACTTTTACATAAAAAAAAAAAAATTATTTTGAATATTTTCATGTAGTTTTTTGCCTTGTTGCAACATGGTGCGCCTCAATCGGCGCCCACTCTGGACTATGTTGTATGCATTTAAAAAAAAAATGTCTATATATTCTCAATCTGTATAAGTATTCTGAGCACTGGTAGTAGAATTGGTACTTAAAAAAATTTTATTACATTTTATAACTCGTCGAATACCCGAAAATGTATGAAATATCATTAATGAAAGTTCAACAGGCCGCCATTTTGTCAAAAAATTTGTTTAAGTACCAATTCTGCTACCAGTGCTCAGAATACTCATACAGATTGAGAATATATATATTTTTTTTTTTCAGATGCATACAACATCGTCCAGAGTGGGCGCCGATTGAGGCGCACCATGTTGCAACAAGGCAAAAAACTGCATGAAAATATTTAAACAATTTTTTTTTTAATGTACAAGTATTCTCTAAGGATCAATAAATGCATGTGTAAATTTTCATCGAGACAACTTCAACGGTTTTAACGTTATTGCACATTAGAAATGACGTCAAAAATCTCGCTCTAGACCAGACGACGGCCTTAAGGCCGTCGTCATAAAAATGAATCGTTTTGGATATTTAGGATGTTTTTATTTACATATTGAAGATACAAAAAAAAATTTGTTTGGAAAAATTTAATAGTTTATTATTATTATTATTATTATTATTATTGATCGAAGTTGGCACCTCGAAAAAAAAGCGCGTGGGTGGCCCCGGTGATTTTGGCTCTTGATGTTATCTGAAATCAAAAATTCTTGATAATTCTTAATCTATAGACATGTCATTCTGGTCGGAACTACTGAAGTTAAATTTCATTGATAAATAACAAAATGGCGGACTTTGAAAAAAAAATGTTCTTTTATTTTAGCAAAGAAGGGGATGTAAAATAAAAAGTTGGGGGTGAAAACATTTTTCGGTAGTTCCGACGAGAACTATAAGTGTGTAGAGTAGCCTGTTAAAATTTGAAAGCAATCGGTTCGGTAGAAAAAAAGTTAGGACCCGGGCTGCCAACTTCGAGGTGCCAACTTCGATCAATAACAATAATAATAGTAAACAATTAAATTTTTCCTACAAAATTTTTTTTTGTATCTCTAATATGTAAATAAAAACATCCTAAATATCCAAAACGATTCATTTTTATTTTCCTACAAAAAAAACGCCCTCCAAAAAAGACATGAAAATCGGCTTAAGTTACCAGACTACTACCTTAAACCGGCGACGTTGATTAAAAATCGACGATGATCAATGTACTATAAAAATTGCCATAATCGAGACTCCGCTTTACTTTTACACCAACCAGAACGCTATTGGATATAGCAAAGGGCCTGTCACCGTGCCTCCGATGGACGTAATCGTTCTCCCCTTTATAGATTCCCTTTGATTTCACCGTTGGCCGCACGGAGTACGAGGCCGCGCTCGTCCGAGCTCGTTGAAATAAGAATAAAAAATAAATCCGTCCGTCCGCGCACCTTTTTATTATCTATTTATCATTTCTTCACGCCTCGTATACCGTATGCTCGAATCCACCGGCGACAAAATCCCGAACACACGTCTGCTAATCGCGTTTTTGCGCCGATCGAGAGCTCTGTGTTGTTGCCGTGCGCTGATACAACGCGTGTTTGGCATTGCTAAGCGACGCGTTTACTTCTCGCGTTCCTACGTGAGAACGACAATGAACAACGTGGATGGAGCGCGAACGCGTTGTATTATACTATGGTTCCACATTAGGGTGGTTCTTAATTTGGTGATGTTGGAAATTCTTTGGTATTGTTCCTTGAAAGTAATCAACATATCCAGAAAAAAAATTGGGCGCAAGCGGAACTTTGTCCAATAATTCTAACCCACCCCACCGAGCTGTCAAATTTTTATACGAAAAAATGCATGCATTCAAAATTTTGTTAAGAATATTGTTTATTATTTCAAAACTATTCGTGATAAAAAAATGTTATATTGTGTTTTTATAGGAAATTTAATGCTCTACAAAAAAGGTATCCTGTAAAATTCTTGTGAATCTAATATTTATCACGTTATTAGCAAAAAATTGTCATCATTTATTCCAAAAATCCATGATTATGGCCAAAACAGGAGTTTGACGTCGAAAAACTGCAATGTATTCTTCATATGCAATTAGAAATATGAAGAGATACGTAGTGCACTCAATAACAGTATGTGAACGATATTTAAATTTTCAATTTTATCAATTTTATTATCATTCATGATAAATTTTTCTTCTTTGATCGATAAGGACATTGATTTCTTTATCAGTTCCAAATCGATGGCTTTTTTCGAAATATTTGAAATCAACTCCTCATTTTTTGATATCGATGTGAGCCAGTGGATTTTTAATGAAAATTATTTACAAGGCTTAAAAATAGTTAAAGGAATTAAAGTGGTTACCGATGTTGCGGAAAGAGGAGTGAAACTTATTACAGAGTACAATGATCGTCTCACTTATGACGAAGATCAGAAACAATTCATTGTACAAATAATTGAAGAATATAAAAAAAAATATCCTGATATTAACAAAGCAACTTTGCTCCAACCGATGTAATTCATTATTGTAAGTTTATTTTTTAAATATATGACTCATTCATTATAATTCACAATAAAATTGATAAAATTGAAAATTTGAATATCGTTTACATTTCATTGTTGAGCGCGCTACGTATTTCTTCATAATCTTATATACATACGAAAAATAAATTGCAGCTATTCGACGTCAAACTCCTGTTTTGACCATAATGATCGACTTTTGAAATAAATGATGACAGTTTTTTGCTAATTACGTGATAAATATTAGATTCACGAGAATTTCACAAGATACCTTTTTTGTAGAGCATTATATTTCCTACAAAAACGTTATATAAAATTCTTTTATCATAAATAGTTTTGAAATAATAAACAATTTTCTTAACAAAATTTTGAATGCATGCATTTTTTCACATAATAATTCGACAGCTCGGTGGGGTGGGTTAGAATTAATGGACCAAGTTCCGCTTGCGCCCAATTTTTTTTCTCGATATGTTGATTACTTTTTAGGAACAATACCAAAGAATTTCCAACATCACCAAATTAAGAACCACCCTATTCCACATATGCTTTTACATATATAAACAACATGGAGGGTAGAGGAGACAGGAACGTTGGAAACCCGGGCGGATGATAAACTGGTCGGACCTCTATGCGTGTGCTCAGTCGTATTTACGATAGACGAATGTCGGTATAAATAGAAGGAGAAAAGGAGGATGAGGGTAGAGGAAAAATAGAGAACAAAGAGGAGAAGCGGGAGATAGAGGGGAGGAAGAGCCCGGCGGCTAATACGCAGACTGCGATCTCGCTGTTTCTAGTTGCCTCCGTTACGACCACGTTCATGGCCAGCAACGATCCTTCTCTTCCTCATCATCCACGTCACACTCGTTCCCTCTAACCGCCAAACCAGCCGGCTATTTCCAATGCATATGGCAACCGGCCGTCCGTCACTACTTTACCAACTGTGTCGCTCGCGCTCCCTCGGTCATACCGCTCCGCGGCTTTTTATATTCGCCCCCCTTTCACCTCATGCCCGTTTGCTCTCACTCTCGCTATATTAACCGGTATGCGCATATACAACCCACCTTATCACCATAAAAATGTACGGTACCTTCACCGCATCGGGCGAGTAAATTGTATTATCACGAGCGCGCCAAGCCCCGAAGCCCATACGTGGTGGAGGGATTTCAAGACCCCGGCGCGTCTCGTTCCACGAACTGTGTGTACGATATTCTCGGTGAAATTTCCTTTGGCGAAACGCGTTTATTGAGTCCACCGCGGTGCGCGTTCTGCTACATCGGATGGGAAATGTTTTTACGTTCCTCCCCCGGTGTGCACGTCTCTTTTTGCTTACTCACGGAGGAAACGTTGTGACGTCGAAAAGAACATTTTTTTTTTACAGTTTTTTAAAATATTAATGTCGACGTAGTGTGACAAAATGGCGGAAAATGACGTTTAGAATGCATTTCCGGATGCATGCGTGTGCATGAGTATTTTGTGGATGTGACGGTCTTGCGAAGTTCGAACTGCGATTACTTATTTAATTGATTCTAAGGGGGAAAAGAGTGAATTCAGTGTGAATTTATTTCAAATTCCTCTTTGCTATTGAAGTTCGCGATTCCATAGTATGCACAGGGCCCAACCACTGTTTTGAGCCCGGGCCGCGGGCCCGGTCAATGGCAAACGTTGATTACCATACACTTCCAATGCGAATTATATGACAAAGTCAAGGGACAATTTTTAATGACCGCAAGCTGAATGGAAAGTCAATTGCAAATTCGAATGGCAATTTCTTTCCATACAAACTGAATGGAAAGCCAATGACAAACCCCAATGGCAGTTTTTTCCTCGTAGAAACTGAATGGTAATATAACCTTTCAGTGTATTTTTTAATGGTAAATTCCAATGGCATTTCTTTCTTTTTTTATAATTTCTGTTTTTATAACTTATAATATTATCACCCCTTCTTATAATATTGTTATTCATTAGCACAGATTTTAAAAAATTGCTATAAAGACTGAAAGGACATAATATATGTATGAGGCATTCTACATAAACTTAAACAGTAGTAATTTTTTTCGACAACTTTTCCGATATTTCTTATTATTTTCCAATTTTTACTCGATCATAGTTTGCGTGCAGTTTTTGTGTTTTACGAGGGGGGACCCAAAAAAACGGGAATTGCGCTGCGGCGGGGAGGGAGAGTGGGGCAACCCATTGCTCGACCAGGTGTCCGTTGGGGACACGTCTCCTGAGTTAGTGTGCGAAGTTCTGTTGCCGTGCGCGCATCGGTTCGCCCGTGGGAATTTTTGTAGTGAAACAACTTTTTCCATTTCGGCGAAAACGTGATGGCCGATTGTCGAGAGTAACGCGCGGCTGTGAAATTTTGTTTCCTGTTGGGGAAATCGGCCGCGGAAACTACTGTAATGCTTAAGACTGCTTACGGTGATGCTGCCCTAAGTAAAACCAGAGTCTACGAGTGGTTTTCTCGTTTTAAAAATGGAGAAATGTCAATTGGAGACGAACCCCGTTTAGGACGCCCCTCAACGTCAAGAAGTGACGAAAACGTTGACGAAATCAATGCTCTCATTCGTGAAGACCGTCGCCGAACCATTGATCAACTCTGTGAGATGTCTGGGATATCATGGAGTTCAATTCGGAGGATTTTATCCAAAGATTTGCACATGAGCAGAGTTACAGCCAAATTTGTCCTTCGCCTTCTCACAGACGAGCAAAGGGAACGTAGACTTCAGGCATGTTTTGAACTTCAAAATCAGCTCGAAGAGGATCCTGAACTTTTTTCCAAGGTGATTACTGGTGATGAATCGTGGTGCTATGGATACGACCCCGAAACAAAGCAGCAATCAAGCCAGTGCAAGACACCTCGCTCTCCTCGTCCGAAAAAGCTCGCCAAGTGAAGTCAAACATCGAGACAATGCTCAAACTGTCAACCAGAAGTTCTACTTGGAGGTTTTGAAAAGATTGAGGGAGAGTATCCGGAAGAAAAGGGCAGATCTTTGGCGCACAAGTGACTGGTTCCTCCATCATGACAACGCGCCGGCCCACGCCGCTCTCTCCGTAAAGCAGTTTTTGACCAAAAACTGTGATTTTTTTTTGTTCCCCAGACTTAAAAAATAAAGAAATTATGACGAAATTCTCGTTTTTTTTGGGTCCCCCCTCGTATTAACAAAATTTGCCACTCATTGCCATTAAGAACTGCCATTGAATTTCCATTGCTTCAGATGCAATGGCAATTGAAGGCACTTTTGCCAAGGATAAAAACTTCGTTGGGTATCTCGAATTGGTATAGTCATTGCTGGTGAATATGGGCAATCAAATGGTAAAAACTCCATTCAAAATCTCATTGGTATTGGCGTTGGAGCCTATAGGAAATTGAATAGTAAAATTTTGTCATTGGCAAAACTGCCTTGGCATTTTTTCCAATGACACAAATTTAATCGAAACTCTCAATGGCAATACCAATGAGATTTTGAATAGAGTTTTTACGATTTGATTTCCAATAGACACCAGCAATGACAATAACAATACGATTCTGAACGGAGTTTTTATCCTTGGCAAAACTGCCTTTCAATTGTTATTGCGTCTGAAGCGATGGAAATTCAATGACATTTCATAATGGCAATGAATGGCAAATTTTGCTAAGGGAGCTTTAGCTACGTAAGTCGGGTAATAGTAATATTATCTTCCATGGACGGAGGATGTAATGTTACTATAAGCCAGCTGTCATAAGTTGCGGTCTGTGTTTACTGTATTAGGGATAGCGAATTGACTGGGCCGGCGAATTAATTGTTATCGATCATATTACCTAGATTAGACAAACGCCATTTAGGGATGTGCAACTCACCTCTAAACAATTCGAGGGCAATTACCTAAACTTCGGCACACGTAAAGATAAATGAAGAGCAGACTGAAAATTATAACTCGACCACGTGCTCAAGCTCGTGTGAGCGCACGAAGCGCCCAAATCAAATGAGCATTCTGACCGTTCGCCATTGCCTAAATGTTCAGGTCACTGGGGTGCTCGAGCGGTTCGTGTTACATGGAAGCTCAAGCCGATCGAGGACTCAAGATCGACTGACACATGTAGGGCGTTGATGGACCAGCAACAGTCAGAATTGAATGTGACGCACGCGCTGTTGATTCGATGTAGATGCGATGCCGTGCGCATGCGTCAACAGAGCAGACTGATAAACCGGGGTAAGATGTAACACATGGGCAGGGGGTAGGGGACGAATAGAGAGAGAGAGAGAGATTGATTAACGTTTTGTTGGCTTTCTCAGGTATTTGTTATACATGATGTTACACATTTGCATTTTATATATAAATTGTTTACTATTGGTAAAATATCCTCGTTTAGCATTCTTTTGATCTGGCCAAATATTTTTTGCAGCCCTTTACTTCCGCTGGCTACTTATTAAACATTTTTACACCTTCGTAGTACTCACACTTTTACGTATTTTTTATGCTCCTAAATTGTACTACAATATCTTTCGCTTGTCGCTGTACCACTCCTCGTTCCTACTACTCAGAGGGGGGGGGGGGGGGGGGGGGGCATTCAGTTAACTAACCGATTAGCGCGGAAGTGTTTGAGAATGTACAGAATTAAATAGAGAGTAGAGGAAGCGGAAGAGCTATGGGTTTTGGTAGTAGATGAAAGGATCGATCGGCTAGACGAGGGATGCGTAGAGTAGAACTGTTCTATTGTGTATTTATGCCTTTCATATAATCGACCCAGACGAACGGAAGGGGGAACGGGCATTTGGTAAATTCGCACGTGCGATACATAACTTGATTACCCGCACCACCGATCATTAATTAGATACAAGCGGACGATTAGCTCGAATGGGCCTGCGGAGTTGGTTAAAATAGTGGCGGGATGGGAGAGGAGGACGGGCCGAGGGAGGCATTACGTTAAGACTCAATCCGGCAGGTGAATGCGTAACCATGCCTTCGAAATTGCATGTATTTCGGGCAGAATTGATAGAACGAAACAAGCACGTATGATATTTATAACGTTAAGCAACTTGTGACAACTCACCGACGATCGGTATTACTGATCCGCGAAAACCCTAGCACGAATGTCGACTCACCTGTAACATACAATAACGAATACAATTAAATTCAAACGAAAGAGTATCATTTACATCCTCATGGCTGATCGATTAGATCTTATTTTTGTGGGGGGGGGGGGGGGGGCATCTGAGATGATTGAGGGTGCGATCGCGCGTAACGCCCGGACGTCCATCATGCCCATCGATGGGTCGACGCCCTTACGAACGCTGGGATTTCTCTATATTATGGTTTCATACAAAATATATAAAAGTTAAAAACTACCGCCAAGTAATTGAAAAATTCCTCGCAAAAAAGATTCTAAAAAAATTGCTACTCCGTCCAATCGTTTTTATCGTCAAAAACCATTTCTGAAAATGTGACATAATTCGTTGATAATTATCATATCTCAGTGGTGGACCGATTGAGACAAAACAGGAAGCTATCGTAAGATCATAGTAGTATCACGTAGAAAAAATGTCGTCAGATTTTTTTTATAAGTCGTGGCGTTTTCACGTGAGATCGATCGAAAGGGTCCTGTATTATGATTATTTGGCCATACTCGAGTAATATAGACTCGGCAGCGTTCGGCGTTATGCCAGGTGGGATGGGTAACAAGGGTCGACCATTTTCTTCTATTATTAATTACTTGACGTCGAGAGACTACCGCGTCTCTTGATGTACAAATATCTCGCGGCCGCGTGTACAAGAGTGAAGAAGTGGGGCAAAGTTGATCATTCGGGTTTGTTTGTGTTCGTATGAATCGAAGGCAGCCCGAGCAGAAATTTGTTCCGGCTGGCCTGATATAGGATCAGGCCCCGTTCAGGAATCGATAAGGTTAGCCTGATCAGGCTAAACCGGATCACGCTCAGAACTGGAGCGGATCATATTCTAATACGGCGTGGGTTATCAGGCTAGCCTTACATTACATATATCAGGGTCGGATCAGGTGAGGCTAAGGCGTTTGTGGCAAATCCTGATCAGGCTAACCGGATCACGCCCAGATCAGGGGCGGATCATACTCTTATACGGCGGGGATTGTCAGGCTAGCCTTACATTACATATATCAGAGCCGGATCAGGTGCGGCTAAGGCATTCGTGGCAAATCCTGATCAGGTTAACCGGATCACCCCCACTTCAAGGCCGCATCATATTCTGATACTGCGTGAATTATCAGGCTAGCATTACATTACATATATCAGGACCGGATCAGGTGCGGCTAAGGCGTCCGTGGCAAATCCTCATCACGCTAACCGTATCACGCCCAGATCAGGGGCGGATGATATTCTGATACGGCATGAATTATCAGCGCAACCTCAGGTGTTGACAATGAACTTGTGTCAACACAAGTTCATTGACAACACCTGAGGTTGCGCTGATAATTCATGCCGGATATATCAGAGCCGGATCAGGTGCGGCTGATGCATCCGTGGCAAATCCTGATCAGGTTAATCGGATCACCCCCACATCAGGGCCGCATCATATTCTGATACTGCGTGAATTATCAGGCTAGCCTTACATTACATATATCAGGAGCGGATCAGGTGCAGCTAAGGCGTCCGTGGCAAATCCTCATCACGCTAACCGTATCACGCCCAGATCAGGGGCGGATGATATTCTGATACGGCATGAATTATCAGCGCAACCTCAGGTGTTGACAATGAACTTGTGTTGACACAAGTTCATTGTCAACACAAGATGAAATTTTGCATTAAAATGAGTATCTTTTGACGATTTAATAGGATAGACGGAGGATACTCATTTGGGAAATCTCTGTGTCGTATTATTTGGAATAATGCTTCTTGACATATTATTCGATTGACATTTAAATAATATTAATAATAACAATAATCATAAGTTTCACAGCATTGGACGCGCGGTCAGTTCGCGGCTTCGGCGGTCTGCTATGTTAAGTAAGCGGTCACCCATCCCGGCGAATACAGTAGTATTCGCCGCAGTCAGTACTGGGATGGGTGACCGCTTAGCCGTTTACTGGCTTGTCTACCCACTACTGAACGGGAAGCACTTTTTCTGAGTTTTTCAAACAACCGACAAAAATATACGCTGGAAATACTAATAATGAAAGAAAATGATAATATAGTATTTGTATTATTATTATTATTGTTATTATTATTATTATTATTATCATTATTATCATTACTACATCGATTTTTCAATCGAGAACCTACGCCACCTTAGAATTAAATCTACTATGAAGACAATTTTTAATATAGTTCACCATCTTTATTTCTGGTGGTTGGACTACATATAAGATATTCCTAGAAGTAATTCACAAGTGCTCGTTAGAGGAGTGGTTACAGCGTTATTTCGTTAGGTCGGTAGGTAGACAGATAGGTAGGTTTAAATAGCACAACTCCCGATTGGAAAATTAATTTTAAACGACCGCAATTATCGTTTAAACAACAAAAAACGTCTAAATAATGACTGTTGTACAGTAAAAATTTTTTTTTCAATATTTTTCGGTCCAATTTGAGAATGGAGGCTAGTGAGAGAGGTTGCGGGTTCGAACCCCGGTGGCGGTCGTTTTTTTTTCTCAAAGATTATTATATGGGCCAGCTAACAACATACGATGGCCAATAACCTAATTCTCAGAAGAAAAATAGATTTTATTCATTTGAAATTTGAAAATTGGAATTCAGTGCCAGATCGAGGCCAGATCGGTGCCGGATCACGGCCGAATTACGGCCGGATCAGGCCTGGATCCGCAACTCCGTTACATGCCGGATGTGGGCCTGATACGGATCCTGATCAGGGCCGTGCCAGGCTGATAAGGCAGCCTGACATGGGCCGGATTTAAGCCGGACCAAATTTCCGCTCGGGAAATCCAATGTTGTACGTCGAATCGAATCTCCGAGCAACGATTTGTGTTGGAAACGCCTAATATATATGCTCATAGATGATTATCGATTACGAGACAATAACGGTTGCCTTTAAATCAAGAGGAAGAAATGACGGCGTTATATATTTGTCAATGCCTCCACCGAGAAGTCTGGCGGTGGTCGCTGTTTCGCGCTCGTTTAATTACTTTCGTATTCCGTACAGCCCGCGTCCACTCATCTTAACGTCATCACTTGAGCGTTTGTGCGTAATTAATGTAGGTCACTCTATTTTTCAAAAGAGATACGAGAGATTCCTTTGATAAGAGAAACGGATAGAAGAGAGAAAATGAGGAAACGGGAGTCATCATTACTCGCGGGAATTCCGCTTTCCTCGTTAGTCTATTTTCACGTGCAAGTACAGAGTTCTTCACCTCGTCGCTCGTTAAGTATCTCACATATGCGTTAATACTTCACGCCCGCCACAACTCGATGCGTACAACTTTCTCAATTAACATTTATAATTCCGTTTTTCTTCAGCTCTTCAGTGCCTCGATAGTTCAACCCACGGGCTCGGTGACACTACTCGAGTGTTGTGCTCGTTCTATTGCTCCTACGGCTCCATCATCTCGTTATTTATTTGAAGCGCTTCTTTTTAATACGAGGTACGATTCGGGTCCTAACAGCGCTCAGGCCTGACCCATTCTATTTACTTCCATTATTACCCTAGAACATATGCGACACTCGATCTTCTTCTGAACCGTGAAACGTGACTGACAGGAACCGAAATATGTCCACTCCTGTTCCTCTTGTGTCCATCGGATTCGGAATTCTGACTAGCTGTGGTCAAGTGGGATAAGCGCAGTCCTGAGCCGCACCTTCCCATTTTTCAACCATTTCTTCGGCTGGGCGGCTCGGCTCCATGATAATTCACCCCAGCAACAAAAATATTCCGCGACAAAACATTCCCAAACAAAAAAAAACCCCGGGACCAGTACATTTGGTGTCACGTTTGGCGCAATGCAAGTAGGACACGCCGAGGACGCGAATTTCGAACTCAACATCAAAATGCTGAATGCCCTCGCATTTGTCCCGGTAAAAGCTTGCAGGATGTTTATCAGGATGGTATCGGGATGTTTTATCGCGGGAACATTTTGTCGTGGGATATTGGGGGGGGGGGGGGGGGGGACTATCGCCGAGCATTTTTACGGATATTTTGACACGGGGGTGAATTATCAGGATACCAGGCGGCTCCGCTAACAGTTTCCAGTAGAGAGAGCTTCACAACACTGTTGTGGGTCTCTTTGCCCGTTCCTCGATGTTTAGTACCCTCGGGGACATGTTCGGTTCATCCTGACAGACCCCCGAGCGAGAAGATAAGGCTAGTTACTCAGAAATGTCGCCTCGTGTCCCGGGGGCACCGTTTGAAGACACACCACTCCCAAAATGCCATGCAGCCTCTCTGCACAGTAGAGCTTGGCTTGGAATGACTGTTGTGAGTCGACCATTTTGAATTTAAAACATGACGGCTTGAGGGATGGCGCTCGTCTTGTGGGGAGGATGGACCTATAGTTTTTATCGAATGGAATCCGAAACAACATCGAAAGGCACGTAGAAAAAATTGGACTCGAAGCAGTTGCTACCGGTGTAACCGCGTTTCCCTTCGTCGTTCCCATCGCGATTCGCTAGTACCGAGCCAGTGTAGTGTTTAGCATAGCACCCGTTTTAGAGATGTATCACGCGAATGAAGCAAAGGATTACTGTTCGGGTTGTTAACAATCGTCTCAATTGGCCAGTTAGACCTGCTAGCAGTAAGATCGAGATTTAAGGTAGTAGTCTGGTAACTTAAGCCGATTTTGATGTCTTTTTTGGAAGTTGTTTTTTTGTAGGAAAATAAAAATGAATCGTTCTGGATATTTAGGATGTTTTTATTTACATATTAAAGATACAAAAAAAAATTTTTTTTAATTTTATAGTTTATTATTATTATCATTATAGATCGAAGTTGGCACCTCGAAATAAAGCGCGTGGGTGGCCCCGGGGATTTTGGCTCTTGATGTTATCTGAAATGAAAAATTCTTGATAATTCTTAATCTATAGACAAGTCATACTGGTCGGAACTACTGAAGTTAAATTTTATGGATAAATAACAAAATGGAACAGGACGTTTTTTTCCAAAGTCCGCCATTGTGTTATTTATCCATGAAATTTAACTTCAGTAGTTCCGACCAGAATGACATGTCTATAGATTAAGAATTGTAAAGAATTTTTGATTTCAGATAACATCAACAGCCAAAATCACCGGGGCCACCCACGCGCTTTTTTTTCGAGGTGCCAACTTCGATCAATAATAATAATAATAATAAACTATTACATTTTTTCAAAAAAAATTTTTTTGTATCTTTAATCTATATAAATAAAAATCAATTGCCGCATGTATGACGGATCATTTTTTTTTGTTGTGTTTGTAATATTCAGAACAAGGTTTGTATGAAAGAATTTTTTTGGAAAATCCACCTTAAAAGTCGGAAATTTGGAAAATATGAAAATATGAAAAATATGGAAATAATATATAAAAATCTCAATAAAAAAAATGTGACGTTCAGTTTGGAAGTTCTGCTGTCACATGTTTCATAACGAAAAAAAAATGTGACGTTCAGTTTGAAAGTTCTGTTTTTATAACAACAACAAATTCCGCATTGAATGTTGATATTTTGCGAAAAAGAATTTAATTGAAAGCGATATGTCATTTCGTGGTCTATTTCTTTGAAAAAAATGCCATCAATCGGATGTTCAATGCGGAAGTGATGATCCGTCATACATGCGGCAATTGATTTTTATTTATATAGATGAAATATTAAACAATAAAAAAAATAATAAATAAAAAAAGTTCAATATCTCGAGAAATATTAATCCAAGCAATTGGGTCGATAGGACCTTTTTTATAGGAAATTAAAGTCCAACAAATTTTTCGTTTACAATTTTTTCCTAAAGTTAATTGTTTCGGAGGTAACAGCAAAAAAAACGAGGATTTTGGGTAAAAATCAATTTCAGTGACCCGTACCAACTCATCAGTACAATTTACACTTTCGCCGCAAAAGGCACTTTTTTAGATTGTTTTATTCTGAGTAAATCGAAACCAAGAACAATATGATAGCATAAAATGCGGCTATGTTATAGAAATTTGAAAAAAAAAAAAAAAAAAAAATCGATTTACGTGTATTTTAGATGGAAAATCTTCTCACGCTTTGGGAAAGTACTTAGAATTAATACTAAGGGCTGTAACCTTCAGGGAATTTCTTTTTCGACATATCCAACAAAATTTCGGGTGGGGACTAAAAAAAAAAATAGTCGAAAAAAAAATCGCCCCAATCTATATAAATAAAAATGAATCCCTATTTCCCTTGGTCACGCCATAACTTGAGAACGACTTTACCGATTGTATTCATCTTTTTTTTTTTCAAGTTTTCTAATACTGTGTAGAAGGTTCTTACGGGAAGAAAAATTAAGAAAATTGCGCAGAAAATTGGAAAATTTCAGAAAACTTAACGACTATTTGACCTTCACGCGTTTGACAGTTCCCGCGAAGCAAATGTGATTTAATAGATGCATCGGACGGCATCTATCGATCAAAAAATTCATTTATTCATTTCTTAGTGCACAGTCCATTTGATCTGAGCGTTTATCCAGTTTTGAGTTTGTTGAGTGAGTTTTTTGAGAAGTGTTTGTTCATCGCAATTAGTTCACCGCAATCACGGCTTATATTAAAAGTTTAATTTAATATCGATTTTTGGTAAGTTTTGATAGACTAACACGTGGTATACGTGCTTATACAGAAACACTAAGGGAGTAAATTTTTTATTTTCAGTTACAATAAACACTATGTTTTTGAAATAATTTTGTTTTAAATTATTTATTCCAGTTCGAATTGAATATTCATAGCTCAGACAGGACAACGTCTGTCGGGTCAGCTAGTATGTAAATAAAAACATCCTAGATATCCAAAACGATTCATTTTTATTTTCCTACAAAAAAAAAACGCCCTCCAAAAAAGACATGAAAATCGGCTTAAGTTACCAGACTACTACCGTAACAAAAGACCGCGGTTCACTAGACAACGTCCAGTCATTCTCGGAACCGTAACGACTGGCCTTTCTTATTTACTCTTATTTTTTCGCTAAATGGAAGTACAGAACAAGATTGCCAAATGAGAGAGGGCTCGTTCCTTGCGATCGTAGCTTCGCCGAGTGGAATTTGTTTAGTCGAGAAAAGTAGCAAAGAGATATGAGAAGCACAAACGAAGTCTAGACGGCGAAAGAAAAGTGGGAGGGTGGAGGAACGGACGGAGACTTTGTTTTTTTAAATATTATATACGGCAAACGAGACGAATCGGCGGCCGCTTCCTGCTTCGTTGTATAAATAATAAAATATATAGAAAATCACCGAAAACAGAAGAACAAGGAGAGCGATATGAGAACTATCGTTGCGCAAGCCCCCGGGTAACGTTATGCACCGTAGACATATGACACAAAAATGGAAAAATATGTCCTTCCCCTAGCAGTCCGTCATCGCCCATTCGTCTTTCGTAAACACGACGTTTCATGGGGATTATTACCAGAGAAAAGAGTAAATAAGGTTGTGCAAAAAACGTCGGTCGTCCGGTTGCTCATTGCGTTTCCTGCCGCGATGAAGCACCAAAAAATCATCGCACATAGTCCCTCTCATATTTGCTTGCAATAACGAAAAATGGTCTCTGCCACGCACATTTCTGTTGGTCCCTCTTTGATACAGATGTTATGGAACATCTTGTAAATCAAATAACTAAATTTACAAAAAAAACGGATGGAAAAAAACGAACCGCAGGATTACAGGGAAAATGTATTTCGCCGTTCTCGAAAGTCTCGATCGGTTGTGTCCCTCTTTGATGTGTGTATCACGTGTTCAAGTTGGGAGGAGAGCATCAGGATCGCGCAGCGCGCCTCGCGAAAATTCTCTTTGAGTTCTGAGCACGTGGAATGGGAAGAGGACCGGAGGAAACAAGGGATCTCCTCGCCCTCACCCGTCGACCTGTGTTCGCTTCGTTCGCTTGTCGGTCTTTGCTCTCATCCCGTATCCGCCAGTTTTTCCGTCGTTTCATTCCGTTTTAGTTGTATGCTCGGGACGCTCGTGTTCCGACGAGCCTTGGGTAAATAACAGTCGCGCTGGACGGTTCTCGATATTATATGCGGAGCGAGGTACGAAAAAGTAAATAAACAAACAAAAAAAAAAAAACGTGAGCTGGACTCACATCACTCACTCGTTTTCTCTCATAAAGAGATCACCTATCGGAGCGAGAGAGGGAGAGCAAGAGAGGGAAGAAACCAAGTAGGCAGACGCCTTTGTGCGTTGCCTGTTTTGGCGAAATGATGTACTCCAATACCTCTGTACCCGTCGGCTGTGTACGGCAGTGCATAATATTTCGGATGAAGGATATCGCGTATCATAAAGCCATCTCGGGGTCGGGACCTGGATCATGTATGCCAGGAGCATCAGCAACCCTGGCGTTGCCCGTGTTATACCTATGCATCCGTTAACCGATTGGCTACACAGGTATAGCTGGATGTGGGCTCGGAACAAAATGAGGTACAGAGACCGCGCGACGGATGCGCAGACAGTAGATTTAGATACTCGAGAATAGAAGCGACAGGTACGAGTTAACAGGTCAAGGAATGGAAGGGGCAAAATAACAGTAGGGAATGAACCGATGGAATTCATAACTTTGTACCGTTGCCAATTTCACCGGCGGTCATAAAAATGCGATGCAACTGGCGACGCTAGCGAGAGAGCTCGTACTTCATTCGTAGGTTTAAAGAGCACAACGGTGTATCCGGTGTGCGACGCTAGGAATGGACCGGAGGGGCTTCGGTGGTAGAAAACCGGTGGTTGCTCAGTTCCCGAGGTAGCGGAGGTACGAGGTCTGTTCAAAGAGTATCGCGAATTTTGAATTTCCGCGGGCTACGTATATTTGATTTTCGATTTTTTAACGTGACACTTCTTAATCGAGTATAGTCGTTTAACGCGTTATGCGTGACTGCTAACGCGTGACATTCAATGCTAGCGTGTACATCCAATAAGGAAAGCGAGTTGGTTGACGCATGCGTAGAGGGGATAGAAAGATACATACGGGGGGAATAAGGATAGAGAGTCGGTGCGAGAGAGAGGGAGAGAGAGAGAAACCAGACGCAATATCATAGCGTCCGACGTTAAATCGAAATTGCCTATGAGAGTCGCGTCTTTCCCCTGAAGACGCGACTCTCATTCGATTTCAGCGTAATGAAAAAAGAAATTCAGGCGTTACCATTTATCATAATCAAGGAGACAAGTGTCATATTGTTACGCCTTATCTGGATATAAAGGCTCCTTACATGAGTGACGCTGAAATAACGATTTCAACATCAGCAAGAATTGGTGACTTGTGTACGGTACAATGCCAAATCAGGAATCGCGGACATTTAACACAAAAACTGATTTTAATAGCATTCGATTTCAGCGTAATGAAAAAAGAAATTCAGGCGTTACCATTTATCATAATCAAGGAGACAAGTGTCATATTGTTACGCCTCATCTGGATATAAAGGCTCCTTACATGAGTGACGCTGAAATAACGATTTCAACATCAGCAAGAATTGGTGACTTGTGTGCGGTACAATGCCAAATCAGGAATCGCGAACATTTAACACAAAAACTGATTTTAATAGCAGTCTACGTATCACCCAATTCTGCAATCCGTGACATCAAACTGTTCCTCGGTAAATCTTTATTGCCATTGTCGATTGCAGGTTCCCAAGCACTCGCAGAACTTATTGGAGAACCTGTAGATTACGCAGAACAACCAGTAATTCTTGTTGGAGATTTCAACGTCAATTTGTCCATCCCAGAGTCTCAAGCATTACTAGACTTTCTAAATGACAAATTTGCATTTAAAATGATTAACGGTAGAAATGATTCCACGACAAAAGGTGGCACAACAATCGACGCGGTTTTTGCGAGATATTTGCACAATATAGAGCTGAAACCTTTTTGATTCATATTTCAGCTATCGTAATCCAATTGTTAATGTTGCACATTGAAATACACCGCTGACGGATAACTCAGTTGGAAATACGTGAAAATTTTTCAGTAAAACAAAATTCTTAATAAAAAAATATCAATTAATTACCATTTGTTGACTCAGTGATTTAATGTGTTGTTTAGTCTCTCTCCTGCTCACTATCACTCTTCAACATCTTACCCCTTCCCTTTGCGAATACATACAAGAAGTTTCACTTCAATCGTGCGTCACGACACACTAGTTTGTGGCGTTAGGTTGGTACTCAAGTCCCTTACTTATGCTGAAAAAATCGGCCATTTTGAATGTTTAGTTAATTGTTGACAGCTGTTTTGGTTAGACATGTTGTGGCTTGTCTTCGATTTTTGCCTGTTCCAAAAAAGCAGCTTCCATCGCGATGATTGAACTTTGGTTTCCACGTCATAACCATAAACCCATGATTCGTCACCAGTTATGACCCTCTGGAGCAAATTTGGGTCGTCGCGGACCGAGTCCAACAGCTCCTTAGCAATGTTAACGCGACACTGTTTTTGTTCGAAATTGAGCAATTTTGGCACGAATTTCGCGGCGACCCGTCTTATGCCCAAATCATTGGTAAAAATCGAATAGCACGAGCCAATCGATATGTTTAGTTCCTCAGCAACTTCTCTAACGGTGATTCGACGATTGGCCAATATTATTTTCTTCATTTCATCAATGTATTCGTCTGTTGTTGATGTGCTCGGGCGTCCGGAACGCATTTCGTTGTTCGCATTTTCTCGGCCCTCTGAGAACATTTTGTACCACCGATAAACGTTGCTTTGGTCCAAGGTAGCTTCACCATGTGCCACAGTAAACATTCGGAATGCGTCCGCGCACTTAATTTTGTTTTTCGCACAAAATTTGATACAGATTCTTTGATCCATTTTTGGGAATAGGCAAAAATCGAAGACAAGCCAAAACACGTCTAACCAAAACAGCTGTCAACAATTAACTAAACATTCAAAATGGCCGATTTTTTCAGCATGAGTGAGGGACACGAGTACCAACCTAACGCCATAAAAAAATCGAAAATCGATTATACGTAGTCCGCGGAAATTCAAAATTCGCGATACTTTTTGAACAGACCTCGTATACAGTAATACCAGAAGGGAACAGTTCTCCCGTTCCGTTTCCCATTGGCGAAGTGGAAGGTCTCTCAACGGGGCAAACTCGAAAACAGAGCAGATGCAAGGACGCAGCAATGATGAACGATAAAAGCATCTGAGACCCTGGGTTATAAACGGGACAAGAGGGTGGCATCGTGAGAATTACCAAGATTCCGGATCAGCCGGTTCGTGACTCGTGTATTTGCTTTACCCTCGGTTTTCTTTCTCAATTTCTCTGGTTATGTGTGGACAATACGCAAATCTCGTGCGAGGTTGAAAAAATACAACACCGACAGCACCAGCAATAGGAGCACTTCCGGCGGAAAGATGGAAAACGGTGTACATGGCTCTGTTGTGTGGATAGAGTAGGTGTATACAGAGCCATGTTTACCTCTCGTATATTTTTCGAAACCACTGCGGCCGCTCGTGCTGTAGTAGTGCTCGCGGTGAGCAAAATAAAATCGTTTAGAAGTTAATGAAATAGAATTAAAATATGCAGGGGCGAGGGGGAGTGCAATGCAATGAAATCCCTTCTTGAACCTGTTTCTTTTGCGATGATATAGTGGCAGAGAGATTTTAGCTATCCCCCGCGGTGATCCTCCATCATTTGGTACTGGAAAGAGGAAGTGAGAAATACAGTGAGAAAAGCGCTTCCATTATTTTCTCACACCCGGTACAAGCCTGCCTGTGCCCTCTCCTTTCACTCAAGAGAACCGGATAGCGCAACAGGTCAGGGAAAGGGGAGCCGCCACCGTGATGGCCCGGTCTTTCCCTCAAACTTCGCCGGTTTCGAGATAGTCCTCCCCTTCGTCCCAATGTATCCGTTGCCTCATGCTATTGGGGTGAGCACCCGGAGAAGCGAGGGAAAGAGAGAAAGTGAGAGCGAATTAAGCTTGGAGGCTCGACAGTGTACGGTTGAACATTCGAGAGGTTGGTTCAGAGTTGTGAACCGTATTGCTCAGAGACGGCCTAGTCCCGGGCAACGGTTCAACACCCCTTGTCGACCGAATAAAATACTTCAAATGTGATCGTCTAGCACATTTTGTCTTCTCGTGGAAAAAACCTTGTGATGGTGAAAAACATTTTTTTTTTGAGTATTTAATGTGTTGAAAATGTGCCCTGAACGTCGAAAAATTACAATTACTATGTCGAATAGTCCGATCCGATCGTTAGGATGATCCAGAATGTCGGATACCCACAAAAATGTTCGGACGTATGGGTGGGATTTTTATACCGATTTATATGTGTATGTATGTATGGGTGCACGTACGAACGAATGTATATATATCGGCAGGTATCAATCGGCTGGCATTCCACGCGATTTCACACAGCCTCGGCTCTGACGGATTCTCGTTTCCTTGATATTTTCATTAAGGGATTCGAGTCGGCTATTATTAGTCAATTTTCAATGTCGGACTATGGCTTCTCCGTAGTTTATAAATTTGAATAATGACCAATTAATTCAGGTAACAAATGACAATTTTTTCACATGGTCCCAAACCCGATCCGTTTAGCCGGTTCTCCCCCACATCAGAGTTTATCTTTGCTATTCTGCGCGTAATTCAGAAAAAACTGCTGAACGGATCACGCTCTATGACGTCTCATTTTCTTTGTAACGTCATTATACCGCGGGTAAACCCGGCACATTACTATTTTTCGTCTCTGAATCTTGAATATCGACCAGTGTAAAATGTGTCAACCTCTACATTCTCTGTTTCGATCGATGTAGCTCTTAAAATATTTATTTTAATAAATGTGTGACGCGTTCACCCTGTATGGGATTATGGTGAGAAGAAAATGAGACGTCATAGAGCGAAATCCTAAAAGTGGTTTGTGTTCTGAATCACGCGCAGAATCTTGAGAACTTTAACGAAAATTAATTGCTGGGGAATGGCTGGTGCAAAGAAGCTGATTTATGGAAACTGTTGGTCATTTGACTGATGTATCTTTTCCTATGTAACAAAGATTATTTTGACATTTTATTTAGATATAAATAACCGTTCCCTAGAATACTTTTTACGATATTATGTAATGTCATTTTTTTTCTATGTACGAAAAAAATATGCAAAACCAAATATTGCTAATTTGAAGAATAATAAACACCGCTATTGCTCCGCTGTCAGCAAGAGTGGTGTTAATTACTGAAAAAGCGCATGTATATCTTAATTCTGGCTTCCTCATACGGGAACTTTAAACCGTTGTGTGAAATTTCGAGGTAGCAGCTTGCAAGTTTCAACTTGGAAATTGCTTCCATACATGTATTGAAAATCCCATATTGTTCGAATTATTGTAAATTTTATATTTGCACAACCACCCCATGGATTCTTGCCATGTTCGACGTCAATAACTCTTCAATGTCCATTCTATTATGTATAACATTTTAAGGTAGTAGTCTGGTAACTTAAGCCGATTTTCATGTCTTTTTTGGAGGGCGTTTTTTTGTAGGAAAATAAAAATGAATCGTTTTGGATATTTAGGATGTTTTTATTTACATATTGAAGATACAAAAAAAATTTTTTTTGACAAAATTTAATAGTTTATTATTATTATTATTATTATTATTGATCGAAGTTGGCACCTCGAAGTTGGCAGCCCGGGTCCTAACTTTTTTTCTACCGAACCGATTGCTTTCAAATTTTAACAGGCTACTCTACACACTTATAGTTCTCGTCGGAGCTACCGAGAAATTTTCTTCACCTCTAACTTTTTATTTTACAACCCCTTCTTTGCTAAAATAAAAGGACCTTTTTTTTCCAAAGTCCGCCATTTTGTGATTTATCCATGAAATTTAACTTCAGTAGTTCCGACCAGAATGACATGTCTATAGATTAAGAATTATCAAGAATTTTTTATTTCAGATAACATCAAGAGCCAAAATCACCGGGGCCACTCACGCGCTTTTTTTTCGAGGTGTCAACTTCGTTCAATAATAATAATAAACTATTAAATTTTTTCAAAAAATTTTTCTTTTGTATCTTTAATATGTAAATAAAAACATCCTAAATATCCAAAACGATTCATTTTTATTTTCCTACAAAAAAAACGCCCTCCAAAAAAGACATGAAAATCGGCTTAAGTTACCAGACTACTACCTTAACCGGAAATTTAAACGTTCTGTACATGCTGTAAGACCTAGTGTAAACACTAATGTAACCACTACGAACAGTGTACGAACTAGTGTAAACACTAGTTTGTGCTTAGCAGACACATTTCAATTTTTTAAATAAAAAATTTCGTAAATCGCCTTAATTGATTTTCTTCTTCAAATTCAATACGAAGTATTCTTTGATAGTTCCCAATCGATATACAGAATTTCGACTTGATAATCGAAAAAATTACACGATTTAGATTAATGAAGAAGACCTACATTGGTTATTCTTTGAAAAATTGAAAATTTCACAAATCTAAAACGCCCGAATCGATTTTGTAAAAAATTTGTAATGTAAAAGAAAGTTGAAAACCAAAATGCTCCATTCGAGACCTTATGAATAAAAGGTAATATTTTTGTCGGATGATTTTTATTACATCGATATTCGGCTACACAAGCCTGAGACACGCGACTGTAATAAGAAATGCAATGATTACGTCGTAGTCGCTGTATCGCATCAGAGCGTAGGCAATGTCGATTCAGCGAGCGCCCGATCGGGGGCTGATTTATAATAACGCGCGTTATAATTAAGGGGGACCACTAGTGTGACTGCCCCGGTGATTTTCGAGAATTTATTGAAAGCAAAGTATTGCATCGGATGTTCATAAATTTTGGTATAGCGGGTGGAAAAAATGCTACCAGCGCAACGAGAAAACATTGGGATGTAGAGGTTGAGCAACTACTAGAACTACAGGTTTAGCAGCCAGCCACTTCACTTGTAAATGAGGGCCGCTTTCGTAGTTAGTAAACCCTCTCATTCGGATGAAAAAACACCGTGCCCGATTCTCTGCTCCAGTAAATACTGTAACGTGGAGTTTCAACGCCACGTCACATGGTTAACAGCTCCCTGTCGCTGAACGTCGCCCTCGAAACGTCCGACCAACAAGGGATGAGAAGGGTACACCAGAGAGAATTAGCTGTCCGTGTCATACGAGCGAGAATAGCAGCGCAAAATATAGAAAATGCGAGTGATAAAAGATCCGACAAGCAAGTTGGCGGAAGGAATTTGTGCGTTCAAATTACATATTAATTCCTTAATGAAAAAGCTTTGTTCCAAACACCACCTCGTGAGTTTCCAAAGTGAGAAAGAGGGAGGGCAAGGAAGAGGCGATAGAATTTGTTCTATCATTATTATAGTGAAATCAGCGGAAAGTATCAGAACAGCGTCGAACGTAAACTCTCGTTTAGTCGACCCACCGATGATTCGCGCGTTGGTGATATTTTCGAATAATTCTGCAAATCAACATACTTTTTGGTACATTCATCGACTTATACGTTACTCGTTAAGTGACGCGTGTGTAACGGGCGTCTACAAAAGATACAGCAGCCAAGGTGAAAAGTTGTTGCAGGTTCGGGAGTATTTTTTTTACAATTACATTTATCCCTCACAAATTGGATAATTTGAGAGCATAATCTCCCAGTCACATTTGTTGCATTTAATCAAATAGATTACCGTACCCTCGTTATATTTTGCGCGTATTTCATCAAATTTTTCGTGGGCGCTTTCTCTCTCGTTCAGATCCTTACCGCGACTCATAAATCCCAAGTTGTGAACGGAGCGCGGAAAATTCTACGGGGTTTGTTGGAATACGTACCGGTTACCGGAGTTCGAGTCTCGCACGACAAATTGATATTCTGCAATTGACGCGCGAGGCTGCCCCCAGATTGACCGTACCTTAAGGATCGGTAAAGTGAAGGGATTCGGCGCAATATGCGACGAGAAGAAATAGTGAACGGGTAACAAAAAAAACTCAGTGAATTCATGGACTTTCATTTATTGACCCAATCACTGGAAAATATCGGTCAGCAAATCAACGGATTAGTTTAACATCGGTGATTCGTTCGGTTGCCGTTGCATCCTAAGTAACGTTAGAAATAATGTTATACTCTAGCGGTTTTTTAATAAGGAATCGAACACTTTAGACAGTACACCGGGTGCTCTGACTGACTCAATTCTCTTCAATTTCCGAACACTTTTTAAATAGAACGATCAGATAACATTAATGTGTCGACCAAATGAAGTGCAAGACTTTCTCGCATTGAAATATTCCGAATCGATGTATCGACACTTGACTACGTCAGAGCGGAAAAAAGGGCCGAACACATCGTCCAAGATATTGACAATGATACTATTCAAAATATTGTTGAGAATAGTATCGAAGATACCATTAAAGATTGGAGGATACCGTTGAAGACCAGTCGAATTACAAGTTGGGAAAACTTTGTATGAGTCGATTCATTAATATTTCGTACTGGTCCTCGTCGAGCAAACTACGACGAAATTAAGGTCGTCTGGTCTAGAGCGATATTTTTGACGTCATTTCTAATGTGCAATAACGTTTGAACCGTTGAAGTTGTCTTGATGAAAATTTACACGTGCATTTATCGATCCTTAGAGAATACTTGTACATTAAAAGAAAAATTATTTTCAATATTTTCATGTAGTTTTTTGCCTTGTTGCAACATGGTGCGCCGAAATCGGCGCCCACACTGGACGATGTTGTATGCATCTGAAAAAAAAAAAATATATATATATTCTCAATCTGTATGAGTATTCTGAGCACTGGTAGCAGAATTGGTACTTAAAAACATTTTTTGACAAAATGGCGGCCTGTTGAACTTTCATTAATGATATTTCAATGTATGAAATATCATTAATGAAAGTTCAACAGGCCGCCTTCTTTTTTGAAGTTTTTTTGAAGTTTATTCATTTTTTTTTAAATTTAAACAGGGTGAGGCACCAACTGTTGCCACGTAGAATAACTCCGAAAGTACGATAGTAGTAGAACATTTTTTGAAACACAAGTTGCATGGGACAACGGGGGCTATCATATGGCATTAGTTTTTCGTTGCTAGGTGGAGTCGCATCGGAGATATCAAGGTCAACTTTGTTTTTTTATATCTAGAATGGTATGTTTTGGTACTTATTTTCTGATATGGGCTATCGAGATGAATCCAATGATATCAAAAAATTTTTTGATTTTTTTCATTGAAATTTTTTTTTATTATTCATTCATTTTTTTAAAGCAAAAAAGTGAGATGAACTTTATTTACAGAAGGTGTTCAAAGTGATTGCCATTGTAATCAATGCAGTACTGCAATCTCCTTATAACGGATTGTGTAGAATTTCTTATCACTTCTGCACTTATCGAATCACATGCTCTAACAATTCCCTCTCGCATATCATCAGGCGTAGTTGGACGTAAATATTTACTAAATACGGCGTTTTCATCAAACCTACAATGTACCGTGTAAATACACGGTCAAATTTTGCACGATATGCGAGAGAAGAAAATTTTTTTAAACAAAAAAAAATTAAAAAAAAAACAACATTGGATTCGTTTCGATAACCGCTACCAGAAAATAAGTACCAAAACATAGCATTCTATCTAAAAAAAACAATGTTGACCTTGAAATCTCCGATGCGACTCCACCTAGCAACAAAAAACTAACGCCATATGATAGCCCCCGTTGTCCAATGCAACTTTTGTTTCAAATAATTTTCTACTACTATCGTACTTTCGGAGTTATTCTACGTGGCAACAGTTAGTGCCTCATCCTGTATATTCTCAATCTGTATGAGTATTCTGAGTACTGGTAGCAGAATTGGTAATTAAAAAAAAATTTCGACAAAATGGCGGCCTGTTGAACTTTTATTAATGATACTTCAATGTATGAAATATCATTAATGAAAGTTCAACAGGTCGCCATTTTGTAAAAAATTTTTTTTCAAGTACCAATTCTGCTACCAGTGCTCAGAATACTCATACAGATTGAGAATATACATATATTTTTTGTTTTCAGATGCATACAACATCGTCCAGAGTGGGCGCCGATTTCGGCGCACCATGTTGCAACAAGGCAAAAAAACTACGTGAAAATATTTAAAATAATTTTTTTTTCAAATGTACAAGTATTCTCCAAGGATCAATAAATGCACGTGTAAATTTTCATCAAGCCAACTTCAACGGTTTAAACGTTATTGCACGTTAGAAATGACGTCAAAAATCTCGCTCTATCTCGCGACTACCTTAAAAATACGATCAACTATTTGGGTTCAGTGGGAAATCACTCACCACCCACCTATTCTGAATTTACCCTGTGTGCGACCTTGAGACCACGTAAAACATCATCCCATGATTATGTTATCGTTAATGATCACGAGTAGGATATGAGAGGGTTAGTGGTTATACGCTGGCAGTGCATCTACATTCGCGAGAATTTGGAGAGCTGAAGCGACGCGAGGATCCGCGGAGTGATAATGAACGGAAACGAAAACGTTTGGTATAGCTCAATGTCTCGTGGACAGGTGGCCAGATGAGGTAGGTCCAATGTTGATAGGTTTCGGTTCTGGTGTAGCCGGGAATGGACAGGCGATTGACGCTCCTGCTATTCTGCTCTTGGCAATAGGGAGAATGTGGAAAAGCGAGCAAACGGAGTCAGTGTCGGAGAAGAGACGAGAACTGGTATACTGATGAACGAGGGTGTAAAGGGACATACCGTAGAGGTATGCAGAAAGCACGGACATGTTCGATATCAGCTGGTCTCGTCTCTTCTATATCATAGACTTTGCTCTGCCGGGTGCAACGAATAATTATTTGTTCTTGAACGAAATGATAGATGGATACAAATATATAAAGAGCAAATATAAACAGAGATGAAATGAGTGCATTGAATATAGACTGTCCAAGGGCGAATGGGACGGCGGGAGGAGGGAAAGAGAAAGGACGAGAATTTACAGAGAAAGCGGGATGCGGGACTGTACGGTGGTAACCACAGTGCTCAGTTGGGGGTCCATTGGGAGCAGATTGGAACTCCCTAACGCCGCAGTCAAGGCCAGCAGCAACGGTAGTTGCAGTAACCATCCAACGAACCAACCTTCCCTCCTGCTATGTCCTATTCCCCCGCGGCTTCTAAACCACCTCAGGCACAACGACGACCCTCCCACCCCCCACAGTCTCTCACTCCCTCTGCTTGCGCTACAGCTTGTTCCTCCATCCCAACCACGCTCCCCTCTGATCGCATAGACTCACGGGCCTTCCCATCCCCCGTATTCGCACTCGCTGCTTCCGCATCTGTTGGTTCGCCAAAGCTGTTTGCAGGTCGTACCCGTCCCATCTGACGGTCACACTCCTGACACCGCCGTCTGTTGCATCGCCAACTAACAAACAACGGTGCTTAACTCACCAGGGACAAAATACTTGACAGGTCCATTGCCATTTCTATTAACAGGTGTTGGAACACGCAATTATCTTGAAATCCTTCGCCGTATCTCTAGTCAAGTCGATGGCGATCGATCCGATTGCGCACAACAAAACTTACCCTCCTTCTAGTCCCATTATCGATTGCTCACTTGGCAATTTTTAATCTGCTCAATGTGGAATTCTAATTCACCCGGATATTCGATTCCCCTCGTATTTTATAATACATAATATTAATACGAACAGTGCATACCTGTTTCGCGTCCGGTATTACGGTTATGTTTCGGTTCAACGAACACGTTAATGAATGGATTAAATCAATATTATGGGTAGGGACGTTATGAACTCACGATCTCTTCAAGCGCGGTCACTAAATATTTACCGAGACCATTTTCATTGGATGTTAATAACGAGAATTCGCGGAGCGAGGTCCGCCGCTGCGTGGGTGTTTTCAATATTTTTTTTTTTTTTTTCGTTCTGTTCCAAAAAGTTGGATGAGAAGAACGAAAGGAGCGATGGACCGTATAATAATAAACGGTGAACAATAATCACGAGGTCTAAATGAAAATAGAAATAAAAATTCGAAGCGTAATGTTCGTTTTGGCTATTTTGAATTTCAATGGTGTGCCGTACCTGTACGCGTACACATAAAGAGCGGACTCGTGAAAATTGAAGTAAATAGTGATTACGAGTATGGACGCTGGTAACGATCGAACAACTGAGCTTACTCTATTCGTGAACTAACGACTTTTCCTCCTATGTTTTTATTCTTTTTCCATCTCTATTCTAACGCATGCCACCTTTAATTAAGAATGCCTTCAGCTCGATTCGTTGGTCTTCAAACCCACATGAAGGCGCCAATGGACAAGGGGTCCATTGTCAGTTACTGCTTCGGGGGTTACCCCAGCGGGGGTTTGCAGATTTTACCGATGCAGATTTTATTCAAATTCCAGTATGTTATACACCGTTGAGTATGACACATTTTTTAACCACTTCCTTCCCCAATGAGATCTAAAAAAATATGCAACGTACTCAAAGTCTTGGTCAACAAATTGTTCCCTTCGATGAGTCCCCCCCATGAACTTCCCCTGTAATGTTGAAACGTGCAAGTTGCTGCCTCGAAATTTAACACAATGCTCAAAGCTCCCTGTATAAAGAAGTATACATACTTGTTCCTCAATTTTGACTTTTTCATAGACAAAGCTTTGAGCATTGTGATCAATTTCGAGGCAACCCGCAAATTTCAACTCACAGCTTTTATCCCTACATAGATTATAAATGCCAAATTTATAGAATAATCTGACGTTTTAAAATAACATAAAACGTCAGATTAAAATAAATGGAACAAACATTTTTTAATAAAAATTAATTTATAAATCGCAACCGTTTCATCGATTCTCGCGAACTTCGACACCAATCACCGTTCAATGCCATTTTTTGTTTATACAAAAATTTACTTCGAAATATCATATATATTTTTATAGATTCTAAATTCGATATATCATTTTTTTAAATTCTAAATTCCATAAATTCC
This sequence comes from Oxytorus armatus, assembly GCA_958009045.1. Classification (NCBI taxonomy): domain Eukaryota; kingdom Metazoa; phylum Arthropoda; class Insecta; order Hymenoptera; family Ichneumonidae; genus Oxytorus; species Oxytorus armatus. The sequence continues at coordinate 1,882,543 of OY253747.1, read as the reverse complement.
AAACGCCGCGACCGAATGTCTCCAAATTCAACACCGAAAATCCTTCGACCGTACCCAGTAGATGTACGAAATTTTTGCTGGATAACCAAAAAATTACGAGAGCTAGAGTCTTAAGACCTGTTTTGGTTTTTTGAAAAAATTCATAAATCTACCACCCCTCCATCGATTATGCTTAAATTTGATACAAAATATCGGTCAATAGTATCCTACCGACGTATCAAGTTTTGGCTCGATAGGTCAAAAATTAAACGAGCTACAGCCTAAAGAAATGCCTATATCAATCTTTCGAACAAATTCGAAATCTTATAAATGTGGAACGTCTCGATCAATTTTACCGCAATTCAATAGCGAACACTATGTCTGAGTAGAAAGTTCTATACCGATAACTCAAAAATTGCATTATTTATGTTCTAAACATACTTTTTTGAAAATACCCATAATGATAAAAACAAATGTGTCTATTGCCAGAAAAATCGTAGTGAACAAAGGGTGGTTACTGATTTACTTGTGTGCCAAATTTCAACCCGAAAGGTGAGTTGCAATACGTTCAATTTCCAGTTGAACGATTTGGCTTATCGAATGTGAACTTTTTAAAAATCTCAATATTGATGAGGTAACGTGAAATATGTTACGCGTGAAACAATCTCGAAGAGGCAGACAATCTGTTAAAAGCTGATTTTTGTAGGAAAATAAAAATGAATCGTTTTGAATATTTAGGATGTTTTTATTACATATTAAAGATACAAAAAAAAAATATTTTGAAAAAATTTAATAGTTTATTATTATTATTATTATTATTGATCGAAGTTGGCACCTCGAAAAAAAAGCGCGTGGGTGGCCCCGATGATTTTGGCTCTTGATGTTATCCGAAATCAAACATTCTTGATAATTCTTAATCTATAGACATGTCATTCTGGTCGGAACTACTGAAGTTAAATTTCATGGATAAATAATAAAACGGTGGAATTTGGAAAAAAACGTCCTTTTCCATTTTGTTATTTATCCATGAAATTTAACTTCAGTAGTTCCGACCAGAATGACATGTCTATAGATTAAGAATTATCAAGAATTTTTTATTTCAGATAACATCAAGAGCCAAAATCACCGGGGCCACCCACGCGAATTTTTTTCGAGGTGCCAACTTCGATCAATAATAATAATAATAATAAACTATTAAATTTTTTCAAACAAAATTTTTTTTGCATCTTTAAGGCCGTAGTCTGGTCTAGAGCGAGATTTTTCACGTCATTTCTAATGTGCAATAACGTTTAAACCGTTGAAGTTTTCTTGATGAAAATTTACACGTGCATTTATTGATCCTTAGAGAATACTTGTAAATTAAAAAAAAAAATTATTTAAAATATTTTCATGTAGTTTTTTGCCTTGTTGCAACATGGTGCGCCGAAATCGGCGCCCACTCTGGACGATGTTGTATGCATCTGAAAAAAAAAAAATATATATATTCTCAATCTGTATGAGTATTCTGAGCACTGGTAGCAGGATTAGTACTTAAAAAAAATTTTTGACAAAATGGCGGCCTGTTGAACTTTTATTAATGATATTTCATTATTCGACGAGTTATAAAATGTCGGCAAAATTATTGTTCGACTCAATAAAAAATTTTTTTAAATACCAATTCTGCTACCAGTGCTCAGAATACTCACACAGATTGAGAATATATATATTTTATTTTTCAGATGCATACAACATCGTCCAGAGTGGGTGTTGCAACAAGGCAAAAAACTACATGAAAATATTTAAAATAATTTTTTTTTTTAATGCACAAGTATTCTCTAAGTATCAATAAATGCACGTGTAAATTTTCATCAAGACAACTTCAACAATTAGAAAGACGTCAAGACAATTAGAAATGACGTCAAAAATCTCGCTCTAGACCGGACTACAGCCTTAATATGTAAATAAAAACATCCTAAATTTCTAAAACGATTCATTTTCATTTTCCTACAAAAAAACGCCCTTCAAAAAACACATGAAAATCGGCTTAAGTTACCAGACTACTAGCTTAAATATGCAATAAAATTCCGTAAAATCACCGGCGGTTTGGCATAGTTGGCAATCACAACCCAGAGCATCAGGACGGTCGATCGTTTTCAATCCCGGTCTCGTAGTTTCGTTGAGCTAAAATATAGCTCATCCATATGGCAGCGGAAGAGAGAAGCGGTAGTGCGCTTCGGCGAATCAATTGGGACGTCGGCAGCAGAGGCGTGGCATATCTGCAACAGCCCCGAATGATTGCGTTTACGCTGTAAAAGTAGCCACGTTAATAGTTACACACGAACGCGATACCAAAATCGTGGGTGCTATAGCGATATCACTACCAGCGCCATTTCCGGCTAGAGTAAGCTCGAGAGCGAAGACAACGCACGGCTCAAGCGGGTGTGGCTGATTTCACTGCAATTTTTTTTCCAAATAGCATTAAGAATTAAAGAAATACAGAAAAATTCAAGATACCTGGATCGTCGGATAGTAGGAAATATTTCGTTGGATTCTCGATTATCTATCCAATCTATTTCATCCCTTAGGATTTAACCTCTGTAGAGAGAGGAAGAGGAAGGGGAGACAGAGCAAGAGATGGGATAAAACCCTTCAGCCCCGCTCCACATTGTGGGGGATCACGAGAAAATACAATGCGCCACATGGTGGTGTTGATCCGTCAGAGAAGCAGCCTCATCGGCGTCCTCGTAGCTGCATTCCACCCATGTAGGCCCTCTGCGATAACGCCGAGGTCGTAACCGGGAACCGGCGATGTTACGGGCTCTTAGTACTAGCACCGAGCAGCCCGCTTCGATATAAACGGGACTCGATCCCCTATTTGCGATCTGGCAATTAAAGTTTACGATCGTAGGGGCTCGCGCACATCGCAGACTCTCGCTTTACCTGTTTTCAACGCTTTCGTGCGCTCCTTCCGACTTTAACGGTCTCTCACTCTAACTCTTCTCTGTCTGGTCGGGCTCTTCGGCCGTCCTCGGGGCCAATTTCGATTCCCCTTAACGGAAGAACCATTGTCTCGGTTTTACTTTTTTTTTTGTTTCCTTCAATAACGAGTTACGAGTATTTCATCAGTGAGTTCAAGCACTAATTTTATTTCGCTTCCCTACGGAAAGAATACTCGATTCCGTTGTTCTCAAAACTGGACAATCGATGAGCCACCCTGTCCATTCCATACGGACGAAGGAATGTCTCTATTTTTCCGTCCACATAGGGGAAACTGTTATCGTGAAAAATTATTATTTGCCCGTTTTCGGTGGCAAAGGTATCGAAACGTTAGAAAAAAACATTTACATAAAATGTCCGCATGAGCGTGTACACGCGCGCTAGTATTTGTGTGCGCGGTGGCAAAAATTAAACTTTTAACTGGCCTACGCGCGATTCCGCTATCCTTAATCTAAGTTTAATCTCAGTTCAACCCGTCTCCATACTATACAAAAAAAATTGAACCCCGTTTAAACCGAGTCGGAGGAAACGGGCCTTGATTGATCAGGTCAAATTTTGCACGCCGGTCGCCTGCCTTTATGCGATATAATTTTCGTCAGGATTGGATGAACCGTTGAGATTTTACCCGATTTTTTAATTATCTCCACAATTCTGCTTGGAACTTTCGAATTGCCAGGCTAAAAATTTCGACACAAATAGACTATCATTAAATACGATTCGATATTAGATTTGAAGAAAAACGATCGAGGTAGTTTTATTGTACCGAGGGGGGGACCCAAAAAAAAACGGGAATTTCGTCATACTTGTTTTATTTTTTAAATATTTTCATACCAAATTTTGATCACCTTCGAAGTATTCTCCTTTGACCACAACGCACCTCTGCAAATGATCCTTCCAATGTTCAAAACATTTTTAAAATTCACTTATCGGGATGTTCTTTACGCGTTCCAGTGATTTTTGTTTTACCTCCTCCACAGTGGCAAAACGCTTGATTGCTGCTTTGTTTCGGGGTCGTATCCATAGCACCATGATTCATCATCAGTAATCACCTTGGAAAAAAGTTCAGGGTCCTCTTCGAGCTGATTTTGAAGTTCAAAACATGCCTGAAGTCGACGCTCCCTTTGCTCGTCTGTGATAAGGCGAGGGATAAATTTGGCTGCAACTCTGCTCATGTGCAAATCTTTGGATAAAATCCTCTGAATTGAACTCCATGATATCCCAGACATCTCACAGAGTTGATCAATCCCACTTAGAAATTGCCAGTATAATTCTACTTGCCAAGCTTTGGGCCAATATTGGCGGCCAAACTTTGGCCGCCAGTACTGGCCCCGTCCTGGCTAACCATCTGACCATACTATGAGCCATACTACGGGCCAGTATAAAATACAGTCTTATGCCAGTACTGGTTGAATTCTACTGGCCAAGCTTTGGGCCAGTATTGGCGGCCAAACTTTGGCAGCCAGTATTGTTTCAGTACTGGCTGACAATCTGGCCAAGCTTTGGGTCAGTATAAAATATCGTCTTGTGCCAGTACTGGTTGTCAATCTGGCCGCACAACGGGCCGGAACCAGATCTAGGCCAAAATAGGCTATAAAATACGGCCAAGCTCTGGCTTCGATACAGGCTTAGTACTGGGCTATAGAAAATGACAATACTGGGAGTATTTCACTTTAACAGTTGCGTTCTGTAATGTAATTGTAGATTAGGTTATTCTGATCAAAAGTCCATTATTTTGCAAACAACCAAATTGTTGAATTATAATTTGCCCCGAACTTAAAATTGCACGATTAATACAATATTTTTTAGTGTAATATTTGCTTCATATAGCCTATATTTTATAAACACTGTTCTATAAACATTTAAGTACGTATTTTAGACCTGTATATGTACATAGTCTCTTATTAATAAAAACTACTCCGAATATTTAGTATATATCAAGTGCATTTAATTATCAAACATTTATGCATAAACAACCCAGACAACACAGACATCCAAAGGACGCCCTAAAAACATCCGAAGAACGTCCTTACGTCCAAAGTACATCCTTTGGACGTACGTGTGCTGCTTGGGAAACATCTGGTAACGTGGTAAAAAGAAATATAAATACCCCCAGAGAGAAATAAAATTTAAATAGACATTGGATCGGCGTCCACTTGACGCCAAAAGTGTCTAAAAGACGTCGATTCGATATCTATTTAATTTGCCATTTCTCGCTGAGATGTAATTTGCACCGTCGGCAAAATCGACTGCCAAGATCCGACCCAATGAAATAACCAGTATTGGTACGACCGTTGGTGCCAGTAGTAAGTCAGAAGTTTGCCAGATCTGGGCCAAAGTCTGGCCCAAAGTCAGAGCCAAAGTCCGGGCCAAAGTTCGGGCCAATTAAATAACCGGTACTGGCCTGACCGTTGTTGCCAGTATAACGGCCGGCTATTACACTCCTGTACCGAATCAGTACTGTCCCAATACTGGCAGCCAGTATTGACCCAACGCTCGACCGTTACAATTTTTCTACGTAGGATGGTTCGGCGACGGTCTTCACGAATGAGAGCATTGATTTTGTCGACGTTTTCGTCACTTCTTGACGTTGAGGGGCGTCCTGAACGGGGTTGGTCTTCAATTGACATTTCTCTATTTTTAAAACGTGAAAACCACTCGTAGACTCTGGTTTTACTTAGGGCAGCATCTCCATAAGCAGTCTTAAGCATTACAGTAGTTTCCGCGGCCGATTTCCCCAACAGGAAACAAAATTTTACAGCCGCGCGTTGCTCTCGACAATCGGCCATCACGTTTTCGCCGAAATGGAAAAAGTTCACTCACGGCGACAGAACTTCGCACACTAACTCAGAAGACGTGTCCCCACTGGACACCTGGTCGAGCAATGGGTTCCACTCTACCTCCCCGCCGCAGCGCAATTCCCGTTTTTTTGGGTCCCCCCTCGTATGGGAGTTTGAATTCTTTTGAACAATGGGTTCAGGCGTTATTATAATAGAACATCGTCAGCCGCCATAGAACCATATCGATTAAGCTACAGTAAACGAGCTAACGAGCTCTAGATGTCGTTTAATCTCGTTTGAGAATCATGTTGAGTGTAATTTCCGAATGAAAAAAAGAAGGAACCTTAACGAAAGCATGACCGGTACTGCACATTTACGCTACTAACGTTCGGTGAACCGTAAAAGAGTTGAATGTTGCACGCGCTGCCGGCTTCATTGAGGACGAAACTTAACCAGCGAAGTTGTCGCTTCGGGAGAAAGACAATGAACGCGTATTCTGGTATCATCGGTGAACCGAAGGCAAGATACGCTGTTCCTCATTCTAGCAAGAGGCATTTCGCACTAGCTATCCGTGTTTTCAGAGTGAAGAGAAGAAGCCAATGCGAGTGGTCGAAGAATAAGAATGACGAAGACATTCTCCGTCTTACTCCGATGCTCGAGGAGAACTCATCATTGCAAATAAAAGTAAAAAGGTGAACGATAGCCCGGGAACGAAGGAGAAACGAATAAACACAACGAGCAAAAACATTGGATGGATATGAGAGAATAGCCCGAGCGAGGGAGAAAGGAGGTGGTTCCACCATCTAAGAAACCCCTTGAAAATCAGGCATTGGGAATAATTGAAAATTTCTCCAAAGCAAGGGAAGAAGCGGACGAGCGGGAGTAGTTCAAGATGTAGCACAGAATAAATATATATGTATATATAACTGACTGTGTGCGCTCTGCTGTGTGCTCCTTACACTCTGTTACGCAAACATCGAAGAGAAACGAGAGAGCAAGCCGCTCGATAGAAGAGCTAAAAGAAGGTTTTCGCGCGCGACGAAGATTCCTCAGTGCGTGAACGAACTCCCGGATGGAAGACGAGAAAACGACGAGACTGTTAAGTTGGGTAAGACATTTTCCCATTCTCTGCATGCCGTTCGGGGCTGCTGGAAAATTCATTCGAGAAAACGGTTCACTAGACTGAACAACGAAGAAAAAGACGCGGAAGCAGAAGAAGTGGAAGAAGTAGAAGAAGTAGAAGTTCATACGCTATTCTCGAATGAAGATAGTGAATTTGGAGACTCCGAATATTCAATACGCTTTAAGTTGGGATCAGATGCGGAGATTCTTCGTTTAGGTAGGGTAATATTAAAGGTAAGACTAATTAATCATTACTCGATTGAAACTTGTTTCAGAACCGCTCAAGCGAATGAGTATTAGCTCTCCGGCAAATCGTAAGAGTGACGAGAAATTTGGTAAACGCGAAAAAAAAAATTATTCGCGCAAATAGACTGATTTATTTTATTCTCGTCTTTCCATTATTATGCACAGTGAGAGACGAAAAAAAAAAAGAACATGCAGTTAACACAGACAGGGTTTACGTCACCATGGTTACGCAAAACAGAGTCGAGTGGGGCTTGACGAAAGTTTTAAGTGAGAGCCGCCACAACGAAGGGATTTTCACGGTTCGCGAATTCAACCACGCACTCGAACCAGGAAAAAAATTACTTCTTTTTTCACATGTCTCCTGTAATTAAGATTGGAACATTGAACCACGCGTAACTCCCGCATAGTAGTCGAGTGGATCCTCCAAACTCAACATTCCGCTGATACTGAGGACCGGCACGGTTTACATAACTTTTTAGCTCCGCTAACACAAATTACACTGTACAGACATCAGTTGCTCATTGTACACTTCCTAGCGCATCTATAGCTCTAGTTTATACAGCGGTCAAAAATGTATGAGTTATAGACAATTTCTATTTGGCTAATTTGTAACTTCCCTTAGCAAAATTTGGCACTGGCAGTCAAAGGCAAAGGCCGATTACCATACACTACCAATGCAATTGCATGGCAAAGTTAAGGGAACATTTTTAATGGCATCGGACTGAATGGGAAGCCAATGGCAAACTCCAATCGCAGTTTTTTTCCATAGAAGCTGAATGGTAATGGTACCTTTCGGTTTAATTTTTAATGGTAAACTCGTATGGCATTTATTTCTTTTTATATAAAATAATTTATGCATCATACTCATATATATCTGAGTTTAATACATACACTATATATACTACTAATATTACGAACATATAATATTATTATCTCTTCTTATAATATTGTTATTTCTTTGCATAGATTTAAAAAAAATTGCTATACAGACTGAAAGGACATAATACAGGGTGAGGCACTAACTGTTGCCACGTAGAATAACCCCGAAAGTACGATAGTAGTAGAAAATTTTTTGAAACAAAAGTTGCATGGGACAACGGGGGCTATCATATGGCGTTAGTTTTTTGTTGCTAGGTGGAGTCGCATCGGAGATTTCAAGGTCAACATCGTTTTTTTAAATAGAATGCTATGTTTTGGTACTTATTTTCTGGTAGCGGTTATCGAGACGAATCCAATGTTTTTTTTAATTTTTTTTGTTTAAAAAAAAAGGTTTCTCTCTCGTATATCGTGCAAAGTTTGACCGTGTATTTACACGGTACATTGTAGGTTTGATGAAAACGCCGTATTTAGTAAATATTTACTATTAACGCACATTTACATTACATTGTATCGTACAATGTATTACATTGTATTGTGTTTTGTACGAGACAACGATAGTAAGAATGGTAAGACCAGTATCAACGCATCAAGCGTATGTAAATGATGTCGTATTCTTCACGATGGGTGTCCAGCACATTTTTCGCTGATAGCTAGAAATGAGTTGCAAAGGAGATTTCCAAATCGTTGGATTGGACGCGGAGGAGCTGTATCGTGGCCGGCTCGTTCGCCAGACTTGACGCCTCTGGATTTTCTCTTGTGGGGATATTTGAAAGATCTTGTTTATAAAGAACGTCCAACTACGCCTGATGATATGCCAGAGAGAATTGTTAGAGCATGTGATTCGATAAGTGCCGAAGTGATAAGAAATTCTACACAATCCGTGATAAGGAGATTGCAGTACTGCATTGATTCCAATGGCAATCACTTTGAACACCTTCTGTAAATAAAGTTCATCTCACTTTTTTGCATTAAAAAAAATGGACAAAAAAAAATGTAATAAAAAAAATCAAATTTTTTTTTTAAATATCATTGGATTCGTCTCGATAGCCCATATCAGAAAATAAGTACCAAAACATACCATTCTATCTAAAAAAAACAAAGTTGACCTTGAAATCTCCGATACGACTCCGACTAGCAACGAAAAACTAACGCCATATGATAGCCCCCGTTGTGCCATGCAACTTGTGTTTCAAAAAATTTTCTACTACTATCGTACTTTCGGAGTTATTCTACGTGGCAACAGTTAGTGCCTCACCCTGTATATATATGAGGCATTCTTCATAAACTTATATAGTCGTAATTTTTTCGCACACTTCTCAGATAGTGCCTATTACTTTCCAGTTTTTACTTGACTAGGGAATGGGCACACGCGCTGCCGCGCGCGAGCAGTTTACTGATGGCGCTGCAGCGCTCTTATCCTTTTCGTCACTGTACGCTGCTTGTTCATTGAGTTATTCGAGATTGGGTGTCGAGCAGAGAGTCGCTGTTGGATCAATTTTCCATTCGACTGACCCCGACGTATCCTTATTATAGCTAAAAAAAACCGACTGGTACCTAATGAGGATCCAAGTTAAATGGAAAAATGATCCCGAACCAACTCGATATTTGACTCTCGACTTAACGAAGAAGTCTTGTAATTATTGCTTATTCTCATTGGTCAAAAGTTGTTTGTTTATTGTGAATGTATTGTTTCTATCGTGTTAATGCCTCATAGTCATCCCTTTAACCAACGCTGCCTCCTGGTTTTCTTGCCCCTCTTTTGTATCAATGATTTTTGCCATTTTCTTTATTTCTGGCAAAGATTTGATGAGCCAAGTATAAATGGTCGTCCGAAATACGTATAACATACGGACGTACCATACGCTGAATGCGGAGAATATACTGAAAAAAACGATGATTTCGTAACATTCATCGTATCAAGTTATCGTGTTATTTAGAATTTTTTACAATTTCTTTTATATAAAATAACGAATAGGGATCGTATACATCGTGGATCATCAAAAATATTATTCGAAATAGGTATTGTCGTCAGAACTATTGTTTATCTTTTAGTGTTCGAAAAAGAATATTAATTCTTCTCAATGGTCAAGCGAGACTCCGAACACTTATTCATCATAAGATGTAAGTGGATGGAAAGAAAAAAAGGAGTGCGGCGTCACGAGACATGCGGATAAGACTATTTCATTATGATACATATTATAGATGGTTAATAAGCATCACCATGGTATGTGCATAAACTGGATTCAATACTTCCGTCTCATCGGTTGCGCGAAACTTTCAAATATTTCTATCAGCTTTTTCATTTTATACCTGGGAGTATATTATACCTATTGATGTTATTACAACCCTTCACCCATACTGGTTTTCACTGCTGTACCGATATATTCGTACACCGGTGAACACCACTCATTTTACTTATTTACTTATTATTAAGATGTGCTTATAATATCAACGATACTATCATAATTGTATATAAATATTAATAATAGTTATGATAATACTTAAAAAGAACACAAACGTCAAAACATATACGGTCTACTACCGATATTGCGGTGACAGAACAGAACTTGGCCACAAAAGTCGTCCGATCACCAACCAATCACAGCGCGAATGGAAAGGCTTCAATCTGAACAATTAAACTATCGAAATCTCGATAATCTTCGATGTATCGTCATGAACTTTTTAAGAGAGGATCATAGTTTGTGTGCATTTTTTGTATTTATTAGCAAAATTTTCGATTCATTGCCATTAAGAAATACAATTGAATTTCCATGGCTTCACGCGCAATGGCAATTGAAGGCACTTTTGCCAAGGCTACAAAAATCCATTCAAAATTGCATTGGTATTGCCATTGCTAGTGCCTATGGGAAATCGAATGGTAAAAACTCCATTCAAATTCCCATTGGTATTGCCATTGGTGCGTATGGGAAATTGAATGGTAAAATTTTGTCACTGGCAAAACTGCCTGGCATTGCGATTGCCTGTGCCGGGTGAGCGTCAACATTCGGAACGACCACTATTTTGGACGGCCGAAATGTGGCATTTCAAAATAACGAACGTTCAATAGTTTGAACGGTTCGGACGTTTATATTATGAACGTCTTTGAATCAAAAAAGAAATAATGAGAACACAAAAAAACATTGAAATATCGGTTTTGTGTTTTTGCGTTCTCATTGTTTCTTTTCTGATATAAAGACTTTCTTAAGATAGTAGTCTGGTAACTTAAGCCGATTTTCATGTCTTTTTTGGAGGGCATTTTTTTTGTAGAAAAATAAAAATGAATCGTTTTGGATATTTAGGATGTTTTTATTTACATATTAAAGATACAAAAAAAAATTAGTTTGAAAAAATGTAATAGTTTATTATTATTATTATTATTGATCGAAGTTGGCACCTCGAAAAAAAAGGGCGTGGGTGGCCCCGGTGATTTTGGCTCTTGATGTTATCTGAAATAAAAAATTCTTGATAATTCTTAATCTATAGACATGTCTTAGACAAAACTTGGAAAAAAAACTTTTTTTTTTCAAAGTCCGCCATTTTGTTATTTATCCATGAAATTTAACTTTAGTAGTTCCGACCAGAATGACATGTCTATAGATTAAGAATTATCAAGAATTTTTAATTTCAGATAACATCAAGAGCCAAAATCACCGGGGCCACCCACGCGCTTTTTTTTCGAGGTGCCAACTTCGATCAATAATATTAATAATAATAAACTATTAAATTTTTACAAAAAAATTTTTTTTGTATCTTTAATATGTAAATAAATACATCCTAAATATCCAAAACGATTCATTTTTATTTTCCTACAAAAAAACGCCCTCCAAAAAAGACATGAAAATCGGCTTAAGTTACCAGACTACTACCTTAATATGAAACGTTAAAACTATTGCACGTTCGTTATTTTGAAATTCTACGATTCGCCTGTCCAAAATAGTGGTCGTTCCGAATTTTGAACCGCACCCGCCTGTGCCTATGGGAAATGAATGGTAATTTACCATTCATTAACCATAGGCATCCGCAATGGCAATATCAATGTGATTGTGAATGGAGTTTTTACCCTTGGCAAAAATGGCTTCGATCGCCATTGCGTCTGAAACAATGGAAATTCAGTGGCATTTCTAAATAGCAATGAGTGGCAATTTTGCTAAGGGTTATTACAAGTCCACTAATAATTTGCTTCTTCTCGAAAAGTTTAACCTCGTGTAAATGGTGTCGATTTCCACCGTTGACCGATGGGATTACGGTTTGCATCAACGTTTCATCTATCGAATAGCGCAGAGAAAATTTCTGCATTATCGTAAGTTTCTCCTGCTGTAAATAAAATGCGGAACTCGGGAACCTTCGACGTCGATGAAGATATAAAAAATGAGAATACGTGAAAAAAAATGAAAGAAAAGAACATTATAAAAAGAATTATTTATAGGCGCACGGGTTTCTCGTCGACGATATTGTGCATAAAACAAGCATAACGCTGTAAAATGGAGCGTGTTGACCCTCCGTGCCTTTCTATTGTATACACTTTTCACACACGTCCGTGTCCACGCCCAGTGTTCAATATATGCCCACGTAAAAATAATATCCGCGGAAGAGTGCAAAATGTGTTGAGCAGAATGCGCGTTGTGTCGCGTAGTTGTGTGAAATCGATCGATGTCTCCGTGCTAAGCGTAACACGACAATCGGCTCTGAGTCTGTGCGCCAGTCAGAGCATCACGTAGAAATGAGTACACCCTTAGCAAAATGTGCCATTGAGTATTGAATGGCAGTCAATGAAAAAATCTGGTTACCATACACTTTCAATGGGAATGTGAACTGTATGGGAAAGTCGAAGGCAAACTTTTAATGACAGCAAGCTGAATGGAAGGTCACTAGCAAGCTCGAATGGCAATTTATTTTCATAGAAACCGAATCGAAAGACAATTGCCAGTTCGGAATGGTAACTTTTTTCCATGGAAACCGAATGGAAAGACAATGAATTATGAAGGATAAAATTCGTATGGAATTTGTTTCACCATTGATCAATGCCGTTCAGTGAAAATTCCAATGGGAATCGACTAATGGAAAAATATGCGTAAGGGCAGATGTATGGTATTTACGAGGGGGGACCCAAAAGAAAAACGGAAATTTCGTCATAATTTCTTTATTTTTTAATATTTTTACACCAAATTTTGATCATCTTCGAAGTATTCTCCTTTGACTACAACGCACCTTTGCAAACGATCGTTCCAATGTTCAAAACATTTTTTAAATTCACTTATCGGGATGTTCTTTAGGCCTTCCAGCGATTTTTGTTTTACCTCCTCCACAGTGGCAAAACGCTTGATTGCTGCTTTGTTTCGGGGTCGTATCCATAGCACCACGATTCATAACCTTGGAAAATCAGTAATCACCTTGGAAAAAAGTTCAGGGTTTTCTTCGAGCTGATTTTGAAGTTGAAAACATGCCTGAAGTCGACGCTCCCTTTGCTCGTCTGTGAGAAGGCGAGGGACAAATTTGGCTGCAACTCTGCTCATGTGCAAATCTTTGGATAAAATCCTCTGAATTGAACTCCATGATATCCCAGACATCTCACAGAGTTGATCAATGGTTCGGCGACGGTCTTCATGAATGAGAGCGTTGAGGGGCGTTCTGAACGGGGTTGGTCTTCAATTGACATTTCTCCATTTTTAAAACGTGAAAACCACTCGTAGACTCTGGTTTTACTTAGGGCAGCATCTCCATAAACAGTCTTAAGCATTACAGTAGTTTCCGCGGCCGATTTCCCCAACAGGAAACAAAATTTCACAGCCGCGCTTTGCTCTTGACAATCGGCCATCAGGTTTTCGCCGAAATGGAAAAAGTTGTTTCACTACAAAAATTCCCACGCGCGAACCGATGCACTCACGGCGACAGAACTTCGCACACTAACTCAGAAGACGTGTCCCCAACGGACACCTGGTCGAGCAATGGGTTCCCGCACTCTCCCTCCCAGCCGCAGCGCGATTCCCGTTTTTTATTTTGGGTCCCCTCTTGTATTGTCACTGCAATTTCAATGGTGTATCATAATAAATACTCATGTAATGTATATTTCCTATAAGTCTACAAGTTGATACTAATGACAAGATTCTGACGGTGTTTCCAACTGTTTTCAGTATTTTATGCATGACGTAAATTATGCGTGTACACGCATTAGCGATACGCCCTTTTGACTGTCGTCACAGAAAAATCCATTGCAATTTCCATTGCGCTGTCGGCACAAAAGCAGTGAAAACATTTTTTATTTTCCTATATCATCATTTTCCTATACGCGCAAGCCTCATTCATTTTCCTATAGGCACAGGACCCATATTAGGCCATATTTCCCGTAAAGCCCAATCATTTTCCCATAGATACAAATCCCCAATTGGCAATGCCATTAGGGTTTTAAATGAACTATTTGTCTTTGGAAAAAATGTCAAGAAATTTTTGACAAGAATAAAATATTACCGTACATTTTCCCAAAGGCACCAACGACGCCAATACCATTGGGATTTTGAACGAAGTTTTTATCCTTGGCCTTCGTTGCCATTGGTTCTGAAGGGCGGGGTAAGGGTTTTCACTTTCGAAAAATCGATTTTTTTTGTCTTATCTTATTGTTTAACATTTCAAGAATATGTCCTTAAAATTTTAAACCGATCTAAGCAATATTCTTGAAGTTATTGTCTTATTAATCTCCTGGCCTTTAACGCTATACCTCTAACAGCTGCGGGCGGTCGGGCTAGCAGTGCAGCTGTCGAACAGGTATACAGTTTATTCATTGCTATTGTGTATATAGTATATAGTGTATACTATACACTACAATATTTTATGCCGCAGGAAGTCTGCTGTATGTAGCTGGAATCGATGATTCTGTGTAAGTTGGAAAAAAAAAATGTTTTCTTCACTTTTTTACTTCATAAACTTTAGACGCGTTTTTCTCAAAACTACTTTTTCAAAGTCCGTGTTCACTGCCATTTAAAAACTACTTGACCGATTCATTTCAAACTTTGTACACATTTTCTACATATAAAATACCTCCCCCCAACGTTTAGTAAAATTTTTTTTTTTACATTAAGGGTGTTTCCCACCCACAAAATGGCGGAATTTTTCGTGGAAAATAAGTTTACAATTTAGATAGCCGCCAAAAATTTTTAAATGAAAAAAAAAATTATCAGAGAACGTTGGAGGGAAGATTTTATTATAATTTGACTAAATTTTCATGGTTTTTCATTTTCAGATAATTTCCGGCCGAGTTATAGTGAACACCGCAAATTGTTTTTTTTTTTTTCAAGACGTTCTGGGGGAAGCTCTGTTACGGGCTTATGCTTCAATATTTCTGCATGAAAAATTTACACAACATTGTCAAAAGTATGCTCAATAATGTACAAAAAGTTCAAATAAAATTACTCAATCCATATTTGAGAAAAAAGATCGCAAAAAAAGTGTTTTTTTTACGCTGAAACCCTTACCCCCCCCCTCCTTTTTTCCTTTGGAAAAAAAAGTTTTTTTTTTCCAAAGCCCGCCATTTTGTTATTTATCCATGAAATTCAACTTCAGTAGTTCCGACCAGAATGACATGTCTATAGATTAAGAATCATCAAGAATTTTTCATTTCAGATAACATCAAGAGCCAAAATCACCGGGGCCACCCACGCGCTTTTTTTTCGAGGTGCCAACTTCGATCAATAATAACAATAATAATATACTATTAAATTTGAAAAAAAAATTTTTTTTTGTAGCTTTAATATGTAAATAAAAACATCCTAAATATCCGAAACGATTCATTTTTATTTTCCAACAAAAAAACGAGAATAAGTAAGACGAACTATTTACCGCATCGTGAAAATTCATTATGAACTACGAACGGTTTTACCGATCATCGCCAAATGCAATGCTTCGACAAAGCTTTTTTCCAGAAAGAAGCAAAACGTTGAGATTTCGATTAAAATTCAACTAGTTCTTTAAATTTTTAGGAAGAATTTTCACGAAGGATGAATTATTACTTTGTCGTCGTAATTATCAAGAAATTTCACAGGATCTCGCGACACGGAGTCTCGCACGCGCTAGCACGATTACATCACCTTCCACGTGTAAAATACATCACAAACATACATTTTCGACATCAAAATGAAATTTGCCCTGAGCCCAAAACTCCGTAGTTATTTGAAGCTTTCACAAGACCAATTCGATAATATCTTGATTATGAATAAAAAAGAAAAAAGCAAGAGATATCAAACGCGTTGTAAAATTGTTTTACAAACTCAGCGAAAGAGACTTTCTCTCTTCTGCATGGGTGGCGTGTATCAAAATATGTGGCAGTTGCGTGTATCGAAATCGCGTAGTTACGTTTCATTCTACCGGACGATTCCGATCGGATGTATGTCCCGTTGGTGAAAAGAGAATGAAACATTGTTCCTATAATTTCAATAGATTTTCGACAACTATTTGCCGCGCCTGAAGCGAGAAAAAAAATCAAGTTTATCCGAAGGGGAGTATTCAACTTACGGTCTCCTCGTAATTTTGCATCTCGCCGTGAATTCCAACAAACTGAGAGGACGATAGATGAGAACGACGAGGGAGGAAACTATCCACTTACTAACTAGCGTAACGGGTTGCTCGGTGAAATGGGCGGCCAAAGCTTATCCGTCATAACGTTAATTACGTCGCAAAATCACGGCGTAGTAGAGAAGGGGGTTGGGAGACGTCATGCTGTGACAGAATTCTGTGGGAAGGGGTGAGAAAGGGGGGGCCAGGGGAAGGATACAAATGAGCAGAAACTGAGAATCGTCTGAAGGACGATACAGGAAGAGGAAAAGTACGCAGTGACACTCTCCGTCTGCTCTTCCTCTTCCTCTTTTGGCCCGACAGCTTTTAAACCTCTATCTCTCTCTCTCTCTTACTTAAAACGAGCGAAAGTTACAAATTCGTTAATTATTAATTGGATACGCAATTACGCCGTTAATCCGAAGTTCGTAGCGCAGTTATAATACAGTTGGTTATTTTATACTCAAAATGTAATTGACGTTTCTACTTCGTCTTTACTTTACTGCTCGTGAGAAAAGAAACCCAGCGTCCCTCTACATTCGACCGCGGAGCGCGAGACTCTGTTCCAAAGAAATTTGCTGATCAATCGAAGTACAAGAGATTTTTGTCTATTGTACTGAAAAGTCATACTTTTCTTTCGTCATTGTCCTCCAAGTTTGGAGGATCTTGCAAAACACTTGGAAATCAATTATGTCGAGGGACGGATATTTTATCTTGAAGAGACTACTGTTCGATATGGCACCAAGATTGAATGAAAAGAAGTTATAACGGAAGCGCAGTGCTGCCTGCACAAGATAATTAACGTTAATAGAAACTTCGGAAATCTCAGTTCATTTCATATCGTGAGGCATTCCAACCCCCTTCGACCCCATCTGGGAGGTCTTGTACGGGAGACCAATAATTTGTATTGTTATCCCCGATACCCGTAATACAATTATCCTCGAGTTAAAGGATAGTTGATTCGCATACTGGAGACCCCTATTTCAAAACTTCGTGTACGTTGGTTTACCATTGCCGAGTCTTATTAGAGTGAATCGAAAGAATGTACGGGAAAAGAAAAGAATGAAAAATATGAAATACTCGAATGTCGAATATGGTAAAATCATATTACGAGATTTATTGTCGTCGAAACGGTAAAATAAACCGGGACCATTTGTTTTCACGCTTCGTTTAAGGGGTAAAACCACTCTAGCGGCAGAAAAAAAACCCCTAACTTTGACGATTTATTTTCGGAGTATGAAAAGAGCAATGAAATTTCTTTTCAGAGGGTTCATTTAACACATATTGAAGTATGGAGAAAAAAAATTTAAAGGCGAAAAAAAGCATATGTTTATGATTTTTTTGCGGCGACATGAGTAATATAATTTTATTAAATAGAATGACATATTATTGTACAACTATTGAAGTATCTCAGAAAAAATTTTCAATAAAAAATATTGATAAATAAGCCGGTGACGTTGAATCTCCAGAGGCGCCTTGAAAAAAAGTGGTTTTGCGGTGAACATTATAACTCGTTACAGGATCATCTCAAACAAAAAAATTGATATGCATTTTAAAGGTTATGTATTTCTCTCGAGGTATTCAGGAAGGTTTTTTTTTTTTCTTCTATTTTTTGCAGCACTTGGAAGTGAAAAACGCAATTTTAGTTAAAAAAATCGCGCTTAATTTGTTATTAAAAAATTGAAAAAATTGAAAAAAAAATAAAAATTCCTCCTGATTACCTGTTGATTTATGTGAAGAAGTAATGTTTAAATTTTCAAAAGGATCGGTTCAGTAGATTTTGAGTTCTAATGTTCACAAACTTAAAAAATGACGTTTTCGGGAAAATCGATTTAAAGTTTTCACGTATCACGTATCACGGCCGGTCGTTTGAAACGCTGTAACTCCGTTAGTTTTACTCCGATTGACTTAGAATTAATATTAAGGGGGGGAATTTTTCCAAAATCCTAGAGTGGCGTAAGCCCTTAACCGGCAGTATTGTTTCAATGACTTATTCGTCTATACGAGATCACTGCTGTTGATTCAATGAAACTTTCATTCAAGTACTGTTCCGCTGACTGGGTCTTCCTTTCATCGGTAATATTACTGATGGGTCACGCTTCTGCCAATCTAATTTTTCTCACTAGGGAAAGCTTGATCCGTTATAAACATTTCCTGTAGTAACGGTCAATAAGAATTGCAAGTAAACGCGCAGTCTATGTGAGTATGTACGCCGTATGTACGAAATACCTAGAGGGGATCATTTAGAATACCGAGAACACACACACAAACGGTCACACAGACACCTTTCATTAGCCACTGAGAGCGCAATGGAACCAGCATTCCGTAATAATGGAACACGAATTTGTGTGTACCGACGAGAGATGCAAGGGTTTGAGGAGATGAAGTAGAACGCGCTGCGTCGTATAGAAAAGCTCAGGCTCCTTTACGCTTGTAATTTCTGTCTGGCCCATACACCATCCACTCTACTTCGCTGTCCTGAGCTCGCTCGAGCGTGACAACTCGAATAATCGCGAGCTTGACGCTAAGGGATAACACGCGACAGCCACACGTCTCTTCGTTATTCCACCATCTCTTTCTTCGTGCAATGTAATTTGCATAACACGCGGTAAACCAGAAACTTCGTACGTTTGAAAACGTGCAATGATTCATATGTGTCGATCAGCTTGTTGGCCCAGACTCGTCCTCATGAACCGAATCTCGCGTCGTTTCGGTTCACCAATATAGCGGCAGAAAAAAAGGCCTAACTTTGACGATTTATTTTGGGAGACTGAAAAAAGGAATAAGATATCTCGTCAGAGGATTTATTTACCATATATTGAAGTATGAAAAAAAAATGTGATCATCATTTTGATACAAAATGGCGCCGACAGAGCCCATCTTGAAAATCGTCCTTTTTTAAGTTAGTAGTCTGGCAACTTAAGCCGATTTTCATGTCTTTTTTGGAGGGCGTTATGTTGTAGGAAAATAAAAATGAATCGTTTTGGATATTTAGGATGGTTTCATTTACATATTAAAGATACAAACAAAATATTTTTTTTTTAAATGTAATAGTTTATTATTATCACTATTATTCATCGAAGTTGGCACCTCGAAACAAAAGCGCGTGGGTGGCCCCGGTGATTTTGGCTCTTGATGTTATCTGAAATAAAAAATTCTTGATAATTCTTAATCTATAGACATGTCATTCTGGTCGGAACTACTGAAGTTAAATTTCATGAATAAATAACATGGATAAATAATAAACATTTTGTTATTTATCCATGAAATTTAACTTCATTAGTTCCGACCAGAATGACATGTCTATAGATTGAGAATTATCAAGAACTTTTTGATTTCAGATAACATCAAGAGGCAAAATCACCGGGGCCGCCCACGCGCTTTTTTTTCGAGTTGCCAACTTCGATCAATAATAATAATAATAATAAACTATTAAATTTTTTCGAAAAAATTTTTTTTGTATTTTTAATATGTAAATAAAAACATCCTAAATATCCAAAACGATTCATTTTTATTTTCCTACAAAAAAACGCCCTCCAAAAAAGACAGGAAAATCGGCTTAAGTTACCTGACTACTACCTTAAAACACCCTCACGGGAGGACAGTTTTCTCGTAAAGTACAAGACCTGGAACAAAAACCAAAAAGTTTCGTAATTTATATACTATCGGCTATGGGAGTACGTCGGAGATTTTTTTTTTAGTAAAATTTTGTAGAAATGGCGCACTGTTGAAAAAACGAATCGATTTTTTGAGAAATGAAAAGCAGTTAATTGTTAATAAAAATGAAAGTTTACATTAAATCAAGAAACGGCTACGAAGCCCGATAGAGTAATTCTGAAGCTACTATCAAAATTCCAAATCGATCCATGCAGTGATGTTCAAGTAATATGTTCTTCTAATTTGAAAAAGACGATTTTCAAGATGGCTCCTATCGCCGCCATTCTCTATTAAAATGAGAATAAAAAAAAAAATTTTCCACACTTCAATATGTGTTAAATAAACCCTCTGAGAAGAAATCCTATTCCTTTTTTTCAAACTCCGCAAAATAAATCGTTAAAGTTAGGCTTTTTTTTCTACCGCTAGAGTGGGCGTTACCCCTTAAGGGGGGGTAGGGTTTTAAAGGCGAAAAAAGAGCATATTTTTATGATTTTTTCGCGGCGACTTGAGTAATATAATTTTATTAAATAGAATTACATATTATTGTACAACTATTGAAGTATCTCAGAAAAAATTTTCAATGAAAAATATTGATAAATAAGCCGGTGACGTTGAATCTCCAGAGGCGCCTTGAAAAAAGGTGGTTTTGCGGTGAACATTATAACTCGTTACCGGATCATCCGAAACAAAAAAATTGATATGCATTTTAAAGGTGATGTATTTCTCGAGGTAATCAGGAAGAGTTTTTTTTTTTTTTTTTTCTATTTTTTCCAGCACTTGGAAGTGAAGAACGCAATTTTAGCTCAAAAAATCGCGCTTAATTTGTTATTAAAAAATTGAAAAAATTGAAAAATTGAAACAATTGAAAAAATTGAAAAAATTGAAAAAATTAAGAAAACTCCTCCTGATTACCTGTTGATTTATGTGAAGAAGTAATGTTTAAATTTTCAAAAGGATCGGTTCAGTAGATTTTGAGTTCTAATGTTCACAAACTTCAAAAATGACGTTTTCGGGAAAATCGATTTAAAGTTTTCACGTATCACGTATCACGTCTCACGGCCGGTTGTTTGAAACGCTGTAACTCCGTTAGTTTTACTCCGATTGACTTAAAATTTATACACAATATTCTCGGCATATTGTTCATTCAGAAAAAAGAATTAAAAAAAAAATGCAAATAAATAATTTAAAAACCCTACCCCCCCTTTAACGGCACAAAATCCCTACACAATTTTCATCATTAAATATTGTCCTTTCAGAAAGAATATATGTTTGCGTATTCGGGTACTCGCGGGCGTCGATACATTATTTGGCTGCTATTTGTGTGATATTACGGGTGCTAAATTACGATTGTCTAGAAGCATGTATATACGGGATATATAACCCGAAGAACTTTTGCCGTTTCACCGTGAGATCGTTAGTGAACTCAGTTGATCAACAAATGTTCTTGCGAATACGTACGTCAAATTGTATGCGAACCGGCGATGCCGAAGTAGAGGACAGGTTGGTGGGCGACAGAGCGAATAATGCAGATAGCACCGACGGCAAATCTGGCCCACGAGGCAGACTATGCGCCGCAGGAGTATACGATTCAAGACTTCGAAAGACAAGTCAGGGATAGAATAATCGGCGATTGTGAATCCTATTCTGTTCTGTCTCGCGCTTTGTTCGGTCCAGCTAGTCAAAAAAATTACTCTATCTCAATGGAACTCCAAAAATTATTTTATATGATTTACAACAATTCTGCCGAGTCTCAAACATATCCTCCTATGTATCGTGCAACACTCGTATTCTTTTCATAGAAAATGAATGGAAAGTTAAGGTAGTAGTCTGGTAACTTCAGTCGATTTTCATGTCTTTTTTTGGAGGGCGTTTTTTGGTCGGAAAATAAAAATGAATCGTTTTGGACATTTAGGATGTTTTTATTTACATATTAAAGATTAAAAAAAAAAAATGTTTGAAAAAATTTAATAGTTCATTATTATTATTATTATTGATCGAAGTTGGCACCTTGAAAAAAAAGCGCGTGGGTGGCCCCGGTGATTTTGGCTCTTGATGTTATCTGAAATAAAAAATTCTTGATAATTCTTAATCTATAGACATGTCATTCTGGTCGGAACTACCGAAGTTAAATTTCATGGATAAATAACAAAATGGAAAAGGACGTTTTTTTCCAAAGTCCGCCATTTTGTTATTTATCCATGAAATTTAACTTCAGTAGTTCCGACCAGAATGACATGTCTATAGATTAAGAATTATCAAGAATTTTTTATTTCAGATAACATCAAGAGCCATAATCACCGGGGCCACCCACGCGCTTTTTTTTTCGAGGTGCCAACTTCAATCAATAATAATAATAATAATGATAAACTATTAAATTTTTTCAAACTAATTTTTTTTTGTATCTTTAATATGTAAATAAAAACATCCTAAATATCCAAAACGATTCATTTTTATTTTCCTACAAAAAAACGCCCTCCAAAAAAGACATGAAAATCGGCTTAAGTTACTAGACTGCTACCTTAATGGAAATGCCAACGGATCATGAAGGGTAAAGTTTGTGTGGTATTTTGTTCACCATTGTGAAAGAAATTTGCCGTTCAGTGGGAATTCCAATGGAAATATGAACTAATGGAAAAATATGCGTGAGGAAAGATGCGCATTGTATTTAATGTCACTGGCACCTCAATGATGTATCACAATAAATATCCATGAAATATATAGTTCCCTTACGCCAACAAGGTAATAATAATAATATTTTAAATATGTTTCCAACTGATTTCAGTATATTATGGCGTACGTTATGTGTAAGGTGCATCAGGCACGAAAACAGTGGAGGCATTTTATATTTTCCCAATGATAATATATTACCATTAATTTGTCTCCGTGAGCAATCAATGGCGATATATACCATTGTGGTTTTGAATGGACTTATTATCCTTGGAAAAAATATCACCATTCATTTTCCTACAAACTCAAGCAATGACAATGCCATTGGGGTTTTGCACGAACATTTTACCATTCATTTTCCACAAGAACAAGCAATTGCAATAGTAACGGGAATTTGAGTGGTTTTTTCATCCTCGGCAAAAGTGCCTTCGTTGCGATTGGGTCTGAAGCAATGGAAATTCAATGGAAATTCAATGGCAATGAATGACACATTTTCCTAAGGGTTCGTGCCTAAACGATTGCCCACAAGAATCACTGCCCACTAGGGTGGTTCTCAATTTCGTGATGTTGGAAATTCTTTGGTATTGTTCCTTGAAAGTAATCAACATATCCAGAAAAAAAATTGGGCGCAAGCGGAACTTTGTCCAATAATTCTAACCCACCCCACCGAGCTGTCGAATTTTTATATGAAAAAATGCATGCATTCAAAATTTTTTTAAGAAAATTCTTTATTATTTCAAAACTATTCATGATAAAAAAATGTTATATTGTGTTTTTATAGGAAATTTAATGCTCTACAAAAAAGGTATCTTGTAAAATTCTTGTGGATCTAATATTTATCACGTTATTAGCAAGAAACTGTCATCATTTATTCCAAAAGTTCATCATTATGGCCAAAACAGGAGTTTGACGTCGAAAAACTGCAATGTATTCTTCATATGCAATTAGAAATATTTTTTTTTTTTTTTTTTTATAACTTTTCCAGCCTCTAACTATAAGCTGCCATTAATATGGCATTAAATAGCTTGTTTGACGTGTGGTTTGTTTCGGTTTAGAGGGCACATCCAACGATTTGCTCCGCTCTATTTTTCACCTTTGGGTTCATAACCATACCATACATACATGTTTCATGCATCCGTACACTCATTCTTACATTCTCACACACTATTCTCGCACTTAAAGTTTACTACTTCATCGCGCAGTTACACAGCGTGAAATCTCTGTCGTAGGTCCATTGGTTTAAACTTTTTGAGCCTTCTGGCGACATCTCCTCTGTTGAGAAGATTGTGTGCTAGCTCATTGGGGTGGCTCGTGAGCCTCTGCTCGTAGCTCGTGCATAGCTTCGGAGCTGCGGCCTTCACTGTGTCGATTCCTAGATCTTTATGAAGGTTGGCATTTGAGATATACCATGGTGCATTAGCGATCGTCCTGAGGAATTAGAAATACGAAGAGGTACGTAGTGCACTCAATAACAGTATGTGAACGATATTTAAATTTTCAATTTTATCAATTTTATTATCATACATGATAAATTTTTCTTCTTTGATCGATAAGGACATTGATTTCTTTTTCAGTTCCAAATCGATGGCTTTTTTCGAAAGATTTGAAATCAACTCCTCATCTTTTGATATCGATATGAGCGAGTGGATTTCTAATGAAAATTATTTAGAAGGCTTAAAAATAGTTACAGGAATTTAAGTGGTTAACGATGTTGCAGAATGAGGAGTGAAACTTATTACAGAGTACAATGATCGTCTCACTTATGACGAAGATCAGAAACAATTCATTGTACAAATAATTGAAGAATAAAAAAAAATATCCTGATATTAACAAAGCAACTTTGCTCCAACCGATGTAATTCATTATTGTAAATTGATTTTTTAAATATATGACATCATTCATTATAATTGACAATAAAATTGATAAAATTGAAAATTTGAATATTGTTTACATTTAATTGTTGAGTGCGCTGCGTATTTCTTCATAATCTTCTATACCAGGGGTGTTAGTTGAAATTTGCCAGTTTTTTCGATAACGAAAACACTTAATTTTCAGAGGAATCTCAAAAATTTTTTATTCAAAGTATTGACCATTGGTTTCTACACATTTCGCCCATCTCTCAGGCAAATTATGGATACCATCCCAAAAAAACTTTTTCTCTTTCGAGGTAAACCATTCGACGAGCCATTTTTCGACTCCTTCAAAATTAGCGAAGCACTGCTCTGCAAGGGAGTGTCCCATCGATGCGAAAAGATGATAGTCGGACGGGGCGAGGTCTGGAGAGTACGGCGGGTGTGATAATATTTCCCAATTAAGTGTTTTTAATGTGTCTTTCGCCAGTTTAGCGGTATGAGACGGCGCGTTGTCATGTTGCAAGATAACTTTGCCATGTCTTCGGGCCCATTCCGGCCGTTTTTCGATCAACGCATAATTCAAATTGACCATTTGTTGTCGGTAGCGATCCTTGTTCATCGTTTCACCAGGTTTTAACAACTCGTAGTCCACCACACCACACTGGTCCCACCAAACACAGAGAATTGTCTAACGGCCAAAGCGATTTGGCCTTGCATTCGATGGGCCGGCTTCACCAGGTGAAAGCCATGATTTTTTTCGCTTCGGGTTCTCAAAATAAATCCACTTTTCGTCCCCCGTGACAATTCGATGCAGAAAAGATTTCCTTTCGAATCGTTGAAGCAGCATTTCACAAACGGTTTTTCGATTTTCCATTCGTCTATCGTTCAGCTGGTGTGGCACCCATTTTCCATACTTTTGGATCTTTCCCATGGCTTTTAAACGTTGGCAAATTGCTCCTCGAGTCACATTTAGTGTTTCTGCCAATTTTTGTTGCGATTGGGTGGGGAATAACATCCAATAACGCCTGCAATTCCTCGTCTTCGAACTTTTTCGCTGCACCAGGATGTTCATTGTCTGCCAAATCGAAATCTCCACTTTTAAATTGACGAAACCATGTCTCACATGTTCTAATCACTGGAGCATGTTCACCATAAGTTTCTACCAGCAACCGGTGAGCTTCAGCTGCTTTTTTCTTTTGATGAAATAAGAAAAGCAACGAATGCCGCAAATGCGATTTACTTGGAACGAAACTCGACATATTCACTGAGGTAAATAAATATGACGGAATGTGACTTGCGTATTTTTGTAGGTTAATGTCAATAGAAAAAAATGACATACATGCCAAATCATAGAAATGTATACATATTGCGAGCGACATCTACTGGTAAAACCGGCAAACTTCAACTAACACCCCTGGTACATACAAAAAATAAATTGCAGCTATTCGACGTCAAACTCCTGTTTTGACCATAATGATCGACTTTTGGAATAAATGATGACAGTTTTTTGCTAATTACGTGATAAATATTAGATTCACGAGAATTTCACAAAATACCTTTTTTGTAGAGCATTATATTTCCTACAAAAACGTTCTATAAAATTCCTTTATCATAAATAGTTTTGAATTAAACCAAACCAAACAATTTTCTTAATAAAATTTTGAATGCATGCATTTTTTCATATAAAAATTCGACAGCTCGGTGGGGTGGGTTAGAATTATTGGACAAAGTTCCGCTTGCGCCCAATTTTTTTTCTAGTTATGTTGATTACTTTTGAGGAACAATATCAAAGAATTTCCAACATCACCAAATTAAGAACCACCCTACTGCCCACCAGCGAAACCGCCCACAATTTTCCGCCGAGCGCCAAATAAAAAAATGTAAAAAGTACATAAAATTCATCATCACAAAGTGTCTTCTATGAGGAAGCAAAATGGTAAACGTTGCAATGTGAATCACCATGTATAAGCGTGCGAGAGATATACAACGCGGGCTTGGGCCACTTCCGACAGGAACGAACGATCGCTGTACATATAGGAGGTAAATAGAAAGTGCAAGTGACCGGAGTACGTAGAGTATGTCAACGGTTGCAAAGCGAGCACGTGGTAACGCGAGCGTACCAACTAGTCGATACAGTCGGCGCAAGCATCGGCGACATACTTATACAGTAGCAAAAGAATTCGCCAATCGAATTTCACTAAGAGCCAGTGCATTTATTGCCTCGAGTTTACCTGGCGAGAAGCGCGTAGTCCAACAAAATGATAAATATCACGAAAACCGAGCTTCCTCTAAGATGTAGCAAAAAAGAAAAACAACTCGAAATCCCACGTAGGAATAAGATAAATTATGGTAAACTCTTCCTGTTTACCGTAATTTCTCTTATTTCGACGCAGGATTTCGAGTTATTTTTATTTTTTTAGTACAAGAGAAATTACGGTAAACAGATAGAGTATACCGTAATTTCTCCTATTCCGACGGAGGATTTCGAAACATTTTTCTTTTTTGCTACTTCTCAGAAGAAGCTTTGTTTTCGTTTTCGATTTTCTTGTTCTTCCTACAAAAAAAAACCGGAAACGTGGATGCGTTCTTTACCGTGGCAAAGTAGGAAAGTGGTCGAACAATTTCTCGCGTGTGAGGCAATTCGAGCTTTAATGGTGAAAGGTTACATATGTATGGCAGTGTCAACAGCGACCGGTGCAAACCGCGTCACAAATCGTGTTATCCGATTTCACTGTCGCTCGCCACGTGCCGAATGTCCGTGTACCCTGAGCCCGCGCGACCTTGTGCATCTGTAAAATGGACATAGAGCGATTATCGAGGTCACGTTAAAGAGAAATTTGCAGTTTTGTTGAAAAAAAAAAAAGATCGAAAAGCAACAATTACACGCAATCAGCGCAGGCCTATAGGATTAACGGCTTGATTGAATTTGCCGAAAATGAAGAAGAGTAAAGTTTGTTCCGACTTTGTTTTTATCTACCTAATCCCGTATATAGAAATGTTCGAACGACTGGAAAGCAACGTTTCATATCGTGGTTTGAAAATTTCAAATTTTACGTGTCATATAATATAAACGAACTCTAAGGAGTGACATTACTCTAGGATTTTGGAAAAATCGTTTCTTTTTGTCTCAAACAATACTTACGATCATAAAAACAATATGCGGCTGGTTCTATAGTGAAACGAAATTTTTAAAAGGTTCAATTATCGATTTTTCCGCAGCGCCTCGGAGCGCGCGCTGAGCACGAGCGCGACTTTAAGGGTTTAGGCCATTCTAGAGGCCGAAAAAATAGGCTTTTGAGGGGTTTTTTTTTTCACAAAAATTACAAAATAAATCGAGATTACAAAATAGGGTGTTCATCATGGATATCAGTGACTGTGTACAATAATTTTTTTGAAGCGATTAATTTCAAAATAGCGACCGTGCAGCGCTTTTACGATGACGTCTCCGTTTTTGTTGGCCGGAAACATAACTCAGGCAATTTTCAATCGATTCTCTTAAAATGATGTATATGTCTTTAAAAAAACATTGTCTATGGAAGTGCGTAGGATTTTTTTTAATATATTGATTTTTGGCCAAATGGCGCACTTCTGAAGTGGAAAGTGGAAAGCTTGCTTAAAAAATCGTCAGGAAATTGATAATAACAAATAAACTATGCGATATAAACAAAAAATCCTACGCACTTCCATAGACAATGTATTTTTAAAGATATATTCGAAATTTCAAGTGAATCGGTTGAGAATTGCCTGAGTTATTTTTCCGGCCGACAAACACGGAGACGCCCATCGCAAAAACGCTGCACGGCTGCCATTTTGAAATTAATCGTTTCAAAAAAATTATTCTGTACAGTAGGGTGGTTCTTAATTTGGTGATGTTGGAAATTCTGTGGTATTGTTCCTCAAGAGTAATCAACATATCTAGAAAAAAAATTGGGCCCAAGCGGAACTTTGTCCAATAATTCTAACCCACCCCACCGAGCTGTCGAATTTTTATATGAAAAAATCCATGCATTCAAAATTTTGTTAAGAAAATTGTTTATTATTTCAAAACTATTTATGATAAAAGAATTTTATATAACGTTTTTGTAGGAAATATAATGCTCTACAATAAAGGTATCTTGTGAAATTTTCGTGAATCTAATATTTATCACGTAATTAGCAAAAAAACTGTCATTATTCCAAAAGTCGATCATTATAGTCAAAACAGGAGTTTGACGTCGAATAGCTGCAATTTATTTTTCGTATGTATATAAGATTATGAAGAAATGCGTAGCGCACTCAACAATGAAATGTAAACAATATTCGAATTTTCAATTTTATCAATTTTATTGTGAATTATAATGAATGATGTCATATATTTTAAAAATCAACTTACAATAATGAATTACATCGGTTGGAGCAAAGTTGCTTTGTTAATATCAGGATATTGTTTTTTATATTTTTCAATTATTTGTGCAATGAATTGTTTCTGATCTTCGTCATAAGTGAAACGATCATTGTACTCTGTAATAAGTTTCACTCCTCTTTCTGCAACATCGTTAACCACTTTAATTCCTTTAACTATTTTTAAGCCTTGTAAATAATTTTCATTAGAAATCCACTCGCTCACATCGATATCAAAAAATGAGGAGTTGATTTCAAATCTTTCGAAAAGAGCCATCGATTTGGAACCGATAAAGAAATCAATGTCCTTATCGATCAAAGAAGAAAAATTTATCATGAATGATAATAAAATTGATAAAATTGAAAATTTAAATATCGTTCACATACTGTCATTGAGTGCACTACGTATCTTTTCATATTTCTAATTGCATATGAAGAATACATTGCAGTTTTTCGACGTCAAACTCCTGTTTTGGCCATAATGATGGACTTTTGGAATAAATGATGACAGTTTTTTGCTAATAACGTGATAAATATTAGATTCACAAGAATTTTACAAGATACCTTCTTTGTAGAGCATTAAATTTCCTGTAAAAACACAATATAACATTTTTTTATCATGAACAGTTTTGAAATAATAAACAATTTTCTTAACAAAATTTTGAATGCATGCATTTTTTCATATAAAAATTCGACAGCTCGGTGGGGTGGGTTAGAATTATTGGACAAAGTTCCGCTTGCGCCCAATTTTTTTTCTGGATATGTTGATTACTTTCAAGGAACAATACCAAAGAATTTCCAACATCACCAAATTAAGAACCACCCTACTGTACAGTCACTGATATCTATGATAAACACCGTAATTTGTAATCTCGATTCATTTTGGAGTTTTTCTGAGAAAAAAAAAGCCTATTTTTCGGCCTCTAGAGTGGCCTAACCACCATTAAACGCGTTTTTCTCGAAACCACTTTTTTTAAGGAAGTAGTCTGGTAACTTGAGCCGATTTTTATGTCTTTTTTGGAGGGCGTTTTTCTGTAGGAAAATAAAAATGAATCGTTTTGGATATTTAGGATGTTTTTATTTACATATTAAAGATACAAAAAAAAAATTTGTTGAAAACATTTATTAGTTTATTATTATTATTAATGATCGAAGTTGGCACCTCGAATAAAAAGCGCGTGGGTGGCCCCGGTGATTTTGGTCCTTGATGTTATCTGAAATCAAAAATTCTTGATAATTCTTAATCTATAGACATGTCATTCTGGTCGGAACTACTGAAGTTAAATTTCATGGATAAAAAAAAACTTTTTTCCAAAGTCCGCCATTTTGTTATTTATCCATGAAATGTAACTTTGGTAGTTCCGACCAGAATGACACGTCGATAGATTAAGAATTATCAAGAATTTTTTATTTCAGATAACATCAAGAGCCAAAATCACCGGGGCCACCCACGCGCTTTTTTTTCGAGGTGCCAACTTCGATCAATAATAATAATAATAATAGACTATTAAATTTTTTCGACAACATTTTTTTTTGTATCTTTAATATGTAAATAAAAACATCCTAAATATCCAAAACGATTCATTTTTATTTTCCTATAAAAAAACGCCTTCCAAAAAAGACATGAAAATCGGCTTAAGTTACCAGACTACTACCTTAAACTGGGAAGACGTATTACTTGAACACCGTTGCATGGATCTATTTGAAATTTTGATAGTAGCTTCACAATTACATTGTCTATCGGAGTACGTAGTCGTTTTTTGATTTGATGTGAACTTTTTTTTTATAAACAATTTATTGCTTTTTTTCTGGCAAAAAAATAAATCGATTTATTGCCGAAAAAAAGGAGTAAATTGTTTAATCACAATTTCAAATCGATCCGTTCAAACTGGAAGGACGTCCAGTTTGAAAAGACGACTTTCAAAATGGACTCTGTCGCCGCCATTTTGTATCAAAATGTTAAGAAAAAGTATATTTTCACACTTCAATATGTGTTGAATAAACTCTATGAAAAGAAATCCTATTCCATTTTTCATGCTCCCAAAATAAATCGTCAAAGTTAGGCCTTTTTTTCTGCCGCTAATGTGAAGTTACCCCTCAAATGACAGCGACGATGAGACAGCCGGACGTGGAAAAAGGCAATGCAGCAAGCGGCGGGCCGTACTCGCAGTGCAGAATTTAATTTCAATTAAATAAAAATTCCGACGATAGCTCGAGCCACCTCTCATGGCCACAGAGTCCATCAGGACTCGGAGCCCTCCACGTACGCGTTACGTCGCCACAGATAAATATATATTCAACAGCCTAACAGTTGAAGTTTTTCAGTTTTTCGATTGACTCGTCGTACCGACGTGTCGGCCCGGGTGCGCTTCAACGCGGTGCAAACGGTAAATTTGATCCGTAGCACGCGGTAGAGACTGTGGTGGCTACTGGGTATAGGACGAAAGAAAAAAATTTCAACTGATGCGGTAGAAATCGAAAACGAGGAGAATTTTGTTTTGAATGAGAAGCTGAGAGCGTGCATGTACGAGTGTATAAAAAAAACACATAAGAGCGGACCTTTAATTAGGGCAATTAGGGGCATGCGAATGACGTGAGGAGTCTCGGAGAGATCGTTACTGATACTGCCTGTGGAAAAAGTGTCTGGACTGCAGTGCGGCCGTAAGCTGCTTCCAGGCAGGCAGGGCAAATCGATCTCGGGCTAGTCATGCAAACAGATGCGTTTATTGCCCGCTCGCCCACGACTACGATCACGCAACTACCGAAGATCGAACCTAACGATTGAAAGACACGTGATACCGCGCGATGATCGGATGCAAAGGCTCGAGCCCAGATATTTCAAAAGCATGCGAGAGGATAGGGGATGCTAGAGCGACACCTGAACTTAATAAAGGACAGTGCAAATCACCTGCACTGTCGGATCGATTGTGGATTTTCGCGAAATCCAATTCGGTCCAACGCATCCGGCGGATTAATTGCAACTTGAATAACGAAATTATGTATGCGGGTATTGTATATGAAACCGTATAAAATGTATGGATGGTATATCCAAAGATCGCGAACAAATCGAATGCTAGGCATTATTAACCGGTTACTAGGTGGACCGGTTAATAATGCCGATGTTTTCAATAGATGGAGTTACGCGTACAGTGCTGGGCATTTCAAGTGGAATT
The DNA here is from genome assembly GCA_958009045.1 of Oxytorus armatus. Lineage (NCBI taxonomy): Eukaryota > Metazoa > Arthropoda > Insecta > Hymenoptera > Ichneumonidae > Oxytorus > Oxytorus armatus. The sequence goes on along the minus strand of OY253747.1, from coordinate 1,850,293 downwards.
TGGAAAATTGCACTTCGACGATGCACCTTCCCACCGTTTCCGGGGAACGATAATGCCAATTTCTTTTCACGAGCTCATGGTCCCTGCTGAATAATACCTCCACGATAAAAATGAGCCCAATCGGTAAAGCAGTTTTCGCGCTAGCCCCGATAAAAAATTTCCTCTTTAACCCCGTCCCCTGCTGCCGGGGGGTTGCGCATCCAATTGCTCCCGGAGTAGTTTTCATCCCTGTTCGTAACCCTTTAGTTGGATACCATATTTACTGTCTATCGCATCCGCAACCCTTAAATCACCGACTCGACGGATCACCCGATTTTTCACTCCACCCACATTTTCGTTGTGCACTTGCGCAATTGTTCACCAATCTCAATGGAATCCCCTTCGTTCGAAAGTTTATCAAATTTCCTTGAATGTACTTTTTTGAAATGTTCAAATTCGTCAAATTTTCCCATAAATCGTCGAAGATATTCGCATTCCACTTCAATTGCCCAGCACTGTATGTTCATATATTATTCGATTTGATATGTACACTATTGTATTGACAACAATACTCAAAACGCCATATGTCAAATTTTCTGAAGGTATTAACATTGTAGATATTTTTACGCTTAAAAATGTGAAATTTCGTGGAAAAAAACAAAGAGCATTTGCGGGAAGTTTTAATCCATTACTTTATATCGAAGAAAAGTACCGCTGAAAGTTTATCGTATGCTTCGAGAAGCTTGTGGCGAATATGCTCCATCCAAAAATACTTGTGAACTCTGGTTCAAGGGTGGAAATAGGGTTAGACGGTTCGAAAAATCGATTTTTTTTTATTTCATAAATTGTTAGTAAAACTATTGAAAAATATGTTCCCAAAATTTGAAAGGAAAATTCCGACTCGTTCTATTGTTATAAGCCATTAAGGGGGGGAAATAGGGTTAGGACAGCGTTATCTCAATGATTTTCATGAATTTTTTTATAGTATAAAAAATGAATATAATTTATTGAAAGTTTGAGAATATTTTGTACATATATTTAAGTATATACTATAAAATTCTTGAAGAATTTTCTTGAAAAACACCGGGGATATTAGCGACCCGATATTGCACGTCACAATCAGACTTAGCATTTTGCTATTTTTTCAAACGCGTTTTTCTGAAAACGACTTTTTTTTAACTTGCGTGCACGCTAGTTTGAAAAGTTTTCAACCAATCGTTTTAAAAATTAGCAGTTACTTTCTTCATAATATTGCGCTCTATATGAACCTAAAATCGGAATATTATAATTATTTAAAATAATTTTTTTTGCAAATAAGGTTGTAAAAAATGGTAAAAAATCATGCTTTTTTGTTTTGACCCCTGTAAAAAATTCAATTTTCTATTTTTTTGATAGCATTTAGGTTCATATAGAACAGAGACATATAATAAAAGTAAATTCTAACCTCGTTTGATTTCAGATGAAAATTGCGGCTTCCAGAATGTACGCAAAATGCTGGGTCTGATTGTGACCTGTAATATGGGGTCGATAATATTTTCGGTGTTTTTCAAGGAAATTGTTCAAAAATGTTATAGTATATACTTAAATATATGTATAAAATATTCTCAAAGTTTCAACATTATATTTATTTTTTATACTAAAAATTTATTTTCTATTTTTTATTATTTTTTATACTAAATTTGAAAGGAAAATTCCGACTCGTTCTATTGTTATAAGCCATTAAGAGGGGGAAATAGGGTTAGGACAGCGTTATCTCAATGATTTTCATGAATTTTTTTATAGTATAAAAAATTAATATAATTTATTGAAAGTTCGAGAATATTTTGTACATATATTTAAGTATATACTATAAAATTCTTGAAGAATTTTCTTGGAAAGCACCGGGGATATTACCGATCCCATATTGCATGTTACAATCAGCCTTAGCATTTTGCTATTTTTTCGAACGCGTTTTTCTGAAAACGACTTTTTTTTAACTTGCGTGCACGCTAGTTTGAAAAGTTTTCAACCAATCGTTTAAAAAATTGGCAGTTACTTTCTTCATAATATTGCGCTCTATATGAACCTAAAATCGGAATATTATCATTATTTAAAATAATTTTTTTTGCAAATAAGGTTGTAAAAAATGGTAAAAAATCATGCTTTTTTGTTTTGACCCCTGTAAAAAATTCAATTTTCTATTTTTTTGATAGCATTTAGAGTCATATAGAACAGAGACATATAATAAAAGTAAATTCCAACCTCGTTTGATTTCAGATGAAAATTGCGTCTTCCAGAATGTACGCAAAATGCTGAGTCTGATTGTGACCTGTAATATGGGGTCGCTAATATTTTCAGTGTTTTTCAAGGAAATTCTTCAAAAATTTTATAGTATATACTTAAATATATGTATAAAATATTCTCAAAGTTTCAATAAATTATATTTATTTTTTATACTATAAAAAAATTCATGAAAATCATTGGGAAAACGATGTCCTAACCCTATTTCCCCCGTTATGGAGTTATGCGCAGCCGGGAGACCGAAAAAAGCGATTTTTCAAGAATTTTTTCTGGATAGACATTTTAATTTACTATCGTAAAAATTTATATACATATTGTGGTAACTTTTAACCGTTTGCTCTCGAGGCCTTTGCGCATTGAACCGCCCCGGGTGCCGTAGCGGCGCCGCTCGAGTGTAAAGGGTTAACTTTATTTTCATATTTTTTAATTGTAAAAATACTGATTTTTAAAGCTGCTATAGCCGACCTTCGGGAGCTCCTCTAAAAAAAAGGCGTCTTGCGGTGAGCATGATATCTCTGGATTGGATCATTTAAAATGACGAAACAAAAAAGATTTCGTTAATGTAAGGTATTATTTAGTGTTTAATCGAAGGAATAAGCAAAATATTAATTTTTAACAAAATAGCGTCTTCTTCAAAAAATATATATATTTGAAGGTTGTATAAAAATTTGAGACTGATCGGTTTAGCCGTTTCCAAGAAATCTTGCCCACCGACTTGAAAAACAGAATTCAAACTTACGACACTACTTTCAAACGCTCCGAGACGTCTTTACAAATATGCGTGTAGCTTCGAGAATATGTGTTGGATTGACATGAAATTTTCTGTGTATATACTTGAACATATGTACATTACGAAAATGAAATTAAAAAAAAAATCTTTACACTCCTGACTGCGTCTAGTCCCCTTAAACCAGCGTTCATTTTCTTTTTAAATGAATACGCGGGGGGCCCCAAAAAAAAACGGTAATTTCGTCATAATTTCTTTATTTTTTAATATTTTTACACCAATTTTCGATCACCTTCAAAGTATTCTCCATTGACCACAACGCACCTCTGCAAACGATCCTTCTAATGTTCAAAACATTTTTTAAATTCACTTATCGGAATGTTGTTTAGGCCTTCCAGCGATTTTTGTTTTACCTCCACCACAGTGGCAAAACGCTTGATTCCTGCTTTGTTTCGGGGTCGTATCCATACCACCACGATTCATCACCAGTAATAACCTTGGAAAAAAGTTCAGGGTCCTCTTCGAGCTGATTTTGAAGTTCAAAACATGCCTGAAGTCGACGCTTCCTTTGCTCGTCTGTGAGAAGGCGAGGGACAAATTTGGCTGCAACTCTGCTCATGTGCAAATCTTTGGATAAAATCCTCTGAATTGAACTCCATGATATCCCAGACATCTCACAGAGTTGATCAATGGTTCGGCGACGGTCTTCATGAATGAGAGCGTTAAGGGGCGTCCTGAACGGGGTTGGTCTTCAATTGACATTTCTCCATTTTTAAAACGTGAAAACCACTCGTAGACTCTGGTCTTACTTAGGGCAGCATCTCCATAAGCAGACTTAAGCATTACAGTAGTTTCCGCGGCCGATTTCCCCAACAGGAAACAAAATTTCACAGCCGCGCGTTGCTCTCGACAATCGGCCATCACATTTTCGCCGAAATGGTAAAAGTTGTTTCACTACAAAAATTCCCACGGGCGAACCGATGCACTCACGGCGACAGAACTTCGCACACTAACTCAGGAGACGTGTCCCCAATGGACACCTGGTCGAGCAATGGGTTCCCCCACTCTCCCTCACCGCCGCAGCGCAATTCCCGTTTTTTTTTGGGTCCTCCCTCGTATAACAATTTCTTCCACACATTGAACCAACGTCTGTATAGAAAAATTCATTTTGTTGTACTGATTTAACAATAAATTTAACGTACAAATGTCCATCGATGATCTTCGCATGAAATCGATATGTGTGAAAAAAAATCGTGAAAATCTCGAATTTCGAACTATCGGATATAAGCCAAGCGAGTTCCGTAGTCGGAGGGTAGAAAAGCATGCCGATTGTGCACCCGAGGCACGTGTCCACACCCCACAGTATGACACAACTCCACAGTTGTTAGCACAACAGTTGCCATTTGGTCGTACAAAAAAAAACCGATGAGAGAACGAATACGACATGAAAAACGAAAAATATGAAATTTGAATTCTCCGAGCGTACGTCTCCACGCACGAAGAAAACAATATGGTATGTGAAATAAGAGGAAAAGAGGGCAGGATGTTATGGAGTTTGGGAAGTGGGAAGGGACGTTTTAAAGTGAACGGCAGAAGAGCATCAAGTACGGAAACGGGGCATTGAAAGAAAGATTGAAGACATCGTGGAAAGAGCAGGATGGAGCATTTGAGAATGGTAATTGGAGATGGTGGCCAAAAGTCAAACGACCGGAGAAAAATTAAGGGGCCATATACAATTACAACGATCAAAGAATCAATTTTTTTTTAACGATGGAACTACATGTTTAGAATATTTTCCCAATGTTGTAAAGAAGAATTCGAAAAATTTCGGTCACAACAGCGAACAGAGGCGAATGCAGCAACGGAAGCGGCGCAGTCTTTCAGAGACAAAAGAAGCTCGAAAAGCAAGAAAATACGCATTAATGGAAGAACATTAACTTAATGAAAAGGCCAAAGTCTTATTATATGGGCCTAGTATCGCTGACTAACCCGTAAGTGATTTTAATCATTGGTTTTTTACGTGCCGACACTTTAAACGCGTTTTTCTCAAAACTGCATTTTCGAAATTGGCGTGCAGGATTACTCAAAAACTAATAGACCGATTGAGTTGAAATTTTGTCGAAAGGTTCATAATATACCTTTAATACCTTCTAGTTGACGGAATTGCTTTTGAAAAATTAGAAGAAAAACTACTTTCTGAATAGAAACTTTGTAGAAATTTTGCGTGAAATTTCGATTTTTTTTTTCTTTTAATGCGTGCCATTTTCTTGAAATTTGCTTGATTTTAATTACCGTCAAATAGAAACTAGACACGTTCTAACTGAACAAATTTTTTAATTTCGTTGCAAATCAAAGCCTGCGGGGAGCTAGACTGCACGCCGATTCGGAACTCCCGCCCCGCAACCTTGTTGCAACACTCTGCCATAGCGCCGCCATTTTTATGATGAATGAATTTTGAAAAATTGTTTTGTATACTTAAATATACTATTAAAGTATACCGACAATTTGGTAAATGCGGAATAAATATTTCTTACTTAAAAAAATTCGTCAAAATTTATTAATTTTTTTCCGTCTAATTGTATATGTCCGCTTAAATTGAGAAGTGGATAAGCGTAGTGGAAAAAGTACGGTTTAGCAAGGCCGACAGGGTTTCACGTAGCACAGCAGATTTTCATCTGGCTTTAAGGTAGTAATCTGGTAAGTTAAGCCGATTTTCATGTCTTTTTTGGAGGGCGCTTTTTTGTAGGAAAATAAAAATGAATCGTTTTGGATATTTAGGATGTTTTTATTTACATATTAAAGATACAAAAAAAATTTGTTTGTAAAAATTTAATAGTTTATTATTATTATTATTATTGATAGAAGTTGGCACCTTGAAAAAAGAGCGCGTGGGTGGCCCCGGTGATTTTGGCTCTTGATGTTATCTGAAATCAAAAATTCTTGATAATTCTTAATCTATAGACATGTCATTCTGGTCGGAACTACTGAAGTTAAATTTCATGGATAAATAACAAAATGGCGGACTTTGGAAAAAAAAGTCCTTTTGATTTGCCCGCCATTTTGTTATTTATCCATGAAATTTAACTTCCGTAGTTCCGACCAGAATGACATGTCTATAGATTAAGAATTATCAAGAATTTTTGATTTCAGATAACATTAAGAGCCAAAATCACCGGGGCCACCCACACGCTTTTTTTTCGAGGTGCCAACTTCGATCAATAATTATAATTATAATAAACTATTAAATTTTTTCAACAAAATTTTTTTTTCCATCTTTAATATGTAAATAAAAACATCCTAAATATCCAAATCGATTCATTTTTATTTTTCTACAAAAAAACGCCCTCCAAAAAAGACATGAAAATTGGCTCAAGTTACCAGACTACTACCTTAAAAAAAACCCTACGTATTCCCATAGCCAATAAATATATATTATAAAAATGTTTGGTTTTTTATTTCAGGTCTTGTACCTAACGAAAAACCGTCCTCCCCGTGAAGGTATTAAAAAAAAGACGATTTTCAAGATGGGCTCCGTCGCCGCAATTTTGTAACAAAATGGTGATAAAAATATTTGCTTCATACTTCAATATGTGTTAAATTAAATAAACCTTCTAAAAAGACACGTTATCCCTTTTTTCATACTCCCTTTTTTCATACTAAATGAATCGTCAAAGTGAGGCCTTTTTTCTGCCGCCATAGTGGTGTTACTACCCTCAATAATTATTGTTACTTTCTTCGCGCCGACTCAGCCATTTTTGAAAGTTTCGACGTATTGCGTGATAAATAGATGCGGAACGTTTCAAAGAGCGTCAAAAAAAATATACTCGAAAAAATCAGTTAAAGGGCCCGTGCGAACGGCTAAGAGAAAGAGCGGGCAATGCTCGAGCGTATTTATGAGTGTGATAAAAAAATTCGAGTAACTCGAAAAATTTGAAAATGCGTATTATTCACACAATCCTAATTCAGACTCATAGCTCGTGTCAGTCGTAATATTCGTCGTGCGCCTCGGTTCACCCGACTCGTCCTCGTTCAACTCGTAATTCAACGTCGCCATGTCTCGAACAGTAAGGTCAATTATAAACTTTCATAACTCATATAATTAAACGCACGTCGTTCTCGAAAGCAGAAGCACCAAGCACCCGTAGCTCCACCCCCTGTTTTGCGTTTTCCTCGTACCAACCTAGACTCTCGTACCTTTTTGAATGGTTTTTTTTTTTTCACGAGGCTTACAAACCAACAGGATAAATTATAATTACCGGTTGCACACGATCGCCCTACATTCAATATTACGGCTACGACATGTGTTTACGAGGTGTATTTGACGTGGATTAAGTTTTACGATTCACACGTGAGTCTTTCAGAGCATAACTTTACTAATCTGAGGAGATGACACGGAAGATTCGTGTTTTTGCGGTGAAATGGCTGTGGAAATGTCTACGAGTGGCCTGCGAATATCTCTGATTAATTGTGCAAGAATTTCAAATGGCAAAAAATTTAACACAACATTTCTAACGCATTTTCTTGAGGTTGGCTAATTTGAATTCAAAAAAAATCAACGGCAATAATCCTGATTATCCCGATTATTTATATACGTGTATAACAATAGGATGTTGTCGGAGTTCCAAGAGTTCTGACCAAACTAAAATATTTTTTCGGTAGTTCCGATCGCATTGAAGCATAATCAAAAAAGTTCTGCTGAGTACCGACGCGAGATCATGGTTTAAAAAATTCTAACGTCCTTAGTTGGCTGCGCACGGTATACGTACATGTGCTCATGTGAGATGCTGATCGATTTCTAAGAGTTCTGATTAAACTAAAATAATTTTTCGGTAGTTTTTATCGCATTAAAGCATAATCAAAAGAGTTTTGGCCACCACCGATGCGAGATCGTGTGAAGAAAAATTCTAACGCCCTTGTATGGGGGTAAGTCTTTCAGAGCATAAGTTTACTAATCTGAGGCGATGACGCGTAAGATTCGCGTTTCCGCGGCGAAAGGACTGTGGAAATGTCTATGAGTGACCTGTGAATATCTCTGAATAATTGTGCAAGTATTTCAAATGGAACAAAATTAAACACAACATTCCTAACGCATTTTCTTGGGGGTTGTGAATTTAAAAAAAATTAACGGCAATAACGATTATTGGGTGAGTTACTTGTTTCCAAAATGATGTACGCGGGTAATTATAGTCAAATAAAACAAGAGCCTTTATTAACATACACTTCGGTCCTTCGCCTTATTGTTGTCTTTTCTTTTTCGTCTGATACCTCTTTTCGCCTACCGCGGCGCTGTAGTCGCGAACAGTACAACTTTGTCCCATGCTCAACTAGTGCTGACTGGGAATGAGCGGCCATATTGAATAGGCCACGACTCCGTGGTAATTCCTAATTTTCGAAGAGGCGACTGTCATCGGAAAAATGAGTTTGACAGAACGAATTTATCTCGCGAAACAACTCGCCAAAGCGGAACAAACGTTTTTCGTCGAACAACCGACGATCGCAATACAAATGCAGATGGCTATCACGCATTTTGCAACGTTTTTGTGTATTTTGTCCGGTGGAGGGACAAATGACTAACGCAGAACAAATTGGTGCTGCAAGTACGGAAGAGGGATGTTTATTTGACGGGCAAATTTATTTGGGACAAACACATGCAAACGAAAAACTTTGCAAAAAAAAAATATAATAGCTAATAAATAATGAACAGATCGATGGACAAGAAATACAGAGTTAGTATATCGAGATATTACTCTGCAGCATCTATCTCAGTTTCGCCATGTACGTACCGCAAAATCATGAAAAGCTCCATGCGAAAACAATTAAAACGTATCGATCCACTTAATGCCTGGCTGACTGATTCCCAATAGTGGTACAATGCAAGACACCGTGCGTTAATGCGTCACGGCTCTTGTTCCTGGGCGAGTAATGTCCTGTGCTGCCCGGCGAAGGAGGGAAAGCTGGGATGAGGAAAAATAACATAGGACGGAGCTGTGCGTGTATCAGCGAACTTTGAAAAATCCGCGCGGAAGGCAATATTACGACGGGGGCAACGTCGGTATCGTCGGTACTATATTTCATGCATTTATGACGCGTTGTTCGTCGGGCCACTGCGGGGCTGCACTCCCGACAGGGGTATATTTCTCATTCGCTCGAGGTCGCTAAAAAAGAAATTAAAAAAAAAATTGCAATTGACAACCGGGAGGAATCGGGTAAAAATTCTGTCAATATATTATACAGCATGGCGAATTATACAGACGAAAGAGCAAACTCCATAGCAGAAAAAAAGGTAACACTCCCTCCGCACCGATCTGACCCCGCTCCACCCCGCGTGTTCGGTTACTAGCAACAAGCAAAATCGAGTAATTCATTAGGGACTGCCCCGCGGCTGTAGCCGCGTTAAATTGCCGTCCTTCGATTCAATGCGTCGCCGCTGCTCCGTAGGGTCATAGCATAAAGTTATATAACGTGAAAGCCTTCCTGAATAAACAGGTAATCTGATGCAAAAAGAATTTTTCAAATCGGATTAGTATTTCCTGAGATTAGCGCGTTCAAACAAACAAACAAACACACCCTGCACATTTTTTATAGTATAGTATAGACATTAGGGTGGTTTTTAATTTGGTGATGTTGGAAGTTCTTTGGTATTGTTCCTTGAAAGTAATCAACATATGCAGAAAAAAAATTGGGCGCAAGCGGAACTTTGTCCAATAATTCTAAGCCACCCCACCGAGCTGTCGAATTTTTATATGAAAAAATGCATGCATTCAAAATTTTGTTAAGAAAATTGTTTATTATTTCAAAACTATTCATGATAAAAAAATTTTATATTGTATTTTTATAGGAAATTTAATGCTCTACAAAAAAGGTATCTTGTAAAATTCTTGTGAATCTAATATTTATCACGTTATTAGCAAAAAAAACTGTCATCATTTATTCCAAAAGTCCATCATTATGGCCAAAACAGGAGTTTGACGTCGAAAAACTGCAATGTATTCTTCATATGCAATTAGAAATATGAAGAGATACGTAGTGCACTCAATAACAGTATGTGGACGATATTTAAATTTTCAATTTTATCAATTTCATTATCATTCATGATAAATTTTTCTTCTTTGATCGATAAGGACATTGATTTCTTTATCAGTTCCAAATCGATGGCTTTTTTCGAAAGATTTGAAATCAACTCCTCATTTTTTGATATCGTTGTGAGCGAGTGGATTTCTAATGAAAATTATTTACAAGGCTTAAAAATAGTTAAAGGAATTAAAGTGGTTAACGTTGTTGCAGAAAGAGGAGTGAAACTTATTACAGAGTACAATGATCGTCTTACTTATGATGAAGATCAGAAACAATTCATTGTACAAATAATTGAAGAATATAAAAAAAAAATATCCTGATATTAACAAAGCAACTTTGCTCCAACCGATGTAATTCATTATTGTAAGTTTATTTTTTAAATATATGACTCATTCATTATAATTCACAATAAAATTGATAAAATTGAAAATTTGAATATTGTTTACATTTCATTGTTGAGTGCGCTACGTATTTCTTCATAATCTTATATACATACGAAAAATAAATTGCAGCTATTCGACGTCAAACTCCTGTTTTGACCATAATGATCGACTTTTGGAATAAATGATGATAGTTTTTTGCTAATTACGTGATAAATATGAGATTCACGAGAATTTCACAAGATACCTTTTTTGTAGAGCAGTATATTTCCTACAAAAACGTTATATAAAATTCTTTTATCATAAATAGTTTTGAAATAATAAACAATTTTCTTAACAAAATTTTGAATGCATGGATTTTTCCATATAAAAATTCGACAGCTCGGTGGGGTGGGTTAGAATTATTGGACAAAGCTCCGCTTGGGCCCAATTTTTTTTCTAGATATGTTGATTACTTTAGAGGAACAATACCATAGAATTTTCAACATCACCAAATTAAGAACCACCCTAATAGATATAGTAGTATAGTAGGAAGATAATAAGATTGCAGTCATAGTATCAAGTTATGTGGCTTAGAGCCTTCCTGAATAAACAGGCAATCTAATGCAAAAAGAATGTTTCAAATCGGATCAGTATTTCCTGAGATCAGCGCGTTTGAATAAACAGACGAACAAACAAACAAACTCTCCAGCTTTATTATAGTAGTAAGATAAAGAAGAATCAAAGGGCGCAATAGTATCAAACGTAGAACGTGATTTTTACGTAACGAAAAGGCAACGAATGGCCTATTCAGTATGGCCGCTCATTCCCAGTCAACCCAAGTCAGCCAGCACTAATTAGCATGGGGAACAGTAGTAAACCGTTGATTATCGTTTATTTTTTTGCTAAATGTAATGTTTTTATTACGATCGGTTAATCAGGATTATTACCATTGATGTTTGGACGTGGACAGAATTCACTGCGACGATTGGATACAGACGGAGTGCGTTATTGCCATAACGATACCGCGAACCGACATGACGCGCCATGTTTAACCTCAAAATCAGCAAAACATTGCCCACCACTCTACGGCTAAATAAATGACTTTGAACAATAAACTATTACTTATAACATCAATCCATAACCTCACGTAATGTTATATTTGTAAATTATTCATTTTTCAGCAATTCTGAAATTTCAGTCGCGCCCTCTTGGTGTTTACACGACGCGAATAAGCCGGTTATTGATCTTCCGCGTGAGCTGATAATCTCATACCCCTCGGACTGACCATCGTTCATATTCTCCCGATTTTTATTTACTATGCGGTTGCTGCAATAAGGCAGTACGTTTTTTAATTAGAAATTAAACGTGACACATTCGCGTAGGAATCGTCGGGCACCGACTGGGAGAGAGTGGTTTGAAATTTGGTCGAGAGAGGTCAGATTGCTAAATGGTTATTCCCAATAGTGCGGACCATTGAAATTTGGAGAGCATTCAAGACACATGTACCGATTAATCGAGAAGGGGTGAGATGCAGTCAGGGCCGCGAAAAAAGAAGTTTTTTCAATAATTTATTTTTCATATTAATTAAGTTCATTTCATAAAACTGATTACACAGAGTTTTAATATCATGTTTCAACTTGACTTTGGAAAAATTATTTAAAAAAAAATTAATTATTTATAAAAATTTCGCTATCTCTGTGAGCCCCCTTTTCCAAGTAGCGCTTCGCGGTGACCATCATAAAATGTTACTGGATCATCTGATATCAAAAAACCAGATGAAAATCATTAGTTTAATAATAAATCTAGTCCTCAATCGTAGCTTTTTTTTTTCAATTAACAAAATGGCGGCTTTTGACAGAAATCTCTCGATTTTCGACCAAAAAATCATTCGTTTATTGTTTAAAAAAAATAGTAATTTTCAACGAAAATTAGAAACCTACGATCAAGGACTAGCTTTTAATGGTATTAATAAGCAGTAAAAATTTCATCAAAATCCATCGAGTGGTTGTTGAATTATAATAGTTTCGAGAAAAACGCATTTAAAGTTTTTCGATGTATATTTTCGTAAAATTTTGAGCTCGATGGATGAAGCTTAACTTTTTTAATGTATTTTGATCCACTGAATTCGAATATCACAATTTTTTGCCGACAAGTCGAGCATTCAATTGTTTATAGCCAATTGTTTAAACACTTTTTCAAACAATTATAGTTTTTCGGGGTGAATTAATTTTTTTTTTTATATTTTGGGCAATTTCGAAACGAAAGTATTCTCTATAAAATCTTGCTAAAGCTTATAGTTTTTGAGTTATAAATTTTTCCAAACTAGCTGATTGAACCTTTCGTTACTGTTTTGATTGAAGTCCTGCCATGGGGACCCGAGGCCCCTCCACTAATTGTGGGATATCTCGGAAACTATTAATCGAATTAACATGAAATTTTCAGAGAACATTTTCGAAACATAATACTTCAAGAAAATGCAAAAAAAAAAAGGAATCGATTTTTTGAAAATTCTCACTGCATCTCACCCCTTAACCGTGCGAGAAGCGATTTACTTTTTTATGTACTTTGGACTTTGTATTTATGTACTTTGGTATTGTAATCTCCATTTTGCTAAGTGGGGCCCGAAAAACTCACGAAAATTGTCTGTGAACGAGAAAATTGTGTAAGGAATACCTCGTGATCGGTTCTGCAATTAACGGCAGCGAAATATAAACAATTTAAACGAAAATTATTTTTGTACGATTACTATCTACTTTTTTGATCAAATGCCATTCTGATAATTTTGCACATGCAGCAATAAATAAATGCTCGTCGATAATACAGAGTCGGCAAGACTGACCTTTCGTAGCGAGTCATTTTGGAAACGATTAGTTGAATGCTCAAAAAACGAGGAATAACCGCACTTTTTTTGCGCTAGAACCAACACTGTCACGATACGAAATATCTCCAACGCAATTCGCGGCCAGGAATACTCATATAAATTTAAACGATGAAAATTTGGCTGAATAATATCCGACAGCATTGTTTCTGGACACGGTAATTGTAACTGGGAAAATGACAATAAATTTTAATAGTAATGAATTACATTCACTGAGCACCGGTTATTTTGCCGCTCGCTCAGAACCAGGGAATTGGCGGCGAGAGCGAAAATTAAATCGGCCCATGTGTTTATTTATTATTCAATTAGTCCAATGACATCACGCATTTACGAGCTCATAAATACCCACGACACTTGACCCGGGGCGCGATGAGAGAAATTTTGAAGAACGCAAATCTACGAGGGTCGTTCAACAAGTACTTAGCCTACAAAAGAAAAACGAAAATTTTTGAGAAGTGGCGATTTATTTTTCAACATAGTCTCCTATTAGGTCTATACACTTGGCCCAGCGATGCTCCAACTTTTTAACCCGTCCAAAAAATAATTTTTGTTGAGGTCGGCAAAATAGTCCTCCGTGGCGGCGATGACCTCCTCATTCGACCCAAATCTATTCCCAGCGAGTGACTTTTTTAGGTTTGGAAACAAATGAAAGTCACAAGGGGCCAAATCTGGTGAATAAGGTGGATGGGGCAGCAATTCGTAGCGCAGTTCAACCAATTTGGCCATGGCGACGGCGGAGGGGTGAGCCGGCGCGTTATCGTGGTGGAACAGCACTTTTTTCTTCGCCAAATGGGGCCGCTTTTTCTTCAATTCGGCGTCGAATCGGCCCAATAGGCCGGCATAGTAGAGCCCCGTGATAATTTTACCCTTCTGGAGGTAATCGATGTGGATCACACCTTGTGAGTCCCAGAAAACGGTGGCCATCACCTTACCGGCCGAAACAACAGTCTTCGCCTTCTTCGGAGCACGTTCGTCGGGTAAAGTCCACTGTTTTGACTGTTCCTTGGTCTCTGGTGTGTACCAGTGAACCCATGTTTCGTCGACGGTCACGAAACGACGCAAGAACTCCGTCGGATTGCGCTTAAACAGCTTCAAACATTGCTCTGAAGTGGTCTCACGGTTGCGCTTGTTGTCCGGCGTAAGCAAACGCGGCACTCATCGCGCTGACAGCTTCCTCATGCCCAGTTCTTCGTGTAGAATATTATGCACCGTTCCTTCTGCGATGCCTACAGTCTCAGCTATCTCGCGAACCTTTAATCTGCGGTCTGTCAACACGAGATCGTGGATCTTTTTTACGTTTTCCTCCGTAGAAGCCGTTTCCGGGGCACCTGGGCGTGGTTCATCAAAAACCGACGTGCGGCCACGAGCAAACTCGTTAAACCAATTCTTCACGGTCGCCATCGACGGAGAAGAGTCACCGTAGACAGCATCCAAGCGATCTTTGATTTCGCTGCGGGTTTTCCCTTCCAAAAACAAGAATCGAATCACCGAACGGTACTGCTCTTCTTCCATTTTAGTAAAACTGACTGACACGCTCGCTCGCTTCCAAAGGCTATCAAAACAGAACTAATAAAGGGAATTGAATGAAACTTTCACAGTAGGCTACTAAAAGTATGTACCGCACGATGGTAACACTGATCTGTAATAGCAGCGCCTTCGGGCGGTGAGGCTAAGTACTTGTTGAACGACCCTCGTAACTCTTCGTTACGGGGTAACACCACTTTAGCAGTAGAAGAAAAGGCCTAACTTTGATGATTTATTTTGGGAGTTTGAAAAAAGGAATAGGATTTCCTTTCAGAGGGTTTATTTAACACATATTGGAGTATGAAAAGAAAAAAAATGTATTATTATTTTGATACAAAATGGCGACAACAGAGCCCATCTTGGAAATCGTCTTTTTCAAACTGGGAGGACGTATTACTTGAACAGCGTAGCATGAATCGATTTGAAATTTTTATAGTAGCTTCACAATTACATTCTTTAGCAGAGTACGTAGCCGTTTTTTGATTTAATGTACATTTTTTTTTATAAACAATTTACAGCTTTTTTGGGCAAAAAATCGATTAATTTTTTCCAAAAGTGCACCATTTTCTACAAAAATTTGATTAAAAAAAACCCCTACGTAGTCCCATAGCCAATGGTATATAGATTATAAAAGTTTTTGGTTTTTCGTTCCAGGTCTTATACTTTACGAGAAAACTGTCCTCCCGTGAAGGTGTTGTAAAAAAAGACGATTTTCAAGATGGGCTCTGTTGCCGCCATTTTGTATCAAAATGATAATAAATTTATTTATTTTTTCATACTTCAATATGTGTTAAATAAACCCTCTGAAAAGAAATCCTATTCCTCTTTTCATTCTCCCAAAATGAATCGTCAAAGTTAACCCTTTTTTCCTGCCACTAGAATCGCGTTACCCCTTAAAGAGCAAAAACAGTTGAGAAAATATTCGACTCGAGACGTGACATATGACTGGAAAAAAGACTAAAAGGATCAAAGAAGTAAATACGAAGAAAAGGAAAGAAAAAGGGAAAAATGGGAGAGAAAAGGCGAAGAGTGAAAGAGTGAGGGATCGCAACGAAGTCGTCTATGAGTTTTCGGAATATCCTGGAAAATTCTTTTCGTCACTGTTCGTCCGTAGCCTACGTGTTCTTTTGCGCCGCCTCATTGCCCAATAACGAACGAGGATAAAGCGCGACTCGGGCGACATTTTTCAACACGTTCTCGCCGCTCTTTGGAGAAGGGTGAACGGGGTTTTGGAGAGGTAGAGTGACGCTCCACGGAAAATGGAAGGGCATTGCCAAAGATGGTGAGGGGTTCAGTGAGTCGGAAAAGAGGCGAGAAGAGGGAAAAGTGTACGAGAATGTAAGAACAGTGACATTCTCGTCTCATTGTAAATAGCACCACCGGCGAGCTCAATTTTATATTAGCACAGGGGCCGAACGAAAGGACGAGTATCTTCGCAAATTTTCTTCCCGGTATTACATTCCTCGTACCATCTCACTGGTGTATCCTAACGCAGTGATGTCATTGTTGTGCAAGACGTAAAGAAACCAGGTAAAGAAAGAAATTCGTTCAAGAAGAATGAAAAAAGAAAGAAGAAGAGTAAGAAACTGGATAGGATGACAGTGGTGAAGAAAGAGGAGGTAAAAAAGAAAGCGATAAGGAGCAAAAGTTGAGGACGTGCTTTGCGGATTTTTCAATCGCGCCTCGTCACTGACAGGATTAATAAACCAAGCGTGCAGAGTTTCGAGACTCATTTCGCCGAGAATAGAATTGGATTTACAGGCCCGGGCTTGGCTCGGCGCTTTCTGTCGCTACCCTTCCTCGTTTCATCCCCATCTATCTGACCTCATCCTCCGCTGGATCCTTTAACACTTCTATCCTTCTCCTCTCCCCCTCGCGATTTGAGCGAGTGTCTCTTTAGCCTTTTGTGTGTGCGTGTGTGAGTGCTCGCTCGTGTATCAGCGGATGTGTCCGAGTATTTGTGGTGTGTGTGTGTGTGTGTGTGTGTGTTTTATGTACACGTACACGGCTCTCGGGGTATGTAGGCGCAACGGACGAGCACGATATCCCTTTGATGTGCCACAAGCTCCACGAGAGGCTGCATCCATAGTCCTCGTCACTCTTCTCCGCTACCCACCCCTCCCGCGCCGCCGCCGAGCTTTGTTACATTGGACTAAATAATAGGTTTATAAAAATTCATGGCTTGTCTAGTGAGGCTCGGGGTTTATATCCCCCTCGGTCTCGCGACTGAGACCGCCCCCCCCCCCCCCCCCCATTTGCTCTGGTCTCTCCCTCATTCGCCTTTCTCGCTCTCTGTTCCACGCGCGCGCCAGTGATAAAATGATGAGCTGTCGCGGCGAACGCACGCGCGAAAAGAGTGCCAACTCGACGGACTCGGGTATTGTGGGCGAGAGGAACAGAGAGAAAATGCCCGATGGTCACTGAGAGAACGAGAGAAACGGTACAAAAGTGGAAAATGCGGGGCTGGTCGAAAAAATAAAAATAAAAATAAAAAATTTTAAAAAACCGAGAGGATATATACGGAAATGCTACGCGGCGGTCATACCGTTCGTGCATGACCAACCCCCATCCGAATGAAACACGCGCCGACACGAGGAATAAAGTATCGTACGGAAAGTTATACCGTAGAACTTTATTTATGTCGATTGAAGGAACACCGGACGAAGGGTGAAATATATAGGTAGAACGGCGGTGCGCTTTATTTCGTATTAAATTAATTTTCTTTTCAACCCCGAAAGACTCCGACGCGAGACGGTGAAATTACGTTCACTTCAATTTTTCCACCCATTTGATTCTAAATTATAAAACGTTACAACGGGTCGAAGATTTGTGGAGAATAGATTTCGGGCGAATGCCGAAATTTTTCGTCAGAATCGTGCGATGGTAGACGACTTTTGGCAGAGGATGGGTTACTGTATTGTTGTCGGATTCCGTTAGTTAATTCTATTGAGTAATTCGAATACCGGGGTACTGGATGTACGTGGGACCGGTTTAGCTATATTTAAGTCCCGACGGTACCGTGTAAAACGAAAACAACCTCACCAAAGCTATCACCGATCGAAAAACAAATTTGCCGATTCTGGTTGAAATCGAACCAGTAACCACCCCATCCCGATTTCGATCAAACGATCTCAACTTCGAACAGATCATGAGTATTGGGTTTTAAACTTAATTCCCGCTGATTTTCAATTAAAAAAAAAAAACGAATTATTTATAGTTTACGATAGATTCTATTTTATTCGAAGCATTGTCCTTCAGAAGCTACGACCTTTTGCCATCTTTCACGCAACAAAACAGCACTTTTTCATAAATTAAGGGGTAACACCACTCTGGCGGCAGAAAATTAAGACTAACTTTGACGATTGATTTTGGGAGGATGAAAAAAGGAATAGAATTTCTTTTCAGAGGGTTTATTCAACACATATTGAAGTATGAACAAATTTTTTTTGATTATCATTTTGTTATAAAATGGCGGCGACATAGCCCATCTTGAAAATCGTCTTTTTCAAACTGGGCGGACGTATTACTTGAACACCATTGGATGGATCGATTTGAAAATTTGATAGTAGCTTCACAATTACATTCTCTATCCGAGTACATAGCCGTTTTTTGATTTAACGTAAACTTTTTTTTTTTACAATTTACTGCTTTTTTGGTAAAAAATCGTTTCATTTTTTTAAAAGTGCACCATTTCTACAAAATTTGATTAAAAAAAAACCCCTACGTAGTCCTGTAGCCAATAGGACGGGGGGGCCAAAAAAACGGGAATTGTGCTGCGGCGGGGAGGGAGAGTGGGGGAACCCATTGCTCGACCAGGTGTCCGTTGGGGACACGTCTCCTGAGTTAGTGTGGGAAGTTCTGTCGCCGTGAGTGCATCGGTTCGCCCGTGGGAATTTTTGTAGTGAAACAACTTTTTCCATTTCGGCGAAAACGTGATGGCCGATTGTCGAGAGCAACGCGCGGCTGTGAAATTTTGTTTCCTGTTGGGTAAATCGGCCGCGGAAACTACTGTAATGCTTAAGACTGCTTATGGAGATGCTGCCCTAAGTGAAACCAGAGTCTACGAGTGGTTTTCACGTTTTAAAAATGGAGAAATGTCAATTGAAGACCAACCCCGTTCAGGACGCCCCTCAACGTCAAGAAGTGACGAAAACGTCGACAAAATCAATGCTCTCATTCATGAAGACCGTCGCCGAACCATTGATCAACTCTGTGAGATGTCTGGGATATCATGGTGTTTAATTCAGCGGATTTTATCCAAAGATTTGCACATGAGCAGAGTTGCAGCCAAATTTGTCCCTCGCCTTCTCACAGACGAGCAAAGGGAGCGTCGACTTCAGGCATGCTTTGAACTTCAAAATCAGCTCGAAGAGGACCCTGGACTTTTTTCCAAGGTGATTACTGGTGATGAATCGCGGTGCTATGGATACGACCCCGAAACAAAGCAGCAATCGAGCCAGTGGAAGAGACCTCGCTCTCCTCGTCCGAAAAAAGCTCGCCAAGTGAAGTCAAACATCGAGACAATGCTCATTTGTTTCTTCGATTGCAGAGGTGTTGTGCACGCGGAGTTCGTTCCCCCGGGTCAAACTGTCAACCAGAAGTTCTACTTGGAGGTTTTGAAAAGATTGAGGGAGAGTATCCGGAAGGAAAGGGCAGATCTTTGGCGCACAAGTGACTGGTTCCTCCATCATGACAACGCGCCGGCCCACGCCGCTCTCTCCGTAAAGCAATTTTTGGCAAAAACTGCATGACACCAATTGTCCACCCCCCCCCCCCCCCTACTCGCCGGATCTAGCCCGTGATTTTTTTTTGTTTCCCAGACTCAAAAGGGACATGAGAGGAAAGCGTTTTGCCTCTGTGGAGGAGGTAAAACAAAAATCGCTGGGAGGCCTAAATAACAACCCGATAAGTGAATTTAAAAAATGTTTTGAACATTGGAAGGATCGTTTGCAGAGGTGCGTTGTGGTTAAAGGAGAAAACTTTGAAGGTGATCAAAATTTCGTGTAAAAATATTTAAAAATAAAGAAATTATGACGAAATTCCCGTTTTTTTTCGGTCCCCCCCCGTATATAGATTAGAAATTTTGGTGGTGTTTTGTTCCAGGTCCGTAAAGGTATTTTAAAAAGACGATTTTAAAGATGGGCTCTGTCGCCGCCATTTTGTATCAAAATGACAATGAAGAAATTGTTTTTCATACATCAATATGAGTTAAATAAACCCTCTGAAAAGAAATCCTATTCCTTTTTTCGTACTCCCAAAATAAATCGTCATAGTTAGGCCTTTTTTCTGCCGCTCGAGGTGTTACCTCTTAACGACAATTTTTCGAAAAATTCGAAATTTCATTACTTCAGAACGGTTCGAGGCGATTTTCTCAAAATTCAATAGCGAACAGCATTTTGTGATGAGCGACTTGCGTACAGAAATTTAGCTAGATAGCTCAAAAATTGCGTACGCTAGAGGGTTAACATTTTTGAAAAAATGCAAATGTCTCTAAAATCCGAAATGACAGTTCAATGTTCACTAAAATTATACCAAACAGAGAGGGATGACAGGTCTACTTGCGTGCAAAATTTCCGCCTGATCAGCCAAGCCATTTCAAAGTTACAGAAGTTTGATTATTGCAGCCCAATAACACACACACATAAACGCGCGCGCGCGCATTCGACCATCCACACATTTTTACTAAATGTTTTTCCGACGTTTTGGAACGTTTCAACGAGTGAAATGTTATGGCATGAAAAACTGCTAAAAAATTGTTCAAAAAGACAAAGCTTCCACGAGAAAGTGACAAAAACAAAATAAATGATATATGTACGATATATGAATGAAGTGTACGATTTTAACAAACGTACCCCTGAAAATTGCAAATAGATCGATACTCATACATTACGAAGAATTAAAGAACATGGTATTTTTTTTTTCTTTCATTGCAGTTTTTCTGTCGCAGAGCGCAAAAACGTTAGCGAGCAACACGACCCAGACGAGTATCGCGAACGAGACGGACCCATTGGAAAGTGTGAACTTTGCCGAGTTCAAGGAACGATACAGACGACTGATACCATACATGACGTACTACGTGGCGAACAACTATGTAAATTCGCAAGTTTTGAGCGGTGCTCAGGCACAGGATGGTTACGATAAAGAGGCGTTGTTGCCAGTGAGTCAATTCCCAAGAAAACCGCAGCGTTCAGTACTATTCCGTAGACCGAGCGATCCAAGGAGAAAATTCAACGGACGCGTAACATCGAACGTAGGTAGAGGTACGTCGCACAAACAAGAAGCGAAGTTCGTGCCATCCGTGCAATATGATCCGCGAGACATCGGGACAGAGACTGATTACTTCGCGCCGGTTCGATATAATCCAAAATTAAACTACGACACGTTGGAGTACAGCGGATTGAAGATGGCGAGTGAGTACGCGGAGTACGAAAGACCGCAACGGAGGCCGCCGCTCGTTCGTTCGAAATTGATGAGCTCGCCAGACGGGATTTCGCACCACGATACACGATACTACATCAATGACGGACCATCGTCGAGACCGTTAAATCCACATTACGAGCGAAAGTATTTGCCCCACAGGTCCAATGTGCCAGTTGCGGATCAGCATCAAGATTATCTTTTGGATTACGGCGCGAAAATGTTTAACGACGAGGGCTCGGCCGGTGGTAAAGATTTCAACTATCCGCCGGACAACTCGGAGCTCGTTAACATCGAGCGACCATCGTGGAATCGTCCGAAACCCACGAGAATACTGGCGCAATCCTCGTCCGCCCAATCGCTGCTACACGAACCATCGTCCATTTATTCAACGGTAAATAATCCCACGGCGAGTCTCGATGACATTACGAAGAGTCTTCAGTTGACGAATCGTTTGCCCGAAATGCTCAACAGGGACAACGTTGATATTAGTATTAAGACGCTGCTCGAGATTCTTGGGATATTGAACAATTCCAAACGCACAAATTTTCAACGGTCACCCATTAAAAGCGCTCATCTACACGAAAATCGATTGCGGATTCATGACGGTTTTAAACAACCTCACGCGCGTCCCAGAGTCGTTACCGAGACGAGATTTCAGGCAACGCCACGGCCCCCTGCCATTCCCGAAGATGAAACCATCCGTTACGAGACCGAAACTACATACGGGACCAATGTCGAGCAAAAAATTCCTATAAATGTGAATTACGAAAGCGTGAACAACGATAAATACGAGAATGTGGTGAATTATTATACCCCATTGAATCAAGATATCGAAGAGGAAAAAATCGACATGAGATACGGACCGACGGAAAGACCGGTGAAGGAACATTTCGAGAATAAGTACGAGATCAGCGAAGATCCTAGGGATACGCTCGCTGATCAGGAAGCAGAGAAATACGCTTTGCCAATGACGACGGAAACACCGATTAGCGAATTTCGGTTGCCAGATGGCGCGTCGGGCAATCGGCAGCTCGTCCCACCAACGACACTCAAGTATGGCGCGACGAGGGGAAAACCGAATGTCGATTATCCCGCTCATGCTGCGATACCAGAGACGAAATTTAATTGCAAGGAACAGAGATACAAGGGATTTTTTGGCGATCCTTCGACTGGTTGTCAGGTAGGTGAACTATCGGCATATTATCATTCCTTTGGGCACATTCGATGATACTAATTCGCCGTTTTTTTTAATTATTTATTCATTTGATATAGCCCCCATTTTAATTGCGTTGAGGTGGGTCAACCATGGCATACCTTTTTCAAGAATTCTTTGAAACTCACCCGTTAAGTCTTCTAGTCTAAACGAGATTTTTTTCGGGGTTTAGATAATAATAATGTATATGTACTATTAAATGTTTCAACATCCGTCCTTTTGCCACTTATTTATTGATACTTGCGGGAACTCTGTACATTTTTTCAAGTAAAATAAAAATAAATTAAGGGTGGTACGTAGTCTGGAATCATGGTCATAGTTGCCATGATTCCTTAGCGACTGTGACCATGATTCCAGACGTTATACTAATCTGAAACGAAAAAACCAAAAAGATTATTGATCAGCCCAAGTATGGCTATTGCATGAACCTCTAAAATTTCGAAGAAAACAAGAATTCACAAAGTGGCGACCTTCCGACCAATGTGAACGGATTTTCGAATTTAAAAAAAATCTTTGAACCATAAAAAATGTATCATATATTTTTCTTCGAAATTTCAGAGGTTCGTGCGATACCCATACTTGTACTGATCAATGGCTTTGGTTTTTTTTTTGTTTCGGACAAGTAGAAGTCTGGAATCACGGTCACAGTCGCCATGGAATCATGACGACTTGTAACCGCGTAGAGGCCTTAATTTATTTTTATTGTACTCGAAAACATTTGCCGAGTACCTGCGAGTATTAATAAGTAAGTGGAAAAAAAACGATGTTGAAATACGAGGTGTGTAAATTAAGTAATGAGACTGGCAACGTAGCGTTCGATCTGGCAACACTTGCGGCGCTGGGCTTGGTGTGGCGGCAGGGGAACATGTGATATGCCTTCAGTACGGGTCTGAACTCGCTCGAGTCATTTGGTTGTCCGTAGCGATTTTTTTTGTCAAACAGTTTTTTCTATTGTGTTCTAAAAATAAGTGACATCAATTTCGAGCAACGGTGTGCTATCAGGTTTTGCTTCGGACTTGGGCGCAGTAGAACGGAAACTCTTGCTAAACTTCAGCAGGCCTACGGAGACAGTGTTTTGTCAAGAGCCTAGGTGTTTCGGTGGTTTAAGGCATTTTCAGAAGGAAGAGAGTCGATTGAAGATGAACCACGAAGCGGAGGGCCTTCATCTTCGAGAACCGATGAAAATGTCGACAGAATCCGGGATCTTGTGTGTTCATAACGTCGGTTGACAGTCAGAATGATCGGGGAAGAGTTAAATTTGACTCGCACCACCGTTCATCAGATTATGCCCAATGAATTGGGGATGAGGAAAATCTGCGCGAAAATGGTTCCAAAAAACCTTTCGCAAGAGCAAAAGGACATCAGGACGGAAAGGTGCCTCGACTTTTTGGATTCGATTGAAAATTACCCCCATTTTCTGGAACGTGTCATTACTGGTGAGGAGTCTTGGGTGTTTGAGTACGACCCAGAAACCAAGCGCCAGAGCATGGAGTGGCACACTTCAACCTCTCCAAGGCCCAAAAATGTAAGAATGAGCAAGTCGAAGATCAAATGCATGCTGATTTGTTTTTTCGATACCCACGGAATCGTCCACAAAGAGTTTGTACCTCAAGGCCAAACGGTCAATCAACACTTTTACCGGGAGGTTCTTGAGAAACTTCGAAAAAGGGTCATTCGTGTGAGACCAAACATGAAGAACAACTGGATGTTGCATCACGATAATGCTCCTTGTCACACAGCAATTTCAATAAACGATTTTTTGGCCAGTCAAAACATTCCTGCGACTCCTCAGCCTCATTATTCGCCTGACTTGAGTCCTTGTGACTTTTTTCTCTTCTCGAGATTGAGAAATCACCTCAAGGGAACTCATTTTAGGACACTCGAAAACATTCAAACGGCTGTAACCGACCAGCTGAAGGCTATTCCAGTATCGGAGTTCCAGCACTGCTATAAGGATTGGAAAAACCGTCTCCAGCGCTGTGTGGCTTCAGACGGAAGTTATTTTGGGGGTGACAATATAAAATTGCAATTCTATTTGAATAAAAAAAATGAAAAAAATCAGTCTCATTACTTAATTTACACACCTCGTATTTAATAGTACCTATGAATTTTTTTTGCAAACCTCGAAGAAAATTGTCGTTTAGAATAGAAGATTGCGTTAAGGGTGAACACCACTGTGACCCCCTGTTTTTTTTCACATTTTTCAAGAAATTTTTTTTGTGGAAAAAAAAGAGATGTTCGAAAAATTTGTTTGGGTTTTGTTCCTTGTTCATTAAAGTATCAAAAAATATTTTTTTCACATTTTTCACGCCGCATGGTGGGGCTGAGGAAGCTCTCGCGTCAGGTGCTGTTATCACTGCGGCACGCAGGAGAACTCTCTTCAACGTCGATCTGAAAAAAAATACCGAGTGTTTTCGTTAATAATATGATATTTTGAAGAGAAGTACATAGGGATTTGGAAAAATATTGTTTTAAAAAAAATAGGCACGCCTTTGGAATTAACTTTAATTTCAAAGGCGTGCCAATTTTTTTTAAAACAAAATTTTTTCAAATCCCTATGTACTTCTCTTCAAAATATCATATTATTAACGAAAACACTCGGTATTTTTTTTCAGATCGACGTTGAAGAGAGTTCTGCTGCGTGCCGCAGAGATGACAGCACCTGACGCGAGAACTTCCTCAGCGCCACCATGCGGCGTGAAAAATGTGAAACATTTTTTTTTGATACATTAATAAACAAGGAACAAAACCCAACAAATTTTTTCGAATATCTCTTTTTTTTCCCACAAAAAAAAATTCTTGAAAAATGTGAAAAAAAAACCGGGGGTCACAGTGGTGTTTACCCTTAATTCAGATTCTATCCGAACGCCTGTGCATTTTCACAGATCCGCTTTCCAAGCTTGAGATAATTACAGTTCAATTTAACCCGATTGGCACGTATGCACCAACGACACATTTTTTTTCGCACATTGGTCCCACGAAAGGGGTGTAAGGTGCCTACGATCCAAGACCTCAACGAGAGTCCCGGTGTATGCCACTCGAAGTTAGTTGTTTCAACGTATAATTTTATTGTTATTTCTTGCTCCTTAGAATTCTTTAGAACTTCTTAGAATCGAGGTCCTAGTGTATGCTTCAACCGTGAAAAATTCAAATGTCTTTATTTCGGGAACGTTTTCATCTACAGCCCTACAATCTTGCAAGCAAAAATAGCGACACGTCCGCTTTATTGAAATTTTTGTAGAAATTTATGGAGTCGGCTTTTTGAAATGTTTGAATAATGTATGTAGGCGCTCTGGATACCGCAGTATTCGGATAACGGGCTAATTTTTTGTGTATAAATAGACTGTCGTTAAAGGACGGTTTTTATTGAATTTGGCTATAATCGGTGGAACGGTTCAAATTTTATGAAATTTTGAATTTTTTAAATGCTACTCGGATTTAGTTGTTTCAAGGTGACACCCCTCTAGCGGCAGAAAACTTTGACGATTTCTTTTGGGAGTATGAAAAAAGGAATACGATTTCTTTTCAGAGGGTTCATTCATCACATATTGTAGTATGAAAAAAAATATTTTCATTATTACTTTGATACAAAATAGTGGCGACAGAGCCCATCTTGAAAATCGTCTTTTTCAAACTGGGAGGACGTATTACTTGAACACCGTTGCACGGATCGATTAGAAATTTTGATAGTAGCTTCACAATTACATTCTCTATGAGAGTACCAAGCCGTTTTTTGATTTAATGTAAACGTTTTTTTTTATATCCAATTTACTGCTTTTTTGGGCAAAAAATCGATTCCTTTTTTTCAAAAGAGCACCATTTCTACAAAATTTGATTCAAAAAGAAAAACCCCTACGTAGTCCCATAGCCAATAGTATATAGATTATACATTTTTTCCTTTTTTGTTCCGGGTCTTATACTTTACGAGAAAACCGTCCTCCCGTGTAGGTGTTTTAAAAAAAAGACGATTTTCAAGATCGGCTCTGTCGTCGCCATTTTGTATAAAAATGATAATTTAATTTTTTTTTTCATACTTCAATATCTGTTAAATAAAGCCTGTGAAAAAAAAAATCCTATTCCGTTCTTCATACTCCCAAAAAAAATCGTCAAAGTTAGGCCTTTTTTTCTGTCGCTAGAGTGGTGTTACCCTTTAACACTTTAACGGATGAGTTTAATGGCATTTAAAGTATATTTAATCTATTAGCTAAAGTGCGACACTATTTTAAAAAAATTCTCCTTCCTCTACCGGAGTCCATAATTGAATACTCTTGTCTTCGTTCGAGTTGTTGTTTCCTGAAGTCCGATGATGTTCTCCAATCGTGGGACACAAGGCTTTATACATTTTCCTCTACGGTCAATGATTTCCTAATTTTGTTAATGACGATTTCATGTTTTTTTGTTTTTTTTTTTCTTAGGTTTGGCACTACTGCGATTTAAACGGTGGAAAATCATCTTTTCTCTGTCCGAACGGGACGATATTCAGTCAGGTCGCGCTGACGTGCGACTGGTGGTTCAATGTAAAATGCGAATCGACCCCACAACTTTACGTGCTTAACGAACGTCTTTACAAGTACATATTGCCGGTAAAGCCCAAGTTTCCCGAGGACTTTAGTGGTCCCGAAGTCGACCGATACTTGGAACTAAAGTTCATGGAAATGGAGGCCAAATTGAAAGAGAAGAAATTGACGAAGGAACGTGAGGAGCAGGAAAAAATCAAGGAAAAGTTGCAGGACCTTGACAACGAGGCGCCCTGAACAAGCAACGAGTTTATTCGTTAGTCCAGGTATCGATGAAGAATCGTACGGGTTTTCGTTGCCATTACACACTATGATACGTCGGTAAATTGTAATTCATGGAACGAGGGAGTATCCCCGCGAAAATTAAGGGATACAGGGGAGAAATAATGCGCGAGATGATGCAAATGGGCCCGACGAGTTTTTTCCATGAGCTCGCTTTCCTTTCCTTCTGTCTTAATTTTTTCCCTCTAGTCATGTTTGTACTTGCATAATTATTTGTAAGGGTGTTCCCCGACCCAGGTTTACAAAAAAAAAACGGCGTTATACTATAACAAAGTAGCGTCTGTTATCTGAAAAAAATTATCCCCCCCCCCCCTCTTCCATAGAAAAGAAACGTCACGAAATATCTCGAAATGCGATTTATTTCTGCAGCCGGCTAACTCGCGTATTACGATTGGCTATTGATGTCGTGCTCGTAGTTCGGTCATGCCGCATACTTCAGATGGCACGCTCGTAGAACCTAACCTACAAAGGAGCGCTGACACCGATTCTAGTTTCACAAGAAAGTGAATGAGAGAGCAAAGGAAGAGAAAGAAGTGAATCTCATTGTTTAGGGTAATTCCACTAACGATCGTCGATCGTAAGATTTATTATTAGAGCCCGGAAGTGCGTACAGGATTCGTCACGGTAAGATTGAAAGCACTCGGAAAAAATTAACGACCTTCAATTTTTTTAGGGACTTTGAACATTTTCGCGATTACAAATAAGATCACGTGATGGGATGATGTTGAAGTTTGCATCGTTGGAATGCAACGCAAATAGGTTTACAAATTTTCATTTTCAGTATTGCTCTTGCTTCTCGTGCCCATTTAGGCCCAGGTCCTCGAAGGACACCCCAATAGAACGTTCCAACGATTCTCGTCATCGGTAATTCAATCTTAAGGGGGATTAATCGTGTAAAAAATCTATTTTCTTTTCATCTCAACGATGCAAACTTAAGTATCATGTTATGGGGACTTAAAAATTCGGTTGGAAGGGACACGGAAAATATTTGCATCGGTAGGACTTGAAAAAATTTCGACTACGTGGATCATGGAAAAAAATTGTATTGTCTAGGAACATGGGCAATATTCGAGCCTGTAGGAATTACCAATTTTTCGTATACTTGCCTTTGAATGTTTTCGTCTTTTTTAAGATTTTCGAACAAACATCGAAAAATGATGTGCATCTATCGAAGATTAAAATTTAATTATCCGCGGGTGTTAGAAGACCTTCAAAAAGACGAAAATACTGAAAGCGAAAATAATACAAAAATTTCCAAGTCCAACAGACTCGAATATTCTCGATGTTCCTCGAAAACAAAATTTTGTCCATGTCCCACGATCGTAAAATTTCAGTCACACGCGCGTTCGAAATTCTCCCAAGTCCTACGAGCGTGAATTTGTCCCTTCCAACCGATTTTTCAATAAATTCCCATAACATGAAATTATTCAGAGTCTCGAAAAATGTCAAAGTCTGTAAAAAAAAAAGTTGAATATCGCTTACTTTTACCAACCGTTTGCAATCTCGCAGTGACAAATCCTGTACGAACTTCCGGGCCCTATTTATGATACACTAGAATCGGTGGGCACGCTACCTTTTAGGCTAAGTTCATCGTCGACAATCGTGCGATCTGAAGTACGCGCACGAACGAACCCCAAGCACGACATCGACAGCCAATCACAATGACGAGTTGGCGGACCTCAGAAATAAATCGCAATTCGAGATATTTCGCAACGTGTTCTTTTTATAGGAGGGTTTTGCAACGTAGGCGTGGCACACAGAGGAAAGATACTCGAACGATGATCCATAAGTCCGTAACGTGGATGTAATAAATAAGATAATTAAGATAATATTCTACAATAATTGGGTCCGGTCGCATAAATGACCAGGACCTCGTGCGCGTACCTAATACTTTATAAGAACATAATGTTACATGAAAAACTGTTGGAATAAATATTTATTCAGCATTTATCAAGCAACCTTTCCGATATTTTTATTTAAATGGGCGGGATAATGAAATCCTACCTTTTCCGTCTGATGAACACGCTGCAGTGTCTCGGCGATTTTGTTGTGGGCCGTTTGAAAAGCCGACAGGTATTCCGTGTTCTGTAATTCAAAAAAACGAACATTTCACGATCTTTTTGCAATAAAAATTGAGCAAACGTTACGACAGACAACATTAATATTGAAATGAACTTAAAAAAGGATTTAACACGAAACAGTTGCCACTGGCGTCATCGCAACTTTTGTTTTTCTCATCGCGTCGGTTATTGTCGTGAGGTTGTCGTTAAACAATGGGAGAAAAAGTATGAACAATACAGGGTGATTCGGAATCGCTAGCAAGCCTGGAATATCCGGTTTCCGACTATTTTTCTAAACTATTTAGCCGTTTTTTTTTTCTTTCTTCCTCATAGAGAAAGTGATGATGAAGATTTTTTCTTCGAGGTTTCAATCACCAGTCACCGTCGTTTAAAATGTGCCATAATATCGGAAATTCACATTTAGAAAAAAAGTGTCTGGGCGGATGTGTGTGTGCAGTAAGACCTCAATTTTTTTAACGAACTGCGACCGGAAGTTCTTCTAATCGAAGATGCTTAAGCCCCGCCCCTATAACACAATCAGCCACTCGCGTGCTTATCGCCAGTACCGTATCATGGTATATGATTGGGCTGCCTTTTCTCGTCATTTTTGGGGTTATTTATGTCCATATTTTTTTGCAAAAGTACATAATGTTCAGCTAACGCGCAGACAATCTAACCTAAAGTAGGGCCCAGTGAGTTTTAAGGGCTCACTTAACCCTGAACACAGAGTAATTTTGAAAAAGGTTGTATGGTGAAAAAAAAAATGTAATTGTTGATTTCACATTTTTTATTAACTTCTCAACTATAAGAAAAGAACTTTTTTTCGTTTATTTATTTATTATTAACATTATTTAAACGGGTTTTTCGCGAAACTATGTTTTTAGACAGTGTCGGCACGATAACTCAGTTAATTTTTAATATTTTTTGGACTTTTTTTTCTTCAAATCTTGACAATTATTTTCTCTATAGTCCGACGAGAGGTTTTTTTAATTTTTCGATTGGATAATTTTTTATAAATTATTAAACGGTAATAAAAAAAAAAAAAATTGCATACTAAGGTTTGAAATACTGTAATTTCTTTAATTATGAAAATTAAAAAAAAACCTTCCGTCAGACTATTACTACTACATTATTTTACTAGATTCTTTTTTATTTTTGGAGATTCGATAATTTTTTATGAAGTTATGATGTCGACAAGGAGGCGCCATGGTTTTCATCAATAGTGCATTTTTGTCCGTAAAAAATGGCGTTAATTTTTTTTTTTATTTAAAAAATTGTTTTCTTATAGTTGAAAAGTTAATAAAAAATGTGAAATCGACAATTTAATTTTTTTTTTCACCACATAACCTTTATAATAGTTTTTCAAATTTACTCGGTTTCCAGCGCGCGCAGGAGTATGTGAGCCCTTAACAACAAAAAAACGATTACACGAAAGACTGGAGATTTTCCTGAAAATCGAACTTCTTAAAATCGAGTTCCTAGTGTATGGTCCCACCGTGCAAAATTCAAATGTCTATATCTCGGGAACGGTTTCATATACAGCGCTACAATTTTGCACGCAAGAAAAGCGGTGCGTCCGCTTTATTGACTGCAATTTTTATTTATAAAGTGAGTTGGATTTAATGGCTTTTTGGAATTTTCGAAAAATGTCTGTACAACCCCTGGATGCCGCAAATTTTCAGATACTGGTCTAATATTTTGCTACTAAATAGACCGTCATTAAAGGACGGTCTTTATCTTGAATTTGGTGGTAATCGGTGAAACGGTTAAGGGCGGGGTAAGGGTTTTCACTTTCGAAAAATCGAATTTTTTTTTGTCTTATCTTATTGTTTAACATTTCAAGAATATGTCCTTAAAATTTTAAACCGATCTAAACAATATTCTTGAAGTTATTGTCTTATTAATCTCCTGGCCTTTAACGCTATACCTCTAACAGCTGCGGGCGGTCGGGCTAGCAGTGCAGCTGTCGAACAGGTATACAGTTTATTCATTGCTAATGTGTATATAGTATATAGTGTATACTATACACTACAATATTTTAAAAGAAGAAACGAGCTGGAATCGATGATTCTGTGTAAGTTGGAAAAAAAAAAAAATTTCTTCACTTTTTTACTCCATAAACTTTAGACGCGTTTTTCTCAAAACTACTTTTTCAAAGTCCGTGTTCACTGCCATTTAAAAACTACTTGACCGATTCATTTCAAACTTTGTACACATTTTCTACATATAAAATACCTCCCCCCAACGTTTAGTTAATTTTTTTTTTTTCATAAAGGGTGTTTCCCACCCACAAAATGGCGGAATTTTTCGTGGAAAACAACGGTTCACACTTTAGATGGCCGCCAAAAATTTTTAAATGAAAAAAAAAATTATCAGAGAACGTTGGGGGGAAGATTTGATTATAATTTGACTAAATTTTCATGGTTTTTCATTTTCAGATAATTTCCGGCCGAGTTATAGTGAACACCGCAAATTGTTTTTTTTTCCAAGACGTTCTGGGAGAAGCTCTGTTACGGGCTTATGCTTCAATATTTCTGCATGAAAGAATTACACAACATTGTCAAAAGTATGCTCAATGGTGTACAAAAGGTTCCAATAAAATTGCTCAATCCATATTTGAGAAAAAAAAACCGCAAAAGCGTTTTTTTTACGCTGAAACCCTTACCCCTCCTTTAAGATTATATGAAATTTTGCATTTTCCGAAAAATGCTCGTGGTCACTGTAACTTCCGCAAAGTTCGAAGCATCGAAGACATTTTTTTTATATGATGAGAGTGGCATCAAAGCACGTTGGATACTAAATTTCGCGAAGATCGGTAGAAAAGTTCGGGTTTTATAAAGTTTTGAATTTTTCAAAAATCGTTGCTGACCGCTCTGGCTTCCGGAAATTTTGGTATCGGACTAAAAAATCTCTACATATGAATAGAATATTATTAAACGTGCGCTATTATTGCGAGAATCAACGACGGATGTGAGCCAAACATATTAACCAAGAATCGTTGCAGCATGGGACTCGATGAAACCGTTAAGATTTTATGAAATTTTGAATTTCTCCACGCTCGGATGGTTACGACTCGGACTTAATGGCTTTTTGAAATTTTCTAAATCTCCGTACGCCCTCTAGATTCCGTAAATGTTGAGATCTCCGACTAAATGTTTTTATATCAATAGACCATCATTTAAGGGTGGTTGGTATTGAATGGGGCCGAAAATCGGCTGAACGGTTGAGATTTTATAAAATTTCGAACTTTCCGAAAAATACTTGTGATCGCTTTAACCGTCGAAGATCTCGAGATATCGGACTAAAATGTTTGTATATACAGAGAGTATCGTTAAATAATGGTAGATACAAAATTTGGCGGAAATCGGCGACAGAGTCTCTATCTTATGAAATTTTGAATTTGTCTAAAAATCTGTGTTTAACATCCAAAGATTTTGAAAGAACGGGCTTAAATTTAGCGGATAAATGGAATTTAATTTAATAATGATTGGTATTCGATTAGAAGAGATTTGATAGAATCGTTCTGATTTCATGAAATTATCAATTTTTCAAAAAGTTGAATATTAAAAAAAAAAAAAGATGAAATTTGTATATGGCTTTCTCGAAATTTCATACTCAAAGTTTCGTCTGCGAGAAAGCCAAAATTGTGAAAAATAGTTTTTCGTAAGAGAGATTTTGACCATTGCGTGAAGTTTCGAGGAACCAATTGGCAAGTTTCAAGTTTTTCGTTTTTTTCTGATATACGCAGTATTGTGTGAAGTTTAGTGGCAAAACTATAGCGATGCCCAAATTATCATTGGATTTTGAGAGTTATGAGATTTTATGAAAATAGTACTTAGCAACGGTATCGACATTAAACATCGTAACTTAGGGCAACGGTATAGAAGCCTTGGTGTACAAAGGATGTCTGCAGTGTGCCAGATTTTTTTTCCCATAGACCGATCATTATTAAGGGAGAACACCACTGTGACCCCCTGTTTTTTTTTCACATTTTTCAAGAATTTTTTTTTGTGGGAAAAAAAGAGATATTCGAAAAATTTTTGTGGATTTTGTTCCTTGTTTATTAATGTATCAAAAAACATTTTTTTCACATTTTTCACGCCGCATGGTGGCGCTGGGGAAGCTCTCGCGTCAGGTGCTGTCATCTCCGCGGCACGCAGCAGAACTCTCTTCAACGTCGATCTGAAAAAAAATACCGAGTGTTTTCGTTAATAATATGATATTTTGAAGAGAAGTACATAGGGATTTGGAAAAATATTGTTTTAAAAAAAAATAGGCACGCCTCCGAAATTAACTTTAATTTCAAAGGCGTGCCTATTTTTTTTAAAACAATATTTTTCCAAATCCATATGTACTTCTCTTCAAAATATCATATTATTAACGAAAACACTCGGTATTTTTTTTCAGATCGACGTTGAAGAGAGTTCTGCTGCGTGCCGCGGA
Source organism: Oxytorus armatus (assembly GCA_958009045.1). Lineage (NCBI taxonomy): Eukaryota > Metazoa > Arthropoda > Insecta > Hymenoptera > Ichneumonidae > Oxytorus > Oxytorus armatus. The sequence goes on along the minus strand of OY253747.1, from coordinate 1,816,534 downwards.
GATGACAGCACCTAACGCGAGAGCTTCCCCAGCGCCACCATGCGGCGTGAAAAATGTGAAAAAAATGTTTTTTGATACTTTAATAAACAAGGAACAAAACCCAAACAAATTTTGTCGAATATCTCTTTTTTTTCCCACAAAAAAAAATTCTTGAAAAATGTGAAAAAAAACAGGGGGTCACAGTGGTGTTCACCCTTAAACGACAGTCGATAGTATATTTCATGAAATTTATGAGATCTGGAATTTTTTTAAAAAAACCTCTATGATCGCACTAACGTTGTAAAATTTTGAGACATAGACAAAAAAATCTGTGATTTAACGAAATAATCCTTTGTTCGAAAGATTCTACGCTTCTAAACATCAACTCTTTTGATCATGTAAAAAAAAACAACACAAGAACAAAATATGGAACAAAAAAAAAGACATTTCATAGTAACTTAACTACGCATAAGCAATCATTCATTTGCTTTAGGCGGCAGGATTTATGTGGTGAGATATGGCGTTCGTATATGCGAATAATGTAACTGAATTAATGCGTACCTTGATCTTCTGCATGACGATATCGTGATGTCGATGATACTGCAGCGTGCAGCGAGAACATTGGGGCAAGCAACAATCGTTGCAATAATAATCGATGATATCGTGATGTTCGCTGCAAGTCTTTATATCAAAAATAGTATATCGACGAGAGTTTGATGGAATTTCGTTACTACGGTAGCGCATCACATTTGCGTTATAGTTCTGAAAATAAATATACATTCATTTTCGTTTTTCTCGATAATCCGTCGAAGTACGAAATTCTTGAGACTAAAGTAGTTTTATTGAGCGTCGGTCAACAATGTTTCATACCTTGTTGTAAGACAATTGAGATAACTCAGCTCGTTCGAGCGACGGTTGTTTCATTCTTGCAACGAGCGACTTAGAAAATGATATATCGGGCTCGTCGCCATGAACGGGACGAGTAGAACACACACCGAGCAATCCAACAACGTAAATATTGAGAGGTGGTAAAAAGTCATTTTGGGAGGACTGCGGGCGGACCAAAATCTTACACCAAGGGCAAGGATCTCTGGAATGATTTGTGACGCAGCGGTTGCAGGAGGCGTGACCGCAGCTCAGAAGTAAAGGAATGTGTGTGCCGTTCAGACGATTTAAATCTACAGAGAATAAATTAAAAGAAAATCATTAATATTCAGATATATCGCTAATGAATTTGCAACGCCACACGTTCAGATAAGACTATAACATTTTGTGAAATCTTCAAAATGTATTTTCTCTTGTTCTAGACTTAAAGCAACCTTTGCTATAACCTAAAGCAATGAAAACGAGAAATAAAAACACCGGTACGAGTTACATTGTCGAAATCAAAACAAAGACAATGCACGCGTCTCACGTGCCCTTCGTTTCTTTGTTCGCGTTCGTCGGGGCTCGAAATACACTTGCACGGCCGAATAATCTTTCTTTCTTTTTAATCGTTCGTTCGAACGAAAATTTTGCCATCCGTTATAAAAGAATGAGGATTTTCACGATAAACCGAAATAAATAAAGTAATTTACACAATTTATATGCGGTTGACAAAAAAAAAAATTAAAATACAGTTTTAAAGAAAGAGGATGATTGTTGCCGGCTTACCTCGTACGAAAAAATGATGATTGCAGAATATACACGTGATATTCTTGAGCTTCGTTGTTGGAAAGCTGAACGATTGTTTTTGATTCTTGTTGGCAACACGCTTGTTAAACATTTTGGCTTTTATACAAGTAAATGCACTTCAGTTGTTAACGAGGAGAAAAAACGTGAATTCCACTCGCGGTAAACTACACGACTCTATGATTCTAACGCGATTCAACGAAACGAGGAGAGACAAAGGTTTCACGCGTGTGTGGGAATCCACAGCCTTCCCTATATTTCGCCGGCACCTTAGCCAATCGCGTGGCTCCCTCCGCGAAGTGCTTCGTCGCGATTGGCTGGTTCATAGGAGAAACTGCGGAGGCATGTTTTATTTATTATTAATGTTCTTTTACTATCAAAAAATTTGTTATTATTTAGCAACGAAATTGATCAACGCTCGAAACTTTTTTCCCGTGATAACTTCGAGTACATTATGAATTACAATATCATTGTTATTTTTCAAAATAAGCAAGTTTCCGGGACGCTGTATTCGAATTTTCTATCCGCTAGTGGCGTGACCGTCGTTGCTAGGCAACCGAGCTGTATAACGCGAGTTTTAATTCTTCGAATCTGACCGGTCATCTGACCGTTCAACGACTTTCGAAGAATATTACAGCATTGGCCCCGTACATAGAAAGTTACGCGATACGCACGGTACACGCTATGGGAAATAACCGTAAGACAATGCTGTATAACGAAAGATTAAGAGGGGGGAATAGGGTCAGACGGTTCAAAAAATCGGTTTTTTTATTTCATCAATTGTTAGTAAAACTATTGAAAAATATGTTACCAACATTTTAAATGAAAATTCCGACTCGTTCTATTGTTATAAGCCATTAACGTGGTAGTCTGGTCTAGAGCGAGATTTTTGACGTCATTACTAATGTGCAATAATTTTTAAACCGTTGAAGTTGTCTTTATGAAAATTTACACGTGCATTTATTGATCCTTGGAGAATACTTGTACAATAAAAAAAAATTATTTTAAATATTTTCATGTAGTTTTTTGCCTTGTTGCAACATGGTGCGCCGAAATCGGCGCCCACTCTGGACGATGTTGTATGCATCTGAAAAAAAAAATATATATATATATTCTCAATCTGTATGAGTATTCTGAGCACTGGTAGCAGAATTGGTACTTAAAAAAAATTTCTGACAAAATGGCGGCCTGTTGAACTTTCATCAATGATATTTCATACATTTTCGGGTATTCGACGGGTTATAAAATGTCGGCAAAATTATTGTTCGACTCAATTCTGCTACCAGTCCTCAGAAACAGGCTACCTAAGGTACGTGCAAAATTTACGTGCAAAGTTCCGCTTGCGCCCAATTTTTTTTCTCGATATGTTGATTAATTTTGAGGAACAATACCAAAGAATTTCCAACATCACCAAATAAAGAACCACCCTAATATATATATATATGGTACATATGAAATATCATATATCTCTCTATATTATATAAATATTTCGCCGCCGCCGTCGCCGCCGCCGCCGTGTACAAGAGTTGAGGAGAGCGAGCGGGATCGAGTAGGCTGGGTGAGCGGATCGAGCGGGGGCGGGGGAGGCGTGGGTGGGGGGGGGGGCGGGCGGCGGGGGGGTGGCGCGCAGAGGGGCAGAGCCCCCCTAGTGTATATATATATTCGATCCGCCATTTTGAATTTCTGAATTTTGAGTACGGATTCGGAATCAGCGACCCCGAAAACCCCCCAATACCATACTTCACCGCAATCGGAGCACTTTTTGTATTTTGGCCACGATTTCTGTTTTTTTGCCCACTGTGTCCTGTACCGAATCTGTACTGGCCCAATACTGGCAGCAAGTACCAGCACTACAGCAACCACTATTGGCCCAACGCTCGGCCGTTACAATTTATCTACGTGAGTTCTTTCCCTATTCCCAAAATGAATCGTCGAAATTAGACCTTTTGTTCTGCCGCTATAGTGGTGTTACCCCTTAACGGTTTGACCCTTCTAATTTCGATGTTTTTATATGACAAATTGTTTGCACCATTTGGTTACACAATTCCTGAGACGTTGTCGAATTGGTGGGGGAAAAAAAACACGAGACCCAAAAGAATCCATAGTGGCGATAGAAGATAAAATTTCCGAGGCCTGATTGCAAAACGGTGGGCGCTCAATGACTCTCGTTCTGGCTCGAACGGGATGTAGGTCGCGTTGGATGAAACGGCGAGACGAGTTTTCAAGTTTCGTCTGAATTCGCCCATGGCGTATGTGTACACCGCAATGTAAAATGATACGGATCAACCGTTCAGAAGGAAGGAAGAGGGGTACTGTATTTATAGGTTACCAGCGGAATGTTTGGCGTCTCACAGCATTCCCAGCAGAGAAAGGAGCGCGGTGATGACTTGCCGTGGTTTTGGCAGTTCACCGAAAATCCTATCCATGTATTTTCAATTCCATGCACGCCCTTTTGCCGTCTCTTCTACTAAATGGACACCAGCAACGACCGAAGGCTAAAAGGTCGAAAGAGAGAATGAACGAAGATTCGGCCGTAGCCCTCTGAGAATAGTGGGACGAAGCTGGAAGTGCTTCGACCCAATTGGGTATTCCAAAAGCGATGTAGGTCGTTTCTCGATATTCCAACTCTGTTCACGACTTGTTTTTCCCGATCCGGATGTATACCACTACTTACACGTAGTTGTACGGGGTACGAAGCTACTGAAGGTAGAATAGCCATTATAGAGCGAATAGCGGACGAATGGGAATACTACGAGAAAGATATAAAGGAAACAGGGACCAAATGGCCCTGGTTAAAACTATCCCTCCTGAAACTAGTTTTTACGAACCGCCGGTCGACCAGAGCAGTGGTTGAAATTTTCTTCAGTTGTGCGCCCCAGAGATGGACAATCATAGATCCTCGCCCTTACGGTACAAGAATTATTGATATTTGGACATGAAAGAAATTTCAGCGGAAATCAAACGCACACCCGAGTCACCACTTTGACGTAACACGATCGGCATGCCATACTATGGTATGAATTTCATAGATATACGGATAACATGGTTTGGCGTGATGTCTTTTCTAAATCAGCGCGACAGAACGTTTGCAATTACACCGGGAACTCGGTTTTAAGGGGTTACACCATTCTAGCGGTAGAAAAAAAGGCCTAACTTTGACGATTTATTTTGGGAGTATGAAAAATGAAATAGGATTTCCTTTCAGACGGTTTATTTGAAACATATTGAAGTATGAAAGAAAATTTTTTTATCATCATTTTCATACAAAATGGCGGCGACAGAGCCCATCTTGATTATCGTCTTATTCAAACTGGGAGGATTTATCACTCGAACACCGTTGCACGGATCGATTTGAAATTTTTATAGTAGCTTCACAATTACATTCCCTATCGGACTACCTAACCGTTTTTTTAAATTTAACGTAAACTTTCTTTTTTATGAACAATTTACTGCTTTTTATGGGAAAAAATCGTTTCATTTTTTCAAAAGTGCACCATTTCTACGAAACTTGATTGAAAAAAAATCGCCTACGTAGTCTCATAGCCGATAGTATATAGATTATAAAATTTTTTGGTTTTTCGTACCTGGTCTTATACTTTACGAGATAACCGTCCACCCGTGAAGGTGTTTCAAAAGAAGACGATTTTTCGAGATGGGCTGTGTCGCCGCCATCTTGTATCAAAATGATGATAAACATTTTTCTTTTCATACTTCAATATGTGTCAAATAAAGCCTCTGAAAAGAAATCCTATTCCTTGTTTCATACCCGTGAAATGAATCGTCAAAGTTAGGCCTTTTTTTCTGTCGCTAGAGTGGTGTTAACCCTTGAGGAAATACCTCTTGTCACAATGGCCAGGATCATAGTCTCTTAAGGGGGGAAATAGGGTTAGACGGTTCGAAAAATCGATTTTTTTTATGACCCTGAAGATATCTGCATCAGACAAAATTGCATCTTTGGACAGCTGTAACTACCGTGTTTTTTATCGTACAGACTTCGCCAAGGTCTCATTTTCTTCGTTTTACGATTCTGCAGAGGTACATTTTTTTTATTTATTTTTTTCAAGTCTTCCTTAAGGGGGAGGGGTAGGGTTTTAAAGGCGAAAAAAAGCATATTTTTATGATTTTTTTGCGGCGACATGAGTAATATAACCCTTTCTTAAAAAAGACATATGGCACTCGATTCTCGAAACTCTCGAAATGCGAGATAAATATATCGAATTTTGAAGCCAGTTTATCGTCAATCTGATTGGTTGTCGTAAAGCGCGCGTAATTCAAACACGATTTCGTTCACCATGAAACAACATCTATGGTATACAAAGATTGAATAAGATTAAAGATTCAATAGATCATTGACTCTCGCCCAATGCAATTCTCAAAATTTAAAAACCTTATATAATAAAGAAATGCGAGATAAATATATCGAATTATGAAGCCCGTTTATCGTCAATCCGATTGGTTGTCGTAAAGCGCGCGTAATTCAAACACGATTTCGTTCACCATGAAACAACATCTATAGTATACGAAGATTCAATAAGATCAAAGATTCAATAGATTATTGACTCTCGCCCAATGCAATTCTCATAATTTAAAAACCTTATAATAAATTATGTACTATTTAACGAAATGACAACCGATCGAGACGAAATAATCTTAGCGACTGCGGTATGGTGACAAAATCCGTTGTGCCGTTTGCGAAAAAGTATCTATAAGATTTTGCGGTTGATTTTTAATCTAAAGGACAAGTTCGAAATATGAAACATTCAAGCGCGAGGGAAGCGAGCGCGTTGTTGCTAGTTTTATTAAATAGAATTACATATTATTGTACAACTATTGAAGTATCTCAGAAAAAATTTTCAATGAAAAATATTGATAAATAAGCCGGTGAATCTCCAGAGGCGCCTAGAAAAAAAGTGGTTTTGCGGTGAACATTATAACTCGTTACCGGATCATCCGAAACAAAAAAATTGACATGTATTTTAAAGGTGATGTATTTCTCGAGGTAATCAGGAAGAGTTTTTTTTTTTTTTTTTTTTTCTATTTTTTGCAGCACTTTGAAGTGAAAAACGCAATTTTAGCTCAAAAAATCGCACTTAATTTGTTATAAAAAAATTGAAAAAAAAAAAAAACTCCTCCTGATAACCTGTTGGTTTATGTGAAGAAGTGATGTTTAAATTTTCAAAAGGATCGGTTCAGTAGATTTTGAGTTCTAATGTTCACAAACTTCAAAAATGACGTTTTCGGGAAAATCGATTTAAAGTTTTCACGTATCACGTATCACGTATCACGGCCGGTCGTTTGAAACGCTGTAACTCCGTTAGTTTTACTCCGATTGACTGAAAATTTATACACAATATTCTCGACATATTGTTTATTCGGAAAAAAATTTTAAAAAAAATGAAAAAAAATAATTTTAAAACCCTACCCCTCCTTAAAAGTCCTTGAGGCCATTTTTAGGTTGAATTATTTGCACGTTAGCACAATGTAATGTAAAGTGTAAAAACCTAATCATGACGAGAAAAGGATGAGGGTCAAAATTCGGAACGACCACTATTTTGGACGGCTGAAATGTGGAATTTCAAAATAACGAACGTTCAATAGTTTGACCCTTTTATATTAAGAACGTCTTTAAGGTAGTAGTCTGGTAACTTAAGCCGATTTTCATGTCTTTTTTGGAGGGCGTTTTTTTGTAGGAAAATAAAAATGAATCGTTTTGGATATTTAGAATGTTTTTATTTACATAATAAAGATACAAAAAAAAATTTTGTTGAAAAAATTTAATAGTTCATTATTATTATTAATATTGATCGAAGTTGGCTGCCCGGGTCCTAACTTTTTTTCTACCGAACCGATTACTTTCAAATTTTAACAGGCTACTCTACACACTTATAGTTCTCGTCGGAACTACCGAGAAATTTTTTTACTCCTAACTTTTTATTTTACAACCCCTTCTTTGCTAAAATAAAAGGACTTTAGCAAAGAAGGGCTTGTAATATAAAAAGTTAGGGGTGAACAAATTTCTCAGTGGTTCCGACGAGAACTATAAGTGTGTAGAGTAGCCTGTTAAAATTTGAAAGCAATCGGTTCGGTAGAAAAAAAGTTAGGACCCGGGCTGCCAACTTCGAGGTGCCAACTTCGATCAATAATAATAATAATAATAAACTATTCAATTTGTTCGAAGAAATTTTTTTTTGTATCTTTAATAGGTAAATAAAAACATCCTAAATATCCAAAACGATTCATTTTTATTTTACTACAAAAAAACGCCCTCCAAAAAAGACATGAAAATCGGCTTAAGTTACCAGACTACTACCTTAAATCAGAAAAAAAAATAATGAGAAAACAAGAACACAAAAGCGATAGTTCAATGTTTCTATGTGTTCTCATTATTTCTTTTCTGATTGAAAGACGTTCTTCATATGAAACGTTCAAACTATTGAACGTTCGTTATTTTTAAATTCCAAATTTCGGGAGTTCAAGATAGTGGTCGTTACGGATTTTGACCCTCACCCACGAGAAAGAGCGTCCCGATCATACGAGCGTCCCGATTACTCGTATGCTATGGATACGATAATATTGAGTTAACGCGAAAAGTTCTATTATATTAGAAAAATATAATCGATTGTCAAATAATCGATTACGAGGACAAACGATATCTACAAATCGATTATTCGGGATTATTCATTCGATTATTTTGTTGCAACATTTCAAATTAAAAAAATGGACCTACACGAATTTTTTAATTTTTTTTCATTGGAAATGTGATTCATTGATTAATACTTTTTCTTGAAAATGCACGTTTATCAAATAACCGCCGAATTATTCACTTTCAAAATTCGGTAAGAACTCATTCCACAGCATTGAAGGTATAATGTGTTGTGTCTCGTTAAAAGCAAAAAAGCCAAGATCAAGCCGGGTTAAATGATGAACGATGGAAAAATTAAAATTCGAACGAGATACAATTCGCATCATCCGAAATATCAGAATGAAAGAAAACAGGAATCCGTTGTACAATAAATTTCTTTCACGAGCATAATAACAAATTTTTTTTTTTGTACAATAACGGAAACGGAAATAGTCGATGGCGATTATCTTCAACCAAAATAAATCGAACAATGGATTTTCGTCGATTCGAACAAACCAAACAAATAACCGACATTCATTAAAGACAAACAATCGATTTTCATAAAATCGATTGTTTGTTTTTACTAATTTTTCATTTTGCACAATAACGGAAACGGAAATAGTTGATGTCGATTATCTTCAACCAAAATAAATCGAACAATCGATTATTGTCGATTCGAACAATCGCTACAAATAATCGATATTCACGAAAAAAAAGAAACAATCGATTTTCGTAAAATCCATTGTTTGTTTTTACTAATTAAAAAAAATTTGAACAATAACGGAAACGAAAATAGTCGATGTCGATTATCTCCAACCAAAATAAATCGAACAATCGATTATCGTCAATTCGAACAATCGCTACAAATAATCGATATTCACGGAAAAAAGAAACAATCGATTTTCGTAAAATCCATTATTTGTTTTTAATAATTAAAAAATTTTTTAACAATAACGGAAGGTAGGGTAGCATGTTCCCTAAATTCATCGTCCCCAAAAAAGTAACTAGACCGAAAAATCCCCCCACCATTGACCCCCCACCACCCGCAATGCTACTAGAAGGCGCGGTAAACGTATTCTCACATAGGGTAGCATTTTCCCAAATTCATCGTCCCCAAAAAAGTAACTAGACCGAAAAATCCCTCGACTATTGACCCGCAATGCTGCTTGATGGCGCGGTAAACGTATTCTCATATCTACTTGCCCGAATGCCGGAGTTCGAGGACTGAGCAGTAGATACGTTGCTGTTATGATCAGACAACCGCCTTTTTTATTATGCCATAATGACAACAATTATTAATTATTTATTATTAATCTAGTCTAGTCACTTCTAGTTACTTTTCTAGTTACCTTTCTAGTTCATTTTCTAGTTACTTTTCTAGTTACTTTTCTAGTTACTTTCTAGTTACTTTTCTAGTTACTCCTCTAGTTACTTTTCCAGTTACGTTTCTAGTTAGGTTTCTAGTTACTTTTCGAGTTACGTGTCTAGTTTCTTTTCTAGATTCTTTTCTAGTTTCTTTTCTAGTTTCTTTTCTAGTTACTTTTCTAGTTACTTTTCTAGTTACTTTTCTAGTTACTTTTCCAGTTACTTTTCTAGTCACTTTTCCAGTTACTTTTCTAGTCACTTTTCCAGTTACTTTTCTAGTTACTTTTCTAGTTACTTTTCTAGCTACTTTTCTAGTTACTTTTCTAGTTATGTCTCTAGTTAGATTTCTAGCTACTTTTCTAGTTACTTTTCTAGTTACTTTTCTAGTTACTTTTCTAGTTACCTTTCTAGTTACTTTTCTAGTTACTTTTCTAGTTGCTTTTCCAGTTACTTTTCTAGTTACTTTTCTAGTTACTTTCTAGTTACTTTTCTAGTTACTTTTTTGGGGACGATGAATTTGGGGAACATGCTACCCTATATGAGAATACGTTCACCGCGACTTCTAGTAGCATTGCGGGTCAATAGTCAAGGGATTTTTTGGTCTAGTTACTTTTTTGGGGACGATGAATTTGCCCTACCCTACCTAACGGAAACGAAAATAATCGATGTCGATTATCTTCAACCAAAATAAATCGTACAATCGATTATCGTCAATTCGAACAATCGCTACAAATAATCGATATTCACAAAAAAAAAAGAAACAATCAATTTTCGTAAAATCCATTGTTTGTTTTTCCTAATTAAAAAAAATTTTTAACAATAACGAAAACGAAAATAGTCGATGTCGATTATCTTCAACCAAAATAAATTGACGAATCGATTATCGTCGATTCGAACAATCGCTACAAATAATCGATATTCACAACAAAAAAAAAGAAACAATCGATTTTCGTGAAATCCATTGTTTGTTTTTACTAATTTAAAAAATGTTTAACGATAACGGAAACGAAAATAGTCGATGTCGATTATCTTCAGCCAAAATAAATCGAACAATCGATTATCGTCAATTCGAACAATCGGTACAAATAATCGATATTCATGAAGAAAAAGCACAATCGATTTTACGAAAATCCATAATAATAGTACTACTCTAAGCAATACCCGGGCAATGAAAAAAAAAAAAAAAAAAAAAACAGTCGCCGAAATGAAAAAGTCAATTGAACGCCACCGAAGATGATCGCGGAAAACAAGCTTACAGAATTTTTCGTAGCTAAACACGATTTTGTGGCGGGCGCCCGATTCTCTCCCTCCAAATATCCCAACGATACTCTTTTTCCCAGTTCTGTTTTTTTGGCTCTGTTCCATATCTCTCGTGGCCGAATGTCTTTTCATCGCTATTCTCTCTGTGTCCCGTCCAATCCCTAAATATGGTCTAACGCTTTCTCTCATTCGAAGTTAAACTCTTCGCGTTACACGTTGGTATGGTGGAAGCGACAGGGAGAATGAAATCCGATACGAGCAATCTCGTGCAAGAAATTTCCTGGGGACAAACAAAAAAAAAACAATAAAAGAGACGAACGGAATGGTCCAGTGAATTCAGTGACGGAATCGTTTCTTTCGTTTTATTTATGACGCGTTGTTGTGTTTTTTTTCTCAAACTTTTTCATTTTGTTTTGCAAATTTCTCGCGTGTGTATTTTCATTCGGCTCCCGTTCACTTTCCGGGTCCTGTCGGTCTCTCCGTCTAACACTCGCTCGCCGAGCCACATTTTTCGGTTAAATTTTTTTTTTTTTTTCATTTTTTCAATCCACCCCGTAGCCACAGCACCCTCTTCCCCACACCCTCTCCCGTACTTGCCGTTAGTCCCCCGTCCCGCCGTTCGACTGGACGGTCGTTCGTTCGTTAGCTCGTGAATAAATAATCGATGGGAACACACGAAAACCGATGAAAATTTCAACCGATGGCTTCACGCCTCACTCCCTCGCTATACGCTCTGTATCTACCTGTCGTTTCGTCCACCCCACCGTCACATATCTCATTCCCTTCATCGGGCTTTCTCACTCGATGGCAGCACTCGGTGGTCGTTCTGTCGCGATACAATCCCCCTCACACCCTCCGCCCCCGTGACCGACCCCACCCTCCCGCGACTTTTATATCGGCATCTATATTTCTCAACCCCTTTATTCTCTGACCACTCCTACGCTCCTCCTCATGACGGCGGTGTCGCTCACCGAGGGAATAATTCATCGATCCCATTTGGTAACGGGTGTGCGGGCTCGGCCGAAGGACGTAAGGATACCCTCGACCCTCTCGCTCTCGCACTGCCCTATCTTCGACTCATCGGAGAAATCGCAATTTTCAATTCCAATGTTCCTTCATCTCCGCTCTTTCTGATTCACTGGAAAAAAAAATGATACTCCAAAAACAACGCGAACACAAATTTCTTCTCCCTTCCGGTGGATACACTTTTGTCTGCATCCACGCTAATATTTCGTGGGTAGTGATTGAGACGGAAAATTGGGAATTGGGGAATACGTAAAAATTCACAAAGATATCCGTTGGAAAATACAAATAATATTAGGGATGATAGTAGAAGTAAAGAGGATTTGTGAACGGGCGAAAAGTTTGAGAAAGCAGAGGCCAAATTGATTTGCAGACAATTTCGTCTTTAACATCGAGTAGTTTTGGTTGTTCTGCTATTCCATAGGAGACAGCGTTTGTTTTTGCGGAAAAAAATGTCTGTTGATAATGCGAATATGTTTAAAATGTTCAAAGTCAATTGTGTGTGTGCGTGTGTGTAATAGGGTGCAAAAATTCAACCTGATATACGAGGTCTGTTCAGAAAGTATCGCGAATTTTGAATTTCCGCGGGCTACGTATATTCGATTTTCGATTTTTTTCTGGCTTCAGGTTGGTACTCATGTCCCTCACTTATGCTGAAAAAATCGGCCATTTTGAATGTTTAGTTAATTGTTGACAGCTGTTTTGGTTAGACGTGTTTTGGTTTGTCTTCGATTTTTGCCTCTTCCAAAAAATGGATCAAAGAATCTGTATCAAATTTTGTGTGAAAAACAAAATTAAGCGCGCGGACGTTTTCCGAATGTTGACTGTGGCATATGGTGAAGCTACCTTGGACCAAAGCAACGTTTATCGGTGGTACAAAATGTTCTCAGAGGGCCGAGAAGATGCGAACGACGAAATGCATTCCGGACGCCCGAGCACATCAACAACAGACGAAAACATTGATGAAGCGAAGAAAATAATATTGGCCAATCGTCGAATCACCGTTAGAGAAGTTGCTGAGGAACTAAACATATCGATTGGCTCGTGCTATTCGATTTTTACCAATGATTTGGGCATGAAACGGGTCGCCGAGAAATTCGTGCCAAAATTGCTCAATTTCGAACAAAAACAGTGTCGCGTTAACATTGCTAAGGAGCTGTTGGACTCGGTCCGCGACGATCCAAATTTGCTCCAGAGGCTCATAACTGGTGACGAATCATGGGTTTATGGTTATGACATGGAAACCAAAGCTCAATCATCGCAATGGAAGCTGCTTTTTTGGAATAGGCAAAAATCGAAGACAAGCCAAAACACGTCTAACCAAAACAGCTGTCAACAATTAACTAAACATTCAAAATGGCCAATTTTTTCAGCATAATAGAGGGACATGAGTACCAACCTAACAGCAGAAAAAAATCGAAAATCGAATATACGTAGCCCGCGGAAATTCAAAATTCGCGCCCTTATCACACAAAATGCGAAATGTCAAAATTGATATTTTCACTCCCATCACACATAATGCAGAATGTTTGCAAAATTGGTATTTTGCACCCCTATCACACAAAATGCGAAATGTCAAGATTGGTATTTTGCACTCCTACCACATAAAATGCAAAATCCTTTCAAAATTAATATTTTACACCCTTATCTCACACAATGCAAAATGTCCAAATCAATGCGTGTGTGCATATGTGTGTGATAGAGGTGCAAAATTGGTATTTTGCACCCCTATTACACAAAATGTTAAATGTCAAAATTGGTATATTGCACCCCTCTCACACAAAATTCGAAATGTCAAGATTGGTATTTTGCACCCCCACCACACAAAATGCAAAATACCCGCAAAATTGGTATTTTGTACCCCTATCACACAAAATGCAAAATGTGCGAATCAATGCGTGTATGCGAGTGTGTGTGATAAGGGTGCGACATTGGTATTTTGCATTTACCACACAAAATGCAAAATACTTGCAAAATTGGTATTTTGCACCCCTGTCACACAAAATGCGAAATGTCAAGATTGGTATTTTGCACTCCTACCACACAAAATGCAAAATACTTTCAAAATTAGTATTTTACACCCCTATCTCACACAATGCAAAATGTCCAGATCAATGCGTGTGTGCATATGTGTGTGACAGAGGTGCAAAATTGGTATTTTGCACCCCTAGTATGCTAAATGTCAAAATTGGTATGTTGCACCCCTCTCACACAAAATTGGGCATGTCAAGATTGGTATTTTGCAGCCCCACCACACAAAATGCAAAATACTTTCAAAATTAATATTTTACACCCCTATCTCACGCAATGCAAAATGTCGAGATCAATGCGTGTGTGCGTATGTATGTGATAGAGGTGCAAAATTCGTATTTTGCACCCCTATTACACAAAATGCTAAGTGTCAAAATTGGTATTTTGCACCCCTGTCACACAAAATGCGAAATGTCAAGATTGGTATTTTGCACTCCTACCACACAAAATGCAAAATACTTTCAAAATTAGTATTTTACACTCCTATCTCACACAATGCAAAATGTCCAGATCAATGCGTGTGTGCATATGTGTGTGACAGAGGTGCAACATTGGTATTTTGCACCCCTATTATGCAAAATGTCCAAATTGGTATGTTGCACCCCTCTCACACCAAATTCGAAATGTCAAGATTGGTATTTTGCACTCCTACCACACAAAATGCAAAATACTGTCAAAATTAGTATTTTACACCCCTATCTCACAAAATGCAAAATGTCCAGATCACTGCGTGTGTGCATATGTGTGTGACAGAGGTGCAAAATTGGTATTTTGCACCCCTATTACACAAAATGCAAAATGTCAAAATTGGTATGTTGCACCCCTCTCACACAAAATTCGAAACGTCAACATTGGTATTTTGCACCCCCACCACACAAAATGAAAAATACCCGCAAAATTGGTATTTTGCACCCCTATCACACAAAATGCGAAATGTCAAAATTGGTATGTTGCACCCATCTCACACAAAATTCGAAATGTCAAGATTGGTATTTTGCAGCCCCACCGCACAAAATGTAAAATACTTTCAAAATTAATATTTTACACCCCTATCTCACACAATGCAAAATGTCCAGATCAATGCGAGTGTGCATATGTATGTGATAGAGGTGCAAAATTCGTATTTTGCACCCCTATTACACAAAATGCTAAATGTCAAAATTGGTATATTGCACCCCTCTCACATAAAATTCGAAATGTCAAGATTGATATTTTGCACCCCCACCACACAAAATGCAAAATACCCACAAAATTGGTATTTTGTACCCCTATCACACAAAATGCAAAATGTGCGAATCAATGTGTGTATGCGAGTGTGTGTGATAAGGGTGCGACATTGGTATTTTGCATCTACCACACAAAATGAAAAATACTTGCAAAATTGGTATTTTGCACCCCTATCACACAAAATGCGAAATGTTAAGCTTGGTATTTTGCACCCCTATCACACAAAATGCGAAATGTCAAAATTGGTATGTTGCACCCCTCTCACACAAAATTCGAAATGTCAAGATTGGTATTTTGCAGCCCCACCACACAAAATGTAAAATACTTTTAAAATTAGTATTTTACACCCCTATCTCACAAAATGCAAAATGTCCAGATCAATGCGTGTGTGCATATGTGTGTGACAGAGGTGCAAAATTGGTATTTTGCACCCCTATTACACAAAATGTAAAATGTCAAAATTGGTATGTTGCACCCCTCTCACACAAAATTCGAAATGTCAAGATTGGTATTTTGCACCCCCACCACACAAAAGGCAAAATACCTGAAAAATTGGTATTGGTATCACACAAAATGCAAAATGTCCAGATCAAGGCATATGTGTGTGAGATAGGGATGCAAAATACCAATTTTGCAATGTGATTTTCGGATGTTTAGAAACATTTAGAACACAATGACCTTTGAAAGACAAATTATTATTTATTCATGAAAAAGAAAGGTTCCTCTACGAGGAAGCAATAAACTATGACGAGTAGTTTCTCCTTTCAGAGTTTCGTTTGCTATGCAAACATTCTTTGTGTGTATCTCCTATAAGGCTCCGACGATAGATCAAGGTAAAAGGCGAACAGTTGATCGGTTCGACTGCTATCCCGCGTGATAGTGTCACGAAGACTTGACAAGCTCAAGAGCCCGGTTTGTTGAAGATATCTGTTTTTGCCTCGAGGAAACATTTCTCCGATTCGCTATACATATATATCTGTCACTTTTTCATTTAAAACCCCCGTATCGTCCGTTCTCTATCTCGGGAATTGCATTCGAAATCCCGGAGCCAGGATGAAGCAGAGCCTGGGCAGGAAGTAATAACGAAGTGATAAAATCGCTAGAGGAGGGGATGGGGGCAATTTTTATGAGTAAATCGATGTTGCACGCGCCGCGGAGGAAGTGGGAGTGACATCTCGGAGGGGAGGTATAGTCTAGTACGAGGAAACGCTTGCGGCACAGTGATTGGCTCCCAAGAGTTGAATCACGTCTACACTTGCCAAAACCCTTTTGGTTTTCGATTTTTCAAGATGCCAATATTTTCGAACGGTGCCACAACGTCAGAAAATCATATTTAGAAAAACCCCGAACGTTTGTGTGTTTGTGGAGATGGTCGCGGGGCAAAAAAAATCAAATTTCATCCTGTATTCAATGTATCATTGAAACAATTAGTAATTTGGTGTTGCATGATCGATAAAAATCGAATCAGCAACAACCATCCTTAACGCGATAGTCTGGTCTAGAGCGAGATTTTTGACGTCATTTCTAATGTGCAATAACGTTTAAGAGTGAACACCACTGTGACCCCCTGTTTTTTTTTACATTTTTCAAGAATTTTTTTTTGTGGGAAAAAAAAAAGATATTCGAAAAATTTTTTTGAGTTTTGTTCCTTGTTTATTAATGTATCAAAAAACATTTGTTTCACATTTTTCACGCCGCATAGTGGCGCTGGGGAAGCTCTTGCGTCAGATGGTGTCATCTCCGCGGCACGCAGCAGAACTCTCTTCAACGTCGATCTGAAAAAAAATACCGAGTGTTTTCGTTAATTATATGATATTTTGAAGAGAAGTACATAGGGATTTGGAAAAATATTGTTATAAAAAAAATAGGCTCGCCTTTGAAATTAACTTTAATTTCAAAGGCGTGCCTATTTTTTTTTAACGTCGATCTGAAAAAAAATACCGAGTGTTTTCGTTAATAATACGATATTTTGAAGAGAAGTACATAGGGATTTGGAAAAATATTGTTTAAAAAAAAATAGGCACGCCTTCGAAATTAACTTTAATTTCAAAGGCGTGCCTATTTTTTTTAAAACAATATTTTTCGAAATCCCTGTGTACTTCTCTTCAAAATATCATATTATTAACGAAAACACTCGGTATTTTTTTTCAGACCGACGTTGAAGAGAGTTCTGCTGCGTGCCGCGGAGATGACAGCATCTGACGCGAGAGCTTCCCCAGCGCCACCATGCGGCGTGAAAAATGTGAAAAAAATGTTTTTTGATACATTAATAAACAAGGAACAAAACCCAAAAAAATGTTTCGAATATCTCTTTTTTTTCCCACAAAAAAAAATTCTTGAAAAATATGAAAAAAAACAGGGGGTCACAGTGGTGTTCACCCTTAAACCGTTGAAGTTGTCTCGTTGAAAATTTACACGTGCATTTATTGATCCTTAGAGAATACTTGTACATTAAAAAAAAAAAATTATTTCAAATATTTTCATGTAGTATTTTGCCTTGTTGCAACATGGTGCGCCGAAAGCCGCCTCAATCGGCGCCCACTCTGGACGATGTTGTATGCATCTGAAAAAAAAAATATATATACATACTCAATCCGTATGAGTATTCTGAGCACTGGTAGCAGAATTGGTACTTAAAAAAATTTTCTGACACAATGGCGGCCTGTTGAACTTTCATTAATGATATTTCATACATTTTCGGGTATTTGACGAGTTATAAAATGTCGGCAAAATTATTGTTCGACTCAATTCTGCTACCAGTCCTCAGAAACAGGCTGCCTAAGGTACGTGCAAAATTTGAGCTCGATCGGTCCATTAGTTATCGAGATATCGTGGGCGCCGATTTGAAAAACACAGTTCTGAGATAAACGCGTTCAAAGTTTTGACATCGACCGCGCTACCTGAGCGCGCGGCTTGCTTAGAATTTTTATTTCTCGGCTAATTTTTGAAATATCAATAAACGGTTTTCAGGAGCGTATGAAGAAAGGTCTGAGGTATGAGAAAATGAAAAAAAAAAAAAAAAACATTGACTTTTTCAAATTTCTAGACCAGATTACCGCCTTAATTCCCCGCGAGGCTTCCACCCGTTTGACGAAACGGAGAAAAAGAAAACAACAAACATCAAATGCGAACTTCGGATTATAGATTATCGACGATCACAAACGTGAAGTGGGAGCAGCGCTACGGGGGAGAAAAAAAAAGGGACAGGCTTCGAATTACGGGGAAGCGAACGGCGCGAACGTGTCTAGCCCTGTTTTCAGGACGGAAATTAAAAGTCATAAAAGACGAGATCCTTGCGGGAAGCTGGTCGAACGGCGTTTCGTCCGTAAAGCTAGGATAAGAACGCGAAGCGATTACCTTTTCCATCCTCCAGCGAAAGAGAAATGGTGAAAGAAACGAGAAGAAAAGGAACGGCAAGGAGTCGCGGGAATGCGCGTACAACGAAAGGGGGTTGAGAAAATATGTCGGCAGGGCTTTATCGTCGATGGTGTATCTCCGTCGCGTATTTCTACGCTTCGACGAGATTTCGTGTTTCTTGTTGTACATGAAATAATATCAGTTAAAAAGGAGTCAACTTTTTTTTCGCTCATCGAGATTCGAGATAGCTCGTTACGAGTAAGAAACTCTCGCCGTAAGTCTCGTTCGAAAATTTTTTCGTTCCATTACGACCTGCCAGAGGTTGAAATTTCGAAAAAGTCGATTTTGAACATTTTGAACATTTAGATATGCTGAAAATCTTGGTTGTGTTTGTTGTTCGTGAGCGATGTAAAGTTTTTGGAAAACTTGAGAAGGGTATAATTTTTTTTAAATACAATTTTCATTGAAATAAAACCGTCGGCATGGAAGGAATTGTTATAACCTTCGGGGAAATTGTGGTGCGGGATCCAGCAGGATTCCTGTGATTGTCCCTGGACTCTGCTAAGGATGCGAACGGATGTCGGATTGGATCCCAAAGCGGAAACGTCACGCTTGTTAATTGAATTCCCAGGGGAACTCCTGAGTGGATTCTTGACTGCATCCAGTCCAGACCCAACAGGATAATTACACGAGTGAAAGGATCCTTAAATCATCCCATCACACACACACACACACTCAATACTAATACGTGTTACATCTGCAATTCTTTGCGCCAGATCTGCAACCGTTTCGAGAATTGTACTTTTGCAATGACTATATGGAATCTGACAGGATCCTTTAAGGATCCTTACGTTTGCAATTGGATTCC
This sequence comes from Oxytorus armatus, assembly GCA_958009045.1. NCBI lineage: Eukaryota > Metazoa > Arthropoda > Insecta > Hymenoptera > Ichneumonidae > Oxytorus > Oxytorus armatus. The sequence continues at coordinate 1,797,131 of OY253747.1, read as the reverse complement.
CACGGGAACTCCTAACGGCATCCACTTCAGATCCCACAGGATACTTAAATGAGTGGCAGGAGCCTTAAAGGATCCCGTCACACACACTCAAAACTAATATGTGTTACATCTGCAATTCTTTATGGCAGATCTGCAAATGTTTCGAAAATTGAACTCTTGTATTGAATATATGTGATCTGACAGGATCCTTACAGGATCCTTATGCTTGTAATTGGATTCCCACGCGAACTACTGACTGGATACCTGACTGTATCCAGTCCAGACCCCACAGGATACTTAAATGAGTGGCAAGATCCTTAAAGGATCCCCACACACACGCACTCAATACTAATATGCGTTACATCTGCAATTCTTTACGCCAGATCTGCAACCGTTTTGAGAATTATACTTTTGCAATGAGTATATGGAATCTGACAGGATCCTTTAAGGATCCTTACTTTTGCAATTGAATTCCCACGGGAACTCCTAACGGTATCCACTTCAGATCCTACAGGATACTTAAATAAGTGGCAGGAGCCTTAAAGGATCCCGTCACACACACTCAAAACTAATATGTGTTACATCTGCAATTCTTTATGGCAGATCTGCAAATGTTTCGAAAATTGCACTTTTGCATTGAGTATATGGGATCTCACATGATCCTTTAAGGATCTTGTAAGGATCCTTACGCTTGTAATTGTATTCCCACGAGAACTGCTGACTGGACTTCTGACTGTATGTGTTACATCTGCAATTTTTTATGCCAGATTTGCAAATATTTCGAGAATTGCACTTTTGCATTGAGTATATGGGATCTGACAGGATCCTTTGAGGATCTGACAGGATTGCATATACTCATTGCCTAAGTGCAATTCTCGAAACATTTGCAGATCTGGCATAAAGAATTGCTAACGTTACATAACAGTTTTGAGTGTGTCCGGCAGGATCCTTAAAGGAGTATACGACGGACAGGATCCTTTAAAGAACCCGTCAGACATACACTCAATACTAATATGCAATTCACGTTTGCAATTCTGCAATGAATGTATCCTGTAGGATCTGGAATTGCAGATGCAACAAATGATTTGCTAGCGCTACATATCGGTTTTGAGGGTATCTCCGACAGGGTCCTTTAAGAATGCTGTCAAATCTCATACACTCAAAACTCCAGATCCCACACTCGTTACCGATTTTACAGAATTTTAGATGTAATGAATGATTTGTTAGTGCTACATATTAGTTTTGAGTGTATGTTCGACAGGATCCTTTATGGAGCCCGTCACATATACACTCAAAACTAATATGCAATCCATATCTGCAATCTCACAAATTCTGCAATGAGTGTATGGGATCTGGCAGTATTCTTTAAGGATCCTATTATATCGCATACACTGATTTAAGTATCCTGCAGGATCTGGAATTGCAGATGTAACAAATGATTTGTTAGCACCACACAATCTGACAGGATCCTTTAAGGATCCTGTCAGATCTAAGGGGTCATTTGACCGCTTATGAAATACCAGGGGTGTTAGTTAAAGTTTGCCGGTTTCACCAGTAGATGTCGCTAGCAATATGTATACATTTCTATGATTTGGCATGTATGTCATTTTTTTCTATTGACATTAACCTACAAAAATACGCAAGTCACATTCCGCCAAAATAATAGCGTCATCTTTGTTTACCTCAGTGAATATGTCGAGTTTCGTTCCAAGTAAATCGCATTTGCGGCATTCGTTTCTTTTCTTATTTCATCAAAAGAAAAAGCAGCTGAAGCTCACCGGTTGCTGGTAGAAACTTATGGTGAACATGCGCCAGTGATTAGAACATGTGAGACATGGTTTCGTCAATTTAAAAGTGGAGATTTCGATTTGACAGACAATGAACATCCTGGTGCAGCGAAAAAGTTCGAAGACGAGGAATTGCAGGCGTTATTGGATGTTGATCCAACCCAATCGCAACAAAAATTGGCAGAAACACTAAATGTGACTCGAGGAGCAATTTGCCAACGTTTAAAAGCCATGGGAAAGATCCAAAAGTATGGAAAATGGGTGCCACACCAGCTGAACGATAGACAAATGGAAAATCGAAAAACCGTTTGTGAAATGCTGCTTCAACGATTCGAAAGGAAATCTTTTCTGCATCGAATTGTCACGGGGGACGAAAAGTGGATTTATTTTGAGAACCCGAAGCGAAATAAATCATGGCTTTCACCTGGTGAAGCCGGTCCATCGACTGCAAGGCCAAATCGCTTTGGCCGTAAGACAATGCTCTGTGTTTGGTGGGACCAGTGTGGTGTGGTATACTACGAGTTGTTAAAACGTGGTGAAACGGTGAACAAGGATCGCTACCGACAACAAATGATCAATTTGAATTATGCGTTGATCGAAAAACGGCCGGAATGGGCCCGAAGACATGGCAAAGTTATCTTGCAACATGACCATGCGCCGTCTCATACCGCTAAACTGGTGAAAGACACATTAAAAACACTTAATTGGGAAATATTATCACACCCGCCGTACTCTCCAGACCGCGCCCCGTCCGACTATCACCTTTTCGCATTGATGGGACACCCCCTTGTAGAGCAGTGCTTCGCTAATTTTGAACAAGTCGAAAAATGGCTCGTCGAATGGTTTACCTCGAAAGAGAAAAAGTTTTTTTGGGATGGTATCCATAATTTGCCTGAGAGATGGGCGAAATGTGTAGAAACCAGTGGTCAATACTTTGAATAAAAAAAATTTGGGATTCCTCTGAAAATTAAGTGTTTTCTTTATCGAAAAAACCGGCAAATTTCAACTAACACCCCTGGTAAACGGTGAGTTTTTAGGAAGTAGTTCCTAATTTATTGAAGGAAATGATTCGCGACATAACTTCTGAATCCTAATAAAGTAATCAAACAAATTTACAGACAGTCAGATGAGCGAAATAAATAACAATGAATGTACGATTTTAAAGTATATTTTGAAAGGGGTCATTTGACCCCGTTTGGTGCATTTAGTGTTTCCTGTCAGATACCATACACTCATTAAACTATCCTGTAGGATCTGGACTTACGGATCTAACAAACGATTTGCTAGCGCTACATACCACGTTTTGCGTGTATGGGATCAGACAAAATTATTCGTTAGATTTGCAATTTTTAATCCTGGGTATACACACTACAATTTGCGCACCATCCTAGACACACATGGACGGTGTGCTACCGTTTTTCACGATACTTGAACTCGTTTAAAAAATCTGAAACAATTCAAGAGAGTAGTTTGAGATCTATAGAAAGAGAGCGTACGCCAAAGAACAATTTTTTAGATGGTGGTAAGAACCCGAAATATGGACTAACCGTTGGGACGTATCGATTTCAAGAAACGGGCCGGACGCCACAGACCCCGTGTGTCAACTGAGGGTCAATGCTAGATCCGCAAGTCTTTCGCAAATATAAACAAACACGAAGCGCATGATATATCGTGAGACTTAACCGAAATTTGAAAGAAAATTTTGTTAACTGATGGTGTTTACGAGAATATAAAATGATGATGCGCAACTACTGTACAAACTGCAAAATAAAGTCGAGACCAACACACGAGACACAATATCCTGCTTGTGCCTCTATGCGTATGACACGTGCGACCCATTTTATTCTTATTCACCTGTGCAACAATCCGCCCGCTAAGTTCAGATTCTCTCCATACCTCGTCCACATCCGTACGTATTTTCAGTTACAACCTCAATTCCGGGAGCAGCGAAATTTCAATAACTTGAATGTCACAGATCACGGCTAATACATATTCGACTCGTCCGGTCTGTCGAGCACAATGGCGAAACGAAATACTTTGGTGAAAATCAGTTATACAGCGATGGAAGGAATGCATAGATCAGAGGACAAGTACGAGTATGTTCGAGTTAGTTCATTCCATTCTCGGATTCCAATAGGAAGCACGAGGGCTGGAGAGACGATTTATCTTCGTGTAACGGGTAATAACGACAATTTGCCCTCGTTTATCACCACTTGTAGCTCCACCCCTGGTCGCCAAACGCACTGGAGAGAGTCGGGTGTGCTTTTCCGTTTGTACATTATATGTATATATATGTCCCATTCCGGGATATGTTCTATCTTGCTCGACACCGGTGAATTCGTACACAGCATACCTCTCGCTTCCTTGAGACACGTGTACGCCGCGAAACCACCCCCGTCGTGCCGGTGGGAGCGCATGAACCCCACCCTTGTCAACAACTCTCGATCCATGCGCTCCACGCTCCGTTCATTTCTTTCTACAGTACACCTGCAGTTAATTCGACCGACTGGAAATTTTCACATCGGATTAGCGATATTCCGGAAATTAGCGAAAATCCACCGACCAAGACTTGTATTTTTTCTGAATTATTTTCTGTTTTTTTTTCTATATGATACTTTCAAACATAAACACAAATGATTGATCTTCGAATAACATTCGACTCGTTTGAATCACGGAATCGTAGGACCGTGTAATATACACTTGATCGAACGAGAAAAGATCGTTCTTCAATAATCGACATGTCGGATGATATTTGATTTTATTTCCCCTTGTAGAAAAGCGACTATCACGAAATATCTAGGAATGCAATTTATTGCGAAGCCGGCTAACACACTGGACCCGATTTAGCCGAACGTTTCCGAAAGATTGCGAAACTTGCCGAAATGAAGATTCACGAACTGTGCTACGGATCGACGTAACCTCAAATTTGTTTCATCCCAAACGCTTTGGAAATCGACATGATCCCACTGAGTCGTGTAATTATTAATTTCGCGGCTACCCACGTAGCAATTGCCAGTATAATTCTACTGGCGAAGCTTTGGGCCAATATTGACGGCCAAACTTTGGCCGCCAGTACTGACCCCGTACTGGCTGACTATCTGGCCATACTATGGGCCATACTGCGGGCGATACTACGGGCCAGTATAAAATACAGTCTTATGCCAGTACCGGTTGAATTCTACTGGCCAAGCTTTGGGCCAGTATTGGCGGCCAAACTTTGGCAGCCAGTATTGTTTCAGTACTGGCTGACAATCTGGCCGCACTACGGGCCGGTATAATAACCAGATCTGAGCCAAAATAGGCTATAAAATACGGTCAAGCTCTGGCCTCGATACAGGCTTAGTACTGGGCTATAGAAAAATGCCAATACTGAGAGTATTTCACTTTAACAGTTGCGTTCTGTAATGTAATTGTAGATTAGGTTATTCTGAACAAAAGTCCATTATTTTGCAAACAACCAAATTGTTTAATTATAATTTGCCCTGAACTTGAAATTGCACGATTAATACAATATTTTTTAGTGTAATACCAGGAGTGTTAGTTGAAATTTGCCGGTTTTTTTCGATAAAGAAAACACTTAATTTTCAGAGGAATGTCAAAATTTTTTTATTCAAAGTATTGACCATTGGTCTCTACACATTTCGCCCATCTCTCAGGCAAATTATGGATACCATCCCAAAAAAACTTTTTCTCTTTCGAGGTAAACCATTTTTCGACTTCTTCAAAATTAGCGAAGCACTGCTCTGCAAGGGAGTGTCCCATCGATGCGAAAAGGTAATAGTCGGACGGGGCGAGGTCTGGCGAGTACGGCGGGTGTGATAATATTTCCCAATTAAGTGTTTTTAGTGTGTCTTTCACCAGTTTAGCGGTATGAGACGGCGCGTTGTCATGTTCCAAGATAACTTTGCCATGTCTTCGGGCCCATTCCGGCCGTTTTTCGATCAACGCATAATTCAAATTGATCATTTGTTGTCGGTAGCGATCCTTGTTCACCGTTTCACCAGGTTTTAACATCTCGTAGTACACCACGCCACACTGGTCCCACCAAACACAGAGCAGTCGATGGGCCGGCTTCACCAGGTGAAAGCCATGATTTTTTTCGCTTCGGGTTCTCAAAATAAATCCACTTTTCGTCACTCGTGACAATTCGATGCAGAAAAGATTTCCTTTCGAATCGTTGAAGCAGCATTTCACAAACGGTTTTTCGATTTTCCATTTGTCTATCGTTCAGCTGGTGTGGCACCCATTTTCCATACTTTTGGATCTTTACCATGGCTTTTAAACGTTGGCAAATTGCTCCTCGAGTCACATTTAGTGTTTCTGCCAATTTTTGTTGCGATTGGGTTGGATCAACATCCAATAACGTCTGCAATTCCTCGTCTTCGAGCTTTTGCGCTGCACCAGAATGTTCATTGTCTGTCAAATCGAAATCTCCACTTTTAAATTGACGAAACCATGTCTCACATGTTTTAATCACTGGAGCATGTTCACCATAAGTTTCTACCAGCAACCGGTGAGCTTCGGCTGCTTTTTTCTTTTGACGAAATAAGAAAAGCAACGAATGCCGCAAATGCGATTTACTTGGAACGAAACTCGACATATTCACTGAGGTAAGCAAATATGACGCTATTATTTTGGCGGAATGTGACTTGCGTATTTTTGTAGGTTAATGTCAATAGAAAAAAATGACGTACATGCCAAGTCATAGAAATGTATACATATTGTTAGCGACATCTACTGGTAAAACCGACAAACTTCAACTAACACCCCTGGTATTTGCTTCATATAGCCTATATTTTATAAACACTGTTCTATAAACATTTAAGTACGTATTTTAGACCTGTATATGTACTTAGTCTCTTATTAATAAAAACTACTCCGAGTATCTAGTATATATCAAGTGCATTTAATTATCAAACATTTATGCATAAACAACCCAGACAACACAGACAATCAATGGACGTCCTAAAAACATCCGAAGAACGTCCTTACGTCCAAAGTACATCCTTTGGACGTACGTGTGCTGCTTGGGAAACATCTGGTAACGTGGTAAAAAGAAATATAAATACCCCCAGAGAGAAATAGAATTTAAATAGATATTGGATCGGCGTCCACTAGACGCCAAAAGTCTCTAAATGACGTCGATTCGATATCTATTTAATTTGCCATTTCTCGCTGCGATGTATTTTGCACCGTCGGCAAAATCGTCTGCCAAGATCCGGCCCAATTAAATAGCCAGTATTGGTACGGCCGTTGGTGCCAGTAGTAAGCCAGAAGTGTGCCAGATCTGAGCCAAAGTCCGCGCCAAAGTCTGGTCCAAAGTCAGAGCCAAAATTCGGGCCAATTAAATAACCGGTACTGGCCCGACCGTTGGTGCCAGTATAACGGCCGGCTATTACACTCCTGTACCGAATCTGTACTGGCCGAATACTGGCAGCCAGTACCGGCACTACGGCAACCAGTATTGGCCCAACGCTAGGCCGTTACAATTTTTCTACGTGGGAACGCGCCGGCCCACGCCGCTCTCTCCGTAAAGCAGTTATTGACCAAAAACTGCATGACACCAATTGTCCCCTCCCCCCCCCCCCCCCCCACCCCTACTCGCCGGATCTAGCCCCCTGTGATTTTTTTTTGTTCCCCAGACTCAGAAGGGACATGAAAGGAAATCGTTTTACCACTGTGGAGGAGGTAAAACAAAAGTCGCTGGAAGGCCTAAAGAACATCCGGATAAATGAATTAAAAAAAATGTTTTGAAGGATCGTTTGCAGAGGTGCTTTGTGGTCAAAGGAGAATACTTCGAAGGTGATTAAAATTTGGTGTAAAAATATTAAAAAATAAAGAAATTACGACGAAATTCCCGTTTTTTTTTGGGTCCCCCCTCGTATTATAACTTGTCGATGTGACTCGGTAGGTGGACCGATTAATTTTATGCACTGCCGCACAATCACATCGACAACACTAAACATGCTTCTTTTTCATCCCCGTAATGTTTGCCGTTGCAGAAAATATTTTAGTAGCATCGAATCTGTCGTCTCTACGATGATTAATGCGCCGAAATTATTGAAGCGTATAAACATGAAGAACATCATGGTAAACCTATTTGACCGAAGAACCCACCCAACCCTAACGCAAGTCATGGATATTCCTCATATGGCCCGCACCATCACGGTACAGGAACGAAATAAAGACGAAATGTAACCCAAAGTGAATTAATTAATCGATTATAAATTCACATTAATCCATATTACTCACAAGGAAAGTACTCGAGGTGTCCCCCTCCGAATTTGTTGAAACTCAAGTATGTAATTGAGCATTGATAACTAAGCGACACGTATTTTATTTTATCGGCGGAAAAACGGTTTCAAGGGGTGAAACCACCCCCTAATGTTACACATGTCAAGGGGCGATTTTGCAGTTTCACATAGAAGCAGTGCATCGATTTTGATGAAACAAAGATTAAAATGTTTCTTGTGCGAATAAATGAAGAACCCACCAGATAATGAAAAAAAAAATATATATTAAGTGGTTGAAACACCCTCGAACATTCACTTTTTGCTCCCTACATTGAAAACTTGCGAATCAATTGTAATGAAAATTATACTGTTTTGTAGCGGAAATAAAATTGAAGTTGACGTGTTTTTGTATTTGTGCGAGAAATTTTTTTTAAGGGGGTAAACTACCCCTATTTGAGTTTTTACATTCCAGTTGTCTCCTTGTCATTTCGAATGCGTTTGTCGATAAGAACTCTCCTCATCAAGCTAAAATTAATGATTGACCGTTTTTTTTTAAATGGTACGTATACATAAGGGGGCAGACCACCCTTTGTAACCCTTTTTTTTTAATAGTTATTCAAAAGTTTCCGAACCACGACCAAGAAATTTTATGATGATATGATTTTCGAACTCAGATAAACTTACGCATTTACAAGAAGCAAAATTAAGAGGGATTATAGTATACTTCATTCACTAACGCATCCGTTTTTTATAACATTTTCCTTGCCTTTTCACGCGTTGCTGCAACAGCATATTTTCAATATTAGCTGTATAGCTATATGCCTGACCGTCAAAATACACTTTTGATTGTGCCTTCGTATCATTATCCGTAATTGAGAAATTTACAACTTCAGTACTATTGCGTTTTACCACCTAAGTTCGTTACAAACGGATTCGTTACAACAGAAATCGTTGTGCTTGAAGCATTTTGTCGATGTCTACGCCCTTAAGTATTCGTACTCATTTGAAAAAACGTTGAATCATTAATTTTAGCTTAATGAGAAGAGTTCATATCGGCAAACATATTTGGAATGACGAGGAGATACCTGGAATGTAAAAACTCAAATAGGGGTAGTTTACCCCCTTAAAAAAAATTTCTCGCACAAATACAAAAACACATCAACTTCAATTTTATTTCCGCCATAGAACGGCATAATTTTCATTACAATCGATTCGCAAGTTTTCAATGTAGGGTGCAAGACATAGATGTTCAAGGGTGTTTCTACCCCTTAATATAACAAAAAAATGGTGAAACATTAATTTTAGCTTAATGAGAAGAGTTCGTATCGGCAAGCACATTTGGAATGACAAGGAGACATCTGGAATGTAAAAACTCAAATAGGGGTAGTTTACCCCCTTGAAAAAATGTTCTCGCACAAATACAAAAACACATCAACTTTAATTTTATTTCGGCTATAGAACGGCATAATTTTCATTACAAACGATTCGCAAGTTTTCAATGTAGGGTGCAAGACGTAGATGTTCAAGGGTGTTTCTACCCCTTAAAATAACAAAAAAATGGTGAAACATTAATTTTGGCTTAATGAGAAGAGTTCGTATCGGCAAACACATTTGGAATGACAAGGAGACACCTGGAATGTAAAAACTCAAATAGGGGTAGTTTACCCCCTTAACAAAAATTTCTCGCACAAATACAAAAACACATCAACTTTAATTTTATTTCGGCTATAGAACGGCATAATTTTTATTACAAACGATTCGCAAGTTTTCAATGTAGGGTGCAAGACGTAAATGTTCAAGGGTATTTCTACCCCTTAAAATAACAAAAAAATGGTGAAACATTAATTTTAGCTTAATGAGAAGAGTTCGTATCGGCAAACACATTTGGAATGACAAGGAGACATCTGGAATGTAAAAACTCAAATAGGGGTAGTTTACCCCCTTGAAAAAATTTTCTCGCACAAATACAAGAACACATCAACTTTAATTTTATTTCGGCTATAGAACGGCATAATTTTCATTACAAACGATTCGCAAGTTTTCAATGTAGGGTGCAAGACGTAGATGTTCAAGGGTGTTTCTACCCCTTAAAATAACAAAAAAATGGTGAAACATTAATTTTAGCTTAATGAGAAGAGTTCGTATCGACGAACACATTTGGAATGACAAGGAGACACCTGGAATGTAAAAACTCAAACAGGGGTAGTTTACCCCCTTAACAAAAATTTCTCGCACAAATACAGAAACACATCAACTTTAATTTTATTTCGGCTATAGAACGGCATAATTTTCATTACAAACGATTCGCAAGTTTTCAATGTAGGGTGCAAGACGTAGATGTTCAAGGGTGTTTTTACCCCTTAAAATAACAAAAAAATGGTGAAACATTAATTTTAGCTTAATGAGAAGAGTTCGTATCGGCGAACACATTTGGAATGACAAGGAGACACCTGGAATGTAAAAACTCAGATAGGGGTAGTTTACCCCCTTAAAAAAAATTTCTCGCACAAATACAAAAACACATCAACTTCAATTTTATTTCCGCCATAGAACGGCATAATTTTCATTACAATCGATTCGCAAGTTTTCAATGTAGGGTGCAAGACGTAGATGTTCAAGGGTGTTTCTACCCCTTAAAATAACAAAAAATGGTGAAACATTAATTTTAGCTTAATGAGAAGAGTTCGTATCGGCAAGCACATTTGGAATGACAAGGAGACATCTGAAATGTAAAAACTCAAATAGGGGTAGTTTACCCCCTTGAAAAAATTTTCTCGCACAAATACAAAAACACGTCAACTTCAATTTTATTTCCACTACACAATAGCATAATTTTCATTCCAATCGATTCGCAAGTTTTCAATGTAGGGAGCAAAAAGTGGATGTTCGAGGGTGTTTCAACCCCATAAAATATATATATTTTTGTATTACCTGGTCGGTTCTTCATTTCTTCGCACAAGAAACATTTTAATCTTTGTTTCATCAAAATCGGTGCACTGCTTCTATGTGAAACTGCAAAATCGCCCCTTGACATGTGTAACTTTGGGGGGTAGTTTCACCCCTTGAAACCGTTTTTCCGCCGATAAAAAAAAAACGTATCGCTTAGTTTTCAATGCTCTATAACATACTTGTGTTTCAACGGAATCGGAGGGGGACACCTCGAGTACTTTCCTTGTCAGTGAGGAGTTGAGGTTTGGGAAATTCGACTGTAAACCCACACTACCTTTTTTCTTCCTATTCGCCTCCCTCTCCAATCGGTCTCTAAGAGCGAGGGCGCCCAGTACGAGACCTGCGCTATTCCTCTGCGCGGATTTGCCTCACCCAACAACAACCCGAACCCCTCTTCGCGACGGAGCTTTCGTTCCGAACGCCACGCGCGACCCTCCCAACCTTCCCCTTTATCCCCCCCTCAGCCGGATCCCGCGACGCTATTTTCAGCCCATTTCCACTTCCAACGGGCGTCACCGACGTGATAATGCTAGTGGTTTCTCTGCGGCGGTTGCTCCGTCGGGAGTTCCAACGGCAACCGGCGAACGAAAACCCGAGTGAGGATGGGCGACGGGGAAATGTGGGTTAGATTGAGGTAGGCTACCATAGAAAGCACACTGACGGACCTCTCACTCTCAACCACACTTTCCTCGTGGCGGAAGGTCATAGGTCACGGTGGAAATTCGAGAGCGCGGATCGGACGGAACGGAGGGAAATGGGAAGCCCATCCACCCTCACGTCTTACCTTATGATGCTCCATAGAGAAACAGACCGAACTTCCGGCAAATCGAACCACTTGCCGTTTACCTATGTTACGTCTTTAGACGTTACTGTCTTCGAGCCCTTCTCTACTTATTTACCTCGCTTCTCTTGCTTCCTCTTCCTCCTCAAAGGGGACGCGTTCTGCACCGTCAATGCAGATTTAATTAGTACGTACGCACGGCAACCAGTGTGTATTATTATTTCATTGGTAATACGTCCACAATGCTACTGCTATGGTTCTTTAGCTAATGAAAACCCCGACCATATTGTCCCGATTTTGAAATGTCAGCTACCCACGTAGAAATTGCCAGTATAATTCTACTGGCCAAGCTTTGGGCCAAACTCTGGCAGCCACTAATGGCCCCGTACTGGCTGACTATCTGGCCATACTATGGGCCATACTGCGGGCCATACTACGGACCGTACTAAGGGCCGTACTACGGGCCATACTACGGGCCAGTATAAAATAGTCTTATGCCAGTACCGGTTGAATTTTACTGGCCAAGCTTTGGGCCAGTATTGGCGGCCAAACTTTGGCAGCCAGTATTGTTTCAGTACTGGCTGACGATCTGGCCAAGCTTTGGGTCAGTATAAAATATCGTCTTGTGCCAGTACTGGTTGTCAATCTGGCCGCACTACGGGTCTGCATAATAACCAGATCTGGGCCAAAATAGGCTATAAAATACGGCCAAGCTCTGGCTTCGATACAGACTTAGTACTGGGCTATAAAAAATGCCAATACTGAGAGTATTTCACTTTAACAGTTGCGTTCTGTAATGTAATTGTAGATTAGGTTACCCAGACAACACAGACATCCAAAGGACGTCCTAAAAACATCCGGAAAACGTCCTTACGTCCGAAGTACATCCTTTGGATGTACGTGTGCTGCTTGGGAAACATCTGGTAACGTGGTAAAAAGAAATATAAATTACTCCCAGAGAGAAATAGAATTTGAATAGACATTGGATCAGCGTCCACTAGACGCCAAAAGTGTCTAAAAGACGTCGATTCGATATCTATTTAATTTGCCATTTCTCGCTGAGATGTAATTTGCACCGTCGGCAAAATCGTCTGCCAAGATCCGGCCCAATGAAATAACCAGTATTGGTACGACCGTTGGTGCCAGTAGTAAGCCAGTAAGTTTGCCAGATCTGGGCCAAAGTCTGGTCCAAAGTCAGAGCCAAAGTCCGGGCCAAAGTACAGGCCAATTAAATAACCGGTACTGGCCCGACCGTTGGTGCCAGTATAACGGCTGGCTATTACACTCCTGTACCGAATCTGTACTGGGCCAATACTGGCAGCCAGTACCGGCACTACGGCAACCAGTATTGGCCCAACGCTCGGCCGTCACAATTTTTCTACGTGGGGTGACGGCCAAACCTTACCGGCTTTAGTTTTTCACAGCAGGCTTTTATTAATAATTTGCCCAGGTCAATTTACCAAGCGCGGGCTTTGTTGGGGTTGGCGGTCGAACGCGCTGAAAGGTATGTGAATGAGGATCAATACCAGTGTGTACAAGGTCGCACCTCAAGGGTGCATCCACGAAAAGACCGTATATGTGCGAGATCCCGTGCAGACATTTCAGTGAGAATACAGATCTAGTCTGTGGAATAGTCCCAAGACCCACTCCTGCGAATTTGGATTTGACAGTGATACGAAATAAATTATAAAACCCGAAATATAAATTTTAAACTACAAGTTGAAGCAAACTACTTTCTCGGAAACGTCACGTAATGCTCAAATCCCCGTCTACGAGGAACAATTTTTCGCAATTTTAGCTTCCTCGTGGATGAAACTTCGAGTATTGTGCGAATTTTTAAGGAAGCAACTTGCAAGTTTCGAACTCGCAGCTTGCTTCCATACGTGTATTGAAAATCACAAATGTTTTCAAATTATCGTACAGTTTATATATGCACAACTCTCTCATGGATTCTTGTTATGTTCGACCGGTAGGGTGTCATTGTCCCCACAAGACACCACCTCGAAAAGACATAATCCCCAAAAGTCATAATCCCCAAAAGTCATAATCCCCAAAAGACATAATCCCCAAAAAGTTACTCGATGTCAGAATCGACTGTCATGATGGAGGTTAGTACCTGTCAATGTGATAGATGGTGCTGTGGCTATTTTCTGTCTCGTTTAAAGTAACGATTCGAGGATTACGCGCGTTGGCCCTTTTGCCCTTTTTCCGAGTTATCAGGTTATGTATCGTACTAGACGGCTTTTTGCGTACAGCCTAAGACCATATAGGCAGAAGAAGATTTAGGTTACGTACACTAAACAAGTGTTTGAAGTGGAATAATTGGTTGACTGCGATTTTTTGTGATAACTCTTCGACCCAATACATATTCGAGTGAGACGCAAATATTTGCATTTTTATTTATTCAATTTTCAGTACAATATTTCAACCTCAATCATAAACACTAAACGTCTTGTCTCAAACTAAAAGTTTTATAATCTAAATTGAACATACAAAGAGATTAATTAATAAGCTTTTGTAATTTGTGAAAAGATGTAATTGTACAAATTTGTATTCGTACATAGGTAGCTTTCCTGAAGTTGATTCGACGTACTTAGACTGAGCATTACGGAGGGGGAGATCTTACGAACGATGACCAATAAGGACTCGAACTCGAGGAATCGAATCGTCGAGTGGAAATAAACGCCCGAAGAAGATCGCCAAGAAAGAAAAAAAATCTCCTACTTCCAATAACGAGATTATCTACTACTTGGAAGCCCAAAACTGTAGGAAGGTTGCCAAGGAATTTCGTCTCGACTATATGAAACTTGAGAGTAAACCGCATCTTCAAACGACCTTTCATCCAACCCTGCCTTCACTGCAGGTTAATTTACAAACACGTTACATTATTTGCTAATTTATGTACAAATTTGTATTCGTACATAGGTAGCTTTCCTGAAGTTGATTCGACGTACTCTGACTGAGCATTACGGAGGGGGAGATCTTACGAACGATGACGAACAATAACTGGAACTTGAGGAATCGGATCGTCGAGTGGAAATAAACGCACGAAGAAGATCGCCAAGAAAAAAAAATTATCTTCCACTTCGTTAATGAGTCGAATTGCACTCTCCGATGCTTTCATCGTCATACTTAACTACAATCTGAAATATAAACAAATAATAAACAATCAGAAATATGAATTACACGTACATTTATTTTCTATTACATCTTTTCACAAATTACAAAAGCGTATTGATTGATCTCTTGGTATGTTCAATTTATATTACTAGCAACAACGCGCATGCTTCGTTCGCGCTTGAATGTTTCATATTTCGAACTTGTCCTTTAGATTAAAAATCAACTGCAAATTCTTATAGATACTTTTTCCCAAACGGCACAACGGATTTTGTCACCATACTGCAGTCGCTAAGATTATTTCGTCTCGATCGGTTGTCATTTCGTTAAATAGTACATAATTTATTTTAAAGTTTTTAAATTATGAGAATTGCATTGGGCGAGAGTCAATAATCTATTGAAACTTTGATCTTATTGAATCTTTGTATACTATAGATTTTGTTTCATGGTGAACGAAATCGTGTTTGAATTACGCGCGCTTTCCGACAACCAATCAGATTGACGATAAACGGGCTTCATAATTCGATATATTTATCTCGCATTTCTTTATTATATAAGGTTTTTTAATTTTGAGAATTGCATTGGGCGAGAGTCAATGATCTATTGAATCTTTAATCTTATTAAATCCTTGTATACCACAGATGTTGTTTCATAGTGAACTAAATCGTGTTTGAATTACGCGCGCTTTACGACAACCAATCAGATTGACGATAAACTGGCTTCAAAATTCGATATATTTATCTCGCATTTCGAGAGTTTCGAGAATCGAGTGCCATGTCTTTTTTAAGAAAGGATAAAACTTTTAGTTTGAGACAAGACGTTTAGTGTTTATGATTGAGGTTGAAATATTGTACTGAAAATTGAATAAATAAAAATGCAAATATTTGCGTCTCACTCGAATATTTATTGGGTCGAAGAGTTATTACAAAAAAATTGCAGTCAACCAATTATTCCACTTCAAACACTTGTTTAGTGTACGTAACCTAAATCTTCTTCTGCCTATATGGTCTTAGGCTGTACGCAAAAAAAACCGTCTAGTACGATAAATAAACTGAAAACTCGGAAAAAGGGCAAAAGGGCCAACGCGCGTAATCCTCGAATCTTTACTTTAAACGAGACGGAAAATACCCGCAGCGCCATCTATCACATTGACAGGTACTAACCTCCATTCTGACATCTAGTAACTTTTTGGGGATTATGTCTTTTGGGGATTATGACTTTTGGGGATTATGTCTTTTGGGGATTATGACTTTTGGGGATTATGTCTTTTGGGGATTATGACTTTTGGGGATTATGTCTTTTGGGGATTATGACTTTTGGGGATTATATCTTTTGGGGGTTGTGTCTTTTGGGGACTATGATACCCTACCGTTCGACCCACAATCATTCTTCAATGGCACTCTATCGATGTCCATTTTGCCCGGAAAAATGTTGGTACATGTTGCACAAACTAGTTTCTTCATAAACACATCTCGATTTTTTTGAAATTCATAATTCCATAAACCGCGTCGATTGATGGTTTTCTTCAACCTGAAATTCGGCACGCAACCGAATCATTATGGCATTTTATTATAATGTTTCTGGTAATTTGCAATTTATTTGGATTTTATAGAATTATGAAAATTTTCAAAAAAATATGTTAAGAGTATTTGCATAACTCATGGAATTTTCGAACCATCGGGCTGAAACGTTGCACACAAATAGACTATCATAAAATACAGTTCGATATTGAATTTGGAGAAAATCAATCTAGGCGTTACAAAATTATGGAATTTCGAATTTTTCAAAAAATCACCATAGCCGTTCGTTAAGCTTCTAGCTCGTATAATTTTTGAACTATCTACTCGAAACTTCGTGCGTCGATTGTGTACTATTGAATGATATTTCATGTGAAATTTGAAGATAATCAATAAAGATGTTTGAGATTTATGAAATTTTGAATTTTCCAAAAAATCAACGCAAGTGTTTGTTAAGATCCTGACTCGAGCAATTTGTGTCGTAATTTTTAGATTTCGGAGTAACATTTTGTATATAGTGTAATCGAGCGAAACGGACGGCACTTATTTTTTCTTTGTGTTGGGCGAATATATTGATTACAGATTGTTTTGATTCTCAAAATGCACGTCGTGTCGCACGTCTTTACGTTTTCAATCCTGTCTGTAGACTTTCGAAGAATTATAGTTTTGTTTTCAAATAAATTTTACTCGTAACGTTTATCCTTGAAAGCGTTTGATTGGAAAACTTTGGAGAATAATCGTCAAACCGAATTTCAAAATGACCACGGTTGCTTCACTTTACGATCGAGCCTAACCGAGTCGTCCTTTATGTTATAGAAGTCTGTGCGTTACCCACAAAGCTCAAGTCGGTGAATCTCCCGTCGTCAGGACATGGAGAGATGATCTACGTTTCCGCGATGGAACCAGCCGCTCGGTCGTAAAACAGTTATGGTATCGAACGTTGCGCGCCAGAGAGGATGAGTGTAGAAGAGCTCTACTCGTCATGAGATCGAACGGAGAAGCGTGAAGAAGGTAGTCGGAGCTGATACTTGGTAGAGTAGAAATGGAAAAGAGTGAGATAGTTTATAAGAATTGTGAACCGCGAGAAAAAGTTTATTCGCCTACAACAATATTTCATTTCATATTTTATTTTATAGGATCCCTGTGATTGTCCCTACTCTCTGGTAAGGATCTGATTAGATATCGGATCTCGACACGGAAACGTCACGCTTGTAAATTGAATGCCGATGGGAACTCCCGACTGGATTCCTAACTGCATCCAGACCGGATCCTACGAGATTTTTACAGAATTGTATGGGATCTGACGGAATCTTTACATGACTTTACAGGATCATGAAATTGATCATTATTGTTTGATCTCCAATATTAATGATTCCATAGTATATCTTTTCACATTTGTACGTCCCTTCTCATTTGTTCGGCGACAAAATAAAATCTTACAAAAGAAACTCTAGATTAAAGAAATTAAAAAGTAAAAATAAACGGGGCTTAAGTGTATATCACTTAGGGCGGTAGTCTGGTCTAGAATTTTGAAAAAATCGATTTTTTTTTTCATTTTCTTATTCCTTAGACCTTTCTTCATACGCTCCTGAAAACCGTTTATTGATATTTCAAAAATTAGCCGAGAAATAAAAATTCTAAGCAAGCTGCGCGCTCAGGTAGCGCGCTTGGTGTCAAAACTTTGAACGCGTTTATCTCAGAACTATGTTTTTCAAATCGGCGCCCACGATATCTCGATAACTAATGGACCGATCGAGCTCAAATTTTGCACGTACCTTAGGTAGCCTGTTTCTGAGGACTGGTAGCAGAACTGAGTCGAACAATAATTTTGCCGATATTTTATAACTCGTCGAATACCCGAAAATGTATGAAATATCATTAATGAAAGTTCAACAGGCCGCCATTTTGCCAAAATTTTTTTTTCAGTACCAATTCTGCTACCAGTGCTCAGAATACTCATACAGATTGAGAATATATATATGTTTTTTTTTTCAGATTCATACAACATCGTCCAGAGTGGGCGCCTATTGAGGCGGCTTTCGGCGCACCATGTTGCAACAAGGCAAAAAACTACATGAAAATATTTAAATAATTTTTTTTAAAAATGTATAAGTATTCTCTAAGGATCAATAAATGCACGTGTAAATTTTCATCAAGACAACTTCAACGTTTTAAACGTTCCCACGTAGAAATTGCCAGTATAATTCTACTGGCCAAGCTTTGGGCCAATATTGGCGGCCAAACTTTGGCCGCCAGTACTGGCCCCGTACTGGCTTACTATCTGGCCATACTATGGCCAAACTTGGAAACATTTCTACACCGTAGGACACAGAAAAAATATTGTTTTCTAGGAAGATAGAAAATATTCCAGTCTGCAGGATTTAGAAATTTTCGTATTACTTTGCCTTTGAATATTTTCGTTTTCTTGATGATCTTCGAACAAACATCGACAAAATAACGTGCATCTATCGGAATTTGAAAGTCAATTATTGGCGAGTGCTTGAAAACAAAATGGAAAAACCCACGTGGAAATTGCCAATATAATTCTACTAGCCAAACTTTGGCCGCCAGTACTGGCCCCGTACTGGCTGACTATCTAGCCATACTATGAGCCATACTACGGACTTATGCCAGTTAAAATACAGACTTATGCCAGTACTGGTTGAATTCTACTGGCCAAGCTTTGGGTCAGTAAAAATATCGTCTTGTGCCAGTACTGGTTGTCAATCTGGCCGCACTACGGGCCGGTATAGTAACCAGATCTGGGCCAAAATAGGCCATAAAATACGGCCCAGCTCTGGCTTCGATACAGGCTTAGTACTGGGCTCTAGAAAATGCCAATACTGAGAGTATATCACTTTAACAGTTGCGTTCTGTAATGTAATTGTAAATTAGGTGATTCTGATCAAAAGTCCATTATTTTGCAAACAACCAAATTGTTGAATTATAATTTGCCCCGAACTTAAAATTGCACGATTAATACAATATTTTTTAGTGTAATATTTGCTTCATATAGCCTATATTTTATAAACACTGTTCTGTAAAAATTTAAGTACGTATTTTAGACCTGTATATGTACTTAGTCTCTTATTAATAAAAACTACTCCGAGTATTTAATATGTATCAAGTGTATTTAATTGTCAAACATTTATGCATAAACAACCCAGACAACACAGACATCCAAAGGACGTCCTCAAAACATCCGAAGAACGTCCTTACGTCCATAGTACATCCTTTGGACGTACGTGTGCTGCTTGGGAACCGTCTGGTCACGTGGTAAAAAGAAATATAAATTACTCCCAGAGAGATATAGAATTTAAATAGACATTGGATCGGCGTCCACTAGACGCCAAAATTGTCTAAAAGACGTCGATTCGATATCTATTTAATTTGCCATTTCTCGCTGAGATGTAATTTGCACCGTCGGCAAAATCGTCTGCCAAGATCCGGCCGAATCAAATAACCAGTATTGGTACGACAGTTGGTGCCAATAGTAAGCCAGAAGTTTGCCAGATCTGGGCCAAAGTCCGAGCTAAAGTCTGGGCAAAGTCAGGTCCAAAGTCAGAGCCAAAATCCGGGCCAAAGTCCGGGCCAATTAAATAACCTGTACTGGCCCGACCGTTAGTGCCAGTATAACGGCCGGCTATTACACTTCTGTACCGAATCTGTACTGGCCCAATACTGGCAGCCAGTACCGGCACTACGGCAACCAGTATTGGCCCAACGCTCGGCCGTTACAATTTTTCTACGTGGGGAATTTTCAGTCACACGCAATCGAAATTTTTCCAAGTCCTACGGACGTGAATTTTTTCTATGTCTCTTCCAACCGAATTTCTTATAGGTTCCTATAACGTGAAATTATTCAGGATCTCGAAAAATATCGAAGTTCCAAAAAAAGTTGAACATCGCTCACTTATTCCGAGTGTTTTCAATCGTGCCGCGATGCACGCACGAACTTCCGGCATCTAAACATCACATTTATTATTGATGTAAAGTTGTCGTCTTGCTATTGTTGTGGTAAAATTAATCGATTCAACGAACTTACCTGTAATCGACACTTTTGGCGTCTAGTGGACGCCGATCCAATGTCTATTTAAATTCTATTTCTCTCAGGGAGTAAAAAATATATCCCTATAATGTATCTCTGGGGGTAAGAAATATAAATTACTACCAGGGGTGTTAGTTGAAGTTTGCCGGTTTTACCAGTAGATGTCGCTAGCAATATGTATACATTTCTATGATTAGGCACGTATGTCATTTTTTTCTATTGACATTAACCTACAAAAATACGCAAGTCACATTCCGCCAAAATAATAGCGTCATATTTGTTTACCTCAGTGAATATGTCGAGTTTCGTTCCAAGTAAATCGCATTTGCGGCATTCGTTGCTTTTCTTATTTCATCAAAAGAAAAAAGTAGCTGAAGCTCACCGGTTGCTGGTAGAAACTTATGGTGAACATGCTCCAGTGATTAGAACATGTGAGACATGGTTTCATCAATTTAAATGTGGAGATTTCGATTTGACAGACAATGAACATCCTGGTGCAGCGAAAAAGTTCGAAGACGAGGAATTGCAGGCGTTATTGGATGTTGATCCAACCCAATCGCAACAAAAATTGGCAGAAACACTAAATGTGACTCGAGGAGCAATTTGCCAACGTTTAAAAGCCATGGGAAAGATCCAAAAGTATGGAAAATGAGTGCCACACCAGCTGAACGATAGACAAATGGAAAATCGAAAAACCGTTTGTGAAATGCTGCTTCAACGATTCGAAAGGAAATCTTTTCTGCATCGAATTGTCACGGGGGACGAAAAGTGGATTTATTTTGAGAACCCGAAGCGAAAAAAATCATGGCTTTCACCTGGTGAAGCCGGCCCATCGACTGCAAGGCCAAATCGCTTTGGCCGTAAGACAATGCTCTGTGTTTGGTGGGACCAGTGTGGTGTGGTGTACTGCGAGTTGTTGAAACCTGGTGAAACGGTGAACAAGGATCGCTACCGACAACAAATGATCAATTTGAATTATGCGTTGATCGAAAAACGGCCGGAATGGGCCCGAAGACATGGCAAAGTTATCTTGCAACATGACAACGCGCCGTCTCATACCGCTAAACTGGTGAAAGACACATTAAAAACACTTAATTGGCAAAACTCTCCAGACCTTGCCCCGTCCGACTATCACCTTTTCGCATCGATGGGACACTCCCTTGCAGAGCAGTGCTTCGCTAATTTTGAAGTAGTCGCAAAATGGCTCGTCGAATGGTCTACCTCGAAAGAGAAAAAGTTTTTTTGGGATGGTATCCATAATTTGCCTGAGAGATGGGCGAAATGTGTAGAAACCAATGGTCAATACTTTGAATAAAAAAATTTTGAGATTCCACTGAAAATTAAGTGTTTTCTTTATCGAAAAAACCGGCAAATTTCAACTAACACCCCTGGTATTTATATTTCTTTTTACCACGTTACCAGATGTTTCCCAAGCAGCACACGTACGTCCAAAGGATGTACTTTGGACGTAAGGACGTTCTTCGGATGTTTTTAGGACGTCCTTTGGATGTCTGTGTTCCCTGGGTTGTTTATGCATAAATGTTTGATAATTAAATGCACTTGATATATACTAAATACTCGGAGTAGTTTTTATTAATAAGAGACTAAGTACATATACAGATCTAAAATACGTACTTAAATGTTTATAGAACAGTGTTTATAAAATATAGAGCATATGAAGCAAATATTACACTAAAAAATATTGTATTAATCGTGCAATTTCAAGTTCGGAGCAAATTATAATTCAACAATTTGGTTATTTGCAAAATAATCGACTTTCGATCGGAATAACCTAATCTACAATTACATTACAGAACGCAACTGTTAAAGTGAAATACTCTCAGTATTGGCATTTTCTTTAGCCCAGTACTAAGCCTGTACCGAAGCCAGAGCTTGGCCGTATTTTATAGCCTATTTTGGCCCAGATCTGGTTACTATACCGGCCCGTAGTGCGGCCAGATTGACAACCAGTACTGGCACAAAACGATATTTTATACTGACCCAAATCTTGGCCAGATTGTCAGCCAGTACTGAAACGATACTGGCTGCCAAAGTTTGGTCGCCAATACTAGCCCAAAGTTTGGCCAGTAGAATTCAACCAGTACTGGCATAAGACTGTATTTTATACTGGCCCGTAGTACGGCCCGTAGTATGGCCCGCAGTATGGCTCATAGTATGGTCAGATAGTCAGCCAACACGGGGCCAGTTCTGGCGGCCAAAGTTTGGCCAGTAGAATTATATTGGCAATTTCTACGTGGGTTTTTCCATTTTGGGACTTGGAAAATTCCGTATTATTTTGACATTTATAATTTTTTCAACTTTTTGGAGATTTTCAGGCACTCGCCAATAATTGAGTTTTAAATTCCGATAGATGCACGTTATTTTGTCGATGTTTGTTCGAAGATCATCAAGAAAACGAAAATATTCAAAGGCAAAGTAATACGAAAATTTCTAAATCCTGCAGACTGGACTATTTCCTATCTTCCTAGAAAACAACATTTTTTCTGTGTCCTACGGTGTAGAAATGTTTCCAAGTCTTCTCTACGTCCCTTCGAATCGAATTTTTTGTGAGTTCCCGTAACGTGAAATTGTTCGGTATCGCGAAAATGTTCAAAATTCATAAAACAGTTGAACGTCACTCACTTTATCCGAGTGCTTTCAATGTTGTCGTGACGAATCCTGCGCGCGATTCCGGGCTCCAGCGATGAGAAAGTCACGGAGTGGCGTTTACGCCCGTAGCAATGGTTTCGCGTTCAATTTTTTATTCTTTCTATTGTAGCAGCACAAATTACCCCATTCCGCGTTCCCCCAACACTTTTTTGGTTTCAACGAGGAAAACCTTATGGAATTGGTGCGCACCATTGTCGTCTTGGAGTAATACGTTCTGTTTATGACTACCTCGCTGTTTCGTTATTGAGTAAGAAGAACAAGTGGAAACGATACTGAAGTCAACGGGGAAATCCCACTTACCGACGAGCAGTACAGTCTGTATGTGTACAATAATATACATAGATCCATACACGTCGAACGATTACCCTGACAAGGGGAAGAAATCAGAAAAATGTGGCACTCTATACGGCGTCTCGCAGGAAAAACATGAGGTCGTGGATGCAGAGAGAAAAAAAGAAATAGCGAGGCACTCGACGATGAAAATTCGATGTTTTATATTCCATTCGTTTTTTTTTCTACCTTGCTTTAATCGATTCTTTTTTAAATTCAGGTACGCGTACATTTATCTCGGTCTTTCGCTTGTGGCGCAAAGTCTAACAAAATGACGGCTCTCGACGGCAATCAAGAGCCTCGAACGGTTTTCCGAGCCGGATCTGTTTTTTTGAGAGTGCACCAGAGATAGTGGAGAGAGAAAGAGAGAGAGAGAGTGACAGGGAAAGAAATAACGACCGGGCAATAAAATTGACGAGAAAAAAAAAGACTGCGTCGTTAATTTCCTCTCTCTCTCTCTACATCGTCATTTCTGCAAGACGAACGACAACGACGACGATGGAGCGTCTTGCTGAATTTCTCCGACGATGTCTCACCCTGCTGAGCTGCTTCTTCTTTCTTAGCTCCGAGAAATGAAGCATCCAGCTGGTTCAGTGACTGAAGCTATACAGCAGGGTAGTTGCATCGCCAACTTCTCCATCGCTCTTCTCAACTCGAAGCGTACCTTCTGCCACCCCCTCACGTCTCGTTACCTAGAACTCGTTCCTTCGTCGTCGTCGTCATCGACGTCGACTCCAGATACCACCGAACGTCGACCTATATTCCTGCACACTTCCCTACCACCAAGAGACAAAAGTTCATTCGAATCAACTAAATTATAATTAAGTCTAATAATGTATTTTTTTCCCTTTTGTTAACTGAACGATATTTCTTCTTTTTTTTTTTATATATCGCGTCATCGTTTAAGGTAGTAGTCTGGTAACTTAAGCCGATTTTCATGTCTTTTTTGGAGGGCGTTTTTTTGTAGGAAAATAAAAATGAATCGTTTTGGATATTTAGGATGTTTTTATTTACATATTAAAGATACAAAAAAAAATTCGTTTGAAAAAATTTAATAGTTTATTATTTTTATTATTATTGATCGAAGTTGGCACCTCGAAAAAAAAGCGCGTGGTTGGCCCTGGTGATTTTGGCTCTTGATGTTATCTGAAATCAAAAATTCTTGATTATTCTTAATCTATAGACATGTCATTCTGGTCGGAACTACCGAAGTTAAATTTCACGGATAAATAACAAAATGGCGGACTTTGGAAAAAAAAACTTTTTTCCATATGTGATGACGAATTTTACCAAATCTGAGGCATCTTTTAAATATAATAAAATTGATATTATTAAAAAAAATTATTTTTAATATTTTCATGTAGTTTTTTGCCTTGTTGCAACATGGTGCACCGAAAGCCGCCTCAAACGACGCCCACTCTGGACGATGTTGTATGCATCTGAAAAAAAAAATATATATATATTCTCAATCTGTATGAGTATTCTGAGCACTGGTAGCAGAATTGGTACTTAAAAAAAATTTTGACAAAATGGCAGCCTGTTGAATTGATAAACTACTATTAATGATATTTCATACATTTTCCGGTATTCGACAAGTTATAAAATGTCGGCAAAATTATTGCTCGACTCAATTCTGCTACCAGTCCTCAGAAACAGGCTACCTAAGGTACGTGCAAAATTTGAGCTCGATCGGTCCATTAGTTATCGAGATATCGTGGGCGCCGATTTGAAAAACATAGTTCTGAGATAAACGCGTTCAAAGTTTTGACACCGTCGCGCGCGCGCCGCGCTACCTGAGCGCGCGGCTTGCTTAGAATTTTTATTTCTCGGCTAATTTTTGAAATATCAATTTCAAAATTATGAAATGAGAAAATGAAGAAAAAAAACAAAAAATCGATTTTTTCAAATTTCTAGACCATACTACCGCGTTAATGGAAACTTTTTTACGTATAAACGATTTACTTATTTGTGGGCAAAAAATCGATTCATCTTTTCAAAAGTGCACCATTTCTACAAAATGTGATAAAAAAAAACCCTCACGTACGCCCATAGCCAATAGATTATTAATTTAATAGATTATATAGATTATACATTTTTTTGGTTTTTTGTTCCAGGTCTTATACTTTACGAGAACACCGTTCTCCCGTGACGGTGTTTTAAAAAAAGACGATTTTCAAGATGGGCTCTGTCGCCGCCATTTTGTATAAAAATGATAATAACATTTTTTTCCTCCTTCAATATGTGTTAAATAAACCGTCCGAAAAGAAATCCCATTTCTGTTTTTCTACTCCCAAAATAAATCGTCAAAGTTAGACCTTTTTGTCTATCGCTAGAGTGGTGTTCATCCTTATCCTCAAAATCAGAAAAATATTGCCCGCCACTCTACGGCTAAATAAATAACTACGAACAATAAACTATTACTTGTAACATCAATCTATCACACGACATAATGTTACAATATATTTATAAATTGTTCATTTTGAGGAATTATGCAATTATAGTCGCGCCTCTTGTCCTTTACACGACGCGAATGGTTTTTAATTTTTCGTGCGGGCTGGAAATCTCATATCCCTCAGACCGGACATCGTTCATGTTCTCCCGATGTTTACTTATTATTTAGCTGCCGAATAAAGCAGTACATTATTTATTACGATTAAAACGCGACACATTCGTACAGTAACCATCTGGCACCGACTGGCAGAGAGTGGTTTAAAATTTAGTCGAGAGAGGTCAAGTTACTAAATGGTAATTCGCAGTGGGGGAGACCGGGGCAAAGTGTCAATAACGTAAATTCATTGCTTGTCATCCGAAAATAAAGTTTTTATCGGATGCACATCGCATACGGAAAAAAAAAATTGCTCCATTTCTCCAATATCGACGGAACGTCCGCTAGTCTCGGCTTTCGTTCGAATATGAATCCACAGTAACTTCGATCAATGTTTGAACATTGTCTCGACTCGTTGAGAATGGCACCGAAAAGGGGGGAATCCGTGTTAAGAAAAAATATTGCGTGTGCAGCACCGTGCACATGATTGAAGTGAAACTTCTTAAAAAATAAAGAAAAAGAATAAGAGACATTTAGTGTGAGAGACAGAGAGAGAGAGAGCATTTCAAAATAAATACAATAATACAAAATTTGCATAAAAAATATTCGGTTTATTCAATATTTACATTATCATTGGTTGGTGCTTCAATTGGTAATAATGATATTAATGGTCTATGATAACTAAAATATGAAATATATGTCCGTGATTCGATGTTTCCGAGATAACGTGTAAAAATTGCATCTATTGTGGTTCCCGATTTTCTTGTTGACTCGTTGGGTTTATTGTTCATGTACAGACCAAATTTTTCGCGAAGAAAGTTAGTTAGCGGTAAAGAATCATTTGATGCAAAATTTATGTTAAAATCTCCCGCGAGAATCATAGGGATTTTATCTTCACCTCTTCCAAGAGCATCACCATCTGTATAACTGTAAACCAGTAGGGAACGGTGTATGAAATATATTATATCGGCGAGACTCTGGTTCGGTGATATATAGATGGTCGCAATAACGATATTATTCTTCCCATCTGGCGTTTGGCACTCCGCAATGCAAATATCACCAACTGGTGTCACTGTAGATGTATACGAGTGAGATTGCATAGCAGTCATTTGTATGACTGCTATGGCTGCTATGTACGGTGTCAAGATATTTACAGTATCATATTGATTATGATATATTGCCACACCTCCTGCTCGAACATTCGGTCGCTTATATTTAATGACGCAATTAAAGCTCGGTATGCTGACATCGTCGTCATTGCTTAACCACGTTTCGGACAAAAGTACAACATTTGATTTTTGTATGACAGCGTCTGTTAGATCGGCGGAATGTGCTCGGAGGCTCTGACAATTGAGAGTACGAGGGTCGTTCAACAAGTACTTAGCCTACAAAAGAAAAACGAAAATTTTTGAGAAGTGTCGATTTATTTTTCAACATAGTCTCCTTTTAGGTCTATACACTTGGCCCAGCGATGCTCCAACTTTTTTAACCCGTCCAAAAAATAATTTTTGTTGAGGTCCGCAAAATAGTCCTACGTGGCGGTGATGACCTCCTCATTCGACCCAAATCTATTCCCAGCGAGTGACTTTTTTAGGTTTGGAAACAAATAAAAGTCACAAGGGGCCAAATCTGGTGAATAAGGTGGACGGGGCAGCAATTCGTAGCGCAGTTCAACCAATTTGGCCATGGCGACGGCGGAGGTGTAAGCCGGCGCGTTATCGTGGTGGAACAGCACTTTTTTCTTCGCCAAATGGGGCCGTTTTTTCTTCAATTCGTCGTCGAATCGGCCCAATAGGTCGGCATAGTAGAGCCCCGTGATAGTTTTACCCTTCTGGAGGTAATCGATGTGGATCACACCTTGTGAGTCCCAGAAAACGGTGGCCATCACCTTACCGGCCGAAACAACAGTTTTCGCCTTCTTCGGAGCACGTTCGCCGGGTAAAGTCCACTGTTTTGACTGTTCCTCGGTCTCTGGTGTGTACCAGTGAACCCATGTTTCGTCGACGGTCACGAAACGACGCAAGAACTCCGCCGGATTGCGCTTAAACAGCTTCAAACATTGCTCTGAAGTCGTCTCACGGTTGCGCTTGTTGTCCGGCGTAAGCAAACGCGGCACCCATCGCGCTGACAGCTTCCTCATGCCCAGTTCTTCGTGTAGAATATTATGCACCGTTCCTTCTGCGATGCCTACAGTCTCAGCTATCTCGCGAATCTTTAATCTGTGGTCTGTCAACACGAGATCGTGGATCTTTTTTACGTTTTCCTCCGTAGAAGCCGTTTTCGGGGGACCTGGGCGTGGTTCATCAAAAACCAACGTGCGGCCACGAGCAAACTCGTTAAACCAATTCTTCACGGTCGCCATCGACGGAGAAGAGTCACCGTAGACAGCATCCAAGCGATCTTTGAATTCGCTGCGCGTTTTCCCTTCCAAAAACAAGAATCGAATCACCGAACGGTACTGCTCTTTTTCCATTTTTGTAAAACTGACTGACACGCTCGCTTCCAAAGGCTATCAAAACAGAACTAATAAAGGGAATTGAATGAAACTTTCACAGTAGGCTACTAAAAGTATGTACTGCACGATGGTAACACTGATCTGTAATAGAAGCGCCTTCGGGCGGTGAGGCTAAGTACTTGTTGAACGACCCTCGTATATACAGAGATCCAGCTGCGGCTGCATTCTCAAGAGCCCTTATTCGCGCTCTGTATTCACGAATACGTTCTTCTCCGGATTTGGCTGTCTTTCCCACCTTCGAGACGTTTTTTACTTCTCGACTTCCTCGGGATGGTTCATTTAGTTTTTTCGGCATGGCGAAGTCTGTGGCGTACGAAAAACGCATGTAAAGTTATGTCATTTAATCGTATTTTATATATAATTGTATTTTAGTGAGAAACTTTGTTGAAAAGAGCAATTTTAAATGCCATATTGAATTCAAGTCGAATCGAGCGCCAACGCTCAGAGCGTTGAGCGTCCAACTCGAACCCACCTATAATGTAATACTAGGGCCCGGATCAACAGCGTGAATGCTCACCGACGCACATAACTCTGTGTTCGAGCGTGTGCGTGCGACGCCAAGCGCGCTACACATGCAATTACGTGCGTCGGTATGCATTCGTGCTAGGAAGTCACATTTCTATCCATATATAACTTAAACATTTGAACAGCCTCGCGACATAAATATTAATTGATATATATTACTTACATATATCATAGCGACGATTAAAATTCTTTTCTCGTTCAGCAATAACGCCTCTCTTACCGACTGATGCGTTATAGTATGGACTATAGGATCAAACACGTGGCGTAAATCAACTCTCGATAATTTTTTCACGCAGTATAAGTTTGGAAATATCATTATTAATATAAATTTGATAGTTTAAATATACTTACATAATAACTCTTCACGGATATAATCAAACAATCACAGTACACACACGTAAAAAATGTAAATAATCACAAAACACAATGATAAATATTAATTATAAAGCACATGCGTAGTACCTCAGTTGTACGTAACAGCGTCTGACTGACGCATACATCTATAACGCACGCATGCGCGAGCCCATCTTATTCTATCGCTTTGTATCGTGTATACGTCGCTCTCTTTTGCTCTACTCCCGTACCATCGGAATACATAGCCGTCTTTTGCTCCACTCCCGCGGCATCGGAATACATAGCTCTCTTTCGCCCCACTCTCGTGGCATAAGAATACATAGCTCTCTTTCGCCCCACTACCGTGGCTACACAATGTATAGCTCTCTTTTGCCCCACTCCCGTAGTCTCGGAATATATAGCTCTCTTTCTCCTTCTCTCTACGTAATATCTTTCTTCTCTCTCGTGTAACGAAATGTGCCTAAACGTGACGCGTCCTTGAAATTTCCCTCGACGCCCAAGAAGTTACACTTCAAACATTTTCTTCGGAGACTCGACATTTTCGACAAAGGAAAGTGGCAATGACTACTTCTATCAACTCCACTGTCACCGAAACTTTTGTTTTTCGAAAATTTAAGGTCAATTGTGCGAAATGTGGTCGCGCTTCGCATGTGCGAAGTCCTGAACACGATTGATTGTACATACGTGTGCGATTTTTTAAAATAAACGTCTATTGATACCCGCTTTGAATTGGAGTTGTTAACTAATTTAATCGATTTATTTGTCTTTGTTCCAGCGTATAGCCTTTCGGGTTTTTACTTATGACCAGTCCCAATTCAATTTTTTCCATTTTTCCCCCTGTGACTCCCTACCCGCACTTCGCTAAGCCAACCTAATTTCCATTGCGCCCGCTAGACGTCGTAACTACACTGAATGGGATTTGCCATGGACACAGGGAAATTGCGGAAAACCTGTGTCGATACAGAAGGCTTTGTTTTTACTGAGTTTTAGTTGTATTTACTACAGCAGAAACTCGATAAAACTATATACTATGCACGAGTCACATACACGTACGTGTATGTCCCATATATCTGTATTCCGTAGAGGTGAGCGGTGGCCTAGCGGATGAGGCTTGAGTTCACACGCAGTGGGCTCGGGTTCGATTCCCGGTCGGCACCAATGAATTTTTCTATGTGTTTTTTTCTACGATCCTCAAGTGGTTCGGATTCATCTTTCAAAAGTAGATCCATATCCCCCCACCCCTTCTCTCGGCGTAGGAAATCTGGGGAACCCATAGGAGGGTGCCAAATGTCTAATCGGCATTTGACGCCTCGCAATAGCCAGAGTATTAGCTACCGTGCTTAGAGCTGACACAGAGGTATAGCGTGACGTAACGGTGCCTCTGGGATACCAGGAAATGTCCCGGAAGTAAAGTAGCAATAGGCTGTTCGGTTACGAACAGAAGGCAGGGAGCAAAGGAGGAATGCTGAAGGATACTCCCGGACTCCCGACGTCCCTAATAAAATAATGAGTCACGAAAAAACCTGCGAGGTAAAATGAAGAACTCCAGGCAGGATGCCTATCGCTCGTCTTCTCGAGCCTGGGGAGGAACTTCGGGACGTGGTGTGGACACATAGGGCAATGAGGGTACAATGGGCCGTAAGCCTTGACTGTAAGCAGGGACTTGAAACAAACGAACTCCACCTCGAAAGCACCTCGGTTTATTATTAATACTATTATTAATAATAAACCGAGAAGCAAGACCCAAAACCGGCTCTAATGGCACAGGTTTTCCGCAGTTTCCCTGCGCCCATGGAATCGAGTGCCATGGCAAATGCGGTACAGAGGGGTAAGTTGAATGCGGGCGGATGAGCGGTCCCGGCTACTGATCCGAGCCAACCCTCAGCGGGGACTGGCCACCCGGTCCAACCCCGATATAGCCGAAATGCCTAAAATCAGGGATATAATGCATAATAGAAATAAATAAATGTATTTCGGACGCGGTACATATTACTGGCGTAACGTGTAATTTTTTTTCTTACTTATAATTTATCATTACGAGGATAATGTGTAATGGATTTTGATTTCATTACAAATTCGCCCATCTCTGTGTGTACGAATTTGCAGAATTTCGCGGCACAATCCTCACTCGTCTTCTTCTTTTCTTGGGGTTTCATTGTTCTTTCGTTCTCTGTTCCTTGAAATACGTTTTGTTCGGAGCGCGAATGTTTATTTCGATACGGCAAAGCAAAGCGAGACGAATGGTGAGAGGCTTTAGGATGGTTGGAGGACTCTAAGTAGTTGGATGATTCCTTTCGTGGATAAATATTGCCTGAACCCCGTGAGCGTTCCCACGGACACTCGAGTTTCAATTGATCTCCGAGTTTGTACGAAGCAAGCAGTGAGCTGGAGCGAGACATAGACGAAAATCTGAAGGGTCTGCTTTCTTCTCTTCTTTCACCGTTATCACCCCTCACGTTTCACTCCTTCTTCGCCCTACGTTTCAATGAATTTCCTTGGTGCAACCAAGCTCCCATCCTTCTCCTCCTTTTCCTCCTCCTCTCCAGACTGCCACCGGCAAGGTTTCTTGAAACTCCCGCTGGAGTTCGAATACCAATGCCAGAGGGCCATCCTTGCATTCAAGGAATGTGTTACAGATGTCCTGTATACCTATGGAAACTCTACTGAGCTCCTTCACCTTCGCGGACGACATGCTAGGCCTCTCGAACCTCCGAACAATGATTTGCCATTCCTCCTGCTTCCACAATCGAATACAACGTGCCTTGACCACCAGCAGACATTTGCAATCCAGAAGGCAGTGTCATTGACATCAAGACATGCCATTGGTTGTCATTGCTTCAGACGTAATGGCAATGAAAGCACTTTAGCCAAAAAGAAAAACTACATTCAGTACGCCAATGGCATTGCCATTGCTTGTGCCTATAAGAAAATGAATGGTAACATATTACCCTGGAAAAAATGTCTTCACTGCTTTTGCGCCTAATACATCAGTACAATGCAAATTCAATGGCATTTTTTTCCATCGCACTTAATGGCAAATTTGCCCGTTAATGTGTTATCTCTTTATGATATTTAAATACATCGCCGCCGTCGCCGTGTACATGAGTTGCGGAGAGCGAGCGAGGTCGAGTAGACTTGGTAAGGGGTTCGAGCAGGGACGGGTAAGCTGGGCGAGGAGACCGAGCGGCGGCGGTGGACAGGTGAGGAGGCTCTATGAGGGGTTGGGGTGCGAAATGCGGAGGGGGGCGAAACCTCCCTAGTATACAATATATCGTTATTGGAATCAAAATTACGGATTTACGATGCCTATGCAGATAATAGACGGCACAGAGTTCTGAAATAAGTTGGAAACATATTCAGAATATCATTATTATTAGTGACAAATATATATTGTATGGACGTTCATTGTGATACATCATTGAGACGCTAGTGACAATAAATACCATACACATCTTCCCTTGCGCATACTTTTCCATTAGCTCATATTGCTATTGAAATTCGTACCGGACAATATTGGCCAATGGTGAAAGAAGTGCCATATGAATTTTACCCTTCATAATTCATTGGCATTTCCATTCGGTTCTATGGAAAGAAATTGCCATTGGAGCTTGCCATTGACTTTTCATTCAACCTGCTGCCATTAACGAAGAACACCACTGTGACCCCCTGTTTTTTTTCACATTTTTCAAGAATTTTTTTTCGTGGGAAAAAATAAAGATATTCGAAAAATTTTGTTGGGTTTTGTTCCTTGTTTATTAATGTATCAAAAAACATTTTTTTCACATTTTTCACGCCGCATGGTGGCGCCGGGGAAGCTCTCGCGTCAGGTGCTGCCATTTCCGCGGCACGCAGCAGAACTCTCTTCAACGTCGATCTGAAAAAAAATACCGAGTGTTTTCGTTAATAATATGATATTTTGAAGAGAAGTACACAGGGATTTGGAAAAATATTGTTTCAAAAAAATAGGCACGCCTTCGAAATTAAAGTTAATTTCAAAGGCGTGCCTATTTTTTTGAGACAATATTTTTGAAAAATGTTTTTCGATACATTAATAAACAAAGGAACAAAACCCAAAAAAATTTTTTGAATATCTTTTTTTTCCCACAAAAAAAAATTCTTGAAAAATGTGAAAAAAAAAACAGGGGGTCACAGTGGTGTTCTCCCTTAAAAGTTTTCCCTTGACTTTCCCATATAATTTACATTGAAAGTGTATGGTAACTGGCTTTTTCCATTGACTGCCATTGAGTACTCACTAGCACATTTTACCCAAGGGTCGCACTGGGTGTTTCCATCCGTGTGCAGGTACACAACTTTCTTGAGACTCACAAGTCTTTGCCATTCCTCAGTTTAAAAAAAAATTAAGTAAGAGGAAAAATACAATAACCAAAATCACATAAGTCACAAAACCTCGGAAAACTGACAACAGTTAACGCGCGGTCAATGCGCGGCTCTGGCGAACAACCAAGTTGAGCGGTTTTGGCCGCGGTCACTACTTGAGTGGGTGACCGCGTCGACTGTTGAGCACGAGGCAGTTATATTGAGTTTCTAATGTACTAAATACAACTGAAACTCAGTCAAAACAAACCGTCTGTATCGACACAGGTTTTCCGCAGTTTCCCTGTGCCCATGGCAAATTTGATGCAGTGTAACTAATCCGTCCGCGGGCGCAATGGAAGTTTGGTTAGCTTAGGGAAGTGCGATTAGGGAGTGATAGGGGAAAAAATGGAAACAATGGAATTGGGAAGAGTCTTACATAAAAACCCGACGGTGTATACATTGGAACAAAGAAAATATGTTAACAAAAAAAAACGAAACCTCGGGACGAATGAAAAAATTGGGTTCGCCCCGGAATTTGCAAACAATCCTTACCGTGTATATACTATTCGTAAAATATTACGGCCTGGTTTTTCCCAAATTGAACTATCATAATTATTTTTCGATGGTGTTGTGAAAAAAAAACGAATGTTCGAAGAATTATTACAGCGCAACGGAAAAATGTTTACATCCGTCCGAAGGGATCCGAAGGGACGGCGCGATGGTAGCCCCGGAGTGACGGAGAGGCGTGTGCCTGATTAGGGGATCCGTTTCGCCGAAGAAAGCCCTCGCCTGCAACCGAAGGGACCGCAGAAACATAATAGGTTTTGTTCTTGTTGCCTGTGCCCAAGGTGTAGCTAAAACCCAGATAACACTTTACCGACAAAATTGTGCGGCTACGATGCGGCAACCCCTGTGACTGTGGCTTGGTTGCTTCTGCAACCCTGGTTTTCTGGATATTATCGGGGACCAGTGCAACTGAGTGTAGCGCCTGATTGTGAACACAACGCGAACGTTCGTGGGCGAGTACGAGCAAAAAGAACAATGCTACTTCGGCAGAATTTACACTATCGCGTTTCAGTTTCCACATTTGACATCAGGGCATCGTAAAAACTTGCGGTTGTTTTTCTCTACATACGTATTGTTACTCGTGAAATTCAACCCCTCCGATTTGAGATGGGCGATATTGAAAATATAATCGATTGTCAATTAATCGATTACGAGAATAATCGGTATCTACGAGGTCTGTTAAAAAAGTATCGCGAATTTTGAATTTCCGCGGGCTACGTATATTCGATTTTCGATTTTTTCGTGGCGTTAGGTTGGTACTCATGTCCCTCACTTATGCTGAAAAAATCGGCCATTTCGAATGTTTAGTTAATTGTTAACAGCTGTTTTGGTTAGACGTGTTTTGGCTTGTCTTCGATTTTTGCCTATTCCAAAAAAGCAGCTTCCATTGCCATGATTGAGCTTTGGTTTCCACGTCATAACCATAAACCCATGATTCGCCACCCAGTTATGACCCTCTGGAGCAAATTTGAGTCGTCGCGGACCGAGTCCAACAGATCCTTAGCAACCCGAGCAGAAATTTGTTCCGGCTGGCCTGATATAGGATCAGGCCCCGATCAGAGTTCAGGAATCGATAAGGTTAGCCTGATCAGGCTAACCGGATCACGCCCAGATCAGGGGCGGATCATATTCTGATACGGCGTGGGTTATCAGGCTAGCCTAACACCAGGACCGGATCAGGTGCGGCTAAGGCGTTCGTGGCAAATCCTGATCACGCTAACCGTATCACGCCCAGATCAGGGGCGAATGATATTCTGATACGGCATGAATTATCAGCGCAGCCTGAGGTGTTGAGAATTAACTTGTTTTAACACAAGTTCATTGTCACCACAAGATGAAATTTTGCATTCGCCACCCAGTTATGACCCTCTGGAGCAAATTTGAGTCGTCGCGGACCGAGTCCAACAGATCCTTAGCAACCCGAGCAGAAATTTGTTCCGGCTGGCCTGATATAGGATCAGGCCCCGATCAGAGTTCAGGAATCGATAAGGTTAGCCTGATCAGGCTAACCGGATCACGCCCAGATCAGGGGCGGATCATATTCTGATACGGCGTGGGTTATCAGGCTAGCCTAACACCAGGACCGGATCAGGTGCGGCTAAGGCGTTCGTGGCAAATCCTGATCACGCTAACCGTATCACGCCCAGATCAGGGGCGAATGATATTCTGATACGGCATGAATTATCAGCGCAGCCTGAGGTGTTGAGAATTAACTTGTTTTAACACAAGTTCATTGTCACCACAAGATGAAATTTTGCATTCGCCACCCAGTTATGACCCTCTGGAGCAAATTTGAGTCGTCGCGGACCGAGTCCAACAGATCCTTAGCAACCCGAGCAGAAATTTGTTCCGGCTGGCCTGATATAGGATCAGGCCCCGATCAGAGTTCAGGAATCGATAAGGTTAGCCTGATCAGGCTAACCGGATCACGCCCAGATCAGGGGCGGATCATATTCTGATACGGCGTGGGTTATCAGGCTAGCCTAACACCAGGACCGGATCAGGTGCGGCTAAGGCGTTCGTGGCAAATCCTGATCACGCTAACCGTATCACGCCCAGATCAGGGGCGAATGATATTCTGATACGGCATGAATTATCAGCGCAGCCTGAGGTGTTGAGAATTAACTTGTTTTAACACAAGTTCATTGTCACCACAAGATGAAATTTTGCATTCGCCACCCAGTTATGACCCTCTGGAGCAAATTTGAGTCGTCGCGGACCGAGTCCAACAGATCCTTAGCAACCCGAGCAGAAATTTGTTCCGGCTGGCCTGATATAGGATCAGGCCCCGATCAGAGTTCAGGAATCGATAAGGTTAGCCTGATCAGGCTAACCGGATCACGCCCAGATCAGGGGCGGATCATATTCTGATACGGCGTGGGTTATCAGGCTAGCCTAACACCAGGACCGGATCAGGTGCGGCTAAGGCGTCCGTGGCAAATCCTGATCACGCTAACCGTATCACGCCCAGATCAGGGGCGAATGATATTCTGATACGGCATGAATTATCAGCGCAGCCTGAGGTGTTGAGAATTAACTTGTTTTAACACAAGTACATTGTCACCAGAAGATGAAATTTTGCATTAAAATGAGTATCTCCCGACGATTTAATAGGATAGACGGAGGATACTCATTTGGCAAATCTCTGTGTCGTATTATTTCGAATAATGCTTCTTGAGACATTATTCGATTGACATTTAAATAATATTAATAATAATAATAATAACAATAATAACAATAATCATAAGATTGACAGCAGTGGACGCGCGGTCGGTTCTCGGCTTCGGCGGTCTGCTATGTTAAGTAAGCGGTCACCCATCGCCAGTACTGACTGCGGCGAATCCTACTGTATTGGGGTGACCGCTTAGCCGTTTACTGGCTTGTCTACCCACTACTGAACGGGAAGCACTTTTCCTGAGTTTTTCAAACAACCGACAAAAATATACGCTGGAAATACGAATAATGAAAGGAAATTATAATATAGTATTTATAATATTATTATTATTATTATTATTATTATTATTATTAATATCATTATTATCATTACTACATCGATTTTTCAATCGAGAACCTACACCACCTTAAAATTAAATCTACTACGAAGACAATTTTTAATATAATTTACCATCTTCATTTCTGGTGGTTGGACTACATATAAGATATTCCTAGAAGTAATTCACAAGTGCTCGTTAGAGGAGTGATTACAGCATTAGTTCGTTAGGTCGGTAGGTACACAGATATGTAGGTTTAAATAGCACAACTCCTGATTGGAAAATTAATTTTAAACGACCGCAATTATCGTTTGAAGAACAAAAAACGTCTAAAAAAATGACTGTTAGTACAGTAACATTTTTTTTTCAATATTTTTCGGTCCAATTTAAGAATGGAGGCTAGTGACAGAGGTTGCAGATTCGAACCCTGGTGGAGGCCGTTTTTTTGTTTTTTTTTTTGTTAAAGATTATTATATGGGCCAGCTAACAACATAAGATGGCCAATAACCTAATTCTCAGAAGATAAATAGATTTTATTCATTTGAAATTTGAAAATTGGAATTCAGTGCCAGATCGGTGCCGGATCACGGCCGGATCAGGCCTGGATACGCAACTCCGTTACATGCCGGATGTGAGCCTGATACGGATCCTGATCAGGGCCGTGCCAGGCTGATAGGGCAGCCTGACATGGGCCGGATTCAAGCCGGACCAAATTTCCGCTCGGGAATGTTAGCGCGACACTGTTTTTTGTTCGAAATTGAGCAATTTTGGCACGAATTTCGCGGCGACTCGTCTCATGCCCAAAACATTGGTAAAAATCGAATAGCACGAGCCAATCCATATGTTTAATTCCTCAGCAACTTCTCTAACGGTGATTCGACGATTACCCTAATTATTTTCTTCACTTCATCAATGTTTTCGTCTGTTGTTGTTGTGCTCGGGCTTCCGCAACGCATTTCGTTGTTCGCATCTTCTCGGCCCTCTGAGAACATTTTGTACCACCGATAAACGTTGCTTTGGTCCAAGCTTCACCATATGCCACAGTCAACATTCGCAATGCATCCGCGCACTTAATTTTGTTTTTCACACGAAATTTGATACAGATTCGTTGATCCATTTTTTGGAATAAGCAAAAATCGAAGGCAAGCCAAAACACGTCTAACCAAAACAGCTGTCAACAATTAACTAAACATTCAAAATGGCCGATTTTTCCAGCATAAGTGAGGGACACGAGAACCAACCTAACGCCAGAAAAAAATCGAAAATCGAATATACGTAGCCCGCGGAAATTCAAAATTCGCGATACTTTTTGAACGGACCTCGTACAATTCGATTATTCGTGAAAAAAAAATCGTAAACACAATCGTTTAATCGATTATTTTTTTCAATACTTTAAAATTTGAAAAAATACTCAAGGCGAATTTTAATCACATTGGAAATGTGATTTATTGGATTGATACATTTTCTAGAAAATTCCCATTTATTAAATAGTCACGAAATTGCTCACTTCAAAAATTCGTTAAGAACTCATTTTGCCCGTTGAAAGTAGGACGTATCGTGCGTCGTCAATAGCAAAAAAGTCAAATGAATGATGCACGATACAAAATTAAAGATTTAAACGTGATATATACGAGATATCACAATGGAAGAAAACAGGAATCCGTTATATAATCAATTTCTTTCACGAGCATAAAAAAAATGCTTATTCTGTATATTAACGGAAACGGAAATAGTCGACTCCGATTCAATTCAGCCGAAATAAATCGAATGATCGATTATCGGCGATTCGAACAATCGCTACAAATAATCGATATTCATGAAAAAAAAGAAGAAGAGACAAAGTGGTCCATAAGTTAGCTACGGTGTCTTGAGGATTTAGCATTGCAATACGATGCTAAATCCTTTTTCAGAAATTTCCCTCAAATCCTGTCCCACGAAGCAATAATCTTAATCAATTTCTCTCTCTCTCTCTCTTTCTATTTAAACTATTTTCTTCATTTAATTTTATTTAAATGCTGGGATTCTCTCTCTCTCTGTCTTTCTCTCTCTCTCTCACAAGGATTCCTGTATGGGAAAGAAATATTTTTAAAAAAACCTACGAGCTCATAGAGAGGGATATAAAATAATGGGGAAGCAATGTGCGTGTATCGAAGCTGGACTGTTACCAGGGGTGTTAGTTAAAATTTGCCGGTTTTTTCGATAAAGAAAACACTTAATTTTCAGAGGAATCTCAAAATTTTTTGATTCAAAGTATTGACCATTGGTTTCTACACATTTCGCCCATCTCTCAGGCAAATTATGGATACCATTCCAAAAAAACTTTTTCTCTTTCGAGGTAAACCATTCGACGAGCCATTTTTCGACTTCTTCATAATTAGCGAAGCACTTCTCTGCAAGGGAGTGTCCCATCGATGCGAAAAGGTGTTAGTCGAACGGGGCGAGGTCTGGAGAGTACGGCGGGTGTGATAATATTTCCCAATTAAGTGTTTTTAATGTGTCTTTCACCAGTTTAGCGGTATGAGACGGCGCGTTGCCATGTTGCAAGATAACTTTGCCATGTTTTTGGGCCCATTCCGGCCGTTTTTCGATCAACGCATAATTCAAATTGATCATTTGTTGTCGGTAGCGATCCTTGTTCACCGTTTTACCAGGTTTTAACAACTCGCAGTACACCACACCACACTGGTCCCACCAAACACAGAGCATTGTCTTACCACGAAAGCGATTTGGCCTTGCAGTCGATGGGCCGGCTTCACCAGGTGAAAGCCATGATTTATTTCGCTTCGGGTTCTCAAAATAAATCCACTTTTCGTCACCCGTGACAATTCGATGCAGAATAGATTTCCTTTCGAATCGTTGAAGCAGCATTTCACAAACGGTTTTTCGATTTTCCATTTGTCTATCGTTCAGCTGGTGTGGCACCCATTTTCCATACTTTTGGATCTTTCCCATGGCTTTTAAACGTTGGCAAATTGCTCCTCGAGTCACATTTAGTGTTTCTGCCAATTTTTGTTGCGATTGGGTTGGATCAACATCCAATAACGTCTGCAATTCCTCGTCTTCGAACTTTTTCGCTGCACCAGGATGTTCATTGTCTGTCAAATCGAAATCTCCACATTTAAATTGACGAAACCATGTCTCACATGTTCTAATCACTGGAGCATGTTCACCATAAGTTTCTACCAGCAACCGGTGAGCTTCAGCTGCTTTTTTCTTTTGATGAAATAAGAGAAGCAACGAATGCCGCAAATGCGATTTACTTGGAACGAAACTCGACATATTCACTGAGGTAAACAAATATGACGCTATTATTTTGGCGGAATGTGACTCGCGTATTTTTGTAGGTTAATGTCAATAGAAAACATGACATACATGCCAAATCATAGAAATGTATACATATTGCTAGCGACATCTACTGGTAAAACCGGCAAACTTCAACTAACACCCCTGGTATTTCGAAAAACAATTGCGACGCAGCAGAAAATTTAAGTTACATTGATCGCAAGTTAGGGCAAAATAATTGCAAGTCGAAAAAAAGTAGGTTGCGTTCTCGCATACGAGATTCGAATTGAAAAATCGTTAGATCCGTAATCAGCGCCTGATTTAGCAACATTCGTACTTACTAGTTACGGCGATAGTTTCCAGGTTTCAATATATTTTTAGAACAAGTTAGCTGAGACGTCATAAGACCCGCGAAGCGCGCGCGTCATCTATCGCTATTAGACGCAGCAACACCAATTATGCTATTCTTCTTTTTTCCAACGTATGCCTTTTTTTCAGATGTTTCCTCCAACTTATGCTATTCTTCTTTCTTCCAACGTATGCCTTCTCTGGCCCCAATCCTTATTCTAGGTTATCCCTCACCTAGTTGCAACTACAGCCGCGATTATAGTGTGTCGCACTCGCGCGACGGTACAGGAAACCGATACCAGCGACTCTTTCACCAATTTCTTTGTGACACCTCATACAAAACATTCTTCCGTACTATTTATCCGTACCAGAATCGGTGTATGCACTTCGTGCTTCGCATTGTAGATTAAGTTCGCCATCTACAACCGCGCGTTCTGATGTATGGACATGACCACGGTCTTGTATACAGGTCTGGAAACTCCTCCGCCGATAATGATCCTCTTAACGAAGCTGTTTTTAATTTCTGTAGCAGTCACTAGAGGCGTTGCGATCAAATAATGCCGGTAGACATAACCTGAAAACCCTTCGATACTGCTATGCCTGAATATTATGTTTATTTGGTGTACATCACAGTCTTTTAGTAATTATTATATTAAGAATGACGAATCGGTGTGTGGTGCCACGTTGTAAAACCGGTAGCAAAATAAACAAAAAATGTTGTACATTCCGAGTGCCTAAGAACATTGATATGTGGAAAAAGTGGGAACAATCTATTCCAGGCATTATAAAATTACAACACACGAATCGTGTATGTGACATTTTAACAATGAAGACATAGTTCGCGAATGGGTCAAGCTCGACGCAAATCGCCAAGTAATTGCACGGGTAAGTTTAATGAAAAGATTTTAAACATAGTTTAAGAAGATAGTTACTCATATCGTGTATTTTCAATATGTAAGGGCCCGTACAAAACAATGCGACACAAAGAGTTTGCTGTGCGAACAAGATTCGATGACAGCTCAGTAGAACAGGAAAATTGTGTGCCAGAGCATGGATATGCGAAACAAGTTTCGAATTCTGAAAGAAATTCTCCAAGCAATGTTTCGTCTTTCGGAGTCACAAAATCGTCAATTCAAGCAATCAGTACTCGCCTTCGTAAGTTTCCTTAACGGAATGTATCTATTGCATCGTTAGTATATAAAAGACATGAAATAAAAGTAATTTAAACATACACAAATTTCTTCTATTGATATTTCAGATATCCCTGAAGTTCCGTCAAAAATATGAATCCTGTCCAGTGTGTCGAGAAGCTGTGAGTTTGAAAACCAGCTGCGGATCGTCAGAGTCGCAACTGGTGCAAATGAAATCACGCGGTGGCCTGATTCACGCAAATCCTCATTTCTTTCATCCGATCCGTCATATCGAAGCATCATTTACAAAATATTCCTCTCGTATTGATGTCTTCGATATAATTCTAGATGAAGTATTTAAGGGAGAACACCACTGTGACCCCCTGTTTTTTTTTCACATTTTTCAAGAATTTTTTTTTGTTGAAAAAAAAAGAGATATTCGAAACATTTTTTTGCGTTTTGTTCCTTGTTTATTAATGTATCAAAAAACATTTTTTTCACATTTTTCACGCCGCATGGTGGCGCTGGGGAAGCTCTCACGTCAGGTGCTGTCATTTCCGCGGCACGCAGCAGAACTCTCTTCAACGTCGATCTGAAAAAAATAGGCACGCCTTTGAAATTAACTTTAATTTCAAAGGCGTGCCTATTTTTTTTAAAACAATATTTTTCCAAATCCCTATGTACTTCTCTTCAAAATATCATATTATTAACGAAAACACTCGGTATTTTTTTTCAGATCGACGTTGAAGAGAGTTCTGCTGCGTGCCGCGGAAATGACAGCACCTGACGCGAGAGCTTTCCCAGCGCCACCATGCGGCGTGAAAAATGTGAAAAAAATGTTTTTTGATACATTAATAAACAAGGAACAAAACCCAACAAAATTTTTCAAATATCTCTTTTTTTTCCCACAAAAAAAAATTCTTGAAAAATGTGAAAAAAAAAACAGGGGGTCACAGTGGTGTTCTCCCTTAACTCATACACCTTCGCTTATCCAATCTTATCAGACGCTATAATTTACTATGTAAGATTAAAAATGAGGCAATATGCGCACCAGGAAAATTTTAAACTCAAAAAGAAATTTGTTTTTAAGAAAAAATTGTCGAAATTAACTACCGAATAAATCTTATGTTAAGTTTTTGCAAGTGTTCGAGTTTTCAAAATCAAGGAAGTATGAATAAAAATAAATACTTGAATTTTTATCTTTATTTAAGTTTTGTCAATATTCCGAAATGGACAGTATTTAGTAGCGTGCCAAAAAATAGTAGATTAAGGTAAGTAAAAATCAGCCCTTTACATTTTCTTACACTTTATTTTTTAGGTTTTCAAAAAGTGTTCCAGTTTTCAAAATCAAGTATGAACGAAAATAAATTCTTCAACTTTTCTGTTCATTTGAGTATCTGCAATTTTCACAAAAATATAATGAAAAATGATCAAATTAAATATATGAAACGGTTCGATGTATTTCTATTTTTGTAAATGAAAACTTTTGTTTATTTTATAGGATTTAAAAGAAAATCTAACGGAGATCGATCCATCAAGAGGTAGACAGCTATTTCGCCTAATATATATTCATATGACATAGATATTTGCAAATAGTTTATATTTATCATGCTCGGTTAACAGAATGTTTAAAACCCGATTCAAATTAAGAGCATATTGATTCAGCATATTCATTAAAGATGACGGGATTAATAACTTATAATTACATATAATAATTATGTGTAACGCGGTGTCCGTTAGTGTGACAGAGACAGACAACCGCGAGAGTTATCGAGGGGTTTTCAGGTTATGTCTATCGGCATTATCCGATCGCAACGCCTTTAGTGGCTGCTACAGAAATTAAAGACAGCTTCGTTAATGGGCCGCCTCCCACCACTGAAATTTGAGGGAGTTTCCAGACCTATATACAAGACCGTGATTGCGATGTTACTCAAAGACCTGTATCGCCATCGTTTGAAAATCATGCAATTCTCAGAAGCGTATTATAATTTGTGTTAGTCCTGCAATA
Source organism: Oxytorus armatus (assembly GCA_958009045.1). Taxonomy (NCBI): domain Eukaryota; kingdom Metazoa; phylum Arthropoda; class Insecta; order Hymenoptera; family Ichneumonidae; genus Oxytorus; species Oxytorus armatus. The sequence continues at coordinate 1,753,139 of OY253747.1, read as the reverse complement.
CGTTTTGCCGAACATAAAAATGTCCTATTTTTCGTATGCCTCAGAAGGACGTAAAGTAAAAGATATTCGATCATCAAAGAACTACCCAAATAAAACTCTCGCTGCAATACGCAAAGTGCTCGAATGATTACAATTGGTTCTCCATGCGCCATAGACGTAAAATCATAAGAGAGGAAACCGGCAGTTGAAGATAGTAGCAGACGACAGGGGTACAGAGTACAATGGCGCAGAGGAAAATCTCGGGGGGACGATGAAAACTTCAAATACCCAATCCCGAAAACATAACCTAACCAGAAACTGTTTATACAAACGGGGATCGGTAGAACGGAGTATTATGAGTAAATAGCTCGCAGGATTTCAATTGAATGTGAGACGTTCGTGTTGAACATAGAGGCCAAGAGTATATATCAGCGAATACTACGTACGGCTAATTCGCGGAAATTCAACCAATACTAACGCTACAGTTTCCGTGAACCCTCGACGATCCCCGAAATTCTAAAACCGCGACTACCACCGAGTTCCTCATCGGATTTCGCCCGAGCTCTTCGGCGTTCCACAAACACGCGGACACGCGTAGTCTACCCAGGCGTCCGGCCGGTTATATTCGCTGTAACTCAAAGATCCCGCGGAATATCATTGACGTTTTGAGAGCGATGAATGTGTGTCTCGTGTTATAAAATGGATGCGTTACAAAATAGATGCGTTTCATTACACATCTATTTAGCACAAAATGAATGGGTATATGTTTGCTCGGCCGGTTATGAATAGTGCAACTGGCTTCAGAGGCCTCTGTTAATGTTTTCAGATAGCAGCGAGTGCGTCGGGCATTGGTTCGTGGCAAGTGTCCACGCGGGAAACGCGCAGCAGCACCACCACCGGTGGGGTGTAGCGTGAGAAGGATTGACACGAGGCGCGCGTCGTTGTAAACGACGACACGACCGTCGCTCGCGTTGACCGAACGATGTGGAGCACACACTTGGCACAGCCAAAGAGAGAGAGAGAGCCAAAGGACGCAAACGCGGAAAGCGCCCCATAGACACCGTGGGGTGGGTCGAGAGGAAGAGAATCGCGGTATACATTGTGCCCGAGGGGAAGAGGGCGGTGGCGGCGGAAGAGAAAGAGAGAGGGAGAACGCGCCGGGACGAATGTGGAAATGAACCTAACGAGAAAGTTGCATCGGGGTTTGCAGGGAGGCGGTTAGGGCCGCGTCGGTGGGTTGCTGTGCGCTGTCGTTCCTCGACGGGTTTACGGCGGGCTGCGGGGCTCGCGGTGGCGCCGCTGACTATCGCCGAGGCGACGCGGCTACTGCGTCGGCGGCGGGAGTGAGGGCCGCGGTGGAGGTGGCGAAGATAAAATCCCTCGCACATGCCTGGTGCATTCATTAGGGGGGATGTGCCCGTGCAGCGCTGACGTATTTCCGCATAAACGCAGCGAGTCTCGCTGCAAGAAGTTCATCCCCGTGTCCGCGTCTCGCGTGTCGCTAACGGCCGTCTCCTAACCTACGTTAAAATTTGACCCGTCTCGATCGTTTAATTTCATTGGGCTTTCGACGTTATTGTCAATTCGTTAACGGCGCCATTGGCAACGTGTCATTTCTTCAAAGCATCGCTGAAGGACAAACCGCCTCTATGTCGTTCATTAAATGAGATTTATTTTCTTTCGAATTCCTCGGTGTTTAACATATTTTAATAAACAAAATAATGGACTATTATCTGTAACGTAATAACAATAATAATATTAATCGAAAGTGTTGGTCTTCTGCAATAAACACACATATATTTATATGTGAAAATACGTCATAACTCGAAAATTAAGCAACTTATGCTGTTGTTGCGCTAGAAGGTTCATTTGACCTGCTCAAAAAAAACCGTCGTTAGTAAATTGTCACGCGAGTTCTCTTCGCGGCGCAGTTCATCGTGATAGACGAAAAATTTTCATCACATATCGGGGAGACTGACTCTGATGGAAGAGCCGCGAAGAAATTCGTGACTTTAATCAATCGTCGCGTGTTCTCGGTGTTTATTTTTATTTTATTTTTCCCGCTTCCCATTCCTCCCTTGTGCGCGAAAGTGTGCTTCAGACGTGAAACCGCTAAGGCATAAAATAGATGTAAAAGAGTAAAGGGGCATTTCAATGAACGATAAAATAATAACGAGGCGGAAGATCGAGAACTTTGGTGCGCGGTCCCTTTTCGTTAATCCGAGTACAAAGTACGTGAATAAATAAATAAATTTATCGAGTGGTGTCGCGATAATAGTTGCACGAGTCCGAAAGAACAATAGTGCGTTAACGGGAGTGTCGGAAAGAAGGGAAAGCCCCGAACGTCTTTAGCGTCGTGCCGGAAGACGAGCGTCATCGTTGCCGAAGACATCAGTCCTGCCATCGGACGGAAGATCGGCGCGTTACCTGGCGCTGCTGTACAACTCCATAACGAAGATATTACATCCGGCGACTGACGCACCGACCGAAGAATCCCGTGTGCACGATAAAATCCGGCGAACATCATCCCACTTGAGTTTCATCGGGCCGCGCGTCATCGCCGGCCTTCGGGGGCCTTCCCCCCGGGAAGATTTCATGTTCATGAATTTTACTAGACCAGGTAACGAACGCGAGCGATAAGCTGCGGGGAAATTGAAAGTTTTACGAATCAACGGTCCTTTTTTCGTTTTTTCTTTTCGCACTAAATTACATTTATACGTAAATAGTCATTTTTACGAGTATTTATCTGTGCAATGGTAATTGTTTACGAGTATTTAATTCGCTCGTTATTGAATAAGTCGAATTTCGAATTTTTTAGCATTAATTTCGATGATATATAAAATGGCGTCGCGCTTACGTCGTCTCGCGCTTTACAACAATGAAGAAAACGTTAACGGAAGATTTCACGGTTACGCCGATACGTTTTTACGGTTGTACCGGATACGGATCGACAACGGATGAGAGGGAACAATCTTCCGAGACGTTTCGTAACCGTTAATGAATTTAACCGAGTCGCGTTTGTACGGATATTTACTTATAAATTGAGAAAGAAAAGCAGCAGATCGCTCGTCGACATTCTCGAAGATACGGAAGCGGAGAAGGGACTCGATTGTCCACTTTGATCGCTATTTTAATGGTTTAACGAAAGTACGTGTCGATGGGTGAGTACCGAAAGTGCTGAGACCGCGTGCGATACCAAATGGACATGGCGGAAAGAAGCGTAGAAGAGTGAAAAGGGCGGAAAAAAATGTGAGAAGAGATCGCGACGCTTTTAAATAGCGAATGCGAATTTTTGTCGCCGAGAGACCAGTAGCCGTACGACACGCTGCCATAGCGATCTTAAGGACAGTTTATATACACTAGGGTCGTTCTTAATTTGGTGATGTTGGAAATTCTTTGGTATTGTTCCACAAAAGTAATCAACATATCTAGAAAAAAAATTGGGCGCAAGCGAAACTTTGTCCAATAATTCTAACCCACCCCGACGAGCTGTCGAATTTTTATATGAATAAATGCATGAATTCAAAATTTTGTTAAGAAAATTTTGTGTTATTTCAAAACTATTTATGATAAAAGAATTTTATATAACGTTTTTGTAGGAAATATAATGCTCGACAAAAAAAGGTATCTTGTGAAATTCTCGTGAATCCAATATTTATCACGTAATTAGCTAAAAACTGTCATCATTTATTTCAAAAGTCGATCATTATGGTCAAAACAGGAGTTTGACGTCGAATAGCTGCAATTTATTTTTCGTATGTATATAAGATTATGAAGAAATACGTAGCGCACTCTACAATGAAATGTAAACAATATTCAAATTTTAAATTTTATCAATTTTATTGTGAATTATAATGAATGATGGCATATATTTAAAAAATCAACTTACAATAATAAATTACATTGGTTGGAGTAAAGTTGCTTTGTTAATATCAGGATATTTTTTTTTATATTCTTCAATTATTTGTACAATGAATTGATTCTGATCTTCGTCATAAGTGAGACGATCATTGTACTCTTTAATAAGCTTCACTCCTCTTTCTGCAACATTGTTAACCACTTTAATTCCTTTAACTATTTTTAAGCCATGTAAATAATTTTTTTTAAATGAGGAGTTGATTTCAAATCTTTCGAAGAAAGCCATCGATTTGGAACTGATAAAGAAATCAATGTCCTTATCGATCAAAGAAGAAAAATTTATCATGAATGATAATAAAATTGATAAAATTGAAAATTTAAATATCGTTCACATACTGTTATTGAGTGCATTACGTATCTCTTCATATTTCTAATTGCATATGAAGAATACATTACAGTTTTTCGACGTCAAACTCCTGTTTTGGCCATAATGATGGACTTTTGTAATAAATGATGACAGTTTTTCTGCTAATAACGTGATAAATATTAGATTCACAAGAATTTTACAAGATACCTTTTTTGTAGAGCATTAAATTTCCTATAAAAGTACAATATAAATTTTTTTTATCATGAATAGTTTTTCGTATGTATATAAGATTATGAAGAAATACTTAGCGCACTCAACAATGATAAGTAAACAATATTCAAATATTCAATTTTATCAATTTTATTGTGAATTATAATGAATGATGGCATATATTTAAAAAATCAACTTACAATAATGAATTACATCGGTTGGAGCAAAGTTGCTTTGTTAATATCAGGATATTTTTTTAAATATTCTTCAATTATTTGTACAATGAATTGTTTTTGATCTTCATCATAAGTGAGACGATCATTGTACTCTGTAATAAGCTTCACTCCTCTTTCTGCAACATCGTTAACCACTTTAATTCCTTTAACTATTTTTAAGCCATGTAAATAATTTTCATTAGAAATCCACTCGCTCACATCGATATAAAAAAATGAGGAGTTGATTTCAAATGTTTCGAAGAAAGCCATCGATTTGGAACTGATAAAGAAATCAATGTCGTTATCGATCAAAGAAGAAAAATTTATCATGAATGATAATAAAATTGATAAAATTGAAAATTTAAATATCGTTCACATACTGTTATTAAGTGCACCACGTATCTCTTCATATTTCTAATTGCATATGAAGAATACATTGCAGTTTTTCGACGTCAAACTCCTGTTTTGGCCATAATGATGGACTTTTGTAATAAATGATGACAGTTTTTTGCTAATAACGTGATAAATATTAGATTCACAAGAATTTTACAAGATACCTTTTTTTGTAGAGCATTAAATTTCCTATAAAAGTACAATATAACATTTTTTTATCATGAATAGTTTTTCGTATGTATATAAGATTATGAAGAAATACTTAGCGCACTCAACAATGAAATGTAAACAATATTTAAATTTTCAATTTTATCAATTTTATTGTGAATTATAATGAATGATGGCATATATTTAAAAAATCAACTTACAATAATAAATTACATTGGTTGGAGCAAAGTTGCTTTGTTAATATCAGGATATTTTTTTAAATATTCTTCAATTATTTGTACAATGAATTGTTTCTGATCTTCATCATAAGTGAGACGATCATTGTACTCTGTAATAAGCTTCACTCCTCTTTCTGCAACATCGTTAACCACTTTAATTCCTTTAACTATTTTTAAGCCATGTAAATAATTTTCATTAGAAATCCACTCGCTCACATCGATATCAAAAAATGAGGAGTTGATTTCAAATGTTTCGAAGAAAGCCATCGATTTGTAACTGATAAAGAAATCAATGTCCTTATCGATCAAAGAAGAAAAATTTATCATGAATGATAATAAAATTGATAAAATTGAAAATTTAAATATTGTTCACATACTGTTATTGAGTGCATTACGTATCTCTTCATATTTCTAATTGCATATGAAGAATACATTGCAGTTTTTCGACGTCAAACTCCTGTTTTGGCCATAATGATGGACTTTTGTAATAAATTATGACAGTTTTTTGCTAATAACGTGATAAATATTAGATTCACAAGAATTTTACAAGATACCTTTTTTGTAGAGCATTAAATTTCCTATAAAAGTACAATATAAAATTTTTTTATCATGAATAGTTTTTAAATAATAAACAATTTTCTTAAAAAAATTTTGGATGCATGCATTTTTCCATATAAAAATTCGACAGCTCAGTGGGGTGGGTTAGAATTATTGGACAAAGTTCCGCTTGCGCCCAATTTTTTTTTTTGGATATGTTGATTACTTTCAAGGAACAATACCAAAGAATTTTCAACATCACCAAATTAAGAGCCACCCTAATATACACAAGTGTATGTATTTAGTCATTATAACGTAGCGCTTGACCGTTCGAACACCAAATATATCCTCGGTCATCCTGTTGCGCGTGAAGAAATGTATGCACAGGATCGCGAGGGGGTGGCTCACGGTCAGACGGAAGTGGATGAAGCAACTAGATGTTAATATCGTTGAGGCTACGTGTCGGGCGTGTGACGGCAATTTTACTCCCTCTCTCTTATTCACCTTGCCCTTCGTTCACTCTCCACTCTACGTAAATCGAGCACAAAGACGAAACAACATAAACGAACCATGCAAAAGATCGAATGTGAGAGCTGCCGTCGGGATAAAGTACGAAATAATGAAAATGAACGATTAAACCGTCACTTTTCGTTCACATCGATCGGAATATTGGTGCTCTATAATGGTTTTTTCCGGATGACTAAACATACCGATGCGTTGACGGTGCAATTCCCCAACCACGCTAAAAGTTTCTTCACCGTACGGCGGGCGGTGCAATTGACAAAAATACGTCTCTTCCTGAAGACATTGAATAACGATAATACATTTTTTTCCGCGAACAGAGAGTTGGCGTGTAAAAAAAGAGTGGCGCTCACTGGGAGACGAATCATTGAGTCGCCACTCTCTCGCGAACCGCACGGAAAACACACGCTGCGCCACCAGCGGCGGGAAACGTCAATCTCTGCGTGTAACCAGCCCAGCGTTTAGGCGATGCGTTTTCGTATAACGACAGTCAATTGCCAGAGGGAATGAGAGGAAAAATCAAGAATGTGCAAAACGACAAGAAGCCAGAATCCCGAAACGATCTCCCGATAAAATGCAGGAAAATAAAAACAGACAAACAAACGAAATTACGGCAGACTTAGGAATTGGTCTAACGTTTATTTCCGTTCGAAATCAGCCGGGTATAGGTTATGGAAAAACTCGTTGCATCGCCCGTTGAATCGAAGATATATCGCCGTTGCATTTTATACGGCGTCTTCGAACTCTCGAACTTTGTACGTACATTTCGATCAAGGTGTGTGCGTCGTTGTCGGGAAATTTGCAATTCGCAAAAATGAAAAGAAAAGAAAAAAGAAAGAAGCGCCCAAGTAGTACGAGAGCTCGAGGGGCGCAAGAACGACCGTACTACCACGTTTGCGATGACGGCAACGACGATAAAAGCCTACGGGAGGCGCGCGGGAAAGGAACGAGGACGAAGAGAGAGAGAAAGATAGCTCGCTCGCACCCATATCGACTTTTCACTCGACATCGAAAGCTGGAAGCACATCGCGGGGTTGCAGCGGAGCCGTTATAGAGTTGAAAATAATAAAAAATGTGAATTTCAGCTGAGTCTACCGCATAAAGGTACTGGTAAGAGAGAGAGAGAGAAAGAGAGAGAGAGAGAAAGAGAGAGAGAGAGAGAGCTCACTCGTTCTCCGACTCGACAGGGCAGTGCTGAGATTTATCGAATTTTCACGTCGTGTCGCTCGCTCGGTGCTGCTGCGCCAAAGTGGCTTGGCCGTATAACGAACGAGTGGGAGAGAGAGTAAGAGAGAGAGATATAGAGACAGACAGCCATATCGCGAAAACGAGACACGCGAATCCAGGGCTTATAAGTGGAAAGCTTATGATGCCAAGTTGAGACCAGACTATACGAGGACGAAAGAGGAAATGAAGAGGACTAAAACCGAGATGATGGGTGAGAGACGGGCTGGAGAACCTCGAAAGCGCGATGAGAGACATAGGGATATTCCTACTAAACTACGTACGTAAGGTAATACGGAATGAGGAAAAAAAATGTCCTCGATATATATCGTCGCAGCACTGGAAGACGAAAGGCAAAAAGAAAACTCGTCTCTCGAAGACGTCGTCAAAGAGAAACCGAGAGACTTCGGTGTCATTCGTTGGAAACTATGAAAAGGTGAGAGAGTTACCCTCGAAGCTGGTTTTATCATCCAATCTTATCGGATCCTTACTCGATTGATAAAGAGCTGCTTTTGCCAACATAACGTTCTAAGTCGAGTGAGCCAGATCCGATATGAATTTTTCATGACCCACCCTGGCATCGAAATCCGAAAATCTGCGTTCGGACCACTCAATCTTTGTTTCTCGACAGGCCGCATTAGCGTTTTAGCTGGTTCTAAAATTGTTATAGAGGCATCTTTGACGTTAGTGGAAAATTGTTAAAAAAGCACTGGGTTCCACGAGGTTTAACCCGTTGCCATACGTCAGATATAACTTTTTAAGGTGGGAGACACCTTGTCAGCTACTTCTTCTCGTCTTATTTCCTCCTGGCGGCCACCAATCTAACCTTCGAGTCCGATGGATTCACATATGGGTGAACTGCCGTCTTTGCGATTGATTAATCATGGGCACTCCGGCGAAACACCCCTGAACGCTGGCCCCGGAATGGACAGCATTTACGTCGAAGTTTCGCATCCTTGATCTTGAAATACACCGGCGCAAAGACGGAGGAGGAACGCGTGGGTGATGAATTCGGCCTTGGGTGAAGGTCAAAATAGCGAAACGGCGAAAAGCCGAACGGTCGAAGTAACGAAAATCGTACGGCCGAAATAGGAATGACCAAAAAGTCGAGTACCAATAGGTCGTTCGAATGCGCCATTTTGGTGTTTCGCTACTTTTTACCCTAAGGGAAACGCGAAGTAATTACTAAACGCAAAACGCAGCCTATCGACCAATGCAGCCGAACAGACGCATCTATTGTATCTCGGTCGGATTCGCGCAATTTGGCGATTCGGGCACAGCCCTTTGATTGGCTTGATTGGTCGAAGCGAGGAGTTTGTTACCGTGGGGGTGTGGGAGCGTTTTTCTTAAGGTGAGCAAGGTTTAGCACGTGATCGTATGGTTGTGTGGTAACTTAGCGAGTTACTAAACAACGATATGTTATCATAACTTACCAAAACTTACTAAGTAACGTACTAAAGAACCGCTGCTGCTGCTGCTGCCCACTGCCCATGGAATGTCACTCCCGATAGCCGGATAACGGCAGAAAGTAGTTACTAAACGCGAAACCCAGTTCATCGAACAATGTGGCCAATCGGACCCAGGCTTTCTCGTATTCCGGTCGAATTTACGGAATTTGGCAACCCCAGCACGGCCCTCTGATTGGCTTGTTTGGTCGAAGCGACGAGTTTGTTACCCTCGGGGTGTGGGAGCGCTTTTACTTAAGATGAGCAAGATTTAGCACGTGATCGTATAGTTGTGTGGTAACGTTTACCAAAACTTACTAAGTAACGTACTAAAGAAGAGCTGCTGCTACCGCCCATGAAATCTCACCCCCCGATAATCAGATGGCACCAGAAACATGGGCAGGACCGCGGTTCTACAGATCCCATCTGTACACCTACCCAACTGTCACGACCAAACTGACACGAGCATACGAATATTTCGCAATATTGTCACGACAAAACGGTTCCCGAACAAAGCTCACACCATTAAAACTGTCACCGCACAATCTTCACGAACAAAACTATCACCGTCTAAACTGTCACGGTCTCAACTGTATTCTGGGCAACTGTAACGCAGCAGAATAGTCCCCGTCTACACTGTCAGGGCGTCTACTGTATTCTGCACCAACCGTCACCGGCACAAAACTGACACCGGCAAAACTGTCACCGCGCCAAGACGAGATGTACTAACTCACACGGGTATAAGCTGAACTCGTAGATAAGAGCACTCGGGCTGCTTCACCAAAACGCGGCGCAATAGCGCGCGATATTTCGTGCGTGTCCGCTATTACCGATCGCCGAGCACAAGTAAGTTCACGCGGTGCTAAGGCTGTGGTTGAGACGACAGCGGCGAATGACGTAGGTATTAGCGGACACGCACGAAATATTGCGCGCTATTGCGTACAGCGTACACCGTCTACGAGTGTGAGTTGGGGAAATCTCGCGTTAAGCGGTGACGGTTTGTACCGTGTACAGTTTTGCCCGTGACAATTGCCGCGGTTACAGTTGCCGCGGTGACAATTTAAGCGGTAACAGTTTGAACGGTGACCGATTAAACGGTGATTGTTTAGATGGTGACAATTCAGACGGTGACAGTTTAGATGGTGACGGTTTAGACCGTGACAGTTTAGACGGTGATAGTTTTGTTCGTAAAGATTCTGCACGTGTCCAATAGAGACCGGGGAGAGTTGAGTGGTGACAGTTTGTGCGGTGACAGTTTTAATGGTGTGACTGTTGTTCGGGAACAGTTTTGTCGTGACAATATTGCGAAATATTCGTATGGTCGTGTCAGTTTGGTCGTGACGGTTGGGTAGGTGTACAGTTGGAATCTGTAGAATCGCGGTCCTGCCGAAAAATCCCAAAACCCAACACACATCGACATCATACAATACATCCGATTAACAAACAGCGAAATAATACTTACATACGATTAACGGTATCTTCACATCCACACTTGACGGCTTTGTAACGGCACCACATTGCAGCATGTTAAAATGACACAATTTTGCTGTTACCGTTAATCCGTCCTACGATATACAAAACATATTACGTGTCTAATATGAGTGCTATTAGCGGTATCACAAATTGCACAAATAATATCCCGAACGCTGCGGAAAACTGCAGAATTATAAAAAATGTATGATTTTTGTTTTCGCACTGTAAAAACTTGAATTCGTAAAGAAACATCGAGCACTCGGGAACATTTCAACTCAACCGAGCGCTCGTGAGAGCGCTGGAGCGTTCAAATCAAATGACCGTTCGCGCGCCCGTGTTACATGAGCGCTGAGGTCACCGGAGCGCTTGCGCACTCATGTAACATGAACGCTCGAGACGATCGCGCGCTAAAATCGTTTGAACGCTCATATTACGCTCGAGCTGCAGAGCAATTGCTCCGGCGCGCTTCTTGCACATCCCTAAGTTAACTCTATTATCAAACAACCGTACGACGCAGAATCCCCCGAAAAGTCATCCTCTGTACCACAGAGTATGAATGAACATTCGGAAAATCTTTTTGGGGAATGAAAATTTCGTTCGAAAATATGAACCATCTATTTTATCGTGAAAAAAAACAATAACAGACATGTAATTGAATATTTATTCTAAACGAAGCAGCGTCGGGCAATTCACGTCGTTCTAAATAATTACCCACAACGCTCGGGATATTGTTTTCACTGTCCGAAGTTTCCTCAAGGATAATAAAAATTATTCCGAGGGTTCCTCTTGATACCAGACAGGTACACACGTATCGCTTGCTTATATTCTGATCCCGGATGCGTATGATTGGATAACGAATGATTCCGTTATCGCAAGATCACACGAACGCTTTTTGTGATTCGGCGAGAGGTGCTGGCGGGAAATTATAGGTCATCGATCGTCGAATGTTATCGACGAGTGAATACACCAGAAACTAGAAGTTATATGCCACCTCTGCTGCTTCTGCTGCTGCACAATGTGCTGGCGTTGCAACCGCGCGAGAAGCTCGACCAAGGTCAATTGTGGACAGGAGCGAATTTAAGACACGATCGAATATCAATAACGTTAGGAAACTGAGATCGGGGACTATTCATAGACGTTTCTATCAGCGCGTGCCAGTTTTCCTTTCCCTTTGTTCACCTCATGTGAGAATTCTTTTATTAACCGACAATAAAATGTTATTTCTTAAAATCTGAACCCTTTTGCCAATTTTCTTCAATTCCAATATCGAACGTCTTTTAATAATAAACTATTTATCATTACCTTTAGTGATATCTAAAGAAAAAAAAATTTCGTTTGTGTGTGACAGGCTCCAAAAATTTTACGTGCTATATCTCGAGAACGACTTGACCGATTTCTTCCAAACTTTGCACGGATTTGGGATATCGAATCTCCATTGTTTGCTAAAATTTTCGTTAGAATCACTTGAGGCGTAGGTTTTTTTTCGCCATTTTGAAGTTTTCAAAAAAATATGCCCGATCGCTCTAACTTTCATAAATGTTCAGTTATCGGATCAAAACTTCTTACATACAAAGGTTAGTGGACCAGGATAATTGGTATTGAATTTGGCAGAAATCGCTTGAGCGGTTCGGATTTTATGAAATTTTCAATTGTTCAAAAAATGCTTGAGATTGATATTTTCCAAAAATTTCGCGGTCTTCGGTTAATTTTTCTCTTATGAATGTAGTATCGCTGAGGGATGAGTAGTATTGAATTTGTATGAATTGGTGAACGGGTTAAGATTTTATTGAATTTTTAATTTTTATATTTTGTCAGAAATGAACTTTCTTAAGTTTTCAACTATAGAGGTGTTACTTGCCATAAAAGTAGGTTTCTGGATGTTTGAAATATAGCTTGAAATAAATTTATGAAACGCGTAAAGATTGTAAACAAATTTTTACGCTTGGACCTTTTTCTATATTTTTCAAAACTAATGAATTGAGTAAATTTTGCAAAATGATAATGAAGAATCATAAAACTTTGCAGCCCGTGATACCTTAGAATTGTTTAAATCGAAACTTGGCTATGGAGAAGCCAAAATTGAAGAATTAATTAACCCACGGAGGTGTATACATTGGTGAGATAAAATAACGAGGAAGCAACGGGCAAGTTACTCACTTACATCTTTTTTTTGATTCATTTTGTTTGCACGAAAGGTGAGTCACCTCATAATTAATTTCCGTAGCTTTAGCTTGTGTTGACGGGCAAAGATTGCGTCTAAAGATTCTGTGAATCGTAATTCTGTATGATTTTTTGTTTTTCCGCGATATTTTGGAAAAAAATTGAGCAACCCGTTTTCGTGATTTAAAATGAACATTAAATTCTAAGCTATCAGGGGCGAGGATTAATTCGGATCGATGTGACAATTTACACAGATTTCCATGCGCCCTAGTGCAATAGATTTGAGGCGTTAAGCCCAGTTAAATTGGAACCTTCGTTAAGGGGTCATAACCCTCTAGCGGCAGAAAAATGGCTTAACTTTGACGATTCATTTTGGAAGTGTGAAAAAAGGAATGGGATTTCTTTTCAGAGGGTTTATTTAATGCATATTGAAGTATGAAAGAAAAAAATATTATCATCATTTTGATACAAAATGATGACGACAGAACCCATCTTGAGAATCGTTTTTTCTTTTCAAACACGTTCGCGAGAGGACGGTTTTCTCGTAAAGTATAAGACCTGGAAGGAACCAACAAAATTTATAATCTATATACTATTGACTAGGAGACTACGTAGGAGTTTTTTAGTCAAATTTTGTAGAAATGGCGCACTTTTGGAAAAATGAATCGATTTTTTACCAGAAAAGCAGTAAATTGTTTGTAAAAAAAAGTTTACATTAAATTTAAAAAAACGGCCACGTGCTCCGATAGAGAATGTCATTGTGAAGCTTCTATAAAAATTTCAAATCGATCCATGCAACCGTGTTCAAGTAACACGTCCTCGCAGTTTGAAAAAGACGATTTTCAACATGCGCTCTGTCGCCGCCATTTTCTATCAAAATGGTGATAACATTTTTTTTTTCATACTTCAATATGTGTCAAATAAACCCTCTGAAAAGAACTCCCATTTCTTTTTTCATACTCCGAAAATAAATTGTCAAAGTTAGGCCTTTTTTTCTGCCGCTAGACTGGTAACCCTCAACGCGGTAGTCTGGTCTAGAGCGAAATTTTTGAGGTCATTTCTAATGTGCAATAATTTTTAAACCGTTGAAGTTGTCTTGATAAAAATTTACACGTGCATTTATTGATCCTTAGAGAATATTTGTAAATGAAAAAATAAAATTATTTTAAATATTTTCATGTAGTTTTTTGCCTCGTTGCAACATGGTGCGCCGAAAGCCGCCTCAATCGGCGCCCACTCTGGACAATGTTGTATGCATCTGAAAAAAAATATATATATATATTCTCAATCTGTACGAGTATTCTGAGCACTGGTAGCAGAATTGGTACTTAAAAAAAAAATTTGACAAAATGGCGGCCTGTTGAACTTTTATTAATGACATTTCATACATTTTCGGGTATTCGACGAGTTATAAAATGTCGGCAAAATTATTGTTCGACTCAATTCTGCTACCAGTCCTCAGAAACAGGCTACCTAAGGTACGTGCAAAATTTGAGCTCGATCGGTCCATTAGTTATCGAGATATCGTGGGCGCCGATTTGAAAAACATAGTTCTGAGATAAACGCGTTCAAAATTTTGACACCGAGCGCTCTACCTGAGCGCGCGGCTTGCTTAGAATTTTTATTTCTCCGCCAATTTTTGAAATATCAATAAACGGCTTTCAGGAGCGTATGAAGAAGGGTCCAAGGAATAAGAAAATGAAAAAAAAATCGATTTTTTCAAATTTCTAGACCAGACTACCGCCTTGAAGAAGGAATCACCCCAATGTCTCCTCTTAACTGATTAAAAAAAAAAAAGCTCCATACGTCGTTTCACAAAGTACGTTGTAAAGTGACCGACAGCTAATGAAATGTCCTCCGAAGAGAGTTCAAAATATTTAACATATTACGAGGTCGCATACGGGGAAATAACTAGGGGAGGCTTTCGAGATAATGGAAAATATCACAAAGTGGTATGGCGGAATGAAAAATAAATAAAAAGATGAAAACATCGGGGACGGAAAAACCGGATGTGGAAGGAAAAAGAATAGAATGAGAGAAACGAAAAAGCACGTAAACGAGTTAAGTGAGGGGGCAGCGAGCTGCAAAAACGTGTCCAGGGTCTCGAGACACCCCCTCGGGACGGTCTCTAATTATTCGTCGACAAGCGGTCAGGCGTTAGGACGGTGAGGATGAGTGAATTTACTTTGCGAACAACAGCGCCCCCCCCCCCCCCCCGTTTCTCTACCCTTACAAAGGCTGGTGATTGCGATCAATCGCACTGACGGGACTCACTCGATGACTGCCCATCATGTTTAGACTAGGCGCCGCGAACTGTGTACGAGTAGAAAATGTTGAGTGGTTACATCACTATACGTGGCCCAGCTCCTGATCGATCCGTTCGGGGCGACATTGCATGGCGTGTGTGGATACACCCAAAACCCTCAAATTTTGTTTATCGGACAAGCTGTGAATGACAGATCGGACATAAATTATATCCGCCCGTCACGCAAATCGCACGGAGGACAAATGTTCATTGTTAAAAGATAAAATTCTTAAATAACCTTTAAAAAAAAAAGCCAAGTGATGGGGTAACATCACTCTAGCGGCAGAATAAAAAGGCCTAACTTTGACGATTTATTTTGGGAGTATGAAAAGAGGAATAGGATTTCTTCTCAGCGAGTTTATTTAACACATATTGGAGTATGAAAAAAAAAAATTTATTATCATTTTGATACAAAATGGCGGCGACAGAGGCCATCTTGAAAAACGTCTTTTTCAAACTGGGAGGACGTATTACATGAACAGGGTTGCATGAATCGATTTGAAATTTTGATAGTAGCTTCACAATGACATTCTCTATCGGAGTACGTAGCCGTTTTTTGATTTAATGTTTTTTTTTTTTACAAACAATTTACTGCTTTTTTGGTAAAAAATCGATTCATCTTTTCAAAAGTGCGCCATTTCTACAAAATTTTATTTGAAAAAATAACCTCTACGTAGTCCCTTAGCCAATGGTATATAGATTATAACATTTTTTGGTTTTTGCTTCCAAGTCCTATAATTTACGAGAAAACCGTCCTCCCGTGAAGGTGTTTTTAAAAAAGACGATTTTCAAGATGGGCTCTGTCGCCGCCATTTTGTGTCAAAATGATAATAAAAAAATTGTTTTTTATACTTTAATATGTGTTAAGGTAGTTGTCTGGTAACTTTAGCCGATTTTCATGTCTTTTTTGGAGGGCGTTTTTTTGTAGGAAAATAAAAATGAATCGTTTTGGATATTTAGGATGTTTTTATTTAGATATTAAAGATACAAAAAAAAAATTTGTTGAAAAAATTTTATAGTTTATTGTTAATATTATTATTGATCGAAGTTGGCAACTCGAAAAAAAAGCGCGTGGGTGGCCCCGGTGATTTTGGCTCTTGATGTTAATTGAAATAAAAAATTCTTGATAATTCTTAATTCATAGACATTAGGGTGGTTCTTAATTTGGTGATGTTGGAAATTCTTTGGTATTGTTCCTCAAAAGTAATCAACATATCTAGAAAAAAAATTGGGCGCAAGCGGAACTTTGTCCAATAATTCTAACCCACCCCACCGAGCTGTCGAATTTTTATACGAAAAAATGCATGCATTCAAAATTTCGTTAAGAAAATTGTTTATTATTTCAAAACTGTTTATGATAAAAGAATTTTATATAACGTTTTCGTAGGAAATATAATGCTCTACAAAAAAGGTATCTTGTGAAATTCTCGTGAACCTAATATTTATCACGTAATTAGCAAAAAACTGTCATCATTTATTCCAAAAGTCGATCATTATGGTCAAAACAGAAGTTTGACGTCGAATAGCTGCAATTTATTATAAGATTATGAAGAAATACGTAACGCACTCAACAATGAAATGTAAATAATATTCAAATTTTCAATTTTATCAATTTTATTGTGAATTATAATGAATGTAGTCATATATTTTAAAAATCAACTTGCAATAATGAATTACATCGGTTGGAGCAAAGTTGCTTTGTTAAAATCAGGATATTTTTTTTTAATATGCTTCAATTATTTGTACAATGAATTGTTTCTGATCTTCATCATAAGTGAGACGATCATTGTACTCTGTAATAAGTTTCACTCCTCTTTCTGCAACATCGTTAACCACATTAATTCCTGTAACTATTTTTAAGCCTTGTAAATAATTTTCATTAGAAATCCACTCGCTCACATCGATATCAAAAAATGAAGAGTTGATTTCAAATCTTTCGAAAAAAGCCATCGATTTGGAACCGATAAAGAAATCAATGTCCTTATCGATCAAAGAAGAAAAATTTATCATGAATGATAATAAAATTGATAAAATTGAAAATTAAAAAATAGTTCACATACTGTTGTTGAGTGCACTACGTGTCTCTTCATATTTCTAATTGCATATGAAGAATACATTGCAGCCTTTCGACGTCAAACTCCTGTTTTGTCCATAATGATGGACTTTTGGAATAAATGATGACAGTTTTTTTGCTAATAACGTGATAAATATTAGATTCACAAGAATTTTACGAGATACCTTTTTTGTAGAGCATTAAATTTCCTATAAAAACACAATATAAAATTTTTTTATCATGAATCATGAAGAGTTGATTTCAAATCTTTCGAAAAAAGCCATCGATTTGGAACTGATAAAGAAATCAATGTCCTTATCGATCAAAGAAGAAAAATTTATCATGAATGATAATAAAATTGATAAAATTGAAAATTTAAAAATCGTTCACATACTGTTATTTAGTGCACTACGTGTCTCTTCATATTTCTAATTGCATATGAAGAATACATTGCAGCCTTTCGACGTCAAACTCCTGTTTTGGCCATAATGATGGACTTTTGAAATAAATGATGACAGTTTTTTGCTAATAACGTGATAAATATTAGATTCACAAGAATTTTACAAGATACCTTTTTTGTAGAGCATTAAATTTCCTATAAAAACACAATATAACATTTTTTTATCATGAATAGTTTTGAAATAATAAACAATTTTCTTAAAAAAAATTTCGAATGCATGCATTTTTTCATATAAAAATTCGACAGCTCGGTGGGGTGGGTTCGAATTATTGAACAAAGTTCCGCTTGCGCCCAATTTTTTTTCCGGATATGTTGATTACTTTCAAGGAACAATACCAAAGAATTTCCAACATCACCAAATTAAGAACCACCCTAATAGACATGTCATTCTGATCGGAACTACCGAAGTTAAATTTCATGGATAAGTAACAAAATGGCGGACTTTGGAAAAAAAAAACTTTTTTTCCAAAATCCGCCATTTTGTTATTTATCCATGAAATTTAACTTCAGTAGTTCCGACCAGAATGACATGTCTATAGATTAAGAATTATCAAGAATTTTTTATTTCAGACAACATCAAGAGCCAAAATCACCGGGGCCACCCACGCGCTTTTTCTTCGAGGTGCCAACTTCGATCAATAATAATAATAATAATAATAAACTATAAAATTTTGTCGAAAAATTTTTTTTTTGTATCTTTAATATGTAAATAAAAACATCCTAAATATCTAAAACGATTAATTTTTATTTTCCTACAATAAAACGCCCTCCAAAAAAGACACGAAAAGCGGCTTAAGTCACCAGACTACCATCTTAAATACACCCTCCGCAAAGAAATCCTATTCCTTTTTTCATACTCCGAAAATAAATCGACAAAGTTAGGCCTTTTTTTCTGTCGCCAGAGCGGTGTTATCCCTCAAGGAGCGCGTGAAAGGTCTGTTTTACCGACTCTATATTACCGACAGGCATTGAAATTTTCGGCCAAATACCATTTCCAATTCGTCAAATCGAGTTATTTGAAATTTACTCAAGTCATTCCAGACACCTTTTATCTCTATCGTAAATATCAGAAAATATCAGAGATGGCTCAAAGTTTTCGCAACCTAGATATGTCAGCAATATCTTTTTGAGATATTAAAAATCGATCGTCGAAATACACGTAAATCGAAGCGACTACACGGACTTTTTGACAAATTCGCAATGCCATGAAAACCGAGCTGACGTATGAATTGTTATGAAATTTTCTGTGGTAAAGGGGTCATACCGTTTTACTTATTTTCTGCGAAATTAAATCGTCATAGTTCAGGCCGTGTTCCAGTTATAGTCTTTTGCATTTTACAGTGCCAACACACACACACATAGTGTTGCCTTAATCATGGAAAAATTATACGAGTTACAGCCTTAACAAACGGCTATAACGAATTTTCGGAAAATTCAAAATTTTATAACTTCGCAACGCCTCAATCGATTTCTTTCCAAATTCATTACCGAATTGTATTTTATGATAGACCATATGTGTAAAAAGTTCCAGCCCGATCGCTCGAAAATTGCATGAGTTATGCAATTTTTCTTAACCCACGTTTTTTTGAAAATATTCAAAATTTTATAAAATCCAAAATAATTCGTCGATTATCACAAAAATTACAGTGAACAAAGGGCCAATGCCGATTTACTTCCGTGCCAAATTTCAGCCCGAAAGCTCAAACCAGTTTGAAGTTTCAGCGGTTTCAATTTTTCACCCCTATTTCTCTCGCACACAGGCACACACATTTCGACATTATTTCTAAATGTCATGTTCCGACGTTTCGGCACATTTTGTAAAATGCTGGCATGAAAAACTCAAAAAAGACGATTTTTTTACGATGAAAAATCTTCTTATACGATGGAAGAAAATTCTTCTGTCATGACTCTTTATTGTAGCCCCCTAACTTCTCTTGCAAGACGCTACTGCGTCTCTTGATATTACCTTCTTCTCTATTTTCCATCTATACAAAGATATGGATTGGCAGAAAGTGGGGCGATTGTCTTGCAAAAAACTTCTATTTCGGAGATCTTCGTCAAGCGCTGATACATTATTAATGATCGAGGCCTTCTACCTTAATCCGTGATAATTTCGCCAGAATATGAGTAAGCGGTCGGAATAATAGCCAAAGTCGATCACTCCGTCCGACGTCATGTACTCGATCAATTTGGAACGAAGCAAATAATTGAGACGAGTATAACCGTGGCCCAATTTCCAAGTTACGTATATATATGTATGGAACATTCCATGCAACTCACACAACATTGGGACCGGCACACTTTGTTTTTTTATAATTTTTGTTTAATACTGAGTGTTGTTACTAATTGAGGGAGACGATTTGGGATTTTGTTCACACCTTTTTTTCCAAACTAAATTCCATCCATTCTCATTTGTAAAATGAGAATGTACAATAGGGTGATAATCAGCAGAGGGTTTCTAATCTTATCGAATTTTCGCGATTTTACAAAAAATTCGTAGATTTTCAAAATCAAACAAAACCTCACACTATCGAGCTTAAGGATAGAGACGAAAAGCTGGAAATTAAAAGTTGCCCATTGCTTCCCCATATCTATTCAAGAGTCAGACAGCTTCTTCAATGAAGAAGTCAAACTTCAAAACACCAAATTGCTTGCAAAGAGAGATTTCAAAGTGATTCTTTGATAAATATGAAAAACAATGTGCAAATGTCGATTTGTACATTTTTTTAATTTGCAACAAACGCTCCCTAGTTACATATTTAAATATAGGGCCCCGGAACTGCGAACAGGATTCTTCACGGCAAAATTGAGCACTCGGAAAAAGTGAACGACGTTCAACTTTTTTGGGGACTTTGACCATTTTCGAGATTCGGAATAACTTCACGTTATGGGAAATTCCAAAAAAAAAAAAATCGATTGGAAGGGACAGAGAATGAATTCACATACGTAGGACTTGGAAAAATTTCGACCACGAGGGACTTCGAAATTTTTTCCATCGTGGGACAAAAAAAGAAAGGTGTTTTCTAGGAACATACAAATATTTGGGACTGTGGGACTTGGAAATTTTCATATTATTTTGCCTTTGAATATTTTCATCTCTTTGAAGATTTTCGAACAAACATCCCCGAGTGTTCGAAAATCTTTAAAGAGACGAAAGTACTCAAAGTAAAAATAATACAAAAATTCCTCAGTCCTACAGACGAGAATTTTTTCTATGTTCGACGATGGAAAACTTTTCAAAGTCTCACGTGGTCGACATTTTTGTAAGTCCTATGTATGTGAATTTTTTCTGTATCCCTTCCAACTGAATTTTTTCGGAAGTTCTCATAACGTGAAATTATTCGGAATCTCGAAAATGTTCAAAGTCCCTAAAAAAATTGAACAACGTTCACTTTTTCCGAGTGCTCAATTTTGCCGTGAAGAATTCTGTTCGCAATTCCGGGTCCTATATTTCAAGAATTTTTTTTTGTGGGAAAAAAAAGAGATATTCGAAAAATTTTGTTGGGTTTTGTTCCTTGTTTATTAATGTATCAAAAAACATTTTTTTCACATTTTTCACGCCGCATGGTGGCGCTGGGGAAGCTCTCGCGTCAGGTGCTGTCATCTCCGCGGCACGCAGCAGAACTCTCTTCAACGTCGATCTGAAAAAAAATACCGAGTATTTTCGTTAATAATATGATATTTTGAAGAGAAGTACATAAGGATTTGGAAAAATATTGTTTTAAAAAAAATAGGCACGCCTTTGAAATTAACTTTAATTTCAAAGGCGTGCCTATTTTTTTTAAAACAATATTTTTAGAAGAAATACATAAGGATTTAGAGAAGTACATAAGGATTTGGAAAAATATTGTTTTAAAAAAAATAGGCACGCCTTTGAAATTAACTTTAATTTCAAAGGCGTGCCTATTTTTTTTAAAACAATATTTTTCCAAATCCTTATGTACTTCTCTTCAAAATATCATATTATTAACGAAAATACTCGGTATTTTTTTTCAGATCGACGTTGAAGAGAGTTCTGCTGCGTGCCGCGGAGATGACAGCACCTGACGCGAGAGCTTCCCCAGCGCCACCATGCGGCGTGAAAAATGTGAAAAAAATGTTTTTTGATACATTAATAAACAAGGAACAAAACCCAACAAAATTTTTCGAATATCTCTTTTTCTTCCCACAAAAAAAAATTCTTGAAAAATGTGAAAAAAAACAGGGGGTCACAGTGGTGTTCTCCCTTAAATATGTAGATGAGAAGCGTTTGTTACAAATTTTTTAAATATACAAGTCGACATTTGCACATTGTTTTCCATATTTATCGAAGAATCACTTTCAAATCTCTCGTTGGAAGCAATTTGGTGTTTTTAAATTTGACTTCTTCATAGAAGAAGCTGTCTGACTCTTGAATAGATATGGGGAAGCAATGGGCAACTTTTAATTTCCAGCTTTTCGTCGCTCTCCTTAAGTTCGATAGTGTGAGGTTTTGTTTGATTTTGAAAATCTACCAATTTTTTGAAGAATCGCGCAAATTCTATAAGATCAGAAACCCTCTGCTGATTATCACCCCATTGTACATATAAAAAACACCTTTTAACTTGCTGTAGCGCCAGTAAATTTTTCCGAATGATAATGAAGAATCCTCGTTCGATGGTTCGGTGCTGGCTCGCAGTGGCAGCACGAGCGCTAGGTTTCCATAAGCGCGGCGAAGATTCTTTTCAATCTCTATGGCTGTCAAATGCCCATGCCCCGATCACACGCTTCCCGTGATGCATCGCGTTTATTCATTTAAAACGTGACGCACGACGATGGAGTTGTAAAGAAATTAATGGAAAACAGGCCTTTCATTACACGGTGCGTGCGTGTATATACGAGCGTGTGTGTAACGAGCGGTTGGTACGCGGTTTCGGCGGTATACCATGTTAAGGGCTCACATACCGCTGTGCGCGCTGAAAACCGAGCAAAATTGAAAAAATTTTATAAAGGTTATATGATGAAAAAATAAATAAATTGTTAATTTCACATTTTTTATTGACCTTTCAACTGTATGAAAAAATAAATAAATTTTAATTAAAAAAAATATTAACCTTACTTTTACGGGTATAAATGGACTACTGATGAAAACCATGGCGCCTCCTTGTCGACATCATAACTTCACCAAAAATAATCCAATCTGCAAAAATAATAAAGAATCTAGTAAAATAATGTAGTAGTGATAGTCTGACGGAGGGATTTTTTTTTTAAATAAAGAAATTACAATATTTTAAACTTTAGTGTGCAATTAAAAAAAAAATAGTGTTTGAAAATTTATAAAAAATTGTCAAACAACATAATTACAAAAACCTCTCGTTAGACTATAGAGAAAATAATTATCAAGATTGAACAAAAAAAGTTAAAAAACACTAAAAATTGACTGAGTTATCATGCTGACACTGTCTAAAAACATAGTTTCGAGAAAGACGCGTTTAAAGTTTCTGGTAGGTACAACGCGAACTCAATGTCCGGTGACATTTATTGCTATAATTTTGTAATCGATTGGAATTTTCTTAAGGGTGAACACCACTGTGACCCCCTGTTTTTTTTTCACATTTTTCAAGAATTTTTTTTTGTGGGAAAAAAAAGAGATATTAGAAAAAATTTTTAGGGTTTTGTTCCTTGTTTATTAATGTATCAAAAAAACATTTCTTCACATTTTTCACGCCGCATGGTGGCGCTGGGGAAGCTCTCGCGTCAGGTGCTGTCATCTCCGCGGCACGCAGCAGAACTCTCTTCAACGTCGATCTGAAAAAAAATACCGAGGGTTTTCGTTAATAATATGATATTCTGAAGAGAAGTACATAGGGATTTGGAAAAATATTGTTTCAAAAAAAATAGGCACGCCTTTGAAGTTAAAGTTAATTTCAAAGGCGTGCCTATTTTTTTCAGATCGACATTGAAGAGAGTTCTGCTGCGTGCCGCGGAGATGACAGCACCTGACGCGAGAGCTTCCCCAGCGCCACCATGCGGCGTGAAAAAATGTGAAAAAAATGTTTTTTGATACATTAATAATCAAGGAATAAAAACCAAAAAAATTTTTCGAATATCTCTTTTTTTTCCCACAAAAAAAAATTCTTGAAAAATGTGAAAAAAAAACAGGGGGTCACAGTGGTGTTCACCCTTAAAAGTTTTGTTTTTCGAATAATTCATAAAAGTATAAAGAATAAAAGTCGGTAAAAAAAATTGATTTTTTGAAAATTTCAGGTTTATGTGAGCCCTTAAGCCGTATTGACCGCGGTTAGGTACCTTTATGGGTGACCGCTTAGCCGTGTACTGGTTTGAGCACCGACTGTTGAGCGGGAGGCAATTTTTACTGACATTCCAGTGGTGAATACCATTGATAAAATGTAGCCAGTTGTATCAGCCAGGTTTTCCACGGTTTCCCTATGCCCTTGTGCGAATATGATACGTTAGATCATTAGAAAAGTATGGCTGTGGACAACACTCCGAGCGGGTCATAGAAACTTTACTCAACACTTCGCGCTCACTCGTCTCTATCATCAGTAGTACACTTGTACATTGCACTCACGATGTAAATGAGAGAGAGACGAGTGAATGCAAAGTGTTAAATAAAGTTACTATGCTCGTCAGAGCACCGGGGCAACGTTTCTGAATAGATTTTGACGAGACCAAAGTTTGCCAGCAAATGGATTCGCAAACTGTATCAGTATTACCAAACCGCGGCCATATCCGAAGGTTTGTTTATCCATTCAACTGAACTCTCGTTATTATACGAAGGGATATAAGCGACAATAGGGAAATAGTGAGGATGGCAAGGGTAAAGCTTTCAGGTTGATTGATCGAAATTTAATTTATATTCTCAATTATCGATTGGCCACGGGCTACAACCTAAGACGTATATATTTGACGTAATTCGTTCGGGCGCTACCGACGAGCAGTGATAGCAGCAGCAGTAGCGGGTATGCAGGCGATATTGATTTTCCACGAGCTATCCAAATTATTATCGTACCTATAGTGCATGACTGATAAGCATAATTTAATCTGTGTGCACGGGATCAGGATAATGCAAGCTTGAGTACTTGGATTTATGAATATATATACACGAAACAGGTGTAAATATAGTACAGTCCAATATATAGAGTGATAAAATGAGGGAGGTTGATGTTATGACTCAATGACCAATAACTGAAGAGAGAACGAGTGGAAGCTAAACGAGCGAATCGAGCTTTGCTTCGTTGGACCACGACGTACCCGAGATATTGAAATGGAGGAAAATTCCTGGAAATATACAAGACCATTATAAATACTATATTAATCGCGCAGACTGTGGAGTATAAGAACGAAAAAATAAGGGGGTTGGTAAGGCCGGGACCTCGGTTGGGACGATGTTGAAGCAGTCTGTACTGGTACGATATTAATAAATCTCGCAAAAGTCTCATTAAACGTCGTGTGTAAAGAAAGAAAGATGAATTTGTCTCGCGAAGAAACGTTTTTGTGTCGCGAATAGAAGAACATGGCCAATTCCTATGCGGACGATTCATCGTTACCTTCGTGAAGATAAATTCAACATTGCAGTGATCTTCGTTCGAGCGATGCGACGAGATTGAAACGAGAATTTTTCGATACCGCAGAAAATCAAACCAGCTGCAGTGTCGACGCACAAACATGGCGGACAACGGCGTCAAAAAGTGAGTCAAGAAAGTGAAGATGGCTTGATGTTGTATCTTGAAGTTTTAAATATGCGCGATCTTGGTGCCCTCTACTTCCGCTAAACGGCAGAGGCGCGCCAATTCAAACGATATTTTTCGCGGTGATAATTGCCGCCTTCCCGAAAATATCTTATTCGGTGTTAAAGCGTTGGCAAAAGCTTAGCAGCTTCTTTTTCAGAATTCCACTTGAACTAAGTTAGTTCGAGCGCGATCGGAGACGATAGCGGAAAAATAATATGAAAAAAGATTCGACTGTGAACCTGGAAATTTTATTTACAGGGGATACTCACCCCCAATATCTTCTTACCAATAAAACCATTAATATATGATTGTCCATTCTGTTCATGGGACAATTTGTCCGATTTGTCAATTAAACATGCAAAATGAGATGTTATATAGTCAGGAGAACAATATATTTGACCATCTATGATTTTTCCAATTCTGTAAAAATAATTGTACAAAAAATCATATTAAAATATGAAAAATTCCATTACACTTGAAAGTATACAAAATTTTGATAGCCGTTCGACTTTTTTTTTTTTCGTAACGACTTATCGGTTTTTAAAATGTACGATTTCGTAGATTTGCAAAAATCATTTGAGAGAATTTTTAAGTCATATGTACGATCAGCTGCTACGGAATATTTTTAATGTCAAATTAGTTGAATTGCAAACGAAAAAAGTTAATTTTGCAATCGAGCGTTACACAAATTACAGATTATGAAAATATTCATAAGAAAGTGTACGCTTTGGTATCCAAGAAATTCGGTAGGTTCTCGGGTTAAGTAAATTTCTACCTCACCGACCTGTTCCGAGACGCTCTCTGTTAATTTTTTTTGGAACCAACCTAGGTAGCTGATGCATATTTCGCATCCATCGGTTTCATAATAGGGAGGATGTCAAAGTCCCGACAGTCAAACTCCCGACACGGCCTATCGCGCATGTACCGACTGTTTTTAGTACGTGTACAGCCGCGAGATGGCAATAACGGTTAAAGCGCAAACACATCGCGGTTAGGCAATGAACGTAGTTCCAAGTGTTGGGGTTCTCAATAAAACGGAGGGACGTGACTGACTAGCAAATTATTTAATACACGTAGGTTCCTTTTGGCTATATCAGAGCGAGAAAAAGTTGAATAACATACACAACTGTTGTTGGTTGAATTTCTTATAAAGAATTCATTGAGAAAACCAGGAATAAATAATATTATGATTACTGTTGGGTTTCGTTTAAAAGTTTGTAACTTTGTTCCCTGAAGATTTTTCGATGATTATGGGTACAAATGGACTACTGATGAAAACCATGACGCCTCCTTGTCGACATAACTTCACCAAGAATTATCCAATCTGCAAAAATAAAAAAGAATCTAGTAAAATAATGTAGTAGTAATGGTCTGACGGAGGGATTTTTTTTTTTCTAAAAATAAATAAATTACAGTATTTCAAATTTTAGTATGGAATTTAAAAAAAATTCGGGTTTAATAATTTATAACAAATTGTTCAACCAGAAAATTAAAAAAACTTCTCGTCAGATTATAGAAAAAATAATTATCGAGATTTAAAAAAAAAAAAAAGTTAAAAAATATTAAAAATCGACTGAGTTGTCGTGCTGACACTGTCTAAAAACGGTTTCAAGAAAAACGGGTTTAAATAATGTTAATATTAATAGAAAATTTTTTTTTTTATTTTTCTTCTTATAGTTAAAAAGTTGATAAAAAATGTGAAATCAACAATTTAATTTTTTTTCACCATATAAACTTTATAATCATTTTTCAATTTTACTCGGTTTTCGGTTCGCGCAGGGCTATGTGCGCCCTTAATAACCAGTTGAAAACGTTATAGAAGTTTTTATGAATGCGTGGTATTTTAATCCATAAACGAATAACGAGAAATAAAAATTAAAGACATTTATGGTGAAAAAAGACGTAATAAAAAACAACAAGTAATCTATTATTCAATTATAGGTCGATTAGTTTTGATTTTTTGTAAATATTGTTTCGAACACTCACACCATTATTAATATAATGTGATTGTTACGAAAAAAAAGTCAGTTTTGCTGGCCTATATGGTGTTTGGTCATTATGGGAAAAACTTGAAAGATTTTCTTTGACAATTTTTGTTTGTCAAAAGGATTTTTGTTTAACGAATTAAATTGAGGACGAAGGATTAAAATTCTGGCAACAATCCGCGAATCCATTTTGCCTATAACTATGAACTATAAGTTGATTCCTCGAAATTTGACACAATGTTCAATGTTTCCTCCATGTGAGAGTAAAAATTGAAATATTGAACTATTTGATTGTTCATTTCCGCATTTTCTTCTTGCTTTAAGGGCTCACATACCCCTGCGCCCGCTGAAAAACAAGTAAATATAAAAAATTATTATAAAGGTTATATGGTGAAAAAAATAATAATTTGTTGATCTCACATTTTTCATTAACTTTTCAACTATAAGAAAAAAAATTAAGTTTTTTTTTTTTAAACATTAACAGTATTTTTTATGGGTACAAATGGACTACTGATGAAAACCATGACGCCTCCTTGTCGACATCATAACTTCACCAAAAATTATCCAATCTGCAAAAATAAAAAAGAATCTAGTAAAATAATATAGTAGTAATGGTCTGACGGAGGGTTTTTTTTTTTTTCTAGAAATAAATAAATTACAGTATTTCAAATTTTAGTATGCAATTTAAAAAAAAATCGAGTTTAATAATTTATAACAAATTGTTCAACCGAAAAATTACAAAAACTTCTCGTCAGATTATAGAAAAAATAATTATCGAGATTTGAAAGAAAAAAAAAGTTAAAAAATATTTAAAATTGACTGAGTTGTCGTGCTGAAACTGTCTAAAAACAGTTTCAAGCAAAACGCGTTTAAATAATGTTAATATTAGAATAAATTTATTTATCCATCCGGCATTTGTTCATTACACGAAACCCAACAACAATCATAATACTATTTATTCCTGGTTTTCTTAATAAATTGTTTATAAGAAATTTAACCAACAACAGCTGTTTAAATGTTATTCAACTTTTTCTCGCTCCGATATAGCCAAAAGAAACCCACGTGTATTATCCGGTGTCAAATCTTTGCGACGAAATGTATTAATAATAATAATAACGACAATAAAAACAATTATTTCAATTTATTTGGACAATTTATTTATTCATTTACGATGTATTCATTAAAAAATTGACGGAAATAATCATAATACTATTTATTCTTGGTTTTGTTAACAAATTGTTTATAAGAAATTCAACCAAAAACAGTTGTTTATGTTATTCAACTTTTTCTCGCTCCGATATAGCCAAAAGGAAGCCACGTGTATTATTTGATTAAATAATTTGCTAGTCAGTCACGTCCCTCGGTTTTATTGAGAACCACAACACTTGGAACTACGTTCATTGCCTAACCGCGATGTGTTTGCGCTTTAACCGTCATTGCCATCTCGCGGCTGTGCACGAACCAAAAACAGTCGGTACACGCGCGATAGGCCGTGTCGGGAGTTTGACTGTCGGGACTTTGACATCATCCCTCATAATATGATCGTACAAAGAAAGACAGTAATCTATGGGTCCCTGTAGATATATCGGTCCCGGAGACTCTATGTCGGTATTATATCGCGGCTTGGCGTTTTACTTTTTCATTTATTGTATGGCATCACCTCATATATTCGGTCTGGTACGTCAAGTTATCACACGCCATCTACGACGTGTATCAAACATATTCGTGTGAATCACTTTAGGTCATGCAGCCGATGCACGACATGCGCGCGCGCGCGTGTGTGGCTGAAATAGAACTGGCTGACCGGAAATTCGAAAAATCGTTGTATGTCGACATTCCGAGTCTCGATTGTTTTTATTTCGGTTGCGAGCGAATGCACGTTAAATTCTGCCGTATAATTTAACATAATGTGCCCACAGATCGCTGCGATTCTTTGTACGATCATGTTATTAAGCGGATGATTCGCGAAACTTCCTAAAAATACCCATAGTTGGTTCCGAAAAATATCCACAGAGCGAGTTACGGAACAGGTCGGCAAGGTAGAAAAGCACTTGTCCCGACACTCCGCCGATAAATCTCTTCGTAACAAAACAGTACTTACGAATCATTTAATAACCTGAAATTAGTCTCATGGTCAGTTGCTAAATAAGTTTTTTTCTTTTCGAAACTTTAGCGAATTTTGCATTTCAAATATCACATACTGGCCGATAATACGACGAAAATATTCAGAGATTTGTTTTGTAGATTTACGAAATCGTATACTTAAAATATTATTTCGCAAAAATGACTCGTCGTAAATTTCATTGCTAAAGAACCTTTTTTTACATACAATTGAAGCAAGTTTAAGAAACGGATATTAATATCCAAAAAAGTGAAAAAAAAACAATTCACGAGTCTTTACTGAAAAATTAAACTACTCTCAATTCTGTACATTTCCAATTGTCATTTCATTTTCATACTCGGTTAAGGGACAACACCACTGTGACCCCCTGTTTTTTTTCACATTTTTCAAGAATTTTTTTTTGTGGGAAAAAAAAGAGATATTTGAAAATTTTTTTTGGGTTTTGTTCCTTGTTTATTAATGTATCAAAAAACATTTTTTTCACATTTTTCACGCCGCATGGTGGCGCTGGGGAAACTGTCGCGTCAGGTGCTGTGATCTCCGCGGCACGCAGCAGAACTCTCTTCAACGTCGATCTGAAAAAAAATACCGAGTGTTTTCGTTAATAATATGATATTTTGAAGAGAAGTACATAGGGATTTGGAAAAATATTGGTTTAAAAAAAATAGGCACGCCTTTGAAATTAACTTTAATTTCAAATGCGCGCCTATTTTTTTTAAAACAATATTTTTCCAAATCCCTATGTACTTCTCTTCAAAATATCATATTATTAACGAAAACACTCGGTATTTTTTTTCAGATCAACGTTGAAGAGAGTTCTGCTGCGTGCCGCGAACCACTGCGGAGATGACAGCACCTGACGCGAGAGCTTTCCCAGCGCCACCATGCGGCGTGAAAAATGTGAAAAAAATGTTTTTTGATACATTAATAAACAAGGAACAAAACCCAAAAAATTTTTTCGAATATCTCTTTTTTTCCCACAGAAATAGATTCTTGAAAAATGTGAAAAAAAACAGGGGGTCACAGTGGTGTTGTCCCTTGAACAGAATGGAAAATTAAAGGCGTTGCCGATTTTCGAAACAATTACTTTTACGGAATTAGAAAAATTACGGATACCGAAAAAAAAAAGTTGTTTCGCTACAGGCTATACGCCATTTTTTGAGACGTTTTAGTGATGTCTGGTAAATAATTGACAAACATTTATCACTGGCTTTCCCGGTAGAAACT
Source organism: Oxytorus armatus (assembly GCA_958009045.1). Taxonomy (NCBI): domain Eukaryota; kingdom Metazoa; phylum Arthropoda; class Insecta; order Hymenoptera; family Ichneumonidae; genus Oxytorus; species Oxytorus armatus. The sequence continues at coordinate 1,722,506 of OY253747.1, read as the reverse complement.
TGAAGAATCAACTTGTTTCTTTTTTTAATAATCATATGAAAGTTTATCTTATAACCCCTAATGACAAAATGTGAAACACCGGCCGCGTCTCTGCGTGAGAGAAATAGCGATAATAGTCGCATTTTCTGGAAGATGATTGACTTTTGGATCAATCAAAACACCCACGGGATTAATCGATGAGCGGAATAATCATTTTTTTAGCTCCTTGGCGAGCGCCAGTCAATATTTACGATTAGTTTACGGCACTGCCCGTCGCAATCCAAATGAATTCTGTTTGTATACACGAGTTTGTATTGCCCTTGGAATTTGCCCGAAGTAGGACCCTAAAAACTCTCGGAAATTCTTTGCGAATTGTAAATTGAGTAAAGTCTCGCGTTCGGGTCTACGAGTAGCGCCAGTGGAATATAATCGAACTATTTTTCGACCAAATACCACTTCCTTAATTTTGCGCGCACAGCAACAAACGAAGACTCGTTAATTAGAGTTTTTATCCGTCTCTATCGTAATGATAAAAACTTTACCGAATTTTGCTATACAATCATAATTATATCCATTTTTGTTTCAAATCATTCGGTTTGATAGTTTAGGAGTGATATTTGGCCGAAAGATTTCACCGTACTCGGTCGGTAATACAGAGTCGGTAAAACAGTACTTTCACGCGCTGCTAAGGGTCTAGGTCGTGTTATTTTTGAGCTATTGCGCCAAAACTTTGTACATCTATTGACTACCATTAAAGGATACTTCTTGTCAAATTTGCACAAAATCCATGAAGGCGTTTTTCATTTGGGCAATTTTTTATTTTTCATAATATCGATACACTTTTTTTTTCAACTCGTGTAATTCGTTATAGAGCCAAAATTTCGTACATCTATTGGGTACCATTAACAATATTAGATAGTAAATTTAGAGCAATTCGATCGAGACGTTTTAGATTTATGGAATTTTCAATTTAACAAAAGGACGATAAAGATTTTTTTTAAATTTTAACGAGTGCAATTCGTTGTCGAGCCAAAATTTCGTACATCTATTGAGTACTATTGAACCATGTTAGATAGTGAGTTTGGACAAATGCGATCAAGGCGTTTTGAGTTTATGAAATTTTTAAATAAAATTCTGTACATGTTTGTTAATTGCTCGGGCAATTCATGTCGAATTTTTTAGGTTTCGATGTGAGATGTTGCGTATAGGTAAAATGTTATTGAAGGATGATCGAGGTCGAATTTCATGAGAATTTATGATTTTACGAAATGTTAAATTATTCGAAAAATTTGGAATTTACAATACATGTAAGGAGAAAAACTATAAGTTGATTCCTCGAAATTTGACACAATGTTCAATGTTTCCTCCATGGGAGAGTAAAAATTGAAATATTAAACTATTTGATTGTTCATTTCCGCATTTTCTTCTTGCTTTAAGGGCTCACATACCCCTGCGCCCGCTGAAAACCAAGTAAATATAAAAAATTATTATAAAGGTTATATGGTGAAAAAAAAATTAAATTGTTGATCTCACATTTTTCATTAACTTTTCAACTATAAGAAAAAAAATTAAGTTTTTTTTTTTTTTTTACATTAACAGTATTTTTTATGGGTACAAATGGACCACTGATGAAAACCATGACGCCTCCTTGTCGACATCATAACTTCACCAAAAATTATCCAATCTGCAAAAATAAAAAAGAATCTAGTAAAATAATGTAGTAGTAATGGTCTGACTGAGGGATTTTTTTTTTCTAAAAATAAATAAATTACAGTATTTCAAATTTTAGTATGCAATTTAAAAAAAATTCGGGTTTAATAATTTATAACAAATTGTTCAACCAAAAAATTAAAAAAACTTCTCGTCAGATTATTAAAAAAATAATTATCAAGATTTAAAAGAAAAAAAAAGTTAAAAAATATTAAAAATTGACTGAGTTATCGTGCTGACACTCTAAAACTCGTCTAAAAACAGTTTCAAGAAAAACGCGTTTAAATAATGTTAATATTAGAAGAAAACATTTTTTTTAATTTTTCTTCTTATAGTTAAAAAGTTAATAAAAAATGTGAAATCAACAATTTAATTTTTTTTTCACCATATAAACTTTATAATAATTTTTCAAATTTGCTCGGTTTTCAGTGCGCGCAGCGCTATGTGCGCCCTTAATAACCAGTTGAAAACGTTATAGAAGTTTTTATGAATGCGTGGTATTTTAATCCATAAACAAATAACGGGAAATAAAAATTAATGATATTTATGGTGAAAAAAAGGCGTAATAACAAACAACAAGTAATCTATTATTAAATTATAGATCGATTAGTTTTGATTTTTTGTAAATATTGTTTCGAACACTCACACCATTATTAATATAATGTGATTTTTACGAAAAAAGTCAGTTTTGCTGGTCTATATGGTGTTTGGTCATTATGGGAAAAACTTGAAAGATTTTCTTTGACAATTTTTGTTTGTCAAAAGGATTTTTGTTCAACGAATGAAATTGAGCACGAAGGATTAAAATTCTGGCAACAATCCGCGAATCCATTTTGACTATAACTATGAACTATAAGTTGATTCCTCGAAATTTGACACAATGTTCAATGTTTCCTCCATGGGAGAGTAAAAATTGAAATATTAAACTATTTGATTGTTCATTTCCGCATTTTCTTCTTGCTTTAAGGGCTCACATACCCCTGCGCCCGCTGAAAACCAAGTAAATATAAAAAATTATTATAAAGGTTATATGGTGAAAAAAAAATTAAATTGTTGATCTCACATTTTTCATTAACTTTTCAACTATAAGAAAAAAAATTAAGTTTTTTTTTTTTTTTAACATTAACAGTATTTTTTATGGGTACAAATGGACTACTGATGAAAACCATGACGCCTCCTTGTCAACATCATAACTTCACCAAAAATTATCCAATCTGCAAAAATAAAAAAGAATCTAGTAAAATAATGTAGTAGTAATGGTCTGACGGAGGGATTTTTTTTTTCTAAAAATAAATAAATTACAGTATTTCAAATTTTAGTATGCAATTTAAAAAAAATTCGGGTTTAATAATTTATAACAAATTGTTCAACCAAAAAATTAAAAAAACTTCTCGTCAGATTATAGAAAAAATAATTATCATGATTTAAGAGAAAAAAAAAGTTAAAAAAATATTAAAAATTGACTCAGTTATCGTGCTGACACTGTCTAAAAACAGTTTCAAGAAAAGCGCGTTTAAATAATGTTAATATTAGAAGAAAACATTTTTTTAATTTTTCTTCTTATAGTTAAAAAGTTAATAAAAAATGTGAAATCAACAATTTAATTTTTTTTTCACCATATAAACTTTATAATAATTTTTCAATTTTACTCGGTTTTCAGTTCGCGCAGGGCTATGTGCGCCCTTAATAACCAGTGGAAAACGTTATAGAAGTTTTTATGAATGCGTGGTATTTTAATCCATAAACGAATAACGGGAAATAAAAATTAATGACATTTATGGTGAAAAAAAGGCGTAATAACAAACAACAAGTAATCTATCTATTATTCAATTATAGATCGATTAGTTTTGATTTTTTGTAAATATTGTTTCGAACACTCACACCATTATTAATATAATGTGATTTTTACGAAAAAAGTCAGTTTTGCTGGTCTATATGGTGTTTGGTCATTATGGGAAAAACTTGAAAGATTTTCTTTGAAAATTTTTGTTTGTCAAAAGGATTTTTGTTTAACGAATGAAATTGAGCACGAAGGATTAAAATTCTGGCAACAATCCGCGAATCCATTTTGACTATAACTATGAACTATAAGTTGATTCCTCGAAATTTGACACAATGTTCAATGTTTCCTCCATGGGAGAGTAAAAATTGAAATATTAAACTATTTGATTGTTCATTTCCGCATTTTCTTCTTGCTTTAAGGGCTCACATACCCCTGCGCCCGCTGAAAACCAAGTAAATATAAAAAATTATTATAAAGGTTATATGGTGAAAAAAAAATTAAATTGTTGATCTCACATTTTTCATTAACTTTTCAACTATAAGAAAAAAAATTAAGTTTTTTTTTTTTTTTAACATTAACAGTATTTTTTATGGGTACAAATGGACTACTGATGAAAACCATGACGCCTCCTTGTCAACATCATAACTTCACCAAAAATTATCCAATCTGCAAAAATAAAAAAGAATCTAGTAAAATAATGTAGTAGTAATGGTCTGACGGAGGGATTTTTTTTTTCTAAAAATAAATAAATTACAGTATTTCAAATTTTAGTATGCAATTTAAAAAAAATTCGGGTTTAATAATTTATAACAAATTGTTCAACCAAAAAATTAAAAAAACTTCTCGTCAGATTATAGAAAAAATAATTATCATGATTTAAGAGAAAAAAAAAGTTAAAAAAATATTAAAAATTGACTCAGTTATCGTGCTGACACTGTCTAAAAACAGTTTCAAGAAAAGCGCGTTTAAATAATGTTAATATTAGAAGAAAACATTTTTTTAATTTTTCTTCTTATAGTTAAAAAGTTAATAAAAAATGTGAAATCAACAATTTAATTTTTTTTTCACCATATAAACTTTATAATAATTTTTCAATTTTACTCGGTTTTCAGTTCGCGCAGGGCTATGTGCGCCCTTAATAACCAGTGGAAAACGTTATAGAAGTTTTTATGAATGCGTGGTATTTTAATCCATAAACGAATAACGGGAAATAAAAATTAATGACATTTATGGTGAAAAAAAGGCGTAATAACAAACAACAAGTAATCTATCTATTATTCAATTATAGATCGATTAGTTTTGATTTTTTGTAAATATTGTTTCGAACACTCACACCATTATTAATATAATGTGATTTTTACGAAAAAAGTCAGTTTTGCTGGTCTATATGGTGTTTGGTCATTATGGGAAAAACTTGAAAGATTTTCTTTGAAAATTTTTGTTTGTCAAAAGGATTTTTGTTTAACGAATGAAATTGAGCACGAAGGATTAAAATTCTGGCAACAATCCGCGAATCCATTTTGACTATAACTATGAACTATAAGTTGATTCCTCGAAATTTGACACAATGTTCAATGTTTCCTCCATGGGAGAGTAAAAATTGAAATATTAAACTATTTGATTGTTCATTTCCGCATTTTCTTCTTGCTTTAAGGGCTCACATACCCCTGCGCCCGCTGAAAACCAAGTAAATATAAAAAATTATTATAAAGGTTATATGGTGAAAAAAAAATTAAATTGTTGATCTCACATTTTTCATTAACTTTTCAACTATAAGAAAAAAAATTAAGTTTTTTTTTTTTTTTAACATTAACAGTATTTTTTATGGGTACAAATGGACTACTGATGAAAACCATGACGCCTCCTTGTCAACATCATAACTTCACCAAAAATTATCCAATCTGCAAAAATAAAAAAGAATCTAGTAAAATAATGTAGTAGTAATGGTCTGACGGAGGGATTTTTTTTTTCTAAAAATAAATAAATTACAGTATTTCAAATTTTAGTATGCAATTTAAAAAAAATTCGGGTTTAATAATTTATAACAAATTGTTCAACCAAAAAATTAAAAAAACTTCTCGTCAGATTATAGAAAAAATAATTATCATGATTTAAGAGAAAAAAAAAGTTAAAAAAATATTAAAAATTGACTCAGTTATCGTGCTGACACTGTCTAAAAACAGTTTCAAGAAAAGCGCGTTTAAATAATGTTAATATTAGAAGAAAACATTTTTTTAATTTTTCTTCTTATAGTTAAAAAGTTAATAAAAAATGTGAAATCAACAATTTAATTTTTTTTTCACCATATAAACTTTATAATAATTTTTCAATTTTACTCGGTTTTCAGTTCGCGCAGGGCTATGTGCGCCCTTAATAACCAGTGGAAAACGTTATAGAAGTTTTTATGAACGCGTGGTATTTTAATCCATAAACGAATAACGGGAAATAAAAATTAATGACATTTACAGTGAAAAAAAGGCGTAATAACAAACAACAAGTAATCTATCTATTATTCAATTATAGATCGATTAGTTTTGATTTTTTGTAAATATTGTTTCGAACACTCACACCATTATTAATATAATGTGATTTTTACGAAAAATGTGAGTTTTGCTGGTCTATATGGTGTTTGGTCATTATGGGAAAAACTTGAAAGTTTTCTTTGAAAATTTTTGTTTGTCAAAAGGATTTTTGTTTAACGAATGAAATTGAGCACGAAGGATTAAAATTCGGGCAACAATCCGCGAATCCATTTTGACTATAACTATGAACTATAAGTTGATTCCTCGAAATTTGACACAATGTTCAATGTTTCCTCCATGGGAGAGTAAAAATTGAAATATTAAACTATTTGATTGTTCATTTCCGCATTTTCTTCTTGCTTTGAGGGCTCACATACCCCTGCGCCCGCTGAAAACCAAGTAAATATAAAAAATTATTATAAAGGTTATATGGTGAAAAAAAAATTAAATTGTTGATCTCACATTTTTCATTAACTCTTCAACTATAAGAAAAAAAATTAAGTTTTTTTTTTTTAACATTAACAGTATTTTTTATGGGTACAAATGGACTACTGATGAAAACCATGACGCCTCCTTGTCGACATCATAACTTCACCAAAAATTATCCAATCTGCAAAAATAAAAAAGAATCTAGTAAAATAATGTAGTAGTAATGGTCTGACGGAGGGATTTTTTTTTTTTCTAAAAATAAATAAATTACAGTATTTCAAATTTTAGTATGCAATTTAAAAAAAATTCGGGTTTAATAATTTATAACAAATTGTTCAACCAAAAAATTAAAAAAACTTCTCGTCTAAAAGAAAAAAATGTAAAGGAAAAAAAAAGTTAAAAAATATTAAAAATTGATTGAGTTATCGTGCTGACACTGTGTAAAAACAGTTTCAAGAAAAACGCGTTTAAATAATGTTAATATTAGAAGAAAAATTTTTTTAAATTTTTCTTCTTATAGTTAAAAAGTTGATAAAAAATGTGAAATCAACAATTTAATTTTTTTTTCACCATATAAACTTTATAATAATTTTTCAATTTTACTCGGTTTTCAGTGCGCGCAGGGCTATGTGCGCCCTTAATAACCAGTTGAAAACGTTATAGAAGTTTTTATGAATGCGTGGTATTATAATCCATAAACAAATAACGGGAATTAAAATTAAAGACATTTATGGTGAAAAAAAAGGCGTAATAACAAACAACAAGTAATCTATTATTAAATTATAGATCGATTAGTTTTGATTTTTTGTAAATATTGTTTCGAACACTCACACCATTATTAATATAATGTGATTTTTACGAAAAAAGTCAGTTTTGCTGGTCTATATGGTGTTTGTTCATTATGGGAAAAACTTGAAAGATTTTCTTTGAAAAATTTTGTTTGTCAAAAGGATTTTAGTTTAACGAATGAAATTGAGGACGAAGGATTAAAATTCTGGCAACAATCCGCGAATCCATTTTGACCGCCATTACGCTCTCGCTATAGCAAAAACTATTGAGGCTGCAAAAATATTAGAGAGAATTATTAAAAATCCGCTATGCAGTGGCAAGTAGTATTATCACGCGTTCAATAATATTTTTCTGTAGGCAGGGTAATTTTTAATTTTTTGCGAAAAAAAAAGCAATAACAAAGAATCCAGAGAATAATTAATGCATTATTGTTATTCTTCATATTGGTCAATTACTAATTAGACCATGGCTCTGAAAACGTTCGTCCGAGTTTCAATAGATTCTCGGTTTTTTTATGCGCAAAAATAAAGCTGCAAACAACAAAGTATGGCGGGGTCGGTATTTCACATAGCATTATCAAGGGACGACAAAAGTTATAAAAACGTTGAGAGAACACTGTAGTTTGTGACAATAGTAACATTTCGTAAAGCGAAAGAAGTGAAGGAAAAAGAGAAAAAGTGGTATCGCCACAGTGCGTGAGGCAACCTCGCAATCGATTTTTTTTTCATCTTTATTTGAGATAAAATATTTTTCGCCGTCGAAGCGTGTGCGCGTTCCGGCAATCCACGTGGTCGTATCCACGGCATAGCGCGGATATGTTTACAGCGTATGTCCATACAGTATCGCGCAAGCTCGAACGGAGGTAAACAAAAAAACATGTTTACGACATGCCTAGATAGTAAGGTAAAGGAAAAGAAAACATGGATAAACAACGATGTCCAATGAAATTTCGTGTTCGAACGAAAAGCATACGTGTAAAACACAGTCAAGAGTCCACGTTGGCAAAGTCTACTTTTCGAACATTTGAATTTCGGCGCCGTTAGCGCCTCGTTCGTTTTCACGGCGGATGCGCGAAGGTCAGAAAGTATTTTAAAAAATATACAAGGCTGTGGCGTGTAGCTGTGAGAGAGGGGCACTGGCAGATTGATATGGCAGTGGACGTTTAAGGGTCCGGGATGGCGTTGTAATGGCAAAAAGTTTGCAAGAGGTGAGTAAAAGAGCCAAAGAAAGAAAAACGAAAAAAAAAGGTGAGGAGGAAGAATAAACAAATAAATACGCTGTGAATTGTTGAGGCGAAAGAGGAACTATCGAGAAAACGAGAGGATTAGCGAGTTGTATCGCGGGGATAAATATAAGTACGATGAAATAGCGCGAACGAGTAGTTTTCGGAGCGCGTCGCCGCGAGAGAGCGTATATATCCGTCAACACCACAAACAAGCCCCCCTCGCGAGAGTTTTTCGCAACGAGACGGCGTTCGTGTGTGCGTTAAGGCACGAAGAAGCGACAATGGCGCCCAGGCATCATCGTACATCGCGAATACGGACGTTGTCGAAAACATTATCTCTCAAGTTTTTTTTCTCTTCCTTTTTTTCTTCTCTTCGTTTTTTCTGAATTCGCGAGAGTCGGAGAGTCGTAGCGGGCGCGCTATGTTTGTAAATTGCGTCGCAATTAACGTTCTAACCTCGTGAACGGTCATCAACGAAACGAATCGTTCGAATAAAACGAGACGACGTTTGTTTAACGCGTCGTCACCGCTGACGTTTTTTTTTCTTTTTCCTTCTTTTCCTCCTATCGTTCAGCTGTGAATCACCCGTGTCACGGCGCGGGGGGGCTTCTGTGTTTTGTACGAGGTTATGCGAAAAATGATGTTTTTGACACGTATAGTAGTGGCCCGTGAACCCTGAAGGGTTTTACAGTTATACTGCAATGTGGCACATTTGCAGAAGCGTAGAGAACGTTCTGCCGTCGAACAGAGAGTCGTATGTTTGTAATTTCTGAATTTACAACGATCAAAAGTTATTATTTTACGGGCAAGGAGTTTAGGGATAAAACAACAATATATATATATATTTTTTTCATCGTTCAACGGATACGGTTAAGTTTGGGTAAGTTCTTGGGGGTTATACGGCAATGGGTCGTGGAGGGGTTGATGGGGGGGAAAAGCAAGGTCCTTGTGGTATTTCAATGTTTTACATCAAAACAAGCGGAAAGATCTTTCAGTATTTTTCTTTCTTTTTTTTCTTTTTTTTTTCTTTTCTCTTTCAAATCTCTTGTTACATTAAGTTTTGCGCCCTTGAGCCTTGTAAACTTAACGCCAAGTGATCTTGGTTTGGTTTCGTTTGGTTTCGTTTGGTTTCGTTTGGTTTTCGACTTTTTATTTATCAATTTTTTTTCTCTCTCTTCTCTACAACCGATGGTGAACTTCTTCAGGACAAGAAAGTTTGATTGTAGGGTCGGGATTGGAGATAGACAAGATGGATCAGCAGTATTGCCTCCGTTGGAACAATCATCCGGCAAATTTGACCGACGTACTCAGCTCGTTGCTCGCCAGAGAGGCTCTTTGCGACGTTACGTTGGCTTGCGTCGGCGAAACTTTCAAGGCTCATCAGACTATATTGTCCGCTTGCAGTCCTTACTTCGAGAATATATTTCTTCAGAACATACATCCTCATCCGATAATTTTTCTCAAGGATGTCAACGACACGGAGATGAAGGCACTTTTGCATTTTATGTACAAGGGCGAGGTTAACGTCAGTCAGCATCTATTGCCCATGTTTCTTAAAACCGCCGAAGCCCTGCAGATCAGAGGTCTCACTGACAATAGCGTCAACAACAAGACCGACGCTAAGAGCCCGTCGCCCGAACCCGAGATCCAGAGCAGAGACGTTAGACACACGGAATCGCCAAATTTACAGTCCCATCCGGAGAAGAGGAAACGAAAGGTTTCGGGAAGTTACGACGTTTCGCTGACGGGACCGCCGAGCGAACGCTTCCTCTCCGACTCTCAGGTATTTATGGAATTGTGAGGTACAGAAATGAAAATTTGTCGCTTCGTTGCGGACGAGATGTGGCGTCTCACGCTCGGGCATAACTTTGCGACTCGTTATCTTTCATTTTTGTTTTTTTTTTTTGTCTCGCTAATCGACGCAGAGACAAACGCAAAAAGATTCATCGGTATTTGTCGTTTGCAGGATGAAAAGGCATTTTTTTTCTTCTCCATTCTCGTGGTTTTGGATTTAGGTTTACTCATGCTCGAAGGGAAAAACAAGAGCCATGGATCTGCGAGAAAAAATTGTTTCGCTGAGTAATGTTGCGTTTTTCAAATATTTCAGGGCTTTATCAGATTTTTCGACTGTTTTTTTTTTTTTTTTTTTCTTGCTTTCTGCCCACTCTGAGGGCCGGGTCCACAAATCCACTTTATTCTCCGTTTAATTTTTTTTTTATACACTCTTGGGACGCATTAGCCCGTCCTAAGACCGGTAACTTGAGCCGATTTTCATGTCTTTTTTGGAGGGCGTTTTTTTGTGGGAAAATAAAAATGAATCGTTTTGGATATTTAGGATGTTTTTATTTACATATTAAAGATTAAAAAAAAAAAAATTTTGAACAAATTTTATTGTTTATTATTATTATTATTATTGATCGAAGTTGGCAGTTCGAAAAAAAAGCGCGTGGGCGGCCCCGGTGATTTTGGCTCTTGATGTTATCTGAAAACAAAAATTCTCGATAATTCTTAATCTATAGACATGTCATTCTGGTCGGAACTACTGAAGTTAAATTTCACGGATAAATAACAAAATGGCGGACTTTGGAGAAAAAAAAGTCCTTTCATTTTAGCAAAGAAGGGGTTGTAAAATAAAAAGTTAGGGGTGAAAAAATTTCTCGGTAGTTCCGACGAGAACTATGAGTGTGTAGAGTAGCCTGTTAAAATTTGAGAGCAATCGGTTTGGTAGAAAAAAAGTTAGGACCCGGGCCGCCAACTTCGAGGTGCCAACTTCGATCAGAAATAATAATGAACTATAAAATTTTTTCAAACTAATTTTTTTTCGTCTCTTTAATATGTAAATAAAAACATCCTAAATGTCCAAAACGATTCATTTTTATTTTCCTACAAAAAAACGCCCTCCAAAAAAGACACGAAAATCGGCTTAAGTTACCAGACTACTACCTTAAACTCCTAATCCGAAGTTGCGGAACTGCCCCGCTCCCGAGTCCTCCCTAATTTTCACTCCGACGTGACATTTAAAAGCTGCGTTTTTTTCTTTACGCCCCATTTTACGAATTTTCGACGTTTTTTTTTTCAATAAATAACAAAAAATAACGAATTTCTCAAACGTCCCAGCAACCGAATCGTTCGACGCTCGACAATGCGTGGCAAAAAATAAAACATAAAACGAGGAAAAAATATTAATTAATTCACCAAGTGTGGCACAAAATTTTTCTCATTAATAATCATCATTTAAAAAAAATATATTTTCGGTAAATTGTTTCGTAACCGGTGACGATACATCTCGTAAAATCGCATTGGCATAACGATTTTCCAAAAATTCACCATTTCACGCTCGTCCTACGATCTTTATTAACCGAATATTGCGTACTTTTACTTTCTTTCCCCACTCGTCATCTCGTGTGACTGGGCAAAAATAGAACAAAGTAAACATAGTCGTCAAGGCCCTGCGGTGTTTTATGCATGCAAAGATTTTTTTTTTTTTCTACTTTTTTTTTCACTCACATCTGTCCGAGGTCCGGTTTCGCCAATAGGTGAAATTCGCATAAGGGATCGTCATCGTGTTCGATAGAATATTCTACAAAATATCTGCGCGAATCTCATTTTGATAGGATACATGTGGCGTTCGATTTGAGGGCAGAGGCTGGTATTGCAAAAACATTACCTAAATATCAATTTTTTTTTTTTTCAGTGAATCCAGCATTTAGTCGCAATTATTGTTGTTCGCTGTGACATGCATATTTTCTTTTTGATTCATTTTTGTCATTGACATTGACAACGTATTGCTTACATTGCCATGTCAATGGTGATAATTACAAGGCACGTACGAAAAGTCCGTGTACTTGAAGATTTTACACGCACGAGGAATTAATAACATTTTATTCCCAATTCACAATTTTATATGAAAAAAAAAAAAATTATCCTGATGACACTCGGAACCGAGATGAAAATTAACAATAAAAGTTATCGTGTGAAAAACAAAACAAAAAAATTGGAAGAATTATTCTTCCGTATTGAAAGAATCACTTTTTCTTTTCGACCAACAATTCCGAATTATTTTACTGGAGAAATTTATTTTTTAAACGATTTTTCTATTCGTACGACCAAAAAAAATTCAAAATTTATTCGTCCGGATTGAAAAATCACTTCTTCTTTTCGCACCACAAATTCCGGATTGTTTTACGAGAGAAACTTATTTTTTAAATGATTTTTTTAATCGTACGAAAAAACAAAAATTCGAAGAATTATTCTTCTGTATTGAAAAAAAAAAACAGTTTTTCTATTCGATTATCAATTCCGAATTATTTTACCAGCGAAATTTATTTTTTATATGATTTTTTTATTCGTACAAAAAATAAAATTCGAACAATTATTCTTCTGTATTGGAGAATCACTTTTTCTTTTCGACCAACAATTCCGAATTATTTTACTGGAGAAATTTATTTTTTAAACGATTTTTCTATTCGTACGACCAAAAAAAATTCAAAATTTATTCTTCCGTATTGAAAAATCACTTCTTCTTTTCGCACCACAAATTCCGAATTATTTTACGAGAGAAACTTATTTTTTAAATGATTTTTTTATTCGTACGAAAAAAACAAAAATTCGAAGAATTATTCTTCTGTATTGAAAAAAAAAACAGTTTTTCTATTCGATCATCAATTCCGAATTATTTTACCAGCGAAATTTATTTTTTAAATGATTTTTTTTATTCGTACAAAAAATAAAATTCGAACAATTATTCTTCTGTATTGGAGAATCACTTTTTCTTTTCGACCAACAATTCCGAATTATTTTACTAGAGAAATTTATTTTTTAAACGATTTTTCTATTCGTACGACCAAAAAAAAATTCAAAAATTTATTCTTCCGTATTGAAAAATCACTTCTTCTTTTCGCACCATAAATTCCGAATTATTTTACGAGAGAAACTTATTTTTTAAATGATTTTTTTATTTGTACGAAAAAACAAAAATTGGACGAACTATTCTTCTGTATTGAAAAAAAACAGTTTTTCTATTCGATCATCAATTCCGAATTATTTGACCAGCGAAATTTATTTTTTATATGATTTTTTTATTCGTACAAAAAATAAAATTCGAACGATTATTCTTCTGTAGTGGAAAATCACTTTTTATTTTCGATCATAATATAAAATATAAATTACCGCTATGTTGAATGAGGACAATATTGTGACTGTCGAGAAAAAAATACTATTTTCATTCGACTTTTTTCTTTCCGCGAGATAAAAGGTCAAACGTGCTTTTCGAAATAACATTTTCGAAACTTACTGCTCGGGTATTTTGGCAAATCCGAACGACCTGAAATTTCAATTAAATGTTTATAACTAAATTGTGTTCGGTGTCGATGATATTTTTACACGTAAGCCCGAATGAAAATCGCGCAGTTCTTGAGCAAAAAGTTCGAGGTTTAGTAAACAAAGTTTAGTAAACAAAATCATGAAAACAGCCTTCTTTGTCGGTCGTCAGTCGTCAATTTCTCGCACAAAAAAATTTCGAATTTGTGGTCGTAGTGAAAAAAATGATGCTTCAATACAGAAGACTATTTCTTCGAATTGTTTTTTTCTTCGTACAAATGAAAAAATCATTTAAAAAATAAGTTTCTTTAATAAAGTAAATCGGAATTGATGGTCGAAAAGAAAAAAAAATGGCTTTTCAATACAGAAAATTAATTCTTGCATTTTCTTTTACGTACAAATAAAAAAAATCAATTAGAAACATAAGTTTGTCTCGTAAAACAGTTCGAAAACAGTGGCAGAAAAGAAAAAAAAATGATTTTTCAATACATCTAATTCTTCTAATTTTTTTTTCTTTCCTATAAATAAAAAAATCATTCGAAAAAGTGATCTTTCAACACAGTTAATTTTTGTAAGAATGTTTTTTTTTTTTCCATAGAAATATAATAAAATTATTTGAAAAATAATTTTCTCTTATAATATAATTCGAAATTAGTATTGCACTTTTCCTTGATGAACCATTCTCGAGATTCCGTGGGAGAATTCTTTGAGATTCTTCGGGATCTGTGAAATTGGCCAGTCTCAACCTTAGCAACTGTAATGCAGAAACATAACCAATGTTCTCATACTTTTTTTTTTTTTCCTTTTCTGCGAGGCAACAGCTAGCCTTAACAGCGGCTGCTGCCAAATGTATACTCGTTAACCAAACATCTGTCGAGAAATTAACCGATCTATCAAGTAAGAATTAATAATGTACGTTACGCTATTCCATCGATGGATTATGTATGGTAACGAGATTCAGTCGTAGATGCGAAACATTGGGAGCCATCTTATCGCTTAACGATTTGAAAATACCGGTATATATATACAGGGTGTCCCAATAACTATTAGCACCTTAGATATCTTCGAAACTATAAGGTTCACAGAAATATTTGCTGAATCAAAATTGCACAGTACGAAGGGGGCCATCGAATGATACCAAAGTACTCACCCCCACCCCCACCCCCTGGGCTGGGGGTGGGGCAACTTTGAAATCTTAAATGGGAACCCCCATTTTTTATTGTAGATTCGGATTTCCCATTTAAAAAATACGTAACTTTTGTTCAACATTTTTTTTTTCGATTCGTGATAGATGACGCTGTAATCAGAAAAAATCCCCGAAAGTAAAGAAAGGCGATGGTACTTACAGTTTCGATAGTAAATAAAATTATTGCGTTTATAGTAAGTGTTCGAAATGACGACCATCGGTATCAATGCAATATTGGATTCTTTTTTCGATTGTTGACTCGCAAGTTTTACAGTGTCAGAACTGATTGATGCACAGGCTGTAATAATTCGTCCCATTCGTTCCCACGCAATTCTTGGTGAAGACTAACATGGTACGGGTGGAATTTGTGACGGTGCAAAATGCGAAAGTACAGAAAGGCGATAATACTTACAGTTTCGGTAGTAAATAAAATTACTACGTTTATAGTAAGTGTTCGAAATGACGACCATCGGTATCAATGCACTATTGGATTCTTTTTTCGATTAATTGACTCGCAAGATTTACAGTGTCAGAACTGATTGATGCACAGACTGTAATAATTCTTGCCATGCGTTCCCATGCAATTCTTGGTGAAGACTAACATGGTACGGGTGAAATTTGTGACGGTGCAAAATGCGAAAGTACAGAAAGGCGATAATACTTACAGTTTCGGTAGTAAATAAAATTACTACGTTTATAGTAAGTGTTCGAAATGACGACCATCAGTATCAATGCAATATTGGATTCTTTTTTCGATTGATTGACTCGCAAGTTTTACAGTGTCAGGGCTGTAATAATTCGTCCCATTCGTTCCCACGCAATTCTTGGTGAAGACTAACATGGTACGGGTGAAATTTGTGACGGTGCAAATCCTGCCAATGCCAGTTCCATTTTTAATTTGTCGCATGTTACAATGTTACAAATGTTACGATGTTCGTGCCATTTCTTCGACGGAAAGGGTGTGTGAATGTATGGTGCGGAATCATAGGTGCTAAAATTATTGTTCCTTTTTTTTTATCAATGGAACTTTGAATGGCAGCATCTACAGTAATTTTGTCAAAGATACATTGGGACTTTGCTAGAAGAGTTGCCTTTACTTACACGAAAAACCATGTGGTATCAATACGACGGATGTCCAGCAAAATTATTGGTGCTAAAATGATTGGTCCTTTTTTTTATCAATGGAAATTTGAATGGCAGCATCTACAGTAATTTTATCAAAGATACATTGGGACTTTTGCTAGAAGAGTTGCCTTTACTTACACGAAAAACCATGTGGTATCAATATGACGGATGTCCAGCAAAATTATTGGTGCTAAAATGAGTGGTCCTTTTTTTTTATCAATGGAAATTTGAATGGCAGCATCTACAGTAATTTTGTCAAAGATACATTGGGACTTTGCTAGAAGAGTTGTCTTTACTTACACGAAAAACCATGTGGTATCAATACGACGGATGTCCAGCAAAATTATTGGTGCTAAAATGATTGGTCCTTTTTTTTTATCAATGGAAATTTGAATGGCAGCATCTACAGTAATTTTGTCAAAGATACATTGGGACTTTGCTAGAAGAGTTGCCTTTACTTACACGAAAAACCATGTGGTATCAATATGACGGATGTTCAGCAAAATTATTGGTGCTAAAATGATTGGTCCTTTTTTTTTATCAATGGAAATTTGAATGGCAGCATCTACAGTAATTTTGTCAAAGATACATTGGGACTTTGCTAGAAGAGTTGTCTTTACTTACACGAAAAACCATGTGGTATCAATATGACGGATGTCCAGCACATTATTCAATGATTGCACGAAGGCAAATCGACGAAAAATTTCGAAATCGTTGGATTGGACGCGGCGATCCAATATCGTGGCCAGCTCGTTCCCCAGACCTAACGCCTTTAAATTTCTTTCTATGGGGAACATTGAAAGATAAAGTATACAAAGAAGTACCAACTACACTTGACATGCAACAAAGAATTATAACAGCCTGTGCATCAATAAGTTCTGACGCTGTAAAACTTGCGAGTCAATTAATCGAAAAAAGAATCCAATATTGCATTGATACTGATGATCGTCATTTCGAACACTTACCATAAACGTAGTCATTTTATTTACTACCGAAACTGTAAGTAATTATCGCCTTTCTGTACTTTCGGGGATTTTTTGTGATTACAGCGCCGTCTATCACGAATCGAAAAAAAAATTTTTAACAAAAATTACGTATTTTTTAAAATGGGGAATCCGAATCTACAATAAAAAATGGGGGTTCCCATTTAAGATTTCAAAGTTGCCCCATCCCCAGACCAGGGGGTGGGGGTGGGGGTGAGTACTTTGGTATCATTGGATGGCCCCCTTCGTACTGTGCAATTTTGATTCAGCAAATATTTCTGTGAACCTTATAGTTTCGAAGACATCTAAGGCGCTAATAGTTATTCGGACACCCTGTATATAGACATTATCTTTTCTATGTACAAATTCGCACGATCGTCGATTCTTTATCTCGAATCTACCGCGGTTTCGTATCCGTTTGCTTTCGAATTATATGGGGCCATGTGCTAAAAAAAAAAAATCCTCTGGCAAGTGTCCTTTGAACTTTCAAAAAACTTTCTCTCCTCGTTAATCCTAGCCCCCGTACACATTTGTCTGACCTAGTTTTAGATCAGGATTCCTGATCCATTGAGTCATCAGTGTTTTTTTCTTCTATTTTTTTTTTTTTATATTTATTTATTTTTTTTAACGTTTACCTTTTCTGGTTACAGGCATTTAGAGAGCGGAGAAGCCAAATCGTTTTCGGTTCTCTTGCCGCACACGGCGCTTATGATAATAACCTTTTTTTTTTTTTTTTCTTCTCTTCATATCTCTATCCTCTCTTTCTTTCTCTCTCGTGTTTGTTCATTCTTCCGGACGGGGATTTGCAGTAGCCGGTTGTCCTTGAAAACTCGGATCGTAGAACAATGATGTTAGAAACTAGTATGCAGATTCGATAACATTTCGCTGCGCGAAGCCGAGCTATCGAGCATGCCAACCGTTTTGCCGCAACGAGTTGGAAGAGATATGCTTATTTCTTTTCTTGATATAAAATCGCGATAAATTCATTATTCCGACGAACTTTATTGCCAACTCGGCGCGTAACCGTTGCCGCTCTCCAAAAAGCGTTCTTCCGAGCTCTGCAAAGAAGGAAAAAACAAAACCATCCGTAAAATATCGACTGGAAATTATCATCGACGCTCTTTTTTTTCCGCGTATCGAGAATCGATATATAAGTCTATTGATTGCTCAGCTTTTCAAATAAACTTCACTTCCAACGTTGGAAATTTCATTTTTTTTTTTTCTTCGTTTTTTCTTTCGCAGCACACAAGTCCAGCTGTTCACGCAGTCTGTTCCTTGTCTACCGTGATGTATTATCTTGAGAGAGAGAGAGAGAAAAAAAAGTATGGAATATGTCGAATTTTATTTTAACGATTTGTTTCTAGTTAAATTGTAATACCGCGGAGGGCTGCCTCGGGCGATATCGTCGATCTGTTTTACCGGTGGGGATAGAGCAAAGTAGAGAGCGGGGAACGGTACGCGAACGTCGTACGACGCGGTCGTGGAGATTGGCGATTATAATCTATTTCCGTAAAATCGATTTTTTTTTTTTTTTCACCACGAATATCGATTATTTGATTGTTCGATTTATTTTGGCTGAATGTAAAAAAAAACAATTTTTTTAGTCTCGTGAAGAAAAATGTATTGCATAACGGACCCCTGCTTTCTTCCATTGATGATTTCGCGAACGATACGAGTCGTATCTCGTTTAAGTGGTTTACCCTAATTAGAATTTTCAAAACGTCGATTTTTTTTTTTTTTTTTTGCATTTTTCGAAAGTATACATATTTAAAAGTATCATACTAAAATTTTAGAAAGATCTTAGCAGTCTAAGTGTACTTTTGAGCGACGCTTACTTAGCTACCTGAGCGCGCTAATACGCACCGCGCGTACTTTAAGGGAGGGGTAAGGGTTTCAGCGTTAAAAAAAACACTTTTTGCGATTTTTTTTCTCAAATATGGATTGAGCAATTTTATTCGAACCTTTCGTACATTATTGAGCATACGTTTGACAATGTTGCGTAATTTTTTCATGCAGAAATATTGAAGCATAATGCCGTAACAAAGCTTTCCCCAGAACGTCTTGGAAAAAAAACAATTTGTGGTGTTCACTATAAATCGGCCGGAAATTATCTGAAAATGAAAAACCATGAAGATTTAGTCAAATTATAATCAAATCTTCCCCCCAACGTTCTCTGATAATTTTTTTCTTCATTTAAAAATTTTTGGCGGCCATCTAAAGTGTGAACCGTTATTTTCCACGAAAAATTCCGCCTTTTTGTGGGTAGGAAACACCCTTAATGTAAAAAAAAAAATTTAACTAATCGTTGGGGGGAGGTATTTTATATGTAGAAAATGTGTACAAAGTTTGAAATGAAGTGGTCAAGTAGTTTTTAAATGGCAGTGAACACGGACTTTGAAAAAGTAGTTTTGAGAAAAACGCGTCTAAAGTTTATGAAGTAAAAAAGTGAAGAACATTTTTTTTTGTTTCAACTTACACAGAATCATCGATTCCAGCTCGTTTCTTCTTTTAAAATATTGTAGTGTATAGTATACACTATATACTATATACACAATAGCAACGAATGAACTGTATACCTGTTCGACAGCTGCACTGCTAGCCCGACCGCCCGCAGCTGTTAGAGGTATAGCGTTAAAGGCCAGGAGATTAATAAGACAATAACTTCAAGAATATTGCTTAGATCGGTTTAAAGTTTTAAGGACATATTCTTGAAATGTTAAACAATAAGATAAGAAAAGAAAAAAAAATTCGATTTTTCGAAAGTGAAAACCCTTACCCCGCCCTTAAGTTATCAGACTACTACCTTAAGGGATAACACCATTCTAGCGGCAGAAAAAAGGCCTAACTTTCACGATTTATTTTTGGAGTATGAAAAAAGATATAGGATTTATTTTCAGAGAGTCTATTCCTTTCTTAAAAAAGCCATGGCACTCGATTCTCGAAACTCTCGAAATGCGAGATAAGTATATCGAATTTTGAAGCCAGTTTATCGTCAATCTGATTGGTTGTCGTAAAGCGCGCGTAATTCAAACACGATTTAGTTCACTATGAAACAACATCTATGGTATACAAAGATTTAATAAGATTAAGGGATAACACCACTGTGACCCCCTGTTTTTTTTCACATTTTTCAAGAATTTTTTTTTGTGGGAAAAAAAAGATATTCGAAAAAAATGTTTGAGTTTTGTTCCTTGTTTATTAATGTATCAAAAAACATTTTTTTCACATTTTTCACGCCGCATGGTGGCGCTAGGGAAGCTCTCGCGTCAGGTTCTGTCATCTCCGCGGCACGCAGCAGAACTCTCTTCAACGTCGATCTGAAAAAAAATACCGAGTGTTTTCGTTAATAATATGATATTTTGAAGAGAAGTACATAGGGATTTGGAAAAATATTGTTTTAAAAAAAATAGGCACGCCTTTGAAATTAAAGTTAATTTCAAAGGCGTGCCTATTTTTTTCTAAACAATATTTTTCTAAACAATATTTTTCCAAATCCCTATGTACTTCTCTTAAAAATATTATATCATTAACGAAAACACTCGGTATTTTTTTTCAGATCGACGTTGAAGAGAGTTCTGCTGCGTGCCGCGGAGATGACAGCACCCGACGCGAGAGCTTCCCCAGCGCCACCATGCGGCGTGAAAAATGTGAAAAAAATGTTTTTTGATACATTAATAAACAAGGAACAAAACCCAAAAAAATTTTTCGAATATCTCTTTTTTTTCCCACAAAAAAAAATTCTTGAAAAATGTGAAAAAAAAACAGGGGGTCACAGTGGTGTTATCCCTTAAAGATTCAATAGATCATTGACTCTCGCCCAATGCAATTCTCAAAATTTAAAAACCTTATATAATAAAGAAATGCGAGATGAATATATCGAATTATGAAGCTCGTTT
Organism: Oxytorus armatus; assembly: GCA_958009045.1. NCBI lineage: Eukaryota > Metazoa > Arthropoda > Insecta > Hymenoptera > Ichneumonidae > Oxytorus > Oxytorus armatus. The sequence goes on along the minus strand of OY253747.1, from coordinate 1,701,560 downwards.
ATCGTCAATCTGATTAGTTGTCGTAAAGCGCGCGTAATTCAAACACGATTTCATTCACCATGAAACAACATCTATAGTATACAAAGATTCAATAAGATCAAAGATTGAATAGATTATTGACTCTCGCCTAATGCAATTCGCATAATTAAAAAACCTTATAATAAATTATGTACTATTTAACGAAATGACAACCGATCGACATGAAATAATCTTAGCAACTGCAGTATGGTGACAAAATCCGTTGTGCCGTTTGGGAAAAAGTATCTCTAAGAATTTGCAGTTGATTCTTTATTTAAAGGGGAAATTCGAAATATGAAACATTCAAGCGCGAGCGAAGCGAGCGCGTTGTTGCTATTAACATATATTGAAGTATATGAAGAAAAAAAATTTATTATCATTTTCATACAAAATGGCGGCGGCAGAGCCCATCTAGAAAAATCGTCTTTCTTTAAAACACCTTCGCGGGAGGACAGTTTCCCCGTAAAGTATAAGACCTGGAACAAAAAACCAAAAAATTCTATAATCTATATACTATTGGCTATGGGACTACGTGGGGTTTTTTTTTTTAATCAAATTTTGTAGAAATGGTGCACTTTTGAAAAAATGCATCGATTTTTTGCCACAAAAATAAGTAGTATATTGTTTATAAAAAAAATAATTACATTAAATCAAAGAACGGCTACGTACGCGCGGTAGAATGTAATTGTGAAGCTACTATCAAAATTTCAAATCGATCCATGCAACCGTGTTCAAGTAATAGGTCCTCTTAGTTTGGAAAAGCCGATTTTCAAGATGGGCTCTGTCGCCGCCATTTTCTATCAAAATGTTCATAAAAAAATGTTTTTTTTTTTTTTTCATACTCCAATATGCGTTGAATAAACCCGCTGAAAAGAAATCCTATTCCTTTTTTCATACTCCCAACGTAAATCGTGAAAGTTGGGCCTTTTTCTCCGCCGCTAGAGTGGTGTTAGCCCTTAATTTGTGTCGCGTAAACAAGAGGCGCAACTGATATTGCACAATTGCTGAACTATGAACAATTTATAGATTTAACATTACGTTATGCGATAGATCGATGTTATAAGTAATTGTTTTTTTGTTCGAAGTCAATTTATTTAGCCGAAGGGTGGCGAGCAATATTTTTCTGATTTTGAGGTTAAACACGGCACGTCCTATAGGTTCACCGTATCTTTATGACAATAATTCACTTCGTCTGTATCCAATTGTCACGATTGATTTTCTCCGCGCACAAACATCAACGGTAATAATTCCGATTATCAGAAAGTACTCGGAGCGTGACATTTTGCGAAAAAAAATATACGATAAACGAAGGTTTTTGCTACCGTTCCCCGTGCTAAATAGTGCTGGCTGACTTGGAATGAGCGGCCATATTAAATAGGCCACGGGTTCATGATAATTCCCAATATGAATTTTTTTGCAATTTTTACAATTATTCGTCCTGTTGCTCGCGATCAGAGAACATTCGCGTCTCAATTATTCCCGATCCCACTAATGAACACCGCAAAACGCGAATGTTTGTAGATAAAAGATTTTTGTTGTTGTGATATTTTTTTTGTTTTTTTTTTTTTTTCCACGTTAATCGTAATTCGGTCGATGATACGACGTCGACGAGGTCGAGAAGAATTCTGACCGCAAATTTTTCGTCGGATATTTAAGAACGTTGCCTTTTCTACTTTTTTCAGGCTTCGTCTCAATGTAGTTACAAATCGAGTCCTACAGTGATTCCAAAGTTAAACAATACACTAGGCGCCGATATAGAGGATGGGGGTCGCCCAATGTCCCCGTCGTCTCAGGCCCAAGCCCCTATCAAACAAGAGCTCGATCACCATATGCCCGACTTCCATGACAACATTTCTCTCCCTGTAAGTATTAACCAAATATTGAATATACATATATATATTTTTTTTTTATAATTTTAATCGCACGCTCACAATTTGCAAAAGCATACATTTTTCGTAATATTACGACTGCAGTTTGCCTGTGTTTTTCGTAGTTTGCATTGAAACGTATCAACGTATTTACTGACGTACCTTAACGGCGGTGTAGGGTTTTAAAGGCGAAAAAAAAGCATATTTTTATGATTTTTTTGCGGCGACATGAGTAATATAATTTTATTAAATAGAATTACATATTATTTTACAACTATTGAAGTATCTCAGAAAAAATTTGTAATGAAAAATATTGATAAATAATCCGGTGAATCGCCAGAGGCGCCTTGAAAAAAAGTGGTTTTGCGGTGAACATTATAACTCGTTACCGGATCATCCGAAACAAAAAAATTGATATGCATTTTAAAGGTGATGTATTTCTCGAGGTAATCAGGAAGAGTTTTTTTTTTTTTTTTCTATTTTTCTATTTTTTGCAGCACTTGGAAGTGAAAAACGCAATTTTAGCTCAAAGAATCGCGCTTAATTTGTTATAAAAAAATTGAAAAAATTGAAAAAAAAACTCCTCCTGATTACCTGTTGATTTATGTGAAGAAGTAATGTTTAAATTTTCAAAAGGATCGGTTCAGTAGATTTTGAGTTCTAATGTTCACAAACTTCAAAATTTACGTTTTCGCGAAAATCGATTTAAAGTTTTTTATACGTGATATACAGGTATCACGGCCGGTCGTTTGAAACGCTGTAACTCCGTTAGTTTTACTCCGATTGACTTAAAATTTATACACAATATTCTCGACATATTGTTCATTCAGAAAAAAAAAGCAAAAAAAATAATTTTAAAACCCTACCCCCCCTCCCTTAACGCGCATTATCGTGATGATAACGCGTCGCATCATTTCTTTTAAATTCGTCATAAGGCCCCTTTCCTCCGATGCGGTTTAAACGGAGTTCGATTTAATTTAATTTTATTTTTTTATCTAATTTGGAGATGGGATGCACTGAATTTTAACTTGGACTTCGTTCGAGGAATCGGGAGTGTTTCGCGCTGGTGCATGGGAAAAGTAGACAGTAGTAAATGATTCTTGTCACGTTGCAGGCTCGATATAATTATCGCGTGACGTTAACTCTTTGGATACATCGTACATAGAAATTTCGTCCCTCGGCCCCATGGGAATGAATTTTAGCGAAAATATCGCCAGATTCATTCGTTTAGTCTATACAACAGACACGAAAGATCCACGACGAGTTACAACGGTTTTTTTTTTTTTTTTTCATATGACAAAAATTAAAAAGTTTATTCGTTACGTTTTCCACGATAGCAAAATAAAATTGACGTCGTGCTCGTGAATTTTTGTATAACCGGAGAGATGAGCGATATTGAAAATATCGATTATGAAATAATCGATTAAGAGGATAATCAATATCTGCTAATCGATTATTCGGGGAAAAAAATTGAAAAATGATCGTTTGATCAATTTTTTATTTTTATTTTTCAAATATTAATATACAGCGCGATTTTTTTTTTTTTTTTTCCTCGGAAATGTGTTTTTATTGATTAATACGATTTCTAGAAAATGCACATTTATTAAATTCTCGCCCATTGAAAGTAGAACGCGTTGGCTCGTCGTGAATAGCAAAGAAATCCAGGATCAATTGTCAAGCAAATGATGCACGATAGAAAATATAAAATTCACACGAGAGGCGACTCGTATCATCCGAGATGTCACAATGGACAAACCCGCTGTAAAAAACATTTTTTTTTTTCCCAACAATAACGGAAACGGAAATGACATTGAGCCAAAATAAATCGAACAATCGGGCAATTATTGGCGGTTCGAGCGATTGCTCGAACCGCCAATCGAATCGCCTGACTCTATTCATGAAAGACAAAAAAAAACAATCGACTTTACGAAAATCGATTATAACCGCCCATCATTGAGGTAGTAGTTTGGTAACTTAAGCCGATTTTTATGTCTTTTTTGGAGGGCGTTTTTTTCTAGGAAAATAGAAATGAATCGTTTTGGATATTTGGGATGTTTTTATTTACATATTCGAGATACAAAAGAAAATTTGTTTGAAAAAATTTAATAGTTCATTATTATTATTATTGTTGATCGAAGTTGGCACCTCGAAAAAAAAAGCGCGTGGGTGGCCCCGGTGATTATGGCTCTTGATGTTATCTGAAATAAAAAATTCTCGATCATTCTTAATCTATAGACATGTCATTCTGGTCGGAACTACTGAAGTTAAATTTCATGGATAAATAACAAAATGGCGGACTTTGGGAAAAAAAAGTCCTTTTATTTTAGCAAAGAAGGGGTTGTAAAATAAAAAGTCAGGGGCGAAAAAATTTCTCGGTAGTTCCGACGAGAACTATAAGAGTGTAGAGTAGCCTGTTAAAATTTTCAAGCAATCGGTTCGGTAGAAAAAAAGTTAGGACCCGGGCTGCCAACTTCGAGGTGCCAACTTCGATCAATAATAATAATAATAAACTATTAAATTTTTTCAACAAATTTCTTTTTTTTTTTTGTATCTTTAATATGTAAATAAAAACATCCCAAATATCCAAAACGATTAATTTTTATTTTCCTACAAAAAAAAAACGCCCTCGAAAAAAGACATGAAAATCGGCTTAAGCTACCAGACTACAACCTTAAACGGCAATTCCGACGGCTTCGCCGGTATTTCATTGGAATTAACGGCGGGGTAGGGTTTTAAAGGCGAAAAAAAAGCATATTTTTATGATTTTTTTGCGGCGACATGAGTAATATAATTTTATTAAATAGAATCACATATTATTGTACAACTATTGAAGTATCTCAGAAAAAAATTTCAATGAAAAATATTGATAAATAAGCCGGTGACGTTGAATCTCCAGAGGCGCCTTGAAAAAAAGTGGTTTTGCGGTGAACATTATAACTCGTTACCGGCGCATCCGAAACAAAAAAATTGATATGCATTTTGAAGGTGATGTATTTCTCGAGGTAATCAGGAACAGTTTTCTTTTTTTTCTATTTTTTTCTATTTTTTGCAGCACTTGGAAGTGAAAAACGCAATTTTAGCTAAAAAAATCGCGCTTAATTTGTTATTAAAAAATTGAAAAAAAAAAAAACTCCTGATTACCTGTTGATTTATGTGAAGAAGTAATGTTTAAATTTTCAAAAGGATCGGTTCAGTAGATTTTGAGTTATAATGTTCACAAACTTAAAAAATGACGTTTTCGGGAAAATCGATTTAAAGTTTTTTATACGTGACATACAGGTATCACGGCCGGTCGTTTGAAACGCCGCAACTCCGTTAGTTTTACTCCGATTGACTTAAAATTTATACACAATATTCTCGACATATTGTTCATTCAGAAAAAAAATAAAAAAAAAAAAAGGCAAACAAAAATAATTTTAAAACCCTACCCCCCCGTTAAATGACAATAGGCGGGACAATAACTTTTCGAGAGTGTCCGAATGAAAAATAAAAATAAAAAATAAACGTAACGGGGCTCTCGTATCGAGCATCGCGACAATATCAATCGACGGCTAATTGACTTTAGAAAAACCGTCATACCGGTTAACGGGCCAATGCATATCGACGGTTTTACAACCGTGTCCCGTCACCAAAGACCAACCCGTGCAGTCGCAAAAGTTCGTCGAAGCGGCGATCGAATAACGAACGAACGACGGGGCTGTGCTTGCGCGCCTCTTTCCCGCTTTTTTTTTTCTCCATAAAAAATGCATAGTTTCGTTACGATTCCCACGATCGATAGGATAAATGAATGAACGGAAACGCAGAAGGAAGGGATTGTCGAGGAAAAAACAAAAAAGATAACACAAAGACGAAAGAGAAAAAAAGTCGAAAAGTGTGACGATAAAATTGGTTCATCAATCCGTTGAAAGAACAAAAAAATCAACAACAAAAAAAAAAAAATAAATAAAAATAAAGACAGAAAGAAAAGAGCAAAGATAAATTTTTTCAAATGTGTTGAATTAAGCACATATTCCTTTCCTTCTCTGTTGACAGACTAGTTTGGAGAGGGATTTTCAAAATGATGGGAAGTATGATGAAACTATGGATTACACGAGCATGTCCCGGGACGATCGTCGGGCCGCGGTTCCTTTGAAAATCTCTCGTGAAAGCGCCATGATGGCCGGTGGCTCGTTATGTATCGATATGTCGGCGGCCCTTCCGGATTATCAGCGCGTCAAGGTGTTTCGTAAGCAAGCGAAATGTCCGAGCGGCGGCCGATCGAACGTTCCGTCACAGCATTACAATACGCAATTAAATCGTACTGTCGACACGACCTCGTGTACGAAAAATCCGTACGGTCTAGCGAACGACGGTAGAAATTATTTGTACGATAACGATGGCGCGTCGATCGACACGAGCGTTTTCCGACAGGATCCGTCGATAATAAGAACGGCCCTGTCTCAGTCGGTAACGCGTAACGTTGGACAGGCGAGAAAAGCCGGTAGATTCAAGATATCGTGGCTCGAGACTTATCCCTGGTTACAGTACGACGAGCACTCGAATTTAATGTTCTGCAAGTATTGCAGAAAGTGGAGCGAGACGATACCCGAGATTCGCACCTCGTTCGCCGCTGGAAATGGCAACTTTAGGCTCGAAATTATAAATCATCATGACAAGTGCAAAGCTCACAATTTGTGCGTCACGAAAGAGGGCAATATCAAGGCGGGCTTTACTTTTGTCATTGACTGAACGGAACGACGAGAATATACGAAAGAATAACAATAGAAATTAACCCTCTGCCCTCGCCCCGTGTACAAATTTCGTAAAGCAGAGCGCAGCGAGCGCTGTACCCTCGCACACCTTCAATGAGAGACGGGCGATTATAATCGATTTCCGTAAAATCGATTATTTTATTTGCCGCCGCCCCCCCTCGGGACCAATATCGATTATTTTTAGCGATTATTAGAATTGCCGATGAACGATTGTTCGATTTATTTTCACCGAACGTAATCGAAATCGATCGTTTTCGTTATTGTACGGAATTTTTTTTTTCAATTTCTCTTGTCGCTCGTGAAAAGAAAAACGAATTGTTTAACGGATTCCTGTTTTCTTCCGTTGTGATGCGTTTTTTTTTATTTATTTTAAGTCGTATCATTCATTTAAGTGGGGAAATAGGGTTAGGACAGCGTTTTTTTCAATGATTTTCATGAATTTTTTTTATAGTATAAAAAATGAATATAATTTATTGAAACTTTGAGAATATTTTATACGTTTATTGAAGTATATATTAAAAAATTTTTGAAGAATTTTCGTGAAAAACACCGAAAATATTAGCGACCCCATATCGCAGGTCACAATCAGACTCCGCATTTTCCGTACATTACGGAAGTCGCAATTTTCATCTGAAATCGAACGAGGTTGGAATTCACTTTTATCATATGTCTCTCTTCTATATGAACCTAAATGCTATGAAAAAAAAATAGAAAATTGAATTTTTTTACAGGGGTCAAAACAAAAAAGCATGATTTTTTTGCCATTTTTCACAAGTTTATTTGCAAAAAAAAAATTATTTTAAATAATGATAATATCTTAGGTTCATATGGAGCGCAATACTATGAAGAAAGTGACTGCCAATTTTTAAAACGATTGGTTGAAAACTTTTCAAACTAGCGTGTGCGCAAGTTCGATAAAAGTCGTTTTCAGAAAAAAGCCGTTTGAAACACGTGACGCGGCTCGGGGCCCGAAGTACAGCTACTCACTTCAATGGCTCATAATAACAGAACGAGTCGGAATTTTCATTTAAAATTTTCGGAACATATTTTTCAATAGTTTTGCCAACAATTTATGAAATAAAAAAAAATCGATTTTTTTTTAACTGTCTAACCCTATTTCCCCCCTTAAATGTGATCTTGGCTTTTCTTTTTTTTTTTACTATTCATGACGCACAACACGTTCTACTTTCAATGGGCGAACGTAATTATTCCCGTCGAATTTTTAAAGTGAATAATTTCGGGATTATTTAATAAATATGAATTTTTCTTGAATTAATCGATAAATTAGATTTCGAGTACGGAAAAAAAAAAAACAAATTCGCGTTTTGTGTTTTTGAAATTTGAAATATTGAAAAAAATAATCGGTTAAATCGATTATTTTTAATTTTTTTTTTTTTTTTTTGGAATAACGAATTTTTAGATAACGATCGTTATCGATTCGCGTAAAATCGGTTGTGTTTTTTTTTTTTTTTTTTTTTTTTACGATTATCGATTATTTGTAGCGATTGGATCGCCGGTAATCGATTGTTCGATTTATTTTCACTGAACATAATCGAAATCGACCATTTCCGTTTCCGTTACTGTGCGAAATGCAACAAATTTTCTTTTATGGCTCATGAAAAAAAATGTATTGTTTAACGGATTCCTGTTTTTTTTTTTTCCATTGTGATATCGCGGATGATTGCGAGTCTGTATCTCGTTTATATTTAAACAATTTTATCGCACATCGTTCGTTTGACTTTGAGAAAAAAAAAATGTGCGTTGTGTATTTTGAAAATTTGAAATATCGTGAGAAATGATCGATTGAATCGATTGTTTTCTCGATTTTTTTTTTCCTAAACTATTGATTTTTAGATATTGACCGTTTGAGAGTCGATTATTATTTTGAACATCGCCCATCTCTAATTTAAACATACCACTGCGGTCTCAACATACCATTGCACGTCGCGATGCATTACACAAACGATTCAGGCTCGTGCGACGAGAATATCGCCGTGTTTGTAGTTTTGCGTTTGATTATGCATTTTTTTTTTTTTTTTTGCGAGCACGATTAATCGTTACGGTGTATTCCCCGCAAGGTCCTCCGTATTACTAATTTTTTTTTTTTTTTTCTTCTTTTTTAACGCGAGGAGTTCCTATTTAGAAAGTCTTCCGACTATAACGACGTCGTCGCATTGAATTTTTGTAATTTTCTATTTTGTGTACATACATCTTTCGTGTAACAGCCTCAGGTAAACATTGTTCGGAATAAGCGTCATTGCTTCACACATTTTTTTTTCTCTTGCGATTATCTAGCACGTGCTCGGTCAATCCGAGTGTATATGTACATACTTAAGGAGGCATGTTGGATAAGTCATTTTCCACTTTTCGAGTTGAAAAATTTCGATGTAAAAGAAGTGACGGGAAATTTTTGAGATTTATCAAAACAATATTCGTCCACGGGGATGCTTGGATGTACTGGCTCAGAGTTTAGTCCGTTTAAGGGATGACACCACTCTAGGCGGCAGAAAAAGAAGGCCGAACTTTGACGATTTATTTCGGGAGTATGAAAAAAAAGAATAGGATTTCTTTTCAGAGGATTTATTTAAGGGAGAACACCACTGTGACCCCCTGTTTTTTTTCACATTTTTCAAGAATTTTTTTTTGTGGGAAAAAAAAGAGATATTCGAAAAATTTTTTTGGGTTTTGTTCCTTGTTTATTAATGTATCAAAAAACATTTTTTTCACATTTTTCACGCCGCATGGTGGCGCTGGGGAAGCTCTCGCGTCAGGTGCTGTCATCTCCGCGGCACGCAGCAGAACTCTCTTCAACGTCGATCTGAAAAAAAAATACCGAGTGTTTTCGTTAATAATATGATATTTTGAAGAGAAGTACATAGGGATTTGGAAAAATATTGTTTTGAAAAAAATTAGGCACGCCTTTGAAATTAAAGTTAATTTCAAAGGCGCGCCTATTTTTTTTAAAACAATATTTTTCTAAATATTTCGAAGAGAAGTACATAGGGATTTGGAAAAATATTGTTTTAAAAAAAATAGGCACGCCTTTGAAATTAAAGTTAATTTCGAAGGCGTGCCTATTTTTTTTTAAACAATATTTTTCCAAATCCCCATGTACTTCTCTTCAAAATATCATATTATTAACGAAAACACTCGGTATTTTTTTTCAGATCGACGTTGAAGAGAGTTTTGCTGCGTGCCGCAGAGATGACAGCACCTGACGCGAAAGCTTCCCCAGCGCCACCATGCGGCGTGAGAAATGTGAAAAAAATGTTTTTTGATACATTAATAAACATGGAACAAAACCCAAACAAATTTTTCGAATATCTCTTTTTTTTTCCACAAAAAAAAATTCTTGAAAAATGTGAAAAAAAAAACAGGGGGTCACAGTGGTGTTCTCCCTTAACGTAATAGTCTGGTAACTTAAGCCGATTTTCATGTCTTTTTTGAAGGGCGTTTTTTTGTAGGAAAATAAAAATGAATCGTTTTGGATATTTAGGATGTTTTTATTTACATATCAAAGAAACAAAAAAAAAATTTTTTGACAAAATTTAATAGTTCATTATTATTATTATTGTTGATCGAAGTTGGCACCTCGAAAAAAAAATCGCGTTGGTGGCCCCGGTGATTTTGGCTCTTGATGTTATCTGAAATAAAAAATTCTTGATAATTCTTAATCTATAGACATGTCATTATGGTCGGAACTACTGAAGTTAAATTTCATGGATAAATAAATAACAAAATGGATACGGACGTTTTTTTTTTTCAAAGTCCGCCATTTTGTTATTTATCCATGAAATTTAACTTCAGTAGTTCCGACCAGAATGACACGTCTATAGATTAAGAATTATCAAGAATTTTTTATTTCGGATAACATCAAGAGCCAAAATCACCGGGGCCACCCACGCGCTTTTTTTTCGTCGTGCCAACTTCGATCAATAATAATAATAATGATAAACTATTACATTTTTTCAAAAATTTTTTTTTTTGTATCTTTAATATGTCAATAAAAATATCTTAAATATCCAAAACGATTAATTTTTATTTTCCTACAAAAAAACGCCCGCCAAAAAAGACATGAAAATTGGCAAGTTACGAGACACACAGTTTGTAAACAACTTTCTTTTACAGTTTGTAAAAGACGATTTTTAAGACGCGCTCTGTCGCCGCCATTTTGTATCAAAATAATAATAAAAAAAAAAATTTCATACTTCAATATGTGTTAAATAAATCCTCTGAAAAGAAATCCTATTCCTTTTTTTTTATACTGCGAAAATAAATCGTCAAAATTAGGCCTTTTTTTTTGCCGCCAGAGTGGTGTTACCCCTTAACGTGGGATACAGTGGGTCAGAAGTTGAGTGGAAAGTGCCGTTCACACGTGAATCAAGCATACTCCCGGAGGACTTATCGCGCAAAATAAATTTTTCTCTGGCGCAAAAGTAAAAAAATTGACCAGATGCCCACATATTTTGAGAGTACCCACGAGTCAAATGACTTTTTAAACCCATCTACAGTGTTGAGGGTTTCAAGTGGAGCGCCGATTTTCGCGAAAAATTTGACAAATTTAAGGATTTAAAAAAAAAAACAAATTCAAGAAAATTTTGAGGGAACTAAAGGGTTACGAACAGGGATGAAAACTACTCCAGGTGCAATTGGTTACGCAAACTCCAGGGATTTGAAATTCGCAAATTTCCGAAAACATCCGCGTCCCGCATCAAATGCTCAGTACTGTATATAGATAATACTAAATAAATCCCAATGCATTCGAAAGATAAAAATACCATTACATCGGAAAAATGTCGTTAGTTTTGTTATAATTGGACCGCGTTTGTCCGTAAAGTCGATATAGAGTTTGAATATAACGGTTTTCGGGCCACCTTACTGTATAGAGACAGCGGCACAGTTTAAAAACTCCTTTTTAATACTTGGCGTCAAGACACTGCCGCATTTCTTGATATATATATCTGGGCATACGTCAGGTGCAATACAATACTGCCAACGTTCGTTCTTGTTCCTTCAAATATCACTGATTTTATTCGAAAAAAAAATAAAAAATGTAATTATATTTTTAACAGTTCTCGTCAGGAGAAATGTAATTTCTATCGGAAGTAAAATTACATTAAAAAATGAAAAAATAAAATAAAAAATAAAACTTCTAGTTATATTTGTTTACTCTCAACGTACTAAGACTTCTTTTTAGTCCCGGTGGATACTGAATTCATTGTTAGTTCGCCTATAAATACAATATTGGCGACTGGGACATTTTTAATTGTTTAACGACTCACCGGTACCTGACGTATCTCCTTAAAAACCTTTTTTTTTTTTAAATTACTGGTCGTCAAGAATCTGCCGCGTCTCTCGATATATGTCAATCGCTAGCGAAGAAAAGGGCGTATCACACATTTAAATTGTTCTTCCGTTATCTGTTACGTGAAATTGATGAAATTTATATTGGTTATGTGCAATATTACAGATAGACCCGTTATCATTATATTTTAAATAACCATTCGTCGAATAGAAACATTTTCAGTGATACGGCACTGGGAATTACCATTTAACAGCCTGATCTCTCTCGGCCAAATTTCGAACCACTCTCTCTCTCTCTCTCCCAGTCGGTTCCGCGATGATTACCGTGCGAATGTGTCAAGTTTTACGGCGGGGGGTAAGGTTAATTCGTACAAAAAAAGGCATGTTTTTGTGATTTTTTTGCGACGACGCAGTTAAAATCTCTTTATTAAAACTAATGGTACAGTAAAATATGACATTCGAAGTATATTATATAAAATTTTCACGAAGAAATATTAAAAAATACGGCAATTCGGACGTGTCTCGGAAAAAAGTAGAATTTCGGTGTCCCTCATAACTTGTTGCTGGATCATCTGAAATGGAAAAATGAAAGTTCGTTTGTTAGATAATAGTTTTCCCCAGGTAAAGCTGGGAGGGTTTTTCGAAATTTCAATTTTTCAATTTTTTGCAACATTTTGAAGGGAAAAACGCGATTTTTACGAAAAAAATCGGTTAATTTGTTATTGTAAAATAAAAATTATTAACAAATTTGAAAAAAACTCTCCAGCGTTACCTCGTAAATTATGTACAGAATTAGTGTTCAAAATTTCAAAGGGATCGGTGCTGTAGTTTTCAAGTTATGAGGGACACCGACTTTGAAAACGTGAGTCGTGAGGAAAACGCTTTAAGGGAGAACACCACTGTGACCCCCAGTTTTTTTTTCACATTTTTCAAGAATTTTTTTTTGTGGGAAGCAAAAGGGATGTTCGAAAAATTTTTTTGGGTTTTGTTCCTTGTTTATTAATGTATCAAAAAACATTTTTTTCACATTTTTCACGCCGCATGGTGGCGCTGGGGAAGCTCTCGCGTCAGGTGCTGTCATCTCCGCGGCACGCAGCAGAACTCTCTTCAACGTCGATCTGAAAAAAAAATACCGAGTGTTTTCGTTAATAATATGATATTTTGAAGAGAAGTACATAGGGATCTGGAAAAATATTGTTTTAAAAAAAAATAGGCACGCCTTTGAAATTAACTTCAATTTCAAAGGCGTGCCTATTTTTTGGAGCTTCCCCAGCGCCACCATGCGGCGTGAAAAATGTGAAAAAAATGTTTTTTGATACATTAATAAACAAGGAACAAAACCCAAACAAATTTTTCGAATATCTCTTTTTTTTCTCACAAAAAAAAATTCTTGAAAAATGTGAAAAAAAAACAGGGGGTCACAGTGGTGTTCTCCCTTAAAGTTTTGAACACTAAAAAATCTGGTATAAAACGTTCATAAGCGTTAAAGGCCAGGAGATTAATAAGACAATAACTTCAAGAATATTGCTTAGATCGGTTCAAAATTTTAAGGACTTATTCTTGAAATGTTAAACAATAAGATAAGACAACAAACAAAAAATTCGATTTTTCCAAAGTGAAAACCCTTACCCCGCCCTTAATCACAATCTAAAATTTAGCGCTTTATGACAGCAATAATATCTAAAGAAAGTGTACTCCTTTAAGTTTAAATTCTGCCGCGCAGGTAAAGTAGGGACCGCCTTACACGGCAGAGGAAAGAATTAAGGTAGTAGTCTGGTAACTTAAGCCGATTTTCATGTCTTTTTTCGAGGGCGTTTTTTTGTAGGAAAATAAAAATGAATCGTTTCGGATATTTAGGATGTTTTTATTTACATATTAAAGATACAAAAAAACATTTTTTTGAAAAAATTTAATAGTTTATTATTGTTATTATAATTGATCGAAGTTGGCACCTCGAAAAAAAAGCGCGTGGGTGGCCCCGGTGATTTTGGCTCTTGATGTTATCTGAAATCCAAAATTCTTGATAATTCTTAATCTATAGACATGTCATTCTGGTTGGAACTACTGAATTTAAATTTCATGGATAAATAACAAAATTTATTTGCTAAAATAAAAGGACTTTTTTTTTTTTCCAAAGTCCGCCATTTTGTTGTTTATCCATGAAATTTAACTTCAGTAGTTACGACCAGAATGACATGTCTATAGATTAAGAATGATCGAGAATTTTTGATTTCAGATAACATCAAGAGCCAAAATCACCGGGGCCACCCACGCCCTTTTTTTTCTCGAGGTGCCAACTTCGATCAACAATAATAATAATAATAAACTATTAAATTTTTTCAAATTTTTTTTTTTTTGTATCTTTAATATGTAAATAAAAACATCCTAAATATCCAAAACGATTGATTTTTATTTTCCTACAAAAAAACGTCCTCCAAAGAAGACATGAAAATCGGCTCAAGTTACCAGACTACTACCTTAAGGTTAAGGAAAAACGTGGGTGGAATGAATAAAACCACGTGTGAGCTAAGAGTGCATTAGAAGTTGAATGGTAAAGATGGTTAAAGGGAATTGGCATATTAAACAATAAACTTTAAATGTCGTTTCTTTGTTTACAGAGCAACGCCACATCGTTTATTTGATTTGTCAATCCTGATAAATAAAACAACCAATCTTATATTTTATAATGCATTAAAGTCCGGAGAACATGAAAGATTTTCGGTCCGAGGGGTATGAGATTTTCAACCTACGTGAAAGATCAAAAACCGTTTTATTCGCTTCGTGTGAACAACAAGAGGCGCGGATTGAAATCGCAGAATTGTTGAAAAACGAAAAATTTTATGATTGCAACATTATGTCACGTGATAGATCAATGTTATAAGTAATAGTTTAATGTTCGAAGTCATTTATTTAGCCTTAGAGTGGTCGAAAATATTTTTCTGATTTTGACGTCAAACATGGCACACGCCATTAAAAGGTTCACCGTATCCTTATGGCAAAAGCCGTTTTAATCGTATCGCGTAAACAACATCAGGCGCGATTGAAATTGCATAGTTGCTGAAGAATGAACAATTTGTAAATGCAACATTATGTCATGTGATAGATTGATGTTATAAGTAATAGTTTAATGTTCGAAGTGATTTATTTAGCGGTAGAGTGGTGGGAAATATTTTTCTGATTTTGAGATTAATAGTGGCACGTTATATAACCTCAGCTTATGTTTATGGCAATAACGCACTCCGTCTGTATACAATTGTCGCAGTTGATTCTATTCGTGCACAAACATCAACGGCAATCATCCCGATTATCAGATCGTAGTACAAACATTGCACTTCGCCAAAAAATATACGATAATCGAGGGTTTATTATATACATTTGGGAATGGATGTGAATCGAGAAAGCTGATTTTTGGATATTGTGCGGGGGTGGGGGGCTTAGAAAAGCTTAACTTCAAATTGTCGACCAAGATTTCCTATGTGTGTTCTCCGCCATCTTGAAAAAAGTGTTAAATTTTGTTTCTTTGGAATAACTCGGCTCTCCGTCGAGATACGAAAATTGCGATGAGATACTTTTTTGTTGCTTCTTTTACGCTCTACAATTTCGGTCATATACATTTTTCACCTACCGTTCATGGTTGTTGAGATATCGAACGAGAAAATAAAAATATTTTTTTCTACAAAAACCACTAAAATATTTGTAAAGATTGTTAAATATAATTTTACAGTTTTTCGTCAAATTTACGTGAAAAAGTATCTAAGAAAAAAGTAAGTTAGTAAAAAAGCAAACATACGAAAAAATATATATATATATTTTTTCATGTTTCACAGTCGCGCCTCATTCTTGCCGTCTCCTCTTTGTGCGGTGATTCGCACGTTGTCCATGCTCGCCCGACGATTTATATACATGTGTGTATATAAATGTGTACAGCCAAAAACAAGTTTCACTACCTGAATTTTTTTACTTTCTCGTTCGATATCTCAACAACGATGAACGGTAGGTGAAAAATGTATATGACCTAAATTGTAGAGCGTAAAAGAAGCAACAAAAAAGTATCCCATCGCAATTTTCGTATCTCGACGGAGAACCGAGTTATTCCAAAAAAACAAAATTTAACACTGTTTTCAAGATGGCGGAGAGCGCGCATAGGAAATCTTGGTCAGCTTTCTCGGTTCACATGCATTTCTTCGTTTTTTTTTTTCGTTGCAATGACTGGACTAGTGGTAACTAGTGCTGGCTGACTTGGGCTCGGGTCAGGTTGGTGGTAAGGTCGTTAAATGGTAATTTCCATTATTTAGAATTACCATTTGACAACCTGACCTCTCTCGGCCAAATTTCAAACCACTCTCTTCCAGTCGTTAACCGATGGTGCCCGATCATTACCGTGCGAGTGTGTCACGTTTTAATCACAATTAAAAAGTGCACCGCTTTATTATAGCAACAATAAAATAAATAAAAATCAGGAGAACATGAACGATGCTCGGTTCGAGGTCTATGACATTTTCGACCTACCCGAGAGATCAAAAACCGTTTTATCGGCGTCGGGTAAACAACAAGAGGCGCGACTGAAATTGCATTATTGCTGAAATATGAACAATTTATAAATACAACATTATGTCATGTGATAGATTGATGTTATAAGTAATGGTTCAATGTTCGAAGTCATTTATTTAGACGTGGAGTGGCGGGCAATATTTTTTTGATTTTGAGATTTAAGCATGGCACGCAGTTGATTCTGTCCACGCACGAACATCAACGGTAATGATCCTGATTATCAGATTGAAGTACAAACATTACGTTTCGCTACCAAAAATACGATAATCAAGGGTTTACTACTGTTCCCCGTGCTAACTAGTGCCGGCTGACTGGGAATGAGTGGCCATATTGAATAGGCCACGCGTCCATGATAATTCCCAACATGCGTTTCAATGATTAATTTTTACTAGGTTACACTAAACCTATCGGCACGTCACGGGTCGTTTGACACCTTTTGAAATAAACGTTGATTTTTTAACGGATTTTTAATTTATTAAAGGATATAAGGTAATAATGGAGCAAAGGGGACCTACTTCCGATTGACTTGCCTTTAATATATGTTGTCTAGGGACCCCTTCTGAACAAATTTTCCCTCTCACACAATTGGGGGTCGTTATTGATTAAAAATTCATTAACAAATAAAGTTAATAATTCAGATAGGTATTTTCCTTATAGCAGCCAGTCCCAATCATCTTGTCCTTCACATGTGTTGTTAAGAATACCCCCCTGAGTAACATACCAAAAGTTTTATCCGTCCTCATTGTTAAAAAGTTATTAACAAAAGAAAATTCATAAATAGAATATGAAATACTTGCATGGTGGCCAGTACACGTATGACCGGAGGGGCTGCCCCCCCCCCCTGCCCCCATTGCATACCAGCCCATAGACAAACCAAAAACAACCCAAAACAACACCAGTAATCTAAAGAAAACAAACAGACAAACCCAACAAACAAACAAACCCAACAAACAAACAAACCCAAAACTCAAACGAACAAACAAACAAACCCAATAAACAAACAAACCCAACAAACAAACAAACCCAAAACCCAAACGAACGAACAAACAAACCCAACAAACAAACAAACCCAAAACCCAAACGAACGAACGAACAAACCCAACAAACAAACAAACCCAAAACACAAACGAACAAACCCAACAAACAAATCCAAACCCATTAAACAAACAAATCCCAACAAACAAACAAACCCAAAACCCAAACGAACAAACAAACAAACCCAATAAACAAACAAACCCAACAAACAAACAAACCCAAAACCCAAACGAACGAACAAACAAACCCAACAAACAAACAAACCCAAAACCCAAACGAACGAACAAACAAACCCAACAAACAAACAAACCCAAAACACAAACGAACAAACCCAAAACACAAACGAACAAACCCAACAAACAAATCCAAACCCATTAAACAAACAAATCCAAAACAAACCCAAACCAAAAAACCCAAACCCAATAAACAAACAAATCGAAAAAAAAAAATTATAAACACAAAACGGTGAATCATTCAAAAAAATTTCGTTGATCCCGAAACTGGTGTACACACGCAAAACATTGAAAGATTGTGGAGAGATATGCGTACAAAAATCCCACGATATGGGATACGCGATTATCATTTTACGCATTACCTCGCAGTTTTCTTTTTTAAAAAAATACGATTTCGACCAGCCTATCGACAGTTTCTTCGACATTATGAGTACCATGTATACGCTTTATAATATAAATGAATAGTACAAATAATTGTTTGTTTATATGTTTGTTTGCGTTGTTTTTGGGTTGTTTTTCGGCTGTTTTTGGGTTGTTTTTGGTTTGTTTTTGGTTTGCCTTTGGGCTGGTGAGTGGAGGATTGCAAGGGGGCGCAGCCCCCCCCCCCCCCCCCTCATGCGTGTGCTGTTCACCATACACTAGAACAAGTAGTTCATGTTTGATTTATGAAACTTTTTTTGTTATTAACTCTTTAACAAACAACGAGCGACGGATAAAACTTTTTGTATGCTACTCAGGGGTGTATTCGTAACAACAAATGTGAAGGACAAGATGATTAGGACTGGCTGGTATAAGGGAAATAGCTATATGAATTATTAACTTTATTTGTTAATAACTTTCTAATAAATAACGACCCCCAATTGTGTCAGAGGAAAAAGTTGTTCGGGAAGGATTCCTACATATATTAAAGGCAAGTCAATCGGAAGTGGGTCTCCTTTGCTCCATATTTACCAAGAAATGTCAATGAATGTACGAATTGAAAGTAAATTTTGAAAAGGGTAATTGACCCCCGCTTGGTATGTTTAGTGTTAATTTACACTTTTCCAATGAGATCACGCTATGCTCAGTAGGGTGATTCTTAATTTGGTGATGTTGGAAATTCTTTGGTATTGTTCCTCAAAAGTAATCAACATAACTAGAAAAAAAATTGCGCCCAAGCGGAACTTTGTCCAATAATACTAACCCACCCCACCGAGCTGTCGAAATTTTATATGAAAAAATGCATGCATTCAAAATTTCGTTAGGAAAATTGTTTATTATTTCAAAACTATTTATGATAAAAGAATTTTATATAACGTTTTTGTAGGAAATATAATACTCTACAAAAAAGGTATCTTGTGAAATTCTCGTGAATCTAATATTTATCACGTAATTAGCAAAAAACTGTCATCATTTATTCCAAAAGTCGATCATTATGGTCAAAACAGGAGTTTGACGTCGAATAGCTGCAATTTATTTTTCGCATGTATATAAGATTATGAAGAAATACGCAGCGCACTCAACAATGAAATGTAAACAATATTCAAATTTTCAATTTTATCAATTTTATTGTGAATTATAATGAATGATGTCATATATTTTAAAAATCAACTTACAATAATGAATTACATCGGTTGGAGCAAAGTTGCTTTGTTAATATCAGGATATTTTTTTTTTATATTCTTCAATTATTTGTACAATGAATTGTTTCTGATCTTCGTCATAAGTGAGACGATCGATTGTACTCTGTAATAAGTTTCACTCCTCTTTCTGCAACATCGTTAACCACTTTAATTCCTTCAACTATTTTTAAGCCTTGTAAATGATTTTCATTAGAAATCCCCTCGCTCACATCGATATCAAAAATCGAGGAGTTGATTTCAAATCTTTCGAAAAAAGCCATCGATTTGGAACTGATAAATAAATCAATGTCCTTATCGATCAAAGAAGAAAAATTTATCATGAACGATAATAAAATTGATAAAATTGAAAATTTAAATATCGTTCAAATACTGTTATTGAGTGCACTACGTATCTCTTCATATTTCTAATTGCATTTGAAGAATACATTGCAGTTTTTCGACGTGAAACTCCTGTTTTGGCCATAGTGATGAACTTTTGGAATAAATGATGACAGTTTTTCGCTAATAACGTGATAAATATTGGATTCACAAGAATTTTACGAGATACCTTTTTTGTAGAGCATTAATTTTCCTATAAAAACACAATATAACATTTTTTTATCACGAATAGTTTTGAAATAATAAACAATTTTCTTAACGAAATTTTGAATGCATGCATTTTTTCATATAAAAAATTCGACAGCTCGGTGGGGTGGGTTAGAATTATTGGACAAAGTTCCGCTTGCGCCCAATTTTTTTTCTGGACATGTTGATTACTTTTAAGGAACAATACCAAAGAATTTCCAACATCACCAAATTAAGAACCACCCTAATGCTCAGATACTCCCGAATTTCTTCGAAAAATGAGTGAGACCTTTATCTTCTTAAAATTGGTCTCGGACCGAACATCGTCCGCGTTCGCACAATTTTTATTTATTATATTGTTGCTGTAATGAGGCGGTACATTTTTAATTATTGATTAAAACCGACCGGGTGAGTGTGGTTCGAAATTTCGCCGAGAGAGGTCAGGTCGCTAAATGGTAATTCCCCAATACGAGTTGTAAATTTGACAGAAAATCAAATGTGTTTGTGATTAGTTCGAAATTGTATTAGGCTCAGTTTTTTTCGCACGTTAACAGATATATGCTTGTTGTTTGTTTGTTTGTGATACGTTGTTACTTTTTTTTTTTCTCTGTCGATTAAATTTTTGTTACAAGTCCTGTTATTAATGTGTATCGCATAGCAAAAAAAAATAATAGTATTTATACTACGGTTAACATTCTCCGTTAATATATATATATATATATCTATTAAAATATTTTCTACATAAGGTATGTGGCAAGTAAAAGGCCAAAAAACAAAAAGTTTATGAAATGTCATAATGCAGCCATGAAAATTGTTAAAATATATTTGCGAGACTTTATTTTAATTAATAAAAAGAAAACAATCTTACTGATGCTCGATGGCAGCGATGTGGAAATTCATTCGTTTCAACGAACTTGAAGCCGCAGAATATCTCGTGTATTTGATACAATTATTCCGTCGAAATTTCAAGTGGTTTTCGTAAAAAATCGAGCGAGCGACGCAAAGTCTCTATTTTCAAAAAAATATACAATAATTTCGAAAAAATATTATTATTTTTCAAAAAAAAAAATTCACATTGAATAATGTTTTTTTTAACAAACATTTTCAGACAATAAAGTTTTTCGCATTTTATTATTTTTTTCGGTCCAAAATTCCGAAAATTTAATTTTCGAAATTTTTACCGCAGCGACGTACGAGAAAACTCGTACGTCGCAGCGGCGATCGTCCATAAAGTAACGGAATAAATAAATAAGAAACAAAGAAAACTAAATGAACCGTAAAACCATTCAATCGTTGCCCTAGATTCTAGTTATATGATGCTATTAAGGGCTCACATACCCGCTCGCTGAAAATCATGTAGATTTGAAAAATTTATTATCATGGTTATGGTGGTGAAAAAAAAAATTTTTTGATTTCACATTTTTTATTAACTTTTCAACTATAAGATAACATTTTTTTTTTTTTTTTTAATTTTTTTAAAAATATTAACATTATTTTCTGGAGGCGGCTCCTTTTCAACATCATAACTTCACCTAAAATTATCCAATCTGCAAAAATAAAAAAGAATCTACTAAAATAATGTCGTAGTAATAAATAGTCTAACGGAGGGATTTTATTAATTTTTTCCAAAAAAAAAAAAAGAAATCACAGTATTTCCAACTTGAGTATGCGATTAAAAAAGAAATTAATGTTTAATAATTTATAAGAAATTATTCAACTAAAAAATTTAAAAAAAACCTCTCGTCAGACTATAGAGAAAATAATTATCAAGATTTAGAAAAAAAAAAGTTAAAAAATATTAAAAATCGACCGAGTTATCGTGCTTGACACTGTCTAAAAATATAGTTTCGAGAAAAACGCGTTTAAGGTACTAGTCTGGTAACTTAAGCCGATTTTCATGTCTTTTTTGGAGGGCGTTTTTTTTTTTTGTAGGAAAATAAAACTGAATCGTTTTGGATATTTAGCATGTTTTTATTTACATATTAAGGGGGGAGTAGGGTTTTAAAGGCGAAAAAAAAACATATTTTTATGATTTTTTTGCGGCGACATGAGTGATATAATTTTATTAAATAGAATTACATATTATTGTACAACTATTGAAGTATCTCAGAACAAATTTTCAATGAAAAATATTGATAAATAAGCCGGTGACGTTGAATCTCCAGAGGCGCCTTGAAAAAAAGTGGTTTTGCGGTGAACATTATAACTCGTTACCGGATCATCCGAAACAAAAAAATTGATATGCATTTTAAAGGTTATGTATTTCTCGAGGTAATCAGGAAGAGTTTTTTTTGTTTTTTTTCTCTATTTTTTGCAGCACTTGGAAGTGAAAAACGCAATTTTAGCTAAAAAAATCGCGCTTAATTCTTTATTAAAAAATTGAAAAAAAAACTCCTGATAACCTGTTGATTTATGTGGAGAAGTAATGTTTAAATTTTCAAAAGGATCGGTTCAGTAAATTTTGAGTTCTAATGTTCACAAACTTCAAAAATGACGTTTTCGGGAAAATCGATTTAAAGTTTTCACGTATCACGTATCACGGCCGGTTGTTTGAAACGCTGTAACTCCGTTAGTTTTACTCCGATTGACTTAAAATTTATACACAATATTCTCGACATATTGTTCATTCAGAAAAAAAATACAAAAAAAATAATTCAAAAACCCTACCCCCCCCTTAAAGATACAAAAAAAAAATGTTTGAAAAATTTTTATAGTTCATTATAATAATTATTCTTATTATTGATCGAAGTTGGCACCTCGAAAAAAAAAAGCGCGTGGGTGGCCCCGGTGATTTTGGCTCTTGATGTTATCTGAAATCAAAAATTCTTGATAATTCTTAATTTATAGACATGTCATTCTGGTCGGAACTACTGAAGTTAAATTTCATGGATAAATAACGAGATGGCGGACTTTGGAAAAAAAAAGTCTTTTTATTTTGCTCGCCATTTTGTTATTTATCCATGAAATTTAACTTCAGTAGTTCCGACCAGAATGACATGTCTATAGATTGAGAATTATCAAGAATTTTTTATTTCAGATAACATCGAGAGCCAAAATCACCGGGGCCACCCACGCGCTTTTTTTTCGAGGTGCCAACTTCGATGAATAATAACAATAATAATAAACTATTAAATTTGTTCAAAAATTTTTTTTTTTGTATCTTTAATGTGTAAATAAAAACATCCTAAATATCCAAAACGATTCATTTTTATTCTCCTACAAAAAAACGCCCTCCAAAAAAGACATGAAAATCGGCTCAAGTTACCAAACTACTACCTTAAAGTTTCTGGTAGGCACACCATGAACCCGATGGTCCGGTCACATTTGTTGCTATAACTTTGTAACGGAGTAAAATTTTCTCAAAAGTTTTTTCTACTAATTCTCAAAAGTATCGAATAAAAGTCCGTACAAAAAATGAATATTTTGAAAATTTCAGGGGTACGCGAGACCTTAAATGGATTATACAGATATAAGGATAAAGTTATAAATATTCATGACGGGACCAGTGAAAATGAATCGTTATTTTTTCTCAAAAAAGAAAAAAACGCTCAGTTAAGTCTGAGATTTCCGTGGAATTTCGAATTGCTAATTGCCGTGAGCATGTCGTAATTTTTGTCGAAAGATTTCGCCGGTGAAAAGTGTGCGCGTTGCCCCGTGAATTAACGCGATGTTCGTTATGTCCAGGGACATCCGGTCGGATTGTTAGGGGATGACGGAGGACCAACGGCGGGTGCGCTGAGCGACGGTGTGCCAGGAATTGAAACGTCCGAGCACCACAACCCACCAGAAATGCTCGATGGACTCGATGGTAAGACTCTTGAAAATTATAACAACCGAAATTTCACGAGGATCTCACGTATTTCCTTGTCGCAAATCGTTCTCGAATCATTTCTTCGACTTTATAAATCGCGGCCGAAAAAGATGATGAATTAATTTTAAAAGAATTAAAAAGAAAGACAAAGTGTTTTCGTGTGTTTTTTTGCGACGGGGAAAATATGTCGGAATCACGAAATTAAGGACGATGTGCATGAACGTTTTGGAATGATTTCGCGGAACTTGGACGTAATTTAGTCGTACGAGACGAGCATCCCCTCTATTTCCAAATTTTTTGCGGAGCGTAGCCGAGTGTACAGATTCTAGAAGAACAGAAAATAACCCACCTCACTCCTTCCCCCGAATATGTATATATATATATATATATATATATATATATATATATATATATAAATTAAAAAATTATATATAGGTATTTTGGTTTTTTATTAGACGTTCCGACTCTCACCGATCATTTAAAAAAAATTTCTTCATCGACAAGTTGACCGAACGAAAAGACCCAAATATTTTCGTCTGAGAAAAAAAATCATTACGTTCCGCAGTAAAAAAAATACCGGAAGTTTCAACTCATTTTTTAAATATATTCCGTTGTTAACCGAAAGAACGGTTTTTCATTGAACCGACTAAAAATGTAATTTCCGTGTAAGGTGTAACACTACTCTAGCGGCAGAAAAAAAGGCCTAATTTTGACAATTTATTTTGGGAGTATGAAAAAAGGAACAGGATTTCTTTTCAGAGGGTTTATTTAACGCATATTGAAGTATGAAAAAAAAAAAAAATTTATCATTTTTATAAAAAATGGCGGCAACAGAGCCCATCTTGTAAATCGTCTTTTTTGAAACACCTTCACGGGAGGACGGTTTTCTCGTAAAGTATAAGACCCGGAACAAAAAACCAAACAATTTTATAATCTATATACCATTCGCTATGGGATTACGTACCGGTTTTTTTTTTTTATCAAAATTTCTAAAGACGGTGCACTTTTGAAAAAATTCATCGAATTTTTGTCAAAAAAAAGCAGTAAATTGTTTAAAGACAAAAGTTTAAATTAAATAAAAAAAAAACGGCGGCGTACTCCGATAGAGAATGTAATTTTGAAGCTACTATCAAAATTTCAAATCGATCCATGCAACGGTGTTCAAGTAACACCGCCTCCCAGTTTGAAAAGGACGATTTTCAGAATGGGCCCTGCCGCCGACATTTTGTATCAAAATGAATACATTTTTTTTCTTTTTCATACTTCAATATGTGTTAAATAAACTCTCTGAAAAGAAATTATTTTCCTTTTTTCATACTCGCAAAATAAATCGTCAAAGATCGACCCCTTTTTCTGCCGCTAAAGTGGTGTTACTCCCTAAAAAATGTCCCATATTTTTGTAAAAGGCCTAAAGATTTTTTTGCCCGAACGAGAGAAAAAATTCCAATTTTTCTTTTAACCGGAAATGTTATTTCCGTTTAAGGTAGTAGTCTGGTAACTTAAGCCGATTTTCATGTCTTTTTTGGAGGGCGTTTTTTTGTAGGAAAATAAAAATGAATCGTTTTGGATATTTAGGATGTTTTTATTTACATGTTAAAGATACAAAAAAAAATGTTTTTGAAAAAATTTAATAGTTTATTATTACTATTATTATTGATCGAAGTTGGTACCTCGAAAAAAAAGCGCGTGTGTGGCCCCGGTGATTTTGGCTCTTTATGTTATCTGAAATGAAAAATTCTTGATTATTCTTAATCTATAGACATGTCATTCTGGTCGGAACTACTGAAGTTAAATTTCATGGATAAATAACAAAATAGCGGACTGTGGAAAAAGAACGTCCTTTTATTTTAGCAAAGAAGGGGTTGTGAAATAAAAAGTTAGGGGTGAAAAAATTTCTCGGTAGTTCCGACGAGAACTATGAGTGTGTAGAGTAGCCTGTTAAAATTTGAGAGCAATCGGTTCGGTAGAAAAAAAGTTAGGACCCGGGCTGCTAACTTCGAGGTGCCAACTTCGATCAATAATAATAATAATAATAAACTATAAAAATTTTTCAAACAAATTTTTTTTTGTATCTTTAATATCTAAATAAAAACATCCTAAATATCCAAAGCGATTCATTTTTATTTTCCTACAAAAAAACGCCCTCCAAAAAAGACATGAAAATCGGCTTAAGTTACCGGACTACTACCCTAAAAAATGTCCCATATTTTTTTTAAAGGCCTAAAAATTTTTTGCCCGAACGAGAGAAAAAATGTCCATTTTTCTTTTAACCGACCAAAATATTATTTCCGTTTAAAAAATTTCCGATATTTTTTTAAACAGCCTAAAGGATTTTTGCCCGAACGAGAAAAAAAATTCGGGTCTTCTCGTTTTTTGGCCAATATCCGTCGATAAACTTTCAAACGTTCGTTGATGGTGGGGGTCAAACGTAAAAAAAAAAAAAAAATTGGGATACCTCTTATATATGCATACATATAAAAAATCGTTCGCTTCTACATAGAGGCCCTTTTAGTGTTGTGGTGATGGTATCGTGCATTTGCTATGTCATTGTCGTAGTAACAAATAATGGTCTCGCCCTTTCGCTCACTCTCTTCTTTCACGTACGGAAATAACAAAAGATCGTCAGCATTACAAAAAAAAAAAGTAAACAAAAAAAAACCTAATGATCATTTGATTATCATCACGATGACGATGATTATTTAACGCGTTTAAGAGGAAAAAACTCTTTTGCAACGTTTTTATCTTTATTTGAATTTTTTTTTTTTTTTTTTCAATTCTATTTTCCAATTGGTGCACAAGCAGATGGACAGTACTCGATTGCGTCTGAGGTTGGTTGGTTGCGTGGGTTGAGATGTGCCGCAAGGTTCAATTGGCTCCTTCGATTTTTTCGTTTGTGTCCATATTTAAGGCAGTAGTCTGGTAACTTAAGCCGATTTTCATGTCTTTTTTGGAGGGCGTTTTTTTGTAGGAAAATAAAAATGAATCGTTTTGGATATTTAGGATGTTTTTATTTACGTATTAAAGATACAAAAAAAAAAATTTTTGAAAACATTTAATAGTTTATTATTGTTATTATTATTTATCGAAGTTGGCACCTCGGAAAAAAAGCGCGTGGGTGGCCCCGGTGATTTTGGCTCTTGACGTTATCTGAAATCAAAAATTCTTGATAATTCTTAATCTATAGACATGTCATTCTGGTCGGAACTACTCAAGTTAAATTTCATGGATAAATAACAAATCGGCGGACTTTGGAAAAAACAAGTTTTTTTATTTTGCCCGCCATTTTGTTATTTTTCCATGAAATTTAACTTCAGTAGTTCCCACCAGAATGACATGTCTATCGATTAAGAATTATCAAGAATTTTTCATTTCAGATAACATCAAGAGCCAAAATCACCGAGGCCACCCACGCGCTTTTTTTTCGCGGTGCCAACTTCGATCAATAATAATAATAATAAACTATTAAATTTTTTCAAACAAATTTTTTTTTGTATCTTTATCATGTAAATAAAAACATCCTAAATATCCGAAATGATTCATTTTTATTTTCCTACAAAAAAACGCCCTCCAAAAAAGACATGAAAATCGGCTTAAGTTACCAGACTGCCACCTTAACGAAGCGACATTCGGGAATAGTGACATTCAGAATCACGGATGTTTCCTCGTACCCCGGTCATTTTCGAGAGCGTAAATAAATGAAAAATAAATAAACATGTCTATAAAAAATTTGTCGAGCCTCTGGATCGCGATTGGATGCACCATGTTCCTTTCGCGATCTCGAGTCTACGTCACAACGGAATTTCACAAATTCATCATTTAAACATCTTTTTTTTCTTTTTTTTTTTTCTAATACGGAGTGGCGTCAAAAATATCATTGCAGTGGGAATTACGATTTTTTTCTTCTAGAATTGCTTGTTTTGAATTTTGTCAAATTGCTGTTAACTTTGGAAGAAAAAAAAAACTACAACAACATTTGGGATATTCGTCACACGCGCGTGACGAATCATAGTTATTTCGGGCGAGGATATTGCGTGCTATGGAAATGTCTTGATTCTGTTTAATCCTGTATATTGTCTAAGACAACGAATTCTTGTATGTTTAAATACATTTATATATTTATCCGTAAGCCCGTTCATATAAAATTATATGGATACAGGGTTGGGGATCGAAATAGCGAAACGCGAAAAAAATCAAACGATCAAAGTAGCGAGAATCGATAAAAATCGTACGGCCGAAATGCCAACGATTCAAAAAATTGAACTGTTCAAACTAGTAAACGACCGAAAAGTCGAATAACCAATGGGCGCACCCGACGAGACGACTCATTGATATTCGAATTTTTTTTTTTGGCCTTTCGCCTTATTTTGACCTTACGATTTTTTTTCAGCGATTTACGCGATTTCGATCGTTTGACTTTTTGGTCTCTCGCTATTGCCGAAATAGGAAGAGTCGAAAAAATCGTCCGGCCGAAATAGGAACGACCGAGACTTTTTGATTCTTCGCCATTTCGACCTTATGATTTTTTTTCTTCCGATTTTCGCTATTTCGACCGTTTGACCTTTTGGTCTTTCGCTATTGCCGAAATAGCCAAAAAAAATCGCCGAAATAGGAACGACCGAAACCTTTTTCTTCTTTCGATATTTCGATCTTACGATTTTTTTTCTCGATTTTTCCTATTTCGATCGTTCGATTTTTTTATCTTTCGCCATTGCCGAAATAGGGAAAATCGAGAAAAAAAAAATCGCACGGCCGAAATAGGAAAGACTTTTTGATTTTTCGCTATTTTGACCTTACGATTTTTTTCTCGATTTTCCCTATTCTGATCGTTTGCCCCTTTTTGGGTCTTTCGCTATTCCCGAAATAGGGAAAATCGAGAAAAAATCGTACGGCCGAAATAGGAACGCGTGAAAACTTTTTCGTGTTTCGTTATTTCGACCTTACGATTCGGTTCGAAATAGCGAAATACCGAAAAATCGAGTAAACAATGGGCGCTCACTCGAACGACCAGTTGGTATTCGATTTTTTCTTTTGGTCTTTCGCTATTTCCAAAATAGCGAAAATCGAAAAAATCGTACGGCCGAAATAGGAATGATTAAGACATTATGGTCTTTCGCTATTTAGACTTAGTATAGTAGTCTGGTAACTTAAGCCGATTTTCATGTCTTTTTTGGAGGGCGTTTTTTTGTAGGAAAATAAAAATGAAACGTTTTGGATATTTAGGATGTTTTTATTTACATATTAATGATTAAAAAAAAAAAAATTTCGAAAAAATTTAATAGTTTATTATAATTATTATTATTGATCGAAGTTGGCACCTCGAAAAAAAAAAGCGCGTGGGTGGCCCCGGTGATTTTGGCTCTTGATGTTATTCGAAATAAAAAATTCCTGATAATTCTTAATCTATAGACATGTCATTCTGGTCGGAACTACTGAAGTTAAATTTCACGGATAAATAACAAAATGGCGGGCAAAATAAAAGGACTTTTTTTTCTCCAAAGTCCGCCATTTTGTTATTTATCCATGAAATTTAACTTCGGTAGTTCCGACCAGAATGACATGTCTATAGATTAAGAATTATCAAGAATTTTTGATTTCCGATAACATCAAGAGCCAAAATCACCGGGGCCACCAACGCGCTCTTTTTTTTCGAGGTGCCAACTTCGATCAATAATAATAATAATAACAAACTATAAAATTTTTTCAAACAAATTTTTTTTCGTATATTTAATATGTAAATAAAAACATCCTAAATATCGAAGACGATTGATTTTTATTTTCCTACAAAAAAACGCCCTCGAAAAAAGACATGAAAATCGGCTTAAGTTACCAGACTACTACCTCAACAATTTTTTTCCTTCCGATTTTCGCTATTTCGACCGTTCGTCTTTACGGTCATTCCCATTCCGATCTTACAATTTTTCTTCGGTTTTCGTTATTTCCACCCCTATCCTAAAAATATGCACACACATAACGGGTTTAAGGACGAGTTTCTCTGTGCATGAACTGTTTTTTTTTTTTTTTTTGCTCTACCTTCTTACGTCGTTCCTCATTTCCGCCCCCGCCCTCTCCACCCCCCCCCCCCCCTCAACCCGTTGCCACGTCACAACCATTGGCCCATCTAGAGAGTTCGAAACTCATTGTAATATAAATAAATCAATATGCATAATTATTAAAATTGGAAGAGTGAGAGGGGGAGAAAGAGAAATCAGACTATCGAGCTCCACGTTTTCGATGATGCGGATCGCCTCAACCCCCTGAATCAAATTCAAACTACCCCGCTCTTCGTTCCTAACATAATCTCTCTCTTTCACTCTCTCTCACTCTTGGAGACAATTTCTCCTACGTCGTCTCGGGGTTTTTCCGGTGGCTCTGCGACGTTTTTATGTCGCGACGACGTCGATGCCATCCCGTCCTTCAATGAGGCCCAAATCGTGGTTTCATTGTTTTTTTTTTTTTGTTCTTTACACCAAAAGCTTTCTTTTTTTTTTTTCGATGAAAAAATTAACTCGCCAAATCGCGGAACGGAATTACGCCGATATCTACTAACGCCGTGCGGCGCTACCCCAGTCGAAAATGTCATGCAGTGATTTTTTTTTGTCTTTTCTCATTTTTATCTATTTTTTTTTTTTTTTTGTTTCCCAAGAAAAACGCAAGGGAAAACGAACCTCAATTTTGTCCCGCCGTTACTTTTTTTTCTTCTTTTTTTTCTTAGTTCTCAGGGCGCTCATTTTGTGACGTACAAAATGACAGCGTGGCTGATCAATATCGTAACCCCTTCCAATTGACGCAAATTACTTTCCGTTTCCCTCATTGTTCGTTAATATATATATTTTTTTTTTCTTCTGTTTTCCTCCCTTCTTTCTTTCATTCTACACCGAATATATACACCATCTCTCCGTAGTTCTGTCGTTTCGTTTGTCTGCCGATTGAATTTGCCGTTACCGTTGATTGAAATTACTTGTGAATTTGAATTTGAACGAAGAAAAAAAAAAACAAAACAAAAATACAGAAGAGAAAAAAAAATACGTAGGTGTGTGCTTATGCGAGTTTCTTCGAGACGTAGATTGGATCAGGAGTGTGGTAATTATCGGGGAAATATATACATATATACTTGCATATATATCGTGTGCGTGTGTGTGTGTGTTAATGGAGCGTGTAAAAAAAAAACAATCGTCACAGATGACGTTACTTTGAAAAGGGATGTCCGTTTTTTTAAATTTATATCGTACCGTTTATTTAACGAACAATGTTGCCAATACCGACTGATGCTGCATATCATTGTACGTATGCTTTTAAAAAAATGGTCTTTTGTTGCAAATTTTTTTTTTTTTTTTTTACCTTAACATACGGTTATGTGTATTTTCTTTAAACCATTATTTGTTTTTTTTCAAAACATTATTTGTACAGTGCTGGGCGTTTGAAGTGGAATGCGGATATCTTCGAGGATTTTCGCGAAAATCTGACGAATTTGACAATGTCAGAAAACGTATATTCAAGGAAATTCGATAATCTATCGATAGAAACGGGTCCCGTTGAAGTTGGTCAACAATTGCGCACGTGCGAAACGAAAATGTGAGGGGAAGGGGCTGGAAAATCGGATGTGATCCGTCAGCCTCGTGATTCAAGGGATAGCATCACTCTAGCGATAGAAAAATAGGCCTAACTTTGACGATTTATTTTGGGAATATGAAATAAGGAATAAGATTTCTTTTTGGAGGGTTTATTTAAGGTAGTAGTCTGGTAACTTGAGCCGATTTTCAAGTCTTTTTTGGCGGGCGTTTTTTTGTAGGAAAATAAAAATGAATCGTTTCGTATATTTAGGATCTTTTTATTTACATATTAAAGATACAAAAAAAAAATTTTTTGAAAAAATTTAATAGTTTATTATTATTATTATTAATGATCGAATTTGGCACCTCGAAAAAAAAGCGCGTGGGTGGCCCCGGTGATTTTGGCTCTTGATGTTATCGGAAATCAAAAATTCTTGATAATTCTTAATCTGTAGACGTGTCATTCTGGTCGGAACTACCGAAGTTAAATTTCATGGATAAATAACAAAATGGCGGACTTTGGAGAAAAAAAAGTCCTTTTTTTTTTGCCAAATTGTTATTTATCCATGAAATTTAACTTTAGTAGTTCCGACCAGAATGACATGTCTATGGATTAAGAATTACCAAGAATTTTTTATTTCAGATAACATCAAGAGACAAAATCACCGGGGCCACCCACGCACTTTTTTTTCGAGGTACCAACTTCGATCAATAATAATGAACTATTAAATTTTTTCAAACAAAATTTTTCTTGTATCTTTAATATGTAAATAAAAACATCCTAAATATCCAAAACGATTCATTTTTATTTTCCTACAAAAAAACGCCCTCCAAAAAAGACATGAAAATCGGCTTAAGTTACCAGACTACTACCTTAAGGCTCGGGCATACAGAAAGCGGTCTGTCGCGGCGGGCAGCAATCCAGACATATATAGTCATATCGGAGTATACTACCCACCCGCGTGGTATACTCCGATATGACTATGTATATTAGGGTGGTTCTTAATTTGGTGATGTTGGAAATTCTTCGGTATTGTTCCTCAAAAGTAAACAACGAATCTAGAAAAAAAATTGGGCGCAAGCGGAACTTTGTCCAATAATTCTAACCCACCCCACCGAGCTGTCGAATTTTTATATGAAATAATGCATGCATTCAAAATTTTGTTAAGAAAATTGTTTATTATTTCAAAACTATTTATGATAAAAGAATTTTATATAACGTTTTTGTAGGAAATATAATGCTCTACAATAAAGGTATCTTGTGAAATTTTCGTGAATCTAATATTTATCACGTAATTAGCAAAAAACTGTCATTATTCCAAAAGTCGATCATTATAGTCAAAACAGGAGTTTGACGTCGAATAGCTGCAATTTGTTTTTCGTATGTATATAAGATTCTGAAGAAATACGTAGCGCACTTATTTTTTCATATAAAAATTCGACAGCTCGGTGGGATGGGTTAGAATTATTGGACAAAGTTCCGCTTGCGCCCAATTTTTTTTCTGGATATGTTGATTACTTTCAAGGAACAATACCAAAGAATTTCCAACATCACCAAATTAAGAACCACCCTAATGTATATCTGTGACGGTGCCCGCCGCGACAGACCACTTTCTGTGTGCCCGAGCCTTTATTCACGAGGGTCCAAGAGCTCGTGAAAAGAAATTGTCTTTATTGTTCCCCGCAAACGATGTGGAGGTGTATCGTCAAATTTTCGCGAATATCGTGCGAAGGTGTTCGCACTCCACTTCAAATGCCCAGCACTGTACATTAATTATTTTGTAATACAACGAGCAACGATGGTTACTTTCACTTCGTCACATTTGCCGTGTTCTCTTCAAATGCTTTTTTTTCTCACGAACATTTTGTGACACATTTCGAAGGAAAAAAGTATGCCACACTTGAGTTTCACTGAAAAAATTAACAAACAACGAGCGTACAATGAATGAACAGTGTTTATCGAGGGATACGATAAATAAATGACGCGTGTCATTTGAAAATTACGAAAAATGGCCATCTTTATCTTGTATTCTGCATACTCTCTACTCAAAGACTTCAACATCTTCTTCCTCCTCTTCTTCTTCGTCTTATCTTCATTCTTACTTTTTTTTTAAACTTTTGCCGCAATTATTTCACGTTTTTGTGTGTGACTTCCTGAATGTAGAGAGTGAAAAAATAGAAACGTAGAATCGTGTCGTGTAATGTGCACATTGAAGCGACGAAATAAAAAAAAAAAAAACAATAAAGAGACGGAGAAAAAGAAGGGAATTGAAACGGAATCCTTGTATTCCAGGAACAACAGGAAACGAAAAGGATATTAACGAAAAGTATGACTCAAACAATAAATTAGACCAGCAGCTCGGTACGGAAAGTTGTAGGCTGTGCGGTAAGAGCGTAGCCAACATAAAGAAACACATGAAATCACATTTTCCGGACAAGTATCAGTGTCACATATGCATGATATCGCTAACGAGATCGGACAATCTTAAAAGGCACATTAAGCTTAAGCATGGCGTCCGCGCCGAAGGATCAATATTGTCGTCGTTTACGCGCTTGGAGACCAAACATTTCCTAGCTAAATCCGAAGAATATCTCACCTAGCCGCTAGAAACAAAGAATCCCCGTGCAATCGGGTGTTTGACACACGCTCGCAAGGCTGAGCGCGTTAAAGAGATGAGAAAAACAAAAGACACGAAGCCAAAATCAACAAACGCACATTCGAAATATAATTTATTGCAGAAAAAAATCAACGAGAAATAATACGGTCTCACGAGCAAAATGTGTAAGATATACACGTAACACAAAAGACAATATCATATATATATACACCGGATGGCACAGGTAAACGTTGTTATTAACGTTCTTCCCTGATTTACCGACATGGACACGAAAAACTTCTAATCGGTCACGGATTCTTATTTATTTTAAATATAACGAATAGAATATTTTTTCTAAGACGACATATACACGCGCATATATATGTACGAACGGATCGGGCAAAAGTAGATACCCTGTAAGCGCTCGCGCGAGATTTTTTGATGTTCTCGAATAAGCAGCTGTTCGCCCTTTCGTTTGTTTCGCCACGGTACGTTCAATCCGCCAAGTTGAGGTGCACTGGGCCAACGGGAAGCGACGGCCAATAAGATTGTACGGATTTTGAACTTATCACGCAGGCGCTCGATCTTCGAGGTTCTCAAGTAGCCGGTCATCCTTTCGGTTTTCGCACTCGTTCACCGCCGAGTTGCAGGACACTGTGCGGGCGGTCAGCAACAGCCAATAAGATTGTACTTCCCGATTTTTAACTTCTCCAAGAGGATCAGTTGAGAGTAGAAGCCCCGTAAGCGCATGCTCGGGTTCAACAATTCCTGTAATCTTATTGGCTGTCGCTTCCCGCCGCCAGTACAGCTCAACTCGGCGGTGAGCATGGTGGGGGTAAGAGACACTGCCACTCGGTTGAGAACCTCGAAAACGTCGCGCATGCGCGAGGTCTTGAAAGATCCGAATGATTTCATTGGCTGTTCCTTCCTCCCACCAGTGCGGCTCAACTCGGGGGCGAACGTGCCTACGAGGGAAAAACGTGAGAACGACCAAGAGAGCGAAGGGCGGCGGTGAGGGACGCTGCTACTTATTTCATAACCTCAAAAATCTCGCGCATGCGCTTCTTTCTAAATCTGGTCCTCTCGATATATATATATACATAAATACATAAATATATAAATATATATTTATAATTGTACGATATAAGTTAGATTTAAATGACGTTGTCAATAGAGTCTGAGCGAGGACTTTGACGCACAACGATAATGGTTACCTCAAAATTTTCATAATGCCATAATATATCCCAGTAATATATATATATATAAATATAATTTCCATTTAGATTCATCGCTCAATGGAAAACGCGTGGGTTCTTGATTGATACGTATATTTTTAGGTAAAGCCAAAAAAAAAAACAACAAAACGGGGGACAAAAAGAAGTATTTATGATCTGTCGAAGGTACTCTTCACGTTTTAATTTGTAATAACTTATTTTATGTTTATGTTTGTAACTGCGTGTTAAGATATCGTAAGGGGTGTCCCCCCTTGTTGTCCCATCGCTCGAGCTACCTGGTACAAAATGAAGATACAACAATCTCGAGGGTGTGCGAGCGACAAGTACCAATGCAAAAGATGGACGAAAAAGCGGAAGTCACGGTGGTAGTGGTCGTACGTGGAAATGGACATTGTGAACACATACGAGTTCTTTCTCTCTCTCTCTCTCGGTGCGAAAACGTTTTACTTTTCCGCGAATGGGAAATCAGCTTCATCGGCATATTTCGGAACAATTGGGTTTTAACGTTTTGCGCGTGGGTTGGATAAATTTATATTGGATCCGACGTCGAAGGGACGTCCGGTGGGATGTTCGCGCGGCGTTTCCTTGGAAAACGTCAATAAATAAAAAATAAAAAAAAAAACTAAGTGTGTCAAGCTTACGCACGACGGAAGTGAAACTTCTAGTATTCCTCTCTCTCTCTCTTTTCATTTTATTCTATCATTTTTTCTCTCTTAGGTTAATTTGAAGATTATAGGTTAAATAATTCAACGACGAAGCATAGATTTTCTATTTCTAATATTTTCTTATACACGAATGAATTTCGATTTATGTACAGTTCCGAAAATTTTCAATTTATTTACAATTATTCAATTTACAATCATTCAATATTACATAAATAACAATATTACAATTAAAAATTACAATTACAATTTACCAATCATGTGACATTTTCATTGTCACTTTCACGAATATTATTTCCTAATGTCGTGATAATTGGGTTATGGTAACTAAAGTGCGAGATATATACATTAGCACTCAAATCCTTAATGAATCGTGCAAAAACTGCATCGATTGTTGTCCCGTGTCTAGTAGTACTAATGTTCCCTATCATTAACAATATCCAAATTAAGGGTGTTTTTGAAAAAGTTCAATAACTCTACAGATTCATCGTCACTACTCATTTTTGACACAATAATTCTGTTCCAAATCGAACAAACCACAATCAATTACGTATTTCACTTGTTGTATTACACTCACGGCGCAGTACACTAACCAAGCAGCTGATGCTTGGCGTGACGTCGTTGGCTGGGGTCTGAGAGAGAGAGAGAGAGATTGATTGATTGATTGATTGATTGATAATGTTTTATTATGCCTTAGCATTGCTATGGGGCAAAAATCGAAAAGTTACAGAAATTAGTAAGAAGTAGTACTTACAGACTAACTAAAACTAACTATGACTAGATGACAAGAAAATGAACGGAGCAGGATAAATTACAGCGCCACAATATACAAACTACGGTACAACTAAGTAAAACTAGATACAATCAACAATGATAATCGGAGTAAAGTAATGCAAGGTACGCTAGCAGAGAACAAGACTGAGCCAATTAGTCACTCGCGTTCAGAGCAGAGGAGATGTGGGTGGAGACGCGATTTGAATAATGCGTGGAAGGGCGAAGAGACTATATCCGGGGGGAGCGAGTGCCAGAAATAAGGGGCAGATAGGCGAAATGACCGATGATACGTAGTGGTCCGGTGCATTGGTATCAAGAAAGTTGACATCGACGCAGAGAGCGGAAAAGAGAGAAGAGAGAGAGACGGTTCGTCAGTGGCTCCCTCACCTCAGTAAGCGGATACGGTGAGAGAGCGACAGTGAACGGTGAACGAGGTCCCCAGGGGTTTGGTTACCCCCACCTCGCTATGACGTTTTTCCGTGACGGTCTTGAGTCGGTTTTATTCCGGTCGTCGAAAATCCATGGAGCGCGTAAAGAAGTTTCACTTAAAAAAAATAAAGCATTCGTTTGAAAAACCAACGCGATTGTCGAAAAGATCAGAAACTTCTCGCAACCTCTCGGACGAAGCGGAGGAGATTCCATTTCGACTCTCCCCCACTTCGTCCTTTCCGTAATGTTTGAATTCGCGTCATCGACATCCCATGCAACCACATATTTCGCCTTTCTTTTAAAGTGAAACTTCTTTACGCGCGTCGTGGATTTTCGACGACCGGAGTAAAACCGACTCAAGACCGTCACGGAAAAACGCCATAGCGAGGTGGGGGTAAACAGACCCCTAGGGACCCCAACCACTGTTCACCGTTCACTGTCGCTCTCTCACCGTATCCACTTACTGAGGTGAGGGAGCCACTGACGAACGGTCTCTCTCTTCTCTCTTTTCCTCTCTTTCTCAGACCCTAGCCAACGACGCCACGCCAAGCATCAGCTGCTTGGTTAGTGTACTGCGCCGTGAGTGTAATGCAACGAATATCAAAATGTAAATAGACTCCAACACGTTGTGGTAAAACATAATGACCTTCATGTCCGTAACCATGAATTCGTTTTCAATCATACATCCTCCGTTGGGGTTTTGTGTGCTGCAGAATGCTCTCTGGCTAAGGGCAAAAAAATTATTACGGTGTCAATTTATATCTCGCCAGGTAAATTGATTACAGATATCAAAGATTTTATCCACCATGTACTTTGGCCATACACAGAGGGTGGTTCAAGGTTATTGAATGAGAATTATCACGAAATTCCGATGATTATTTCGGGAGATTTTAATGTAAATTTCGCGGAAGAATGAATCTGTAGAGTTATTGAACTTTTTCAAAAACACCCTTAATTTGGTTGACTAAGACTGGCTGATGTATATATCTCGCACTTTAGTTACCATAACCCAATTATCACGACATTAGGAAATAATATTCGTGAAAGTGACAATGAAAATGTCACATGATTGGTAAATTGTAATTTTTAATTGTAATATTGTTGCTTATGTAATATTGAATAATTGTAAATGAATCGAATAATTCTAAATAGTATTGGATAATTGTAAATAAATTGAAAATTTTTGGAACTGTACATAAATCGAAATTCATTCGCGTATAAGAAAATATTAGAAAGAGAAAATCTATGCTTCGTCGTTGAATTATTTAACCTATAATCTTCAAACTAACCTACGAGAAAAAAAAAGAGAGAATGAAATGAAAAGAGCGAGAGGAATATTAGATGTTTCACTTCCGTCGTGCGTAAGCTTGACACACTCAGTTTTTAATTTTTTTCATCGTACGGTCTCTTGTTTTATTATGAAGCGTCGATGGGGAAGGACGTACGCGCGTGTACGTTTTCACCGAGTCGAATACACGCGGGGGAGGGTCGAGGGAAATCCGCCACACCCGGGACGCGGTAGCAAACAAAACAAGCTCTCCAGCCCGCAAATTTGTGATTGTCTCGATTCCCTCGAATCGCGCGCGCCACTTCATTCCGCGCACGTTCGTAAATTAACGCCGTTCGTTTGTTATTCCGCGCCTGTTGGATTAAATGTATTTTCCGGGGTTTCGCAGCGGTCGGACCAAGACACGAGAAACGTTGATCGCTACGGGCGAAGCTTTGTGTTTCGGTTTTTGTTTTTATTTGTTTTTTTTTTTCATTCTGTTGCACCAAAAAGGTTTGCGAAACGCTCGAAAGCCCGCTCGTGACCACGCATCGTTATCAAGTATTCCGCGATGCTCTTTTCTCGACCTCCCTTCCCCATCGTCCTCGTACCTTCATTGAATATACGTATGTCCCGAGTACCGTTCAAGACCTTTCACCCGAGACCTTTACTTTCCGATACGGCGCCACCTTTTTATTTTATTTGTATTTCAAATGTTTTTCTGCGCATATACCTTTGTGAGGGTTGTGTCTATTATTGGGCAGGGTCAGCAGCCGGACCGAAGGAAAACCGCAAAAAAAGCTGGTCCATAAGGGCGAAGGTGACCTTGACGCGATCCCGCGTCAAGGTCACCTTCGCCCGTGACCTTGACCTCGACGCGGCCGCGAAAAAGAAAAATGTTTTCGTACGACGGTATCCCATCCGTTTGTTGTCCAACGACTTCCGGTCGAAAGCTCGAATTACTCGTCACACTCGAAGCCCTGGTAGCGGTAGTTTTTTTCGTTACTCCGACGATATAACGGGATTGAAATTCGATGGCGTCGTCACGACGCTTCGTTTCAGCGACCACTACCCGCCAAAGCGCCGCTTTTAGTCCCCCATCTTTAGCATACTATTTTTATCTTTTTTTTTTTTTTTTTTTTCTTTTACATTTCCGAACTACCAGTATTAAATGCCGAGAGAGTTGTGAAACTTGGAAAGAAACAAAAAGGAAGGAACTGCGGATAGAAGAGGAAAAAAGCCAATGCCGCGCGCCGACGGAAATATTGTAAGAGAGAAAAAACGCGCGCGGAAGACTGAGAAAAATTGAAATGGATTAAGGCGAGCCCCGAGGGCGCGCGGCGGGCTCGAAATAGTCATGATAAACTAGTCCCGATGGCCGCATTCTTTAATTGTAATCAGCCTGATACAAAGAATCCAGGTTTTGATTTTCTTTATTCTCTCGTTTTTTTTTTTCGAGGCGCGCGTGGTGCACTTTTTTTTTCTTGCACAAGAGAACACAATCGGATAGCGTTAAAATGAATGACTAACGAACGATTGTCGTATCGGCAATGATAATTTACGATAATTTAGCCACGTAATATTTACAACTTAAGAGTCGAATTTTTTCATTTCTCGTTTTCTTTTCATTTGCACGGGAAAAAATAAATATTCTTAATCGACGTGTCCCGCGCTCGATGATTATTAAGGACCTACCATCACTTCTAGGTTCGGTCAATACTTCGGCAAGATATATCTCGCTCAATGGACCACCTCATTGAAATTCCATCGATGTTCGAGGCCGCAGTCTGATCTGGAGCGAGATTTTTGACGTAATTTCTAATGTGCAATAACGTTTAAACCGTTGAAGTTGTCTTGATGAAAATTTACACGTGCATTCATTGATCCTTAGAGAATACTTGTACATTTTTAAAAAAAATTATTTTAAATATTTTCATGTAATTTTTTTGCCTTGTTGCAACACGGTGCGCCGAAATCGGCGCCCACTCTGCACGATGTTGTGTGCATCTGAGAAAAAAAAAATATATATATATTCTCAATCTGTATGAGCATTCTGAGCACTGGTAGCAGAATTGGTACTTAAAAAAATTTTTTGACAAAATGCCGGCCCGTTGAACTTTCATTAATGATATTTCATTATTCGACGAGTTTTAAAATGTCGGCAAAATTATTGTTCGACTCGATAAAATTTTTTTTTTAAGTACCAATTCTGCTACCAGTGCTCAGAATACTCATACAGATTGAGAATATATAAATATTTTTTTATTTTCAGATGCATACAACATCGTCCAAAGTGGGCGCCGATTTCGGCGCACCATGTTGCAACAGGGCAAAAAACTACATGAAAATATTTAAAATAATTTTTTTTTTTAACGTACAAGTATTCTCTAAGGATCAATAAATGCACGTGTAAATTTTCATCAAGACAACTTCAACGGTTCAAACGTTATTGCACATTAGAAATGACGTCAAAAATCTCGCTCTAGACCAGACTACAGCCTTAACTCGACTACCTTCTCCCGCGCTCCCCTCCCCCTCCCCCCCGGTCAAACATGCCAAAATACGTCGAGCCTGTCGTACCCATTTTTTTTTTTTCACTTTCTCAATTTCTTTACCTCGCTCCTCTTTTTCTACGGATTATTTTTTTTTTTTTTTTCCTTTTCTTTACCCAGCTCTTCGTTTTCTCTATTTTTGCAGATTCGTCATATTTAAATCCTCCGTACGTTGATTACACGACGTTTTACGATCTAGACCGTGTACAATTGTCCGATTATTTCGTGAAGCTGCCGAACACGTACACGAGCATGTGCAAAATGTGCGGTCGCACTGTCGCTAACGTAAGGAATCATTATCTGACCCACAATCCAGGAAATTACGTGTGTCCAAAGTGCGGCTGCCGTAGATCGAGATTGGACAATCTAAAGAGTCACATTAAAATGAAACATCCCGAGATGCAAATAGGGCAGAAGGGCGATCAGGGGAGCGCGATATTTAGCTGAGAGTCTCGTGTTTTCCTGGTCTCCGTGTAACGGGGCTCCTCCCCCGAGCATATTGCTTTGCATTTTTTTTTTTTTTGCTGAAAAAGAACTAAACTTTTTGCTAAATTAAACATTTTGATTCACGGGCGTCGGGCCCACCACGCGCGGTTTACTTAAGGGATAACGCCGCTCTGGCGGCAGGAAAAAAAGCCTAACTTTGACGATTTATTTTGGGAGTGCGAAAAGAAACGAGTGGGATTTCTTTTCGGAGGGCTTATTTAACACATATTGAAGTATGATAGGAAAAATATTTAATTATTCTTTTGATACAAAATGGCGACGACTGAGCCCATCGTGAAAAATCGTCTTTTTTAAGACAACAGTCTGGTAACTTAAGCCGATTTTCGTGTCTTTTTTTGGAGGGCGTTTTTTTGTAGGAAAATAAAATCGAATCGTTTTGAATATTTAGGATGTTTTTATATACATATTGAAGATACAAAAAAAAAATTTTTTGAACAAATTTAATAGTTTATTATTATTATTATTATTGATCGAAGTTGGCAGGCCGGGTCCTTTTTTTTCTACCGAACCGATTGCTTTCAAATTTTAACAGGCTACTCTACACACTTGTAGTTCTCGTCGGAACTACCGAGAAATTTTTCTCACCCCTAACTTTTTATTTTACAACCCCTTCTTTGCTAAAATAAAAGGACTTTAGCAAAGATGGGGTTGTAAAATAGAAAGTTTGGGGTGAAACAATTGCTCGGTGGTTCCGACGAGAACTATAAGTGTGTAGAGTAGCCTGTTAAAATTTGAAGGCAATCGGTTCGGTAGAAAAAAAGTTAGGACCAGGGCTGCCAACTTCGATTAATAATAATAATAATAAAAAACTATTAAATTTTTTGAAAAAAATTTTTTTTTGTATCTTTAATAGGTAAAAAACATCCTAAATATCCGAAACGATTCATTTTTATTTTCCTACAAAATCACGCCCTCCAAAAAAGACATGAAAATCGGCTTAAGTTACCAGACTACCTTAAATCACCTTCACGGGAGGACGGTTTTCTCGTAAAGTACAAGACCCGGAACAAAAAACCAAAAATTTTTTATAATCTATATACTATTGGCTATGGGACTACGTATGGGTTTTTTTTTTTTAATCAAATTTTGTAGAACTGATGCACTTTTGAAAAGACGAATCGATTTTTTGCCAAAAAAAAAAGCAGTAAATTGTTTATAAAAAAAGAAGTTTACATTGAATCGAAAAACGGCTACGTAGTACGATAGAGAATGTAATTGTGAAGCTATTATCGAAATTTCAAATTGATTCACGCAACGGTGTTCAAGTAATACGTCCTCCCAGTTTGACTCTTTGTCAAGGCCTCTGTCGCCGCCATTTTGTAACAAAATGATGATTAAAAAATTTTTTTCACACTTCAATATGTGTTTAATAAACCTTCTGAAAAGAAATCCCATTTCTTTTGTCAAGCTCCGAAAAAAAATCGTCAAAGTTAGTCCTTTTTTTCTGTCGCTAGAGGGCTGTCATCCCTTAACGCTTCGCGGCTCTCGTTCTCGCCAAAGAGCGCAGCGAGCAAAGAAAATGTCCTTTCAAATTCATGCTCGTTTAATTTAATTTAAAGCTCGACTCTCTCGCGTCACACTTATTCTTCCCGATTCCTGTCTCGCCGTCGTATCCTAAAAAAGACTTTTCTATTCATTAATATTATTATAATTACAAGTATTATTATAATTATCCAGTAAGTGAAAGAATTGTGACTACGTATATACACGCGACATATGTTTATCCGATTAATTAATTTTTTTTTAATTTTTCCATAAGAACGCTCATCCGTATTTTTGTACGATTATCCTTGTCAATCCCTCGTCGACATTCGACATCGATCCTAAAATCCCTCGTAATATTATCGCCTATGTTAGTGTGTAGCATTGATTTACATTTCGCTATTAGTAACTAGTTAGAATCGTAGTATATCCACCGGGAATGTAATTTATTTGCGTTAAATGTAATGACGATAAACGACGAATGAACGTTCGAGGGGACGAGCGATCGGCCTCTCCCCGTAATAACCGACACGATTATTCGATAGATAGATAGAGAAAATAATGAATTTCTATTTTTTCTATCCTCAAAATATACGAACAAAAGTACGCTCGACAAAGGACTGTACGGCGCGCTAGCGGGGCGTGATACAAGCGTCGGCCAGACGAAGAAAAAATATATATTTTTGCATGTTGACAAGAAGAGAAAATAAAACGTATCAGCCGTTAGAAGAACGAGTTGGAAAAAAATGTGCTTCCGACGCGTCGATGTCGATGCCCGAGCGTGCACCCCCCCCCCCCCCCCCCCCCCCCCCGGTACGATAAACGAAACGGATCGAGGGTTGTAAAATTTCGGTGAGCGCCTGATCGAGAAATCGATTCCGGATCAAGTCGTGGGGGCTTACTTTTGAGGTAGTAGTCTGGTAACTTAAGCCGATTTTCATGTCTTTTTTGGAGGGCGTTTTTTTTTTGTAGGAAAATAAAAATGAATCGTTTTGGATATTTAGGATGTTTTTATTTACATATTAAAGAAACAAAAAAAAGTTTATAGTTTATTATTATTATTATTATCATTGATCGAAGTTGGCACCTCGAAAAAAAAGCGCGTGCGTGGCCCCGGTGATTTTGGCTCTTGATGTTATCCGAAATAAAAAATTCTTGATAATTCTTAATCTGTAGACATGTCATTCTGGTCGGAACTACTGAAGTTAAATTTCATGGATAAATAACAAAATGGCGGACTTTGGAAAAAAAAAGTCCATTTATTT
Organism: Oxytorus armatus; assembly: GCA_958009045.1. Classification (NCBI taxonomy): domain Eukaryota; kingdom Metazoa; phylum Arthropoda; class Insecta; order Hymenoptera; family Ichneumonidae; genus Oxytorus; species Oxytorus armatus. The sequence continues at coordinate 1,657,483 of OY253747.1, read as the reverse complement.
CGCTCGCCATTTTGTTATTTATTCATGAAATTTAACTTCAGTAGTTCCGGCCAGAATAACATGTCTATAGATTAATAGGGTAGCTCTTAATTTGGTAATGTCGGAAATTCTTTGGTATTGTTCCTCAAAAGTAATCAACATATCTAGAAAAAAAATTGGGCGCAAGCGGAACTTTGTCCAATAATTCTAACCCACCCCACCGAGCTGTCGAATTTTTATATGAAAAAATGCATGCATTCAAAATTTTGTTAAGAAAATTGTTTATTATTTCGAAACTATTTATGATAAAAGAATTTTATATAACTCTTTTGTAGGAAATATAATGCTCTACAAAAAAAGGTATCTTGTGAAATTCTCGTGAATCTAATATTCATCACGTAATTAGCAAAAAACTGTCATCATTTATTCCAGAAGTCGATCATTATAGTCAAAACAGGAGTTTAACGTCGAATAGCTGCAATTTGTTTTTCGTATGTATATAAGATTATGAAGAAATACGTAGCGCACTCAACAATGAAATGTAAACAATATTCAAATTTTCAATTTTATCAATTTTATTGTCAATTATAATGAATGATGTCATATATTTTTAAAATCAACTTACAATAATGAATTACATCGGTTGGAGCAAAGTTGCTTTGTTAATATCAGGATATTTTTTTTTATATTCTTCAATTGTTTGTCCAATGAATTGTTTCTGATCTTCGTCATAAGTGAGACGATCATCGTACTTTGTACTAAGTTTCACTCCTCTTTCTGCAACATCGTTAACCACTTTAATTCCTTTAACTATTTTTAAGCCTTGTAAATAATTTTCATTAGAAATCCACTCGCTCACATCGATATCAAAAAATGAGGAGTTGATTTCAAATCTTTCGAAAAAAGCCATCGATTCGGAACTGCTAAGGAAATCAATGTCCTTATCGATCAAAGAAGAAAAATGTATCATGAATGATAATAAAATTGATAAAATTGAAAATTTAAATATCGTTCACATCTGTTATTGAGTGCACTACGTATCTCTTCATATTTCTAATTGCACATGAAGAATGCATTGCAGTTTTTCGACGTGAAACTCCTGTTTTGGCCATAATGATGGACTTTTGGAATAAATGATGACAGTTTTTTGCTAATAACGTGATAAATATTAGATTCACAAGAATTTTACAAGATACCTTTTTTGTAGAGCATTAAATTTCCTATAAAAGCACAATATAAAATTTTTTTATCATGAATAGTTTTGAAATAATAAACAATTTTCTTAACAAAATTTTGAATGCATGCATTTTTTCATATAAAAATTCGTCAGCTCGGTGGGGTGGGTTAGAATTATTGGACAAAGTTCCGCTTGCGCCCAATTTTTTTTCTGGATATGTTGATTACTTTCAAGGAACAATACCAAAGAATTCCCAACATCACCAAATTAAGAACCACCCTAATAGATTAAGGCCGTAGTCTGGTCTAGAGCGAGATTTTTGACGTCATTTCTAATGTGCAATTACGTTTAAACCGTTGAAGTTGTCTTGATGAAAATTTAGACGTGCATTTATTGATCCTTAGAGAATACTTGTACATTAAAAAAAAAAATTATTTTAAATATTTTCATGTAGTTTTTTGCCTCGTTGCAACACGGTGCGCCGAAATCGGCGCCCACTCTGGACGATGTTGTATGCATCTGAAAAAAAAAATATATATATATTCTCAATCTGTATGAGTATTTTGAGCACTGGTAGCAGAATTGGTACTTAAAAAAAAATTTTTTTGAGTCGAACAATAATTTTGCCGACATTTTATAACTCGTCGAATAATGATATACCATCAATGAAAGTTCAACAGGCCGCCATTTTGTCAAAAATTTTTTTTTAAATACCAATTCTGCTACCAGTGCTCAGAATACTCATACAGATTGAGAATATATATATATATTTTTTTTTCAGATGCATACAACATCGTCCAGAGTGGGCGCCGATTTCGGCGCACCATGTTGCAACAAGGCAAAAAACTACATGAAAATATTTAAAATAATTTTTTATTTAACGTACAAGTATTCTCTAAGGATCAATAAATGCACGTGTGAATTTTAATCAAGACAACTTCAACGGTTTAAACGTTATTGCACATTAGAAATGACGTCAAAAATCTCGCTCTAGACCAGACTACGGCCTTAAGAATTATCAAGAGCCAAAATCACCGGGGCGACCCACGCGCTTTTTTTTCGAGGTGCCAACTTCGATCAATAATAATAATAATAATAATAATAAACCATTAAATATTATTAAAAAAAAAAAATTTCGTATCTTTAATATGTAAATAAAAACATCCTAAATATCCAAAACGATTCATTTTTATTTTCCTACAAAAAAACGCCCTCCAAAAAAGACATGAAAATCGGTTCGAGTTACCAGACTGCTACCCTAATAAATCTACGCGAATTTGGAACGGTATATATTTTGTACCTTTGCATGGTCTCGTGACCAAACCTATACATTAACCTGATTGTACAAGAAATCCTGCGTTTGCGAGGCTCCCGTTATTGTTAAGGCCACACGTTAACGCGCTTCGAGTCTCCGATGAGAGTTGGGAGCTGTAGTTGGGCGGGAGAGGGAGGAAAAAAAATCCACGATCGCCGAGGAATCGTCCGAAGAGCGACAAAGGAATTATTGAACGAGCGATGCTTTCGAAGAGAAAAAAAAACCGAAGAAACAATAATAAAAAGAAATAACGTTATTTAATATTTCCGTGATTCCGTGAGCCCGGCAGTCTCTCGGGCGAGTACGAAAAAGAGAGACCTCGTCTTTCTCTTTTTCTTCTTCACCCGAAGCCTAAAGCTTCTTAAACGTCATCTAATCTCGCTCATTCACCAACCTCCTTATTGCCTCTTGTACCCACTCCCCACGGTTCCTCCCGTTAAGAGGATCATGACTTTCGTGACAAAATCCCTACAAAGAGTTTGCTCTCGTTGGTGTACAAAAAGCTTTAACGTTCGTTGATATCGTTCGTTTCAGTGATTCTCGGTAATTCTCAGATTCGGTGCTTCATCTTTTCGAACGGTTCTCTCTCTCTCTCTCTCCACTTTTCCGCTCCTCATCCCGATATTGCGAGAACTCGGCGGAACACGAGTAATACAAGACGCACCTTCTTCCTTCGGCGGTTTTCCCACCGAAATATTAGCAGCGCGCCAAGAGCGAAGATCGTAGTATCGGGTTGGGCCAATCGCCGCCGGGAGAGCCATCTTGGGGCTGCTCGGTGAACCGGAATAAGTATCTTCCCGCGAGTTTCTTCCTAACCTCTCCTCCCGCTCTAAAGTCTCCCGGGCGACTATCGCTCCTGGAGGTTAAACTCTCGTGGCGTGTGGCCCCCAAAACTACGGACAACCAAACCGCGTTAAGCACGTATTGCCAAAACTTGTCTATCCACCGACAACTAAACTACTTAATCTAGGCACACCTTATATACCTGTAAACTGTATTAAACATTAATCGCTAACGTTATATCGAACGTAATGAAGAGACAAAAAAGTTTCGTTCGCTCGTATACTCGGTACCGGTAGAAGTGTACGATGGTACGCGTAAGCAAGAGTGTGTATGACTGATTATATTATTTTGTATCGTCGTTCCGTTAAGATTAATCAACGTATTAATAAGAGACAACAGTTGTAACAACGAAATACTCTGTTAATGGTAATTTTTTATTTATTTTTTCCCCCGAGAGTTGTACGTTCTGAATTAGTGGTTAGGCTTGTTCAATTGTAAAATTAAAAGGCCCTGTTTACAGCCGGAGCCTTGAAGTCTTCACGATAAAAATAAATCACGACTGTCGTAGAAATCGTTTGGAACTGGGGATTCGTGACAAACGATCCCACGATTATTGGTACCCCGGACAATTTATCCCCGCGCCAACTGTTCCCAATGATTTTTTTTTTTTGTTTTTTTTCCCCAAAAACATATAAGAGTTAACAAAGTGTTGTTGTTAAGCACGAGTTGTGAAGTAGTCCGCAGCATCCATCGATCTATAACATCGCGACTCGATGATTTACAATGTGTTTGTTTACGCGAACTTTTTCTCACATTAAGTGGTAACACCACTCTAGCGGCAAAAAGAAAGGCCCAACTTTCACGATTTATTTTGGGAGTATGAAACAAAGGAGTAGGATTTCTTTTCCAAAGGTTTACTTATCACATATTGAAGTATGAAAAAAAAAAAACACGTGGAATGCCGCGCGTTAGAAGCGAAACTTTTTCGTCCCGTTGGTAGGCGTAAATTTCATGTTATCCAAATTTCGTTTCATGAAGTGAGATTAGGTGGGGGTGTAACGAATGGCAAAACAAATTTCGTTTTTGATGTGCATTTACAAAATATTTTTATTCATCAACGACATCTCCCAAAAATGATATAACAGGTTTATGAAACGAAAAATAAGATATAAATACTTTAGACTTAAAGTTGCTTAAATTCCTTGCAAACACAGCATCAATTGTGGTGCCTGATCTCGTGGTTGGTTCGTTTATACTATTATTCATTGATAAATTTGATTTGTCTTTTAAAAATTGTATAAGCGGTTGTGTTTCTGCCGATGTAAAATTTATATTAAAATCACCACTTAAAATCATTGGCATTGAAGCCAAATCTTCTCCTAACTCTGCAGCACCAACAGGTGTGTAGGCAAGCAAAGTACGGCGGATGAATTTTATAATATCGGCTATTTTCTGATTCGGACTAATATAAATGACAATCATAGCGATACTTTGCCCACTTTTCACAACACATTCGGCAGCACAAATGTCTCCAACAGCAATAGCGTTTACTGATAACCAATTAGTTTGCTGTAAATTAATATCAATGTTTGGAGTTACCACATTTATTCTGTCATTTGAATTGTGATAAACTGCAACGCCACCAGCTCTTAAATTAGATCGTTTGAACTGAACGATACAATTGAAGTTAAGAATGTTTATTGTTTCTTCGTTGTTCATCCAGGTTTCCGATAAAAGCAAAATGTTGGCTCGTTGCGCTACTACTTCTTTGAAGTCTTCTGCGTGTGCTCGCAAACTTTGACAATTTAATGAGAATAATGACAGCCCACTACGACTACTGATGAATTCCGTCATTCCACTAGTAATGGTTTTTAGTCGGTTAGTTGATAGGCGACGAAATTCTTCCGTTAAGCTACCGATGGACGCTGCTACGAATATATATATATATATATATATATATGTGTGTGTGTGTGTGTGCGTGCGCCTCAGGCTGTCTCAACTCATATATATACACATGAAACGACGTGGCAGCGCTGGCACACGGACGAGCCGGTCGGATTCATCGCTGTAATTGGCTGGCACTACGTGTTGGTGCACACCAGCGCGTCTCCGGCTCGTGCGTGTGACCACCACTAACGTTATTTCGTGTGCTGAAGACCTTCACTTGGTATACTACTGTATGGGCGGAAGTGTGCGTTATCCGCTCTCAACGTGATCTATCCCCACTCTCTTTGTGACGCTTTTTCGTTCGCGCTGGTCGGATTTACTGTAACGAGCGATAAAAAGTTTCACTTAAAAAAAAATATTTTATTATCATTTTGATACAAAATAGCGACGACAAAGCCCATCTTGAAAATCGTTCTTTTTCAAAATACCTTCACGGGAGGACGGTTTTCTCGTAAAGTATAAGACCTTTGACAAAAAACCCAAAAAATATTATAATCTAGATACTATTGGCTATGGGACTACGCAGGGGCTTTTTTTTAATCAACTTTTGTAGAAATGATGCAATTTTAGTTAAATTAATCGATTTTTCGCCAAAATAGCAGTAAATTGTTTATAAAAAAAAGTTTACATTACATTTTAAAAACGGGCCAAGTACTCTGATAGAAACGGTTCTCTCATGCGACGGTGTTAATTTTTTTTTTTTTTTTTTTCATACCTATATGCGTTAAATAAACCCTCTGAAAAGAAATTCCATTCTTTTGTTCATACTCCCGAAATAAATCGTCAAAATTAGGCCTTTTTTTCTGTCGCTAGAGTGGTGTTATCCTTTAAGGTAGTAGTCTGGTAACTTAAGCCGATTTTCATGTCTTTTTGGAGGGCGTTTTTTTGTAGGAAAATAAAAATGAATCGTTTTGAATATTTAGGATGTTTTTATTTACGTATCAAAGATAGAAAAAAAAAATTTTTGAACAAATTTAATAGTTTATTATTATTATTATTATTGATCGAAGTTGGCACCTCGAAAAAAAAGCGCGTGGGTAGCCCCGGTTATTTTGGCTCTTGATGTTATCTAAAATAAAAAATTCTTGATAATTCTTAATCTATAGGCATGTCATTCTGGTCGGAACTACTGACGTTAAATTTCATGGATAAATAACAAAATAGCGGACTTTGGAAAAAAAAAGTCCTCTTATTTTGCCCGCCATTTTGTTATTTATCCATGAAATTTAACGTCAGTAGTTCCGACCAGAATGACATGTCTATAGATTAAGAATTATCAAGAATTTTTTATTTCAGATAACATCAAGAGCCAAAATCATCGGGGCCACCCACGCGCTTTTTTTTTCGAGGTGCCAATTTCGATCAATAATAATAATAAACTATTAAATTTTTTCAACAAATTTTTTTTTTTGTTTCTTCAATATGTAAATAAAAACATCCTAAATTTCCAAAACGATTCATTTTTATTTTCCTACAAAAAAACGCCCTCCAAAAAAGACATGAAAATCGGCTTAAGTTACACAGACAACTACCTTAAGTTGAAATATTCAGGCTCACGTAAATTAGCAATCGCGCGCACACATATAGCAACATGAATGATTAGTAATTGTCAAAAAGAAATGCCATTGAATTTCCATTGCTTCAGACGCGATGGCAATGAAGGCCAAGGATTAAAAACTGCATTCAAAATCCCATTGGTATTGTCATTGCTTGTCCTAAATGCTTGGCAAAAATGCCTTCCCATCTTTCCCAAGGATAAAAAGTTCATTTAACACCTCAGTTGTACATATTGCCGTAGTTTGTTTACGGGGAAAACGAATGGTAATATATTACCCTCGGAAAAATAAAAAATGCCTTCACTACTTTCGTGCCTGATACATCAGTGCAATGGAAATTCAATAGCTTTTTTTTCATCGTGCTTAATGGCAAATTGGCCCGTCGTTGTGTTATCTATAGTACTATAATAAAGCTGGACAGTTTGTTTGTTTGAACGCGCTAATCTCAGGAAATACTAATCCGATTTAAAAAATTCTTTTTGCATTAGATAGCCCGTTTATTCGGAAAGGCTCTAAGCCACATAACTTCATACTACGACCCTACAGAGCGGCGACGGCACGGGTGAAACCGCGGGCCACAGCTAGTATACAATATATCCATCGTGATTAGAGTTAGGACTTATGTACGATGCTTATGTAAATAATATACGCCGTAGAATACCGAAATCAATTGAAAACATATTCAGAATATTATTATTAGTATCACCTTGTATATACGCAAAGAAAATGCGCGTGAGGTCGATTTAGAGTTTGAATATAACGGTTTTCAGGCCACCTTACTGTATAGAGACATCGGCACAGTTTACAAAACTCTTTTTTAATACTTAGCGTCAAGACGCTGCCGCGTCTCTTGATACATATCACATGGACATTTATTGTGATACACCATTGAGTTGCCGATGACAACAAATACCATGCGCATCCTCCCTTACGCATTCTTCCATTAGCTCATATTTCTATGGAAATCGCACCGGGCGACATTGGCCAATGGTGAAAGAAATTCCATACGAATTTTACCCTTTATCTATTGGCATTGTCATTTGGTTTCTATGGAAATTGTCGTTCCAGCTTGCCATTGGCATTTCCATTCAGTTTCTATCCCCCCCCCCCCCCCCCCCCCATGATAAAGATATATCACGAAATATCTCGAATTGCGATTTATTTCTGAAGCCGACTAACTCGTCATTATGATCGGCTGTCGATGTCGTGCTCAAAGTTCGTTCATATTCACATTTCAGATCGCACGATGAACCTAACCTACAAAAGCAGCGCGCGAAGCGCGTGCATCAATTCTAATAGAAAGAAATTGCCATTAAAGCTTGCCATTGTCTTTTCATTCTGCTCGCTGCGCCATTAAAAGTTTTTCCTTGACTTTCCCGTACAATTCGCATTGAAAGTGTATGGCAACCGTTTCCATTGACTGCCATTGGTTGCTCAACGGCAGTCAACGGAATTTTACTAAAGCAAGTCCCATGCGCTTTAACTCCCCTGGGGCCTCGCGCTGCTCCACTTTTGGCAATTCGTTCCATCGTGAACCCGAGATCGTTTCAATCGTCGAAACTTCGGGTCTGCTAAAACTGAAGGAAGCAGCGCGAGCGTAACCCACGAGCTAGAAATCCACTTTAGCGCTGCCAGCATTCTCAAGAATCTCACGCCAGCGCCATCTGTTCATTCCTCGTGTTACTATACGTTCGACTGATTACGCGACCTGAATATCCGAAGTCAGCGTGAGCAAATGTAAAGAAATTCAACGAAAGACATTCTTTACACAACTTAATAGAAATAGAGAAACGTTCTAAACAATTTAGGGTATTGTCATACCTTATATTACAAAAGTGTCGTCAGATTTATTATCACTCGACGCGTTTGCGCGTAAGGTTGATTAGAAATTCGAAACATTTCGATTATTAAGCCATCTTAGAGTGCGGATACAAGCGGGAGTCGTACTTAAGGTATTCCTTCCACGAGATCGAACACTTAACAATGACTGATTTTCCTAAAATTAAGTACAGATACATCCAGTTATACTGTGAAAATTTCGAGCCAAGTTGCCGAATATTTATCCAAATATTACGGCTTTGAAAGTCGTTAAATTTATACACCACTGTACGAAGATTACATGCTCGCCAAGTTTCTATCTGAAAATGCATAAACCAAACGACCCTTTATCCCCAATACAAACTGCCCTACGCATCAAAAAGATATTGAAGAATCCGAAATTACAATAAAAACAGGGTCCCACCGAATGTTTAAAGAAAATATAAATGCTCAAACTCAGAAAAATCTCACAAGCGGAAGAATTTTTGGAACCGCGATCTGCAAGGGGTTATGTCCGGCAACACTGCAAACTGGTTGCTCTCGATTCGAGTCAGCTGATCGCACACACACACAAACATATATATATATATTAGGGTGGTTCTTAATTTGGTGATGTTGGAAATTCTTTGGTATTGTTCCTCAAAAGTAATCAACATATCTAGAAAAAAAATTGGGCGCAAGCGGAACTTTGTCCAATAATTCTAACCCACCCCACCGAGCTGTCGAATTTTTATATGATCAAAAATGCATGCATTCAAAATTTTGTTAAGAAAATTGTTTAATATTTCAAAACTATTTATGATAAAAGAATTTTATATAACTTTTTTGTAGGAAATATAATGCTCTACAAAAAAGGTATCTTGTGAAATACTCGTGAATCTGATATTTATCACGTAATTAGCAAAAAACTGTCATCATTTATTCCAAAAGTCGATCTTTATGGTCAAAACAGGAATTTGACGTCGAATAGCTGCAATTTATTTTTCGTATGTATATAAGATTATGAAGAAATACGTAGCGCACTCAACAATGAAATTTAAACAATATTCAAATTTTCAATTTTATCAATTTTATTGTGCATTATAATGAATGATGTCATATTTAAAAAATCAACTTACCATAATGAATTACATCGGTTGTAGCAAAGTTGCTTTGTTAATATCAGGATATTTTTTTAAATATTCTTCAATTATTTGTACAATGAATTTTTTCTGATCTTCATCATAAGTGAGACGATCATTGTACTCTGAATAAGTTTCACTCCTCTTTCTGCAACATCGTTAACCACTTTAATTCCTTTAACTATTTTTAAGCCTTGTAAATAATTTTCATTAGAAATCTACTCGCTCACATCGATATCAAAAAATGAGGAATTGATTTCAAATCTTTCGAAAAAAGCCATTGATTTGGAACTGATAAAGGAATCAATGTCCTTATCGATCAAAGAAGAAAAATTTATCATGAATGATAATAAAATTGATAAAATTGAAAATTTAAATATCGTTCACATACTGTTATTGAGTGCACTACGGATCTCTTCATATTTCTAATTGCATATGAAGAATACATTGCAGTTTTTCGACGTCAAACTCCTGTTTTGGCCATAATGATGGACTTTTGGAATAAATGATGACGGTTTTTTGCTAATAACGTGATAAATATTGGATTCACATGACTTTTACAAGATACCTTTTTTGTAGAGCATTAAATTTCCTATAAAAACACAATATAAATTTATTGTATCATGAATAGTTTTGAAATAATAAACAATTTTCTTAACAAAATTTTGAATGCATGCATTTTTTCGTATAAAAATTCGACAGCTCGGTGGGGTTGGTTAGAATTATTGGGCAAAGTTCCGTTTGCGCCCAATTTTTTTTCTGGATATGTTTATTACTTTCAAGGAACAATACCAAAGAATTTCCAACATCACCAAATTAAGAACCACCCTAATATATATATATATATATATATATATTTTTTGTCAGTGTCTCATGAAATATAAAGGCAACATATGACATAACCTAAAAAAAATATGATACCAAACTTAAAAATATAAATATACATATATTAATTGCAAACAAATTCACAGCTTTTATCACATAATATATTAATTCTAAATGATACATCTATAGGGATTCTTGGTTCTGTTTATTTTGCCAACCCGCGAGTTGGTCAGTGATAGCTCGTAGAATTTCAACATTTCTTGTCACGCGGGGTTTGCCTTGCACAGATTCTCCGAGCAACAACCGAACACCTTCTTCACCATGTTGCACGTAGGTTTTTTTTCATCATTTCTGCATCAATACCGGCTTTGGCAACCATACGCTCATATCTTTTCAACATAGCGGGAGAGTGTGTTGGAATGTTGATTGCTGATATAATTGTATTAATTTGGGCTTCTCCAATACCAGCATCAAAGATAGCTGAAACAGAACGAATGTATATATTTCTTATATACCTTGGTCTTTTTTCTACGAAATCGTTATTTATTTTTCTTACCAATGACTACTTTGCAGTTAACGTCAAACGACCATGGCGCATCAGAGCTATTGCGATTAGTATAGACAAGGTGACTTCCGTCACACGTTTGGCATTTAACGGTGAAGATGCTCGCAAGGCCAAGTTGTTGTTCAGATTTGATGTGTCTCTGTGACAGGAGCCTATCACAAGTTGTACACCATGTCCCTCAAAATCTGGCTCACTCGAAATATGACTTTCCTTCAAAACATTAATTATAATTGAACTACTAATTTCCTTGACGTTCGTTTGATTACTCGTTCAATTATATCTGTTTCTCTAACCTCACTGACACATATTTTGTGGAGGCGTTGATGATTTTTTCCAAGCGCTGCTTTTTTCTTATGTTCACAAATTGCCCCTTGTTTTTTCCAGCCACCATCCGAATCTTAAGTCTTCTGTCACTCATGGTTACACTTTCAATAGTGACCATTAAATCTTTTCTGTTAATTTACACTTTTTACTCATGCTATTGTTTACATTTGTAGATATCGCAGGGCGCCTAGCCACGGTGGTTCTCGGGGCGCTCGTGCGTCGTTGCCACATCGTCGCTTTTAGCAAATTTACGAAAAAATGTTGAAATTAAAAAATAGACGCAATTTCTAAGAAATTTTCCATTCAACGTTGTCGTTACTTATAATGATTGATTGTAACTTTTTTTTTGACGAATCAGTCGAATTTACGTTTAATTTATTTAGGGTCCTACTTATGCGCCCACAAATTACGGCCCATCCCGCTAGGAATACCTTAAAAACTCTTTTTTAATTACTTGGCGTCATGACGCTGCCGCGTCTCTTGATACAATATAGAACGCCGTTGAATATAAAACGTCCTCCAATATATTGCTGGATCAATTATATGGTGGGGCGAGGCTGGAGGGTGAAATATGATAGGATAAATTGTCGGTGGGCTACATTTTACGCGGAAGATATGACGTCACTAATTACTCCAGGAACAATTGACGTGCTTCTCGGAATTTGATGTCGAATTAATGGGCAAATCGCAACTGATTAGAACAGCAAATTCTTCGGGTTGACTCAATTTCCAAATAAGTCTCGACTTGTCTCGAGCATTCTCGGGTGAGAGTCAAAATTCGGAATGATTACTATTTTGGACGGCTGGAATGTGGAATTTCAAAACAACGAACGTTCAGTAGTTTGAACGTTTCATATTAAGGTAGTCGTCTGGTAACTTAAGCCGATTTTCATGTCTTTTTTGGACAGCGTTTTTTTTATAGGAAAATAAAAATGAATCGTTTTGGATATTTAGGATGTTTTTATTTACATATTAAAGATACAAAAAAAAATGTTTTAAAAAAAATTTAATAGTTTATTATTATTATTATTATTGATCGAAGTTGGCACCTCGAAAAAAAAAGCGCGCGGGTGGCCCCGGTGATTTTGGCTCTTGATGTTATTTGAAATAAAAAATTCTTGATAATTCTTGATCTATAGACATGTCATTGTGGTCGGAACTACTGAAGTTAAATTTCATGGATAAATAACAAAATGGCGGACTTTGGAAAAAAAAAGTCCTTTTATTTTAGCAAAGAAGGGGTTGTAAAATAAAACGAAATTTAACTTCAGTAGTTCCGACCAGAATGACATGTCTATAGATTAAGAATTATCAAGAATTTTTTATTTCAGATAACATCCAGAGCCAAAATCACCGGGGCCACCCACGCGCTTTTTTTCCCAGGTGCCAACTCCGATCGATAATAATAATAATAATAAACTATTAAATTTTTTCAAACAAATTTTTTTTTCTATCTTTAATATATAAATAAAAACATCCTAAATATCCAAAACGATACATTTTCATTTTCCTACAAAAAAACGCCCTCCAAAAAAGACATGAAAATCGGCTTAAGTTACCAGACTACTACCTTAAGAACGCCTTTAAATCGAAAAAGAAATAATGAAAACACAAAAAAACACATTGAACTATCGGTTTTCTATTTTTGTTTTCTCATTATTTCTTCTCTAATTTGAGGATGTTCTTAATGGGAGCAAACCCTTTAGACTCCGGAAAATTCGTAATTTTTTATGAATTCTTTTAAAGGCGATAAGACAATCGCATCATTTAAAAATTTTGATATCATTTATTTACAGCTTTAATGTTGAAAAAAATCATTTTTTGTTTTTTTTTATACAACAAAATGGCGTCTCTGTAGGGTTTTCGATCGGGCGTCTTTTCCGTGGCATCGAAAATTGCTGCACTCGTAACAATTTTTTTTTATCGATCTGAAACAAAAAAAACCAAAATTTTTGTTTGATTATCGACACGTGCAGACGAAGGATAAACCTATGAAATTATAAAAAGGTACAAAATTAAAAATTAAGTAGGCTGTTTTATCAAAGGTTCGAATTATCGGCGATTTTTTCGACAATTTTTAAACGAAAAAAAAAAACTTTATTTACGCGATATCATTTAAACTTTAGGTACACCCTTCCGATAATAATATTGACAGAAAACTCCCAACATTTCAGTCAGATCGATCAATAACTTTTTGACTTAGAGCGCGAGCAGTTTTTGAAAATGCTGTTTCGAGATAATCGCGTTTAGAGTTTCAACGCGATAAAACTATTAGTTTTAGTGACATGCCTCCTCGAAAAGCTGGTTATCGTCGATCTGCCTGCCATCTTCGAGCTGCTAGGAGCTGCTTTTGTCTCAGAACGACTCACCCGGTTCTGTCTCGCTACTCGTCGTTGTTTTCGGCGAAAACTTTGGAGTAGGTGCCAATAATTATATTTAACTTGTTCATAACTCTGAGAATGGAGGTGTAGCCTTAATTAAATATCGCAGCAGCAATATAGGCTGAGATTTTAACAATTTTTTATCCAGAACGCAGGTGCTTTGGAGATAATTGCCAAACTGTCGCGTCAAAACTTTCATTAGCATTCTTGGTATGGCCAACCAAGCATCTTTGAAGTTAAATCATCCCTGGACAAATCTTTATAAATTGGCAGATGTTGTTTAATATCGTCGTCAAGTAACGGAGTAAGATTTTCAAGTTTTGGATCTTTTTCGAAAGCGATAGCTTTCTGCTCACTTGCACCATCTCTCGGCTCCAGTCGAGCAGTTTCCATGATTCGGCTCTTCGTTTGTTGAACAAAATATGATAATAAGTAGCCATAATTTCTTTTTTCATATTTTCAACGCTATTTACCTGAATACTTGAATCATAATATTTTGTGAGTTTTTTTTACAACCTTATCCATCAACTTCCCTCTTCCCGAAAGTTTTTTTTCTTCTCTTACGTTTCGAAGTCTGGAGTTCATCCCCTTTTCTACGTGGCCAATACACTCGTTTCTACAACAGTCAACTCGTCACCATAAGTTTTCAAGTCTAGAATGGTCTTGAGAGTTTTTGAATCCCCATCACCTATGTGGTTAACATATTTCACGTCGCACTTGTCTTCCGATGACGAAAACATTTCTTTCATTGCATCAAACTCCATTTTTCCCGATGAGCCCTCGTGATTCTTCGTGCATTTTTCTTCGTGATACTCAAACCATTTACGATATTCTTCAGTATGAGTCTTTTTTTTCCAGGATATACAAGCTCGGCAATAACTGTTTTTTCCAACTAAATCAATCACTTTGCCGGAGTAGTAGCCTATGAGCGTTGTAACACCATACAATGATTTAAACCCACGCTTTTTCCATGTCGTCTGAGACTTTGTGATTTTTTTCTTCCCTTCCGTGTTCAACATTTTTTTCAATCTCTTCTTTAACAGCTTTTTTGCGAAAAAAATTCAAATGACAGCACTGCCACGACTCAATCCAGTGCATTTGTTCATAAGATTGCAAAATACATTTATTCCTTCTCTTGCAACGTCCAACAGTCTCACGACTAACACTATCCTTCGGTTTATTTCGTAACCGGTGTTAATAAAAGGTCCTGAATTTATTTCTCTATTACCACAGCGACATGGAACGACAATTTTAAAACCCTTTTAAGGTAGCGTTCTGGTAACTTAAGCCGATTTTCATGTCTTTTTTGGAGGGCGTTTTTTTGTAGGAAAATGAAAATGAATCGTTTTCGATATTTAGGATGTTTTCATTTACATAGTAAAGATAGAAAAAAAAAAATTTTTGAAAAAATTTAATAGTTTATCATTTATATTATTATTGATCGAAGTTGGCACCTCGAAAAAAAAGCGCGTGGGTGCCCCCGGTGATTTTGGCTCTTGATGTTATCTGAAATCGAAAATTCTTGATAATTCTTAATCTATAGACATGTCATTCTGGTCGGAACTACTGAAGTTAAATTTCCTTTTTATTTTACAAACCCTTCTTTGGTAAAATAAAAGGACTTTTTTTCCAAAGTCCGCCATTTTGTTATTTATCCATGAAATTTAACTTCAGTAGTTCCGACCAGAATGACATGTCTATAGATTAAGAATCATCAAGAATTTTTTATTTTAGATAACACCAAGAGCCAAAATCACCGGGGCCACCCACGCGCTTTTTTTCACGGTGCCAACTTTGATCAATAATAATAATAAACTATTAAATTTTGTCAACAAATTTTTTTTTTGTATCTTTAATATGTAAATAAAAACATCCTAAATATCCAAAACGATTCATTCTTATTTTCCTACGAAAAAACGCACTCCAAAAAAGACATGAAAATCGGCTTTTACGTTACCAGACCTTTCTTCGCCTTAAGGGAGGGGTAAGGGTTTCAGCGTTAAAAAAAACACTTTTTTTGCGATTTTTTTTCTCAAATATGGATTGAGCAATTTTATTCGAACCTTTTGTACATTATTGAGCATACTTTTGACAATGTTGTGTAATTTTTTCATGCAGAAATATTGAAGCATAAGCCCGTAACGGAGCTTCCCCCAGAACGTCTTGGAAAAAAAACAATTTGCGGTGTTCACTATAACTCGGCCGGAAATTATCTGAAAATGAAAAACCATGAAAATTTAGTCAAATTATAATCAAATCTTCCCCCCAACGTTCTCTGATAATTTTTTTTTTTCATTTAAACATTTTTGGCGGCCATCTAAAGTGTGAACTGTTATTTTCCACGAAAAATTCCGTCATTTTGTGTGGGTGGGAAACACCCTTAATGTAAAAAAAAAAAAATACAACTAATCGTTGGGGGGAGGTATTTTATATGTAGAAAATGTGTACAAAGTTTGAAACGAATCGGTCAAGTAGTTTTTAAATGGCAGTGAACACGGACTTTGAAAAAGTAGTTTTGAGAAAAACGCGTCTAAAGTTTGTGAAGTAAAAAAGTGAAGAAAAAAATTTTTTTTTCCAACTTACACAGAATCATCGATTCCAGCTCCATACAGCAGACTTCCTGCAGCATTGTCGATGTCTTCAGCCTCTTTTCTCTCAAGTCTTCGTTTCATTCTGGCTTCTTTGTTCTGCTGCTCAGCTTGAATCTCGGCCCTGTCAATGCGATTGCTGTCCGTGAATGATGCATAATCGTGAGCGCTTGGGCCGACGCTGACGTTCATGTCAGACAGAAAAGTTATAAAAGCACCAGCACCTTCATTGAAAGTGAATGCAGCTACATAAGATGCAAATTCAACGATTTGTCTGCTGCCAGATAATTTTTTCGGTGCAATTCTCCAAATCAGCTGGTTCAAACTTTTGTTGTGCATTTTGAGTAAAGCCTCCAAGACACCTTTCTAGAAGTTCGTCTTTACTCAAATCTTCATAAATCGGTTCGATCGCTTCTATGACATCTTGTGGAAGTGGAGTGGTAGTCATGTTTGAAATTTTCCACTCCTGTTGTGGCCAAAGCTTATTGATATGAACACCACGAGTTCTCACCGTTCATGCACTTATGGTGTTGAGGGTTATCGTCTGTTGACTGCTGGTGGTAGAACGTTGCCCAGATTGCATTTTTCATTCCTTCCAGCGAATCACAAATATGTCTGATTGCTGCTCCGTAGTATCGACTCAAATTATCGATGACTTTTCCAGTGAGCTTTCCTTTGCCGCCGAGTAACTTACTTTGCCTTGTTTTACCAGCTTTTCTTCCGGTTTTTACAACTTTATTTTCTACAGTTTTATTTACTAGATCACGTGGACGTTTACCCATTCTTTTTTGCACGTGACCCACACATTCTTTTTTATTTATGGTGAAATTTTCACCGTAAGGTTTAGCTTTCACTAAATTGCCGTAAGTTCTACCGTCACCGTCTCCGATATAGTTGCTGATCTTTGCTCCGTAATTTTTTTCTGATCGGCGGAATAATTCGATAACAGCATTAACTTCCATGTTACATGATGGTCCGGTGTGATTGGCTTGGCATTCATCATTTTCAACATGTTCTTGGTACCACTCTTCAAATTCATTAGTATTTAATTGCTTTCTCCATAATTTGCAAGCCTGACAGTGCAAACTACTTATGAAAATATCGATAACTTTTCCAGACCAATATCCAATCAAGGAAGTGAGGCCAAAGGAAGAGCCGAAGCTTTGCTTCTGCCACGTGCCGTCACCAGAAACGGCCAAAGTGTCTGACTCCGAATTTGCACGTGTTAGCTGTTTTTCTTCGTCTGCGGCGGAAACAAGACATTTTTCAGCAGTCGTTTTGATGCTGCAGCAAATAGATTTCATGAGATCCAAATAAGATGGTTTTGATAAAAAAACTACTTGCTATGTCCATGAGCCCGCTAAATTTATTGCAGCTTGCTAAACCCAAACCTAATGTACGCATTACAAAGGCAAAACGAGTGTTGATTTCATAGCGATGACCAGTTTTCTCACTCGACGGTATAAAGCGTGGATCACAATTTGCACATTTGACTTGGATTTGGAAGCCAAGGCCTTATTTTTTGCAGCTTTTGAACTCAACTGAACCATCACACTGAGCACATTTCACTAAACCTGCGATGGTTGAGAAAACAAGCAAAAAAATCGATGATTCTGTAATGTTTTTCAACGTCTTCTGGTACACTTGCACTGGCATTTAGTTTGATTTTCTTCGATAAAGCACTTTTTGTGGTAGCCTCATCTTTAATTGATTTATTCGGATTAAACCGTTTTTTTTATCTACACAAATAAGTCCTTCCACTTTGTCGGTCTTCTCTCGAAACTTTGCTTACTCTCGGCATTTTTGTACAGGTAATTTTTTAGTTGATTATAAAATGGCAAGCGCACGGTCGAACGTCTAACGACAAACTGACGCTCGTTTCTTCTTTTAAAATATTGTAGTGTATAGTATACACTATATACTATATACACAATAGCAATGAATAAACTGTATACCTGTTCGACAGCTGCACTGCTAGCCCGACCACCCGCAGCTGTTAGAGGTATAGCGTTAAAGGCCAGGAGATTAATAAGACAATAACTACAAGAATATTGCTTAGATCGGTTTAAAATCTTAAGGACATATTCTTGAAATGTTAAACAATAAGAGAAGACAAAAAAAAATTCGATTTTTCGAAAGTGAAAACCCTTACCCCGCCCTTAAAACCTTTCTTCGCTTGCATGTAGAACAAATCGAAATGTCTGACAGAGCAGTAAAAAAAAGTGAAAACCCTCAATAATTCTGTATCCGTGCAAAGGATTAGTACGAGTAAACTCACTGCTGGCAGTCTTTAGTGTTTTTTCACACGCACCTGCACCGTCACCGGTACTCGGTCCGAAACTCTCCCCGCACTTATCTGTAAATTGTTCACTTTGATACCTCGTGTTCCTTTAGGATAGTTTGGCATTTTAGTTTCACAAATTCGACCCGCGAACCAAAAATTATCCAGCTAAATTGACTCTAATGTTCGGACAACGTTAGTTTCGTATACCTACAGTTACACGCTATATAGATAAATATAATGACCTACCAATATAATGTAAGGGTATCCGCTTTAAGGTAGTAGTCTGGTAACTTAAGCCGATTTTCATGTCTTATTTGGAGGGCGTTTTTTGTAGGAAAAAAAAATTAATCGTTTTGGATATTTGGGATGTTTTTATTTACATATTAAAGATAAAAAAAAAATTTCAAAAAATTCAATAGTTGGCCCCGGTGATTTTGGCTCTTGATGTTCTCTGAAATCAAAAATTCTTGATAATTCTTGATCTATAGACATGTCATTCTGGTCGGAACTACTGAAGTTAAATTTTATGGATAAATAACAAAATGGCGGTCTTTGGAAAAAAGTTTTTTTTTCCATGGATAAATAACAAAATGGCGGACTTTGGGGAAAAAAACTTTTTTCCAAAGTCAGTCATTTTGTTATTTATCCATGGAAAAAAAAAATTTTTTCCAAAGTCTGCCATTTTGTTATTTATCCATGAAATTTAACTTCAAATTAAGTTAAGTTTCATGGGTAAATAACGAAATGGCGGACTTTGGAAAAAAGTTTTTTTTCCATGGATAAATAACAAAATGGTGGACTTTGGAGAAAAAAAAATTTTTTCCAAAGTCCGCCATTTTGTTATTTATCCATTGAAAAAAAAACATTTTTCCAAAGTCCGCCATTTTGTTATTTATCCGTGAAATTTAACTTCAAATTGAGTTAAGTTTCATGGATAAATAACAAAATGGCGGACTTTGGGAAAAAGCTTTTTTTCCATGGATAAATAACAAAATGGCGGACTTTGGAAAAAAAACTTTATTCCAAAGTCCGCCATTTTGTTATTTATCCATGAAATTTAACATCAAATTAAGTTAAGTTTCATGGATAAATAACAAAATGGCGGACTTTGGAAAAAAGTTTTTTTTTCCATGGATAAATAACAAAATGGCGGACTTTGAAAAAAAGTTTTTTTTTCCAAAGTCCGCCATTTTGTTATTTATCCATGGGAAAAAAAACTTTTTTCCAAAGTCCGCCATTTTGTTATTTATCCATGAAATTCAACTTCAAATTAAGTTAAGTTTCATGGGTAAATAACAAAATGGCGGACTTTGGAAAAAAGTCATTTTTCCATGGATAAATAACAAAATGGCGGACTTTTGAAATAAGTGTTTTTTTTCCATGGATAAATAACAAAATGGCGGACTTCGGAAAAAAGTTTTTTTTTTTCAAAATCCGCCATTTTGTTATTTATCCATGAGAAAAAAAACTTTTTTCCAAAGTCCGCCATTTCGTTATTTGTCCATGAAATTTAACTTCAGTAGTTCCGACCAGAATGACATGTCTATAGATTAAGAATTATCAAGAATTTTTCATTTCAGATAACATCAGGAGCCAAAATCATCGGGTCCACCCACGCGCTTTTTTTTTCCAAGGTGCCAACTTCGATCAATAATAATAATAATGATCGATAACATTTTTTCAAAAAATTTTTTTTTCGTATCTTTAATATATAAATAAAAACATCCTAAATATCCAAAACGATACATTTTTATTTTCCTACAAAAAAAAACGGCCTCCAAAAAAGCCATGAAAATCGGTTTAAGTTACCAGACTACTACCTTAAATATAGTCAATGCTCTGCCGAAACTGATGAAACAAAAGAATTGAACAAAGGCATTGTAGAAAAGTTGCTGCACTCCAAGCGCTCGGGCTACCTGACTCGCTACTTAAGGGTACGCGGGGCCTCGGTGCTCTCGTCTATGTGCGATAACTCCGTAAACATTTAACCTTTCGATTTTTCCTTCTTACAGTATATTCTCAACGGATTATACTTTCGAAATGCGAAGAAAAAAAAACATCGATTTTTTGAAAATTCTAAAGGATTCGCTCCCCTTAACACGAAACGTTAAAACTATCGAACGTTCGTTGTTTTGAAATTCCACAATTCGATCGTGCAAAATATTGGTGCGTTACGAATTTTTACCCTCAACCGCATTCTCGCTGTACAAGAGTGACCATCGCCATTCTCGATTATTAGCAGTCCGATAGTTTTGTCGTAAAAGAAGATCTATAATGCGCCAGGATTCTAAAAGTTCGAGGGTGAACACGCGGTCATATAGCAAAATCGTTTCGGTTGGAATGAAATTTTCATGGAAGATATTTGTATCCGTGAGACTCGAGTCCGTTATGCTTCGCCCCTCTCGCTCTCGTAATACGTATCTCGCCAACCAGCCCGTGCTTAATTTTTTTCCTTCCTCCCCATTCATCCCTCTCCTCTTTCGCCTCTCTCTCTCTCTCTCTCTCTTCCATCGCCTCTCTTCCTCTCCCTCCGGCCGGTTGCCTACCAAGCCCCATTGGGGTGAGACTTCTCCTTCAGGGTCGTCGTGCGCATCCGCCACCAAATACGACGAGGATCCCCCCGCGGTGATGGATCGCAATAAAAAGGGAATGCAGCTGGCAGTATGCAGCAGCGTTGTCGATAAAATTCGGGTTTGGCACGAGGAGTAAAGGACGATGAAAAAATAGGGGCGGCGGGGGGGGGGGGGGATGAAAATCCGGGCCTCTCCCTTCTCTTCATACCACGCCGGCCGTTTCGTTTATCCTTAAACGTTGCAAAGCAAAGCGGCAGAGCGCCGGGCGACCCTCTGTCTCCTCGTTTTTTCGCCCTCTTTCAAAGCCCCCCTATCTGTCGTTCTCTTTCGGTCTCTCTCTATCTCTCTGTTACAGTGTTGGCCACTGGTGTCTCACTGAAGAGAGAGGAGGGGTTTGTCCCAGAAGGTCAGGCCGCAACAGCCGAGCTCCAGCTGTCCTGCTGGATGCCCGCTTCGTGCTTCGTGCCAATGTCCGTGCCCAAAGATCCACGCGGTACGAGAGCCTCACCCGATGTTCGTGGCATCGGTGTTGACGATGACGGGGATGACGGTGACGGCGTTGAGAACGACGAACGAGATGGGAACACGTTGGAACCCGCGTCCTCCTCCTCCTCCTCCCATCATCAGTACGACATGTTCGTTCGGGTGCCGGACGACGGTTGTCGTCGTGCTCAGCTTTACAGTTGCCTTCGTTGTGGCAAATGGGTCAGCAACCGATGGCACCACATTAGATCACATCGTTCACAAAATTGTCATTGCCCTTACTGCAACAACGTTTTTACCCGCAGCGACAATCTCAAGGCTCACATTCGTACTAAACACCCTGGACTCTCATTTTTGAACGTTATACCACGGCTTGATTAGAAATATCCGCCGGAGTCTTATTTACCTCGTACGTGACAGAATTTGTGCAACAGAATTCTCACGCGTCGACGAACACCTCGGGACCCAAGTTAAAAGCAAACTGAGGATGACCGTACGTGTGTCTGTGTGTCTGTGGGCTTACAACGGGTGGGCGAACCCGTCTTTAGCAATCCTGAAATTATGTCGTCTCTTCTCGCGTTGGCGAGTGAGTCAATGAAGAGTTGGGCCTCGCGAGATTGCAGAATTTTCGTCCCTTTCGGGTCTCTAAGGGCGGAGATGGGTTTAGGACTACATTTTTTTTTTTTTTTTAGTGATATTCATGAATTTTTTTGTCGAGAAAGGACGGCATATTATTTATTGAAACTTTGAGAACATTTTGTACATATATTTAAATAAATATTGCAATTTTTTTGAAGCTTTTTTTTCGGAAAATATGGGCTACCACCCATCAGAGGTCACCATCGGACGCACCTGTTTTTGTACATTCTGGAGGCCACACTTTTCATCTGAAATCAATGGGGTTTCGAATTTACTTTAAGAACATGTCTTTCTTCTATGTGAACCTAACTTGCCCTCAAAAAAATTGAAAATTGCATTTTTTAGAGGCGTTCAAGGTAGTAATCTGGTAACTTAAGCCGATTTTCATGTCTTTTTTGGAGAACGTTTTTTCGTAGGAAAATAAAAATGAATCGTTTTGGATATTTAGGATGTTTTTATTTACATATTGAAGATTCAAAAAAAAAAATTTTTGAACAAATTTAATAGTTTATTATTATTATTATTATTGATCGAAGTTGGCACCGCGAAAAAAAAGCGCGTGGGTGGCCCCGGTGATTTTGGCTCTTGATGTTATCCGAAATCAAAAATTCTTGATAATTCTTAATCTATAGACATGTCATTCTGGTCGGAACTACTGAAGTTAAATTTCATGGATAAGTAACAAAATGGCGGACTTTGGAGAAAAAAAAGTGTGTAGAGTAGCCCGTTAAAATTTTAAAGCAATCGGTTCGGTAGAAAAAAAGTTAGGACCCGGGCTGACCAGAAAAACACTGTTGTCAGAAAATTTTAACAATTTCAATTTAATTAAAATTATAAAATTTTGCTTAAAATTCAACAACAAATTTTCATAAGTAAACAAAATTTTTTTTCGTATCTTTAATATGTAAATGAAAACATCCTAAATATCCAAAACGATTCATTTTTATTTTCTTACAAAAAAACGCCCTCCAAAAAAGACATGAAAATCGGCTTGAGTTACCGGACTACTACCTTAAACAAAAGAACATAATTTAAAAAATTATGCTCTGTTCCTATAATTTCAATAAATTGTATACATTCCATTCTTGCCAAAAAAGTTCATGGAAACCACTAAAAAAAACGTACTCCTAAATCTAGCTCCCCCCCTCAACGGATCTAAAACGATGCAGGTCATTTTTTTTTTCAAGCGTTGTGCGTAAATTTCAGGCCCAAAAAAGACCACAATTTTCAATATTTTCTCCTGACGAGAATATTAGAATGACGAAGTCGGGAATTTACACGCAATTGATACACAGCCTCATCAAATGTGAGTTTTTTTTAAATTGAAAAATATTGATAAACAATGGAGTTATTAATTAAACAAAGTGCCGCCGTCGGTGTGTGTCCATGCGAGTCTTTCTGGCAACTAGGGTGATCTGAAATGAAAAATAAAAAAATTTACTTTAATTATAATAATAGACCTTTCGTACGACCGAATAATTTTTTGTAATTTTGAAAATTACGAAAATGGCGAGCTTTTGGAAAAAAAAAGTTCTATTTTCGATCAAAAGAAGCAAGTTCAATCATTTGTTACTAACAATTGGATAAACATATAAAAAAAATCATCCTGGATAATCATTGAAAAATCTTTCTTAACACCGAGAATTAAGGGTTCACCAGGTAGACGGAAAGTGCAGGGAAATTTCGGAAATTTTTATTTTACATTCCTTACCTATAACGCGGATAGACGCGAATTATTTTAGAATTCTCAACTACACCGTTCTTGAAGAATTAATATAAAAAAATTTGCCGTTAAAGGCACGACCTTACGGTACTTCGTTTTACCGCTGTTATAACTCAACGAAAAGTATGAAGAAAATAAATAAAAAATAGTTTAATGATAGAATGCATTTAAATGAAACCCTAAGACAAAAATTAGATAGTTTCTTTACCTCGTTTGACACCGCTAAGATTTTTACCGGTTGAAATGTCGAAGCGCGTTGCTCGCCTCTATGTTCCCCTTGCCGCACCCCGGCGCAACTAATAACCCGCCGTGAATAAACATTCCGATAAATTCGATTTTGCGAATCAATTCAATGATAAATATTTTATTTTTATGGAAATTTTCCCTCCGAGTATCGCATAAGATTCTAGTTAAAAAAAAAAAAAACTATATAATCTCGCCCCTTCTGGCGATTACTCGCTGATTTCTCTCCATTCATTGACTAAACCTGAAAAGTAATATTAAGGGGGGGAGGTAGGGTTTTTAAATTATTTTTTTGCATTTAAAAAAAGTTTTTTTTCTGACTGAACAATATGTCGAGAATATTGTGTATAAATTTTAAGTCAATCGGAGTAAAAC
Source organism: Oxytorus armatus (assembly GCA_958009045.1). Classification (NCBI taxonomy): domain Eukaryota; kingdom Metazoa; phylum Arthropoda; class Insecta; order Hymenoptera; family Ichneumonidae; genus Oxytorus; species Oxytorus armatus. The sequence continues at coordinate 1,632,784 of OY253747.1, read as the reverse complement.
TAACAGAGTTACAGCGTCTCAAACGACCGGCCGTGATACCTGTATATCACGTATAAAAAACTTTAAATCGATTTTCCCGAAAACGTCATTTTTGATGTTTGTGAACATTAGAACTCAAAATCTACTGAACCGATCCTTTTGAAAATTTAAACATTACTTCTTCACATAAATCAACAGGTAATCAGGAGTTTTTTTTTTCCAATTTTTTCAATTTTTTAATAACAAATTAAGGGCGATTTTTTGAGCTAAAATTGCGTTTTTCACTTCCAAGTGCTGCAAAAAATAGAAAAAAAAAAAAAACTTCCTGATTACGTCGAGAAATACATCACCTTTAAAATGCATATCAATTTTTTTGTTTCGGATGATCCGGTAACGAGTTATAATGTTCACCGCAAAACCACTTTTTTTCAAGGCGCCTCTGGAGATTCAACGTCACCGGCTTATTTATCAATATTTTTCATTGAGCATTTTTTCTGAGATACTTCAATAGTTGTACAATAATATGCAATTCTATTTAATAAAATTATATTACTCATGTCGCCGCAAAAAAATCATAAAAATATGCTTTTTTTTCGCCTTTAAAACCCTACCCCGCCGTTAAGCGCCTTGGAAACTAGCTCGATTTTGTTTTCTCTTGAATCTTATTACAAAACTACTTTTCCACTCGGACTAATGAATTAATCGTAAAAGAAAATATATTGTGAAAAATCACCGACACAACAGTGGCGATCGACGCGCTATTTCGGCGATTACCCAAGTTAAGCGGTATTCGCCCCCCCTCGGTCGATACCAAAATGGCTGACGGTTTAGCCGTGCATTGGCTTGCGCGCCAACTACCGAGCGGCGGGCACAGTTTTTCGGAGTTTCTGGTGGTAATAGAACTAAAGAGTCAGTAAAATGAAAGTCGCCTCCGTCGGTAAGGTTTTTCCTAATGCTGAATTACATTAGTAAAGAGCGACTGCGGGCAACAGTCGGAGGCGGGGGGAGGCTCAAAGAAAGAAAAGGAAATGGAAAGAAGCGCGTAAACACCTGAAAAGTGTACGATGGATTTACAATAGGACCTCGATTTTAAGAGTTCTCGCCGCTCTAGTGACAGAAAAAAGGCCCTTACTTTGACGATTTATTTTGGGAGTATGAACAAAGGTATAGGATTTCTTTTCAGAGGGTTTATTTAACACATATTGAAGTACGAAAACAATTTGTTTATTATCATTTTGTTACAAAATGGCGGTGTCACAGCCCATCTTGAAAATCATCTTTTTTTAAAGACACCTTCACGGGCGGACGGTTTTCTCGTAAAGTATAAGACCCGGAACGAAAAACCAAACATTTTTATAATCTATATACTATTGGCTATGGGACCACGTAGGGGTTTTTTTTTAAATCAAATTTTGTAGACATGGTGCACATTTGAAAAAGTGAATCGATTTTTTGTCAAAAAAGCAGTAAATCTATATATATAAAAATGAATCCCTATTTTCCTTGGTCACGCCATAACCGGAGAACTACTTTACCGATTTCATTCATCTTTTTTTTTCAATTTCCTAATACCTCGTAGAAGGTTCTTACGGAAAGAAAAATTATGAAAATTGCGCAGAAAATTGGAAAATTTCAGAAAACTTAACGGGGGCGGTAGGGTTTTAAAGGCAAAAAAAAAGCATATTTTTATGATTTTTTTGCGGCGACATGAGTAATATAATTTTATTAAATAGAATTACATATTATTGTACAACTGTTGAAGTATCTCGGAAAAAATTTTCAATGAAAAATATTGATAAATAAGCCGGTGACGTTGAATCTCCAGAGGCGCCTTGAAAAAAAGTGGTTTTGCGGTGAACATTATAACTCGTTACCGGATCATCCGAAACAAAAAAATTGATATGCATTTTAAAGGTGATGTATTTCTCGAGGTAATCAGGAAAAGTTTTTTTTTTTTTTTTTTTTTTTCCCCTATTTTTTGCAGCACTTGGAAGTGAAAAACGCAATTTTAGCTCAAAAAATCGCGCTTAATTTGTTATTAAAAAATTGAAGAAATTGAAAAAAAAAAAACTCCTGATTACCTGTTGATTTATGTGAAGAAGTAATGTTTAAATTTTCAAAAGGATCGGTTCAGTAGATTTTGAGTTCTAATGTTCACAAACATAAAAAATGACGTTTTCGGGAAAATCGATTTAAAGTTTTTAGCAGGTATAAAAGTCAGGTATCACGGCCGGTCGTTTGAAACGCTGTAACTCCGTTAGTTTTACTCCGATTGATTTAAAATTTATACACAATATTCTCGACATATTGTTCATTCAGAAAAAAAATTAAAAAAAAATGCAAAAAAATAATTTGAAAACCCTACCCTCCTCCCTTAACGACTATTTAACCTATGCGCGTTTGACAGTTAGCGCGAAGCAAATGTGATTCAATAGATGCATCGGTCGGCATCTATCGATCAAAAAATTCATTTATCCATTTCTTAGTGCACAGTCCATTCGATCCGAACGTTTATCCGGTTGTGAGTTTGTTGAGTGAGTTTTTTGAGAAGTGTTTGTTCATCGCATTTAGTTCACCGCAATCACGGCTTATATTAAAAGTTTAAGGCGGTAGTCTGGTCTAGAGCGAGATTTTTGACGTCATTTCTAATGTGCAATAATTTTTAAACCGTCGAAGTTGTCTTGATGAAAATTTACACGTGCATTCATTGATCCTTAGAGAGAACTTGTACATTAAAAAAACCAAATTATTTTAAATATTTTCATGTAGTTTTTTGCCTTATTGCAACATGGTGCGCCGAAAGCCGCCTCAATCGGCGCCCACTCTGGACGATGTTGTATGCATCTGAAAAAAAAAATATATATATATTCTCAATCTGTATGAGTATTCTGAGCACTGGTAGCAGAATTGGTACTCAAAAAAAAATTTTTGACAAAATGGCGGCCTGTTGAACTTTCATTAATGATATTTCATACATTTTCGGGTATTCGACGAGTTATAAAATGTCGGCAAAATTATTGTTCGACTCAATTCTGCTACCAGTCCTCAGAAACAGGCTGCCTAAGGTACGTGCAAAATTTGAGCTCGATCGGTCCATTAGTTGTCGAGATATCGTGGGCGCCGATTTGAAAAACATAGTTCTGAGATAAACGCATTCAAAGTTTTGACATCGTCCGCGCAGCTGCTTCCCGACCGCGCTACCTGAGCGCGCGACTTGCTTAGAATTTTTATTTCTCGGCTATTTTTTTAAATATCAATAAACGATTTTCAGGAGCGTATGAAGAAAGGTCTAAGGAATAAGAAAATGAAAAAAAAAAAATCGATTTTTTCAAATTTCTAGACCAGACTACCGCGTTAATTTAATATCGATTTTCGGTAAGTTTTGATAGACTAACACGGTTACATGGTTATACAGAAACACTGAGGGAGTCAATTTTTTATTTTCAGTTACAATAAACACTATGTTTTTGGAATAATTTTGTTTTAAATTATTTATTCCAGTTCGAATTGAATATTCATAGCTCAGACGGGACAACGTCTGTCGGGTCAGCTAGTTGTTTATATAAAAAAAAAGGTTTACATTAAATCATGAAACGGTTTCGTCACTCCCATAGAGAATGTAATTGTGAAGCTACTATCAAAGTTTCAAATGGATCCGTACAACGGTGTTCAAGTAATACGTTCTGCCAGTTTGAAAAAGACGATTTTTCAAGATGGGCTCTGTCGCCGCCAGTTTGTATAAAAAAGATGATAAAAAATTATTTTTTCAGGCTTCAATATTTCGTATAAAACTGTTTTTTTTTTTTTTTTTTTTAACTTATTAAACTGATTTCCATAAAATCGAAAGTTTTTAATTAATCAAAAGTTCCGTACGTTCTTCTCTGCCAAATGCAATTAGAAACATAATTTTTTTTTAAATTGAAGTCAATCGGGTAAAAATTGTCAAAGTTATTTATCACGCAGCGCTCTCGGGGTACCGTGTGACCATGCGAGAGGTAGGCTCACGTTACACGCTCAAAGTCGGTGTAAAGAAATTTTTTCTCGTTATAAATCACATAGTAACTTATTTTTATGATGATAAAGTATCGTTTAAGCCAAAAAAAACATCGGTGAAAATTCTACGGTGACCATTCCCCTTGAAATCGAGATCTTACTGAATATCGAAAAAGCGAAAAATCGTTTTGAACAATTTAGGGTTGGTCGTGTACTGACTTACACGTTTCCCCGCGTTTTTCGAGCAAGAAAATGGCACTTTAAAGTAGTAGTCTGGTAACTTGAGCCGATTTTCATGTCTTTTTTGGAGGGCGTTTTTTTGTAGGAAAATAACAATGAATCGTTTTGGATATTTAGGATGTTTTTATTTACATATTAAAGATACAAAAAAAAAATTTGTTGAAAAAATGTAATAGTTTATTATTGTTATTATTATTGATCGAAGTTGGCACCTCGAAAAAAAAGCGCGTGGGTGGCCCCGGTGATTTTGGCTCTTGATGTTATCTGAAATAAAAAATTCTTGATAATTCTTATTCTATAGACATGTCATTTTGGTCGGAACTACTGAAGTTAAATTTCATGGATAAATAACAAAATGGCGGGCAAAATAAAAGGACTTTTTTTTCTCCAAAGTCCGCCATTTTATTATTTAGCCATGGAAAAAAAAACTTTTTTCCAAAGTCCGCCACTTTGTTATTTATCCATGAAATTTAACTTCAAATTAAGTTAAGTTTTATGGATAAATAACAAAATGGCGGACTTTGGAAAAAAGTTGTTTTTTCCATGGATAAATAACAAAATGGCGGACTTTGGAAAAAGTTGTTTTTTCTATGGATAAATAACAAAATGGCGGACTTTGGAAAAAAGTTTTTTTTTCTCCAAAGTCCGCCATTTTGTTATTTATCCATGGAAAAAAAACTTTTTTCTAAAGTCCGCCATTTTGTTATTTATCCATGAAACTTAACTTAGTTTGAAGTTAAATAAACTTTTTTCCAAAGTCCGCCATTTTGTTATTTATCCACGAAATTTAACATCAAATCAAGTTAAGTTTTATGGATAAATAACAACTTTTTTCCAAAGTCCGCCATTCTGTTATTTATCCATGAAATTTAACTTCGGTAGTTCCGACCAGAATGACATGTCTATAGATTAAGAATAACCAAGAATTTTTGATTTCGTATAACATCAAGAGCCAAAATCACCGGGGCCACCCACGCGCTTTTTTTTTTTTTTCGAGGTGCCAACTTCGATCAATAATAATAATAACAATAAGCTAGAAAATTTTTTCAAACAAATTTTTTTTGTATCTTTAATATGTAAATAAAAACATCCTAAATGTCCAAAACGATTCATTTTTATTTTCCTACAAAAAAAAACATGAAAATCGGCTTAAGTCACCAGACTACTAAATTAATCAGTTTTATCCCGAACCCATCCTATCGTCGTATATTATTCCCAAAGTATACAATCCCTCGAATAACTATCTTTCCACCGTCTCTCGTCGCTACAGCCGCACGCAAATAATTTTCCATCCTGCTTCAATAGTCCGAACAATACCCTTCCATTTGTTTCAACGGTCTTCTCTATCTCTTGTTTCTGAATTCATGCGCAACCAGCTACATGAGTTTTTGTTCCCTTTGCATCGCTCATATACTCTCTTTATCCGGCCGTACACAGAAGAGAGAGAGAGTCATTTCTTTGTTCCATGTCGGAGCTGAATGTCTCGTCGAAACAGTGTGTTAACCGTGCCGTGCATGAATGTAACGGAAAGGAAAGACCGTGTAGATACAGTGGGCCGTGGGGGATGAAGGGGTAGGCGCTCCAGTGACGAGACATGGGGTAGGTGAGTGGCAGGAATGAAGAGCACAACACATACATATACCGACCATTCATAGAGACTTGCCCTAAAGTAGGCCACGTCCGGGAAAACCCTCGTCCCTCTAGCACCAGTCCTCGTCGTCGTCGTCGTCGTCGTCGTCGTCGTGTCATCGCTGAAATGTCACTTCACTATATTTTCATACGTACACCCGTATATGGTTGATTCCACCGATTCCTCCCTCCCGACAACATCTTGGGGCGTTGGGAGGAAGGAATCGACTATTTTTTTTTGTTTAGTTTTATAGCATATGGCGCAAAGCATACTCGGGATTTTGTTCCAATTTTTTTTTTGCCCATTAGCTCCTTCGCGGTTTATCAAAATTTTTCTTTACAACCCCAATAACCTTAATAAATCTATTCGCGTTTAAAATTGTATTCTAAAAGCCAACGTCCTGTTAATTCTGTACAATAAAACTTTGGCTTTTGGAAAAAAAATACACATATTTCCTTACTGACGTTTCTCCGTCATTGAAAGTACGCTTTTTTTTTTTTTTTTTTAAGAAAAAGTAAAAAAATATCGGCTACTTTCGCGGGACCAATTTTATTTTACCATTTTTTCGAGTACGTACGAATTTTCGACTGGAAAGTCTGTGGGAACGGGGACGCGAGAGTCTTGGTAACAACTTTTTTTTATTGGTCATGATGTTTCTTGTTATTTTCATTTAAAAAAAATTTTAACAAGTGACAAGGATCCAATCAGAATATTAACATTTTTTTCATATTCTTCTAACAGTCACAAAGATAATACGTTTTCAGTGATGGCGACTTTTTATCTTCGGTATTTTTTAAATATTGTAAATAAATAAAAATTCTTAAGGGCAATTACGCGACGGACACATAAATCCGGTGTGTTTTAATTGTTACGTCTTGAAGCTACAGAGTTCTCACTTGGACATTTATGCGTTCCGCGGAAAATTAATTTTTATTGAAAAAATTTATATATTAAGCTAAATAAAGATGGTGCCGTGGGAACAGAATTTTTTTTTAACAATAACCTACTTTCGACAGCAGTAACGGAATAAAGATAAAAATTAGAAACTTGCCCATTGCTTCCTCATTTTTTTTATTTCATCCACAAATTTCCCTCCGTGGGTAAACTATTTATTTTTATTTTCACTTCCTCATAGAGGAGGCTTTACGAGCGAGATCAAATAATGAGGAAGCAATGTGCAAGTTTCTAATTTGCACTTCCTTTTTTTTTTTTTTTTTATCAATTCGATTTAAACAATTCTGAGATACGATGTGGGTGGCAAAGATTCGTGATTCTTTATTATCGTTCTGCAAAATGTACTAAAGTTCGAGCAATTCACTGATTTTGCTAAATATCCAAAAGTCCAAACATTCAAACATTTTTTTTACAATCTCGAAGCGCTTTACCAATTTATTTCAAACTCAATATCGAACGTGATTATCCACAAACCTATTTTTATGACGAGTACCATCTCTGCAATTAAAAATATTAGAAACTTAGACAGATATAAAATTTTTTACAAAATATAAAATTTTTATTAAATGAAAAATTGAATAAAATCCCAATCTTTTCGCCAATTGATGCAAAATCCAATACCAATCGTCCTTTAGTAATACTACATTAACGAGAGAAAAATTAATCCACGACCTCCAACGTTTTAGAAATTAAATGAATCCGAAAAATGTTTCGAAAAAATTCAACATTATATAAAATCTAAAACGCTCAAGCGATTTTCGCCAAATTCAATACCAAACATCCTCGTTCCCAAAAGCTTTTGTGTTAAAAGTTTCGAATCGACGGGTGACAATTTACGAAAGTTAGAGCGATCGCAGGCATTTTTCGAAAATTTCAAAATCACGTAAAACCTCGAATCCTCGAAGGATTCCAACAAAAAAATTTGCAAGCAATCGGTCAATTCGTTCTCGAGATATCGAGTTGAATTTTTGGAACACGCACAGACACACACACACACACACACACGAACATTTTTTTCTAGATGTGATTTTTGAATGTTTTGGCACATTTTAAGGTCGTAGTCGGGTAAGCCGATCTTCATGTCTTTTTTGGAGGGCGTTTTTTTGTAAGAAAATAAAAATGAATCGTTTTGGATATTTAGGATGTTTTTATTTACATATTAAAGACACAAAAAAAAATTTTTTTGAAAAAATTGAATAGTTTATTATTATTGTTATTATTGATCGAAGTTGGCACCTCGAAAAAAAAAGCGCGTGGGTGGCCCCGGTGATTTTGGCTCTTGATGTTATCTGAAATAAAAAATTCTTGATAATTCTTAATCTATAGACATGTCATTCTGGTCGGAACTACTGAAGTTAAATTTCATGGATAAATAACAAAATGGCGGACTTTGGAAAAAAAAACTTTTTTTTGTATCTTTAATATGTAAATAATAACATCCTAAATATCCAAAACGATTCATTTTTATTGTTCTACAAAAAAAACGCCCTCCAAAAAAGACATGAAAATCGGCTTAAGTTACCAGACTACTACCCTAAGCGTACTGACATTAAAAACTCGGTTTTATTTTCCACGAAAAGCCGCACCTTCTGTACGAGGAAGCAAACAATTTGCAAATTAAAGATTGTACATGGCTTCCTCCTCATTTTCGAAGCTTTGCAAATCTCACTCCACGAGCAAGCCTGACTTCATTTTAGCTTCCCGTCTAACGGAAGCTATGTCAATTTTTGTGCAAAATTGCAAACGTGCAAGTTTTCATTTACATCATTTTTCTTCCTTAGTTCGTTAGACGATGTGTTTGCGTGAACAATATTTCGAAATAATCGAACTTATCGTAAAAATCAATCGTTTCATCGATTCTCACAAAATTTGGTATTTAAACATTCTGTAGCGTCAATTAATTCGTGAGAAAAATCCGTCGATCTATGACCGATGGAGCGGTCGACGAAGACGCGCCTCGAAGTATCTTCGAACCGTCTCATTTTGTTTTTCTTCCAAGGGCCAATCGGTCAATCGATGGTTGCTTTAGATGGAATAATTTTCAATAACAAGTCATTGTCAAAGGACCATATCTTCATTAACTGTGACGTGATAGATGTGCATTATGCGGAGACAGCGCGTGTACCATTGATTATCGTGTGTGTATTGGAAGATTGCGGAAGGCCGCGTCGAGGATTTGCCGTTTCTGTCGAGCTTGACCGCTTGGAAATCCCTCGGCGATCAACCCTCTCGACGTCTCCAACCATCCTCGTGACGGACTCTATACCTATTTTACCACGTCAATTCATATACGCGACACCGAGCTCTCCTTTTCGCCCCCCTCTCCTTTTCGCCCCCCTCTCTTTTTCGCCCCCCTCTCCTTTTCGCCCTCCTCTCACTTTTTCTGCCCCCTCTCTCTTACTCTCGCTCCCCCACTCAAACACGTATTCTAGCGCGAAGCGTAGCATCTTTTCCCAGGGTGTGGAAACTTCCATGTTAAAAAGCGCAGCCGAAGTTTGTAGCGCTATCTATGTACTCTGAGATTGTCGGAACTAAAGAGATATGCATCCAGCCGCGGCGCGCTATTTGAACGAAGAGTGGGCATGAAAATAAAAAGTCGATCGGTATAGTAGATCAAAGACAGATATTTCGAGAAATGAAAGAAAGTTATTCCAGTACTTTATTTGCAAATCATTTATATATGTATATATACAGATATATATTTACATTCATTTATATTAAGTGGATCAAATGTCATTTGTGTTATAAAATTTGATGTACATTATCGAAGCTACCGTCTCTTCCTCGGGTCGCAACAAAATCGGACCGAAACATACCGCCGCTGAAAGGAATTTATTCGTTAATTATTCATTTTTTTGCCGAAGGAATTTCGTTATAAACGGAATTTTCATTTGTTTATTTCAATTACCTTTACAGATGTTTCATCAATAGCATTAAAATATCAAAACGTGGTTTTGACAAACGATAGACATGGGTATGCACATCGCTGATGAGTGATTCTCGTAATTCCTGATCTATAACAAAAACAACACAAAAATTACTTCTATCGGGCGTTGAATGAGAATTTTTCGAGAGACAATATAAATATTTGTACTTACTGGCAAAAATTGTGAAGCTGCTGTAGTATTGAAAAGTCATTATAGGCTCCAACAACATTCTCAAGTATTTTTTCAAAGCGCTCGTTATAGTTTTGTTCTTCCCATTCGAATCTATCGTCGAGATTGATTTTGTCAAATTTCTTTCTGTCCAGTATCATTGCCAGAAGTTTGTTGATCTTCGATGCCAGACCGACGACTCAATAAGATCTTGTTCCTCAAGACGTGGAAGATTAAAGACGTTGCTTTTGCTTTATTAGTGTTCATTGTTTTTATTAAATAAGTTTTGTTCGTTGAAACATTGTATAATGGTTAAACGTTAGAAAAATTACTTCATAAATAAAAATTAATTGTCAGAGAACAGACCAACCCGTGTCTTCGAGAGCGGTGATACATCTAGTATCACCGCTCTAATCCCTGCAAAGTTATGAGAAATGCCGAAATTCGAATTCTTTGAAAATAATTTAAAAAAATTTAAATATTAATAAATAAAATACATTATGCATTATTTAAATATATTTGTGGTGCAAGTAACGTAAAATTTAAAAAGAAGATTAGAAAGAAAACAAAAGTCTCCACATGGGGAAACGAACCCACGACACCCTCAAACTATGAACTCGAGCTCCTGCCGCTGCGCCAACCGGTGATCGAAAGTTGTTCTACAAAAACTTCTTATATATTAATAAATTTGGAAAATTTTTATTTTAAAAAATATTGCCCATCTGGCCCTCCCACTTGGGTCACTTTCTCTCCTCGTCAACCCCAACATACCCTATAAATTTGAGCGAAATCGGTGATGACAAGTCGGGAAGGTCCCCTTGTGAGTAAGTCGGTAACGGGTAAAAAGCTTGCCAAGTTCTAGTTCTACTTTTCGCTCGTACTATGTAGGTCGCGCTAGCTGTGCGTCGATAGTGGCGCACTCTCTGTACCCTGAATTCACGGGAACTAATAAACAATGCCGTGGTTTTCGTATGGGAGTGAACACAGCCTGTCTTTTCTTTGCCCGTGAACCTTTCGACCCACGCGAACTTTTGCGCTGGAGCCAAGGGCCACACAAAGCAGGCAGAATCATTCACAGATCGGAACCCTTTTTACCGCGCTTACCATGTGTAACAGCCGTTTGCCAGTCAGGAGATACGAGTTCTCAAGCGGGCTTTGCACATTCGCGAGCGTGGCGCCTCCTACCGGAGGTAAAGCGCCCAACGGTGCGGAGAAAGCCAAAGGGTGGAAGTGTACGGATCAAACGCCTGTTTGTCACTGTAAAAGCAAGGGATTAATCATGGTTGGTTTCGTTGTAGCCGTACGCAAGTTTTTGTAAGATCCATCATTCGCTCTTTCGCTCCGTCACGTTGTGTTACGTACTTTGTGCCCGGTACGTCCAAACATTCGCAGTCTCCACTGCCAATGGAATTGTAGGTTATAAAATAAAGGTTGGGAGAAAATTGTGTCGACCTAACATCGTTATGCTCACTCGGTGTATATAAGCACGTACAAACATAAATGGTACGAGTGCTTATGCGCGTATGGTTTGTCATTTAAGGGATAACACCACTGTGACCCCCTGTTTTTTTTCACATTTTTCAAGAATTTTTTTTTGTGGGAAAAAAAAGATATATTCGAAAAAATTTTTTGGGTTTTGTTCCTTGTTTATTAATGTATCAAAAAACTTTTTTTTCACATTTTTCACGTCGCATGGTGGCGCTGGGGAAGCTCTCGCGTCAGGTGCTGTCATCTCCGCGGCACGCAGCAGAACTCTCTTCAACGTCGATCTGAAAAAAAATACCGAGTGTTTTCGTTAATAATATGATATTTTGAAGAGAAGTACATAGGGATTTGGAAAAAAAATTTTTTTTTTTAAATAGGCACGCCTTTGAAATTAATTTCAATTTCAAAGGCGTGCCTATTTTTTTTAAACCAATATTTTTTTTAAAACAATATTTTTCCAAATCCCTATGTACTTCTCTTCAAAATTTCATATTATTAACGAAAACACTCGGAATTTTTTTCAGATCGACGTTGAAGAGAGTTCTGCTGCGTGCCGCGGAGATGACAGCACCTGACGCGAGAGCTTCCCCAGCGCCACCATGCGGCGAGAAAAATGTGAAAAAAATGTTTTTTGATACATTAATAAACAAGGAACAAAATCCGAAAAAGAATTTTCGAATATCTCTTTTTTTTCCCACAAAAAAAAATTCTTAAAAAATGTGAAAAAAACAGGGGGTCACAGTAGTGTTATCCCTTAATCGGTGGACTGAGGGACTGGCTGGTTTGTGATGTAGAGATGGACGATATTAGAAAGATAATCGATTGCCAAATAATCAATTACGTGAATAATCGATATCGTAAAATCGATTATTCGGTAAAATAATCGTTTCATTGATAAGCGTTTTCAATAATACCAATTTTTTAAATACACAACGCGAATTTTTTTGTTCCATTGTAAATGTGATTCATTGATTAATAGCTTTTCTAGAAAATTTTATTAACAATCGCTTATTAAATAGTTATTAAATAATCGCCAAATTATTGACTTTAGAAAATCACTAAGAGCTCTTTTCGCCCATTGAAAGTGGAATGTGTTATGCGCCGCAAATAGCAAAAAAAAAGCCAAGATCAAAGTTAAATGAATAACGCAGGATGAGGAATTAAAAATTGAAACGAGATAGGGTTTGTGTCGTCCGAAATATCAGAATGGAAGTAAACAGGAATCCATCAATAATTAAAAAAAAAAATCTTACTACTATAATTAAGCTGGAGAGTGTTGTATGTTGTTTCGAACGCGCTAATCTCAGGAGATACTAAACCGATTTGAAAAATTCTTTTTCCATTAGATAGCCCGTTTATTCGGGAAGGCTCTAGCCCATGTAACTTCATGTTATGACCCTAACCTTACTATCTCACTACTATATTTATACTATACAGGGTGAGGCACTAACTGTTGCCACGTAGAATAACTCCGAAAGTACGATAGTAGTAGAAAATTTTTTGAAACACAAATTGCATGGGACAACGGTAGCTATCATATGGCGTTAGTTTTTTGTTGCTAGGTGGAGTCGCATCGGAGATTTCAAGGTCAACTTTGTTTTTTTAGATAGAATGGTATGTTTTGATACTTATTTTCTGATATGGGCTATCGAGACGAATCCAATGATATTAAAAAAAAATGTTGATTTTTTTTTATTTACAAATTTTTTTTTAAATTAATTTTTTTTTTTGAGGCAAAAAAGTGAGATGAACTTTATTTACAGAAGGTGTTCAAAGTGATTGCCATTGGAATCAATGCAGTACTGCAATCTCCTTATCACGGATTGTGCAGAATTTCTTATCACTTCGGTACTTATCGAATCACATGCTCTAACAATTCTCTCTCGCATATCATCAGGCGTAGTTGGACGTAAATATTTACTAAATACGGCGTTTTCATCAAACCTACAATGTACCGTGTAAATACAAGGTCAAATTTTGCACGATATGGGAGAGAAAAAAATTTTTTTAAACAAAAAAAAATTAAAAAAAACATTGGATTCGTCTCGATAACCGCTACCAGAAAATAAGTACCAAAACATAGCATTCTATCTAAAAAAACAATGTTGACCTTGAAATCTCCGATGCGACTCCACCTAGCAACAAAAAACTAACGCCATATGATAGCCCCCGTTGTCCCATGCAACTTTTGTTTCAAGAAATTTTCTACTACTATCGTACTTTCGGAGTTATTGTACGTGGCAACAGTTAGTGCCTCACCCTGTACACTATTCGGACGCCAATCGCGACCTCTCGAAGCTGTATAGAACGGCGGGAAATTCAAATTGAATTTTGTCCGGATTTTAGCGCCGCACCCTGTATAGTATATATAGTATAATAAAGCTGGCGAGTTTGTTTGTTTGAACGCGCTAATCTCAGGAAATACTAATCCGATTTGAAAAATTCTTTATCCATTAGATAGCCCGTTTATTCGGGAAGGCTCTAGCCCATGTAACTTCATGTTATGACCCTAATCTTACTATCTCACTATTAGATCTATACTACATACTATTTGGACGCCAATCGCGACCTCTCGAAGTGGTATAGAACGGCGGGAAATTCAAATTGAAATTTGTCCGGATTTTGGCGCTGCATCCTGCATATAGTATAATAAAGCTGGAAAGTTTGTTTGTTTGAACGCGGTAATCTTAGGAAATACTAATCCGATTTGAAAAAATTTTTTTTCCATTGGATAGCCCATTTATTTGGGAAGGCTCTAGCCCATATAACTTCATGCCATGCCCTTAAGGAGGTTTATTTTTTATTGATTAGTCCTTTTATTTCTCCACATTATTTCCGGCTGGTATTTATTGTTAATAAGATGCACTTGGTTATATACTCATAATGCATATGGGACAGATATGTGATCCAAATTAAATGCGGGTAAAACCGCGGGACACAGCTAGTTTTCTATAATAACAGAAACGAAAATAGTCAATTTCGCTTATACTCATTAACAACAAATCGAACAATCTATTATTGGCGATTCGAACAATCACTAGAAATAATCGATATTCATTTAAAAAAAGGGACTTTACGGAAATCGATTATAATCGAACTCTAGTGTGATTGACGCGCGCGAGTGTATGTGTATAGATTTCTATTCTTCCAACCTAAAATGGGAGTCTCCTCTCGAGCTTTGGATCGTCGTGGTCCGGTACATTGATTCTTATACAGCCGATTAAATCCTTCCTACGTTTCTCTCCCATCAGCTACATATCGATGGCACAAAGGACAAAAAGTAGTCGCGGGTCGTATACCAAGCATCCACTTTGATATCCGTCTGCCGTTATATAGGCCATCGTTATTTAATGGCCGAACTAGGCTAGATTCCCGAGGAATCGCACGACGTAAGTTGCACTCCCGCTCATTAAAGCCTTGCCCAACATTTACCAGCCTCCAGCCTCAATCGAATCTTAAACTCAGTTCGCCTTATCTCCAAAATATTTAAAAATAATGAATCCCGTTTAAGGGGTAGGGCCACGGTAGCGGGTATAAAATCATGTGCACATTTAACAATTTTTTTTAGGTAAAACTTCTATACGCACGCTGGGCTTGGGCAGTAAACTGGTTTGAAGGCGCGACGGGAGCGTCACGAAAAGTGTGATCGGGCGAGGCGAACGGAAGTTGAGAGGAAGATATACGTTGGTAAAGACAGAAAGGGAGAGAGAGTTATGTTTCGTATACCTAACTAAGCACATATGGTGGTTATACCTAACTAACACCGGAGAAGAACATTCGAGATGAGAAAAGATGCTTGAAAAATCATGACAATATTACGATATCTCAACAATGCGTGGATGGATCTAAATAAATCTAAATACATTCGAAAGAAAAAAAAAATAACATTACATCGGAAAAATGTCGTCAGATGTGTTATAACTTGACGCGTTTGCGCGTGAAGGCGATTTAGAGTTTGAATATAACGGTTTTCAGGCCACCTTACTGTATAGATACATCGGCACGTTTAAAAACTTCTTTTTTATACGTGGCGTCAAGACGCTGCCGCGTCTCTTGATACACAGTGTAGGCCTATCGTCCCCACTCTTACATCGAGTCTTGAGCCCAGATCTAGAAGCATTGTAGGAGCAAGAGAGAGTCGTGCGCGCACGCACATTTTCTTTCTCTCATTGTCCATCACGTAGTGTTAGCGCGTTAGCCTACGTTACACAAAACTTTGATGGAAGCCCTATAGGAGCAAGTGTAAGAAAGAATTGCGCGCGCATATTTTCTTTCTCGTCTTTTTCTCATTGCCAGTTCATGAAATATATACGTGGGGGGGACCCAAAAAATACGGGAATTTCGTCATAATTTCTTTATTTTTAAATATTTTTACACCAAATTTTGATCACCTGCAAAGTATTCTCCTCTGACCACAACGCACCTCTGCAAACGATCCTTCCAATGTTAAAACCGTTTTTTAAATTCACTTATCGGGATGTTCTTTAGGTCTTCCAGCGATTTTTGTTTTACCTCGTCCACAGTGGCAAAACGCTTTCCTCTCATGTCCCTTTTGAGTCTGGGGAACAAATAAAAATCACAGGGGGCTCCGGTGAGTAGGGGGGAGGGGGGGGGTGGACAATTGGTGTCAAGCAGTTTTCGGTCAAAATTTGCTTTACGGAGAGAGCGGCGTGGACCGGCGCGTTGTCATGATGGAGGAACCAGTCACTTGTGCGCCAAAGATCTGCCCTTTTCTTCCGGATACTCTCCCTCAATCTTTTCAAAACCTCCAAGTAGAACTTCTGGTTGACAGTTTGACCCGGGAGAACGAACTTCGCGTGCACAACACCTCTGCAATCGAAGAAACAAATGAGCATTGTCTTGGTGTTTGACTTCACTTGGCGAGCTTTTTTCGGACGAGGAGAGCGAGGTGTCTTCCACTGGCTTGATTGCTGCTTTGTTTCGGGGTCGTATCCATAGCACCACGATTCATCACCAGTAATCATCTTGGAAAAAAGTTCAGGGTCCTCGTCGAGCTGATTTTGAAGTTCAAAACATGCCTAAAGTCGACGCTCCCTTTGCTCGTCTGTGAGAAGGCGAGGGACAAATTTGGCTGTAACTCTGCTCATGTGCAAATCTTTGGATAAAATCCTCCGAATTGAACTCCATGATATCCCAGACATCTCACAGAGTTGATCAATGGTTCGGCGACGGTCTTCACGAATGAGAGCATTGATTTTGTCGATGTTTTCGTCACTTCTTGACGTTGATGGGCGTCCTGAACGGGGTTGGTCTTCAATTGACATTGCTTCATTTTTAAATCGTGAAAACCACTCGTAGACTCTGGTTTTACTTAGGGCAGCATCTCCATAAGCGGTCTTAAGCATTACTGTAATTTCCGCGGCCGATTTCCCCAACAGGAAACAAAATTTCACAGCCGCCCGTTGCTCTCGACAATCGGCCATCACGTTTTCGCCGAAATGGAAAAAGTTGTTTTACTACAAAAATTCCCACGGGCGAACCGATGCACTCACGGCGACGGAACTTCGCACACTAACTCAGCAGACGTGTCCCCAACGGACACCTGGTCGAGCAATTTGGTTCCCCCACTCTCCCTCCCCGCCGCAGCGCAATTCCCGTTTTTTTGGGTCCCCCCTCGTGTATATGTCAGTAATGCGTGTGTGAGTTCACTAGCGTTACACGAACGGTGATTTCTTCGTTATTTCGTAATTTTCATTTCGTTCTTGGTCAATTTTATAAATCAATATTTTGTTCAATACATTAAGTATTCGGCGTTTAGAGTTAATATAATTGTAAATTCATTTTAAAGTTCAGTTATTACTGATGTAACCGAAAACGAAAATAACGAAATGATGAATGAAACTAATGGATAAAAAAAAATCAAATCTGAAATATTGATTTATCAATGAAAACCCATGAACATTTAAGAAAAAAACAAAAAATATTTTACTTTTATATATGTATATATCTGTATGTTGCGAAAAAAGTTTTACTTCAGTTGTGTGGTCGAAAGCACACTCAATTTTTTTTTGTATGCAAAAGTGATTTATTTATAAAACTGATTACACATCTATTTAGGATAAATATCAAGCTAATAAACGATATTTTTTTTGTTTTTTTTTTGTTATACTAAATGGCCGACTACTACTATTTGCTTTTGAGCTTTTTTCTAATTGGCTTCATCACTAACTTCGACAATTTTCACCCTATTAACTTCAAATTAAAAAATTGTGTTTCTAATTGCATTTCGCAGAGACGTACGTACGGAATTTCTGATTAATTAGAAAATTTTCCATTTTTTGAGAATTTTTATACGAAATTTTTCACTCGTAATTCACCTTTTAAGTTTAAATGCTTACGATATTCGAATAAAACGATATTTTTTCAAATTCGAAGTCAATTTGAAGTCAATCGGGTAAATAAATGTCGAAGTTATTTATCACGCCAATTAGAAAAAAGATCAAAAGCAAATGGCAGTAGTCGGCTATTTTGTATAACAAAAAAAAAACAAAAAAAAATATTTTTTATTAGCTCGATATTTATACTGAATAGACGTATAATTAGTTTTATAATAAATAATTTTTTCATCAAAAAAAAAATTGTTAAATGTGCACATGGTTTTATACCCGCTACCGTGGCCATATCCCTTGAGGGCTAACACCACTCTAGTGGCAGAAAAAAGGCCCAACTTTGACGATTTATTTTGGGCGAATGAAAAACGGAATAAGATTTCTTTTCAGAGAGTTTATTTAACACATATTGAAGTGTAAAAAAAAAGTATTTATCATCATTTTGATAAAAAATGGCGGCGACAGAGCCCATCTTGAAAATCGTCTTTTTTTAAAACTCCTTCAGGGGAGGGCGGTTTTCTCGTAAAGTATAGAATCTGGGACAAAAAACGAAAAAATTTTATAATCTATATACTATTCGCTATGAGACTACGTGGGGGTTTCTTTTTTTAATCGAATTTTGTAGAAATGGCGCATTTTTGAAAAAATGAATCGATTTTTTGCCAAAAAAGCAGTAAATTGTTTATAAAAAACAGGTTTACGTTAAATTTAAAAAAATGGCTACGTGGTCCGACAGAGAATGTAATTGTGGAGCTACTATCAAAATTTCAAATCGATCCGCGCAACGGTGTTCAATTAATACATCCACCCGGTTTGAAAAAGAGGATTTTCAAAATCGGCTCTATCGCCGCCATTTTGTATAAAAATGATGATAACAAAATTTTTTTTCATACTTCAATATGTGTTAAATAAACCCTCTGAAAAGAAATCCGATAACTTTTTTCATACTCCCATCATAAATCGTCAAAGTTAGCCCTTTTTTTCTGCCGCTAGAGTGGTGGTAGCCTTTATGGCGGTCGTCTGGTCTAAAGCGAGATTTTTGACGTCATTTCTAATGTGCAATAACGTTTAAACCGTTGAAGTTGGCTTGATGAAAATTTACCTGTGCATTCATTGATCCTTAGAGAATACTTGTACATTAAAAAAAAAAATTATTTTAAATATTTTCATGTAGTTTTTGCCTTGTTGCAACATGGTGCGCCGAAATCGGCGCCCACTCTGGACGATATTGTATGCATCTGAAAAAAAAAAAATATATATATTCTCAATCTGTATGAGTATTCTGAGCACTGGTAGCAGAATTGGTACTTAAAAAAAAAAATTGACAAAATGGCGGCCTGTTGAACTTTCATTAATGATACTTCATACATTTTCGGGCATTCGACGAGTTATAAAATGTCGGCAAAATTATTGTTCGACTCAATTCTGCTACCAGTCCTCAGAAACAGGCTACCTAAAGTACGTGCAAAATTTGAGCTCGATCGGTCCATTAGTTATCGAGATATCGTGGGCGCCGATTTGAAAAACATAGTTCCGAGATAAACGCGTTTAAAGTTTTGACAACGTCGCGCGCGCGGCTTGCTTAGCATTTTTATTTCTCCTCTAATTTTTGAAATATCAATAAACGGTTTTCAGGAACGTATGAAGAAAGGTCTAAGGAATAAGAAAATGAAAGAAAAATTAAAAAATCGATTTTTTCAAATTTCTAGACCAGACTACCGCGTTAATCGAAATTTAAGCTTAGTTCAGTTTATCTCCAAACGATAAAAAAAAAACAAAAAAATTACCGGCGTTTAAACCGAGTGGTAGGAAAAGGGGCCTCAGACATCCCGAATTGGAGATTATTTCTTGCGACATGTCTGTAGCCAGTGTCACGAGAAAACCAGACGGCGCAGTTACCGGGGGGGGGGGGCTTCTTCCGATCGTCTCTCGAAAACAAAATTCTCTTGACGTTTGCACTCCCGTCAAATCCTTTTTTGTCGATAGAATTTTTTATTTTTTATTTCACAATCGCTATTGGACGTTTCCAAGCTTGATGCAGTCGAGCCGACAGCCACCGTTCCCGCAACTGAGAGAGTTTTATTCGGTTTTGGGCTCTGGCGGAACGTGAATTTTCTTCTCCTTCGTTTTCACTATCAACCCCCGTCGCAAGTTCTTTCCATTTTGTTTACGTTCCACCCATTGCTCCATCGACGAATACAGTTTCAAGAGCTTGAACGAACTGTCGAGGATAACTTCACGGTTCTCTCTCAACCACGGTTTTTCTTCCTCGAGAAGAGATCCCTTTTTTTCCCGGCTGGGATTTCCCGTTTTTTAAATCACATCGATCTTGTGTTTGCCACCCCTTTTGCGAATGCATCGACGCATAGGCGAAACTTTAGTGAAATGTTTGCGATGAAAATGTGCGAAACACTTTTTGCCGGCTTCTGCCAACGTTGCACAATCGATTACGTCTACGGAACACATACACGCGCGCATATGTGGATTTCTTCGGTGATTTTCGCGAAAATTTGACGAATTTGGAAATTTCACTTCGACGAGACACCGCCCCACCGTTTCTGGGAAACGATAACGCCAATTTCTTTTCGCTGGGTCATAGGCTCACGTGAATAATACATCCACGATAAAAATGAGCTCAATCGAGCCGAACAGTTTTCGCACTAACCCCAACAAAAGATTTCCACTTTAACCCCCTCACCTGCGACTGGGGAGTTGCGCATCCAATTGCTCCTGGAGTAGTTTTTATCCCTTTTCATAACCCTTTAGTTGGATACCATAATAATTACCTTCTATCACATCTGCAACCGTCAAATCACAGGGGCGACCGATCATCCGATTTTCCACCCTCCCACATTTTCGTTCCGCCCGTGCGCAATCGTTGATCAATCTCCATGGGACCCGTTTCGTTCGAAAGATTATCAAATTTCCTTGAATGTACTTTTTTGAAATTTGCAAATTCGTCAAATTTTCACGAAAATTAAGATCTTGAAAGACCAAAAATTCTTTAGAGGTCGCTGTATGTGTTGAAGTCCATCTTTTCCCTGTCTTCTGGCCCTTTTGTCTTGTTTTTCATACGTTAAATTCATGGAGGTAGTCGAAGTATTAAAAAAAATATCATCGATCGTGTTCAGTCGGAATGTCAACTTTTCCAATCAGTTCCGAGTAGTTTCGCGTCTGGAATATGAACATTTTCGTTACCTCTCCCAAAATATTCACTCTCACGTAGGTTGTCCCCTGGAATAAATGGTTACCCAGTTATGAATTTGTTAAATCGTACATTTTCGAAAGTTTTTTTTTGTCCAAAGTCATCGACTGACCAACGAACGTAGCGTGATTTTAAATGCTGGAATTAGTTTTAGAATCGAACCCGTTTCACCCTTTCCAATACTTTATGAAATTTTTTTATCTGATATCGATACTAAATTTACCTACGCAGCTTTAAAGAATTTTGGAAATTTTCGGCAACTTACTATTCCCTTCCCAAAACTGAGTAATTCACATCACATTAGCCATTAACCAGCGGATTATTTCAAATTATTACTATTTATCGAAAACATAGAATTAACGCGGTAGTCTGGTCTAGAGCGAGATTTTTGACGTCATTTCTAATGTGCAATAATTTTTAAACCGTTGAAGTTGCCTTGATGAAAATTTACACGTGCATTTATTGATCCTTAGAGAATACTTGTACGTTGAAAAAAAAAATTATTTTCGATATTTTCGTGTAGTGTTTTGCCTTGTTGCAACATGGTGCGCCGAAAGCCGCCTCAATCGGCACCCACTCTGGACGATGTTGTATGCATCTGAAAAAAAAAAATATATATATATTCTCAATCTGTATGAGTATTCTGAGCACTGGTAGCAGAATTGGTACTTTAAAAAAATTTTTGACAAAATGGCGGCCTGTTGAACTTTCATTAATGATATTTCGTACATTTTCGGGTATTCGACGAGTTATAAAATATCGGCAAAATTATTGTTCGACTCAATTCTGCTACCAGTCCTCGGAAACAGGCTACCTAAGGTACGTGCAAAATTTGAGCTCGATCGGTCCATTAGTTATCGAGATATCGTGGGCGCCGATTTGAAAAACATAGTTCTGAGATAAACGCGTTCAAAGTTTTGACACCGTTAACGGCGGGGTAGGGTTTTAAAGGCGAAAAAAAAGCATATTTTTATGATTTTTTTGCGGCGACATGAGTAGTATAATTTTATTAAATAGAATTACATATTATTGTACAACTATTGAAGTATCTCAGAAAAAAATTTCAATGAAAAATATTGATAAATAAGCCGGTGACGTTAAATCTCCAGAGGCGCCTTGAAAAAAAGTGGTTTTGCGGTGAACATTATAACTCGTTACCGGATCATCTCAAACAAAAAAATTGATATGCATTTTAAAGGTGATGTATTTCTCGAGGTAGTCAGGAAGAGTTTTTTTTTTTCTTTTTTTCTATTTTTTGCAGCACTTGGAAGTGAAAAACGCAATTTTAGCTAAAAAAATCGCGCTTAATTTGTTATTAAAAAATTGAAAAAATTGAAAAAAAAAACTTCCTGATTACCTGTTGATTTATATGAAGAAGTAATGTTTAAATTTTCAAAAGGATCGGTTCAGTAGATTTTTAGTTCTAATGTTCACAAACTTCAAAAATGACGTTTTCGGGAAAATCGATTTAAAGTTTTTTATACGTGAAAATCAGGTATCACGTCCGGTCGTTTGAAACGCTGTAACTCCGTTAGTTTTACTCCGATTGACTTAAAATTTATACACAATATTCTCGACATATTGTTCATTCAGAAAAAGAAAAAAAAATGCAAAAAAAAAAATTTTTAAACCCTACCCCCCCCTTAAATGAACGACTCAGTAGCCTCTGCGTTAGCTTGCTTCCCGACCGCGCTACCTGAGCGCGCGGCTTGCTTAGAATTTTTATTTCTCGGCTAATTTTTGAAACATCAATAAACGGTTTTCAGGAGCGTATGAAGAAAGGTCTAAGGAATACGAAAATGAAAAGAAAAAAAAATCCATTTTTTTCAAATTTCTAGACCAGACTACCGCCTTAAAAAAGAAATTGTTAACTAGGAAACCAGCTTCACCTTGGAGGGAAATCCGCGAGGACTTTTCCTAAAATTTTCCGAGCATCACCCCTTCAAGGTAGTAGTCTGGTAACTTAAGCCGATTTTCATGTCTTTTTTTGGAGGGCGTTTTTCTGTAGGAAAATTAAAATGAATCGTTTTGGATATTTAGGATGTTTTTATTTACATATTAAAGATACGAAAAAAAAATTTTTTGAAAAAATTTAATAGTTCATTATTATTATTATTATTGATCGAAGTTGGCACCTCGAAATTGGCAGCCCGGGTCCTAACTTTTTTTCTACCGCACCGATTGCTTTCAAATTTTAACAGGCTACTCTACACACTTATAGTTCTCGTCGGAACTACCGAGAAATTTTTGTCACCCCTAACTTTTTATTTTACAACCCCTTCTTTGCTAAAGTCCTTTTATTTTAACAAAGAAGGGGTTGTAAAATAAAAAGTTAGGGGTGAAAAAAATTCTCGGTAGTTCCGACGAGAACTATAAGTGTGTAGAGTAGCCTGTTAAAATTTGAAAGCAATCGGTTCGGTAGAAAAAAAGTTAGGACCCCGGCTGCCAACTTCGATCAATAATAATAATAAACTATTAAATTTTTTCAAACTAATTTTTTTTTGTATCTTTAATATGTAAATAAAAACATCCTAAATATCCAAAACGATTCCTTTATATTTTCCTACAAAGAAAAGCCCTCGAAAAAAGACATGAAAATCGGCTTAAGTTAGCAGACTACTACCTCAATTCAATGTATGAAAATAGATAACAGGAGTAGAAGAACGAAAAAAAAGCATGTAAATCGATTTTTCGGAAAAAGTATCAATGAAGCCCTTACAGCGAGCTCTAAATATCTTTTTCTCCGGCTAGATCCCTTCGCGAGAATTTTTTTTCTCACAAATTGCGAAATACACTTTTCAAAGTGAGACTCGATGTTAAAAAATCGAGGTTAAAACGCGCCCTAACGTACGTATTAAATTATTATCCCCATTTCACTATGGCCTTCTTTTCCACGCTCGATAAACATATAAACTCACGCTTCGAGGTGTCTCAACGAACCTTCGTCACCGTCCAAGTTAAAATTACGTGACGCGTGAAAAACCCTTTAAACCCCTCTTTCATTTGTTTTTTTTTTCTCTTTTCTTCTTCATTTTTTTCATGAACTTACCGTAACCAATCTCCCGTGTAAACGGTTAATAGTCACCCGCTCGCTTTCGCTCTCAGAAAAAATCTCTAGAAAGTCCGAACGATCTTGCCGCCGTGTCATGCGACAAATATGGGATAACAATATCGATAGAATTATAATCTAAGTTGATAAGCCTCCCAACAACTTTTCCGACACTTCCTTCTAGTGTCTAATTAATTTACACCGACAATTTCCGGGAAAAAAAAGTGGAAAAAACAATAAACAAATAGAAAGCGACCTCAGCGAGAGTACATCCATAATAATGGAACGATGAGAAAACCAAAAGACACAATGAATTGTACAGAGTAATATTTTTGAGACGCGTTCGCACAAGAGTCCAGAGACTTCAGGAACAAGAGTATAGGTGAATTCTAATATTTTTGTAATATTTTTCGTTTTGTGACAATAAATAATTGTGCCACGATCAATTACGAGGTAGAAATTGAAGAATAAATAAAATAGCCCGTCGTAGTGAGTGTTACCACAAAAGAAAAGTACGTCCTTTCTTAGGGGTATGTGTGGTTGTGCACTTTACTTTTTTTTCGTGAATCCAATGCCCGGAATTTTCGTGGATCAACGGTGTCGAAGAGAGTAGAAAAAAAAACACTTCAGACCGGCCCGCAACCGCGAATATGTTTAAGAAAAAAAAACAACACGATCGAAGCATATTGAGAAATAACGAGACTGAGTTTTCGTTTACTCTTTGCTTCGCGCTAAAGTGAGGAAATTCAGGGCGCGGGATAAACCGCTATTTGTTTTTTCGTTTCGTCGCCGAAAATAGTCGATCATCGCTCGTTCTGACGCACGATCGGAAAAATAGCTTCGTTAAATAAAAATTAAAATTAAAAAATTAAATGTGTTCTCAGGTGTGTCGTGAAATTCTCGTTTTTTTTCATATATGACACTGCTAAAATCGCTCCTGTCCCCCTCTCATCCATTTCGCACTCGTTCATTCCGACCTTTTCGTGTATCTCTTTCTCTTTTACTCTCACAAATAATTACACGCAACTCACATTTGTCATGTACACTATCGACTGCTAACGGGGATAAAAGGGCATAAATCACATAAGCTTGAGCTACAAGAAGGTCGTGTATCAAAGATTGAAATTGGATCTAGTTTACATGCGATATTGCTCATTCGCCTGATTGTAATATCACGTTGTAAATAATTAATTAAAGAAAATAGAGAATTTTCGATAATATCGAAATTCGAAAAGCCACGTCGTACCAGCAAAAAGGGGGTTGTATTTCACGTAAAACATCACCTCATTGGCACATGCATGTTTAATTGGAGAGTCGAGGCTTACGTTCATTGGCCGAATTTTTACAGAGACTCCTAGCGAACGAAAAAAACATTTTAATAACATCATTTAGCCAAATTGTCATGATCGGGCTACTTGTTCAATATTTTTTTTTACTCTTAACCGCAAATAAATATAATGATGAGAAAATTTTTTTGTCATATCACTATGTTGCTAAATCTTTTTTGTTTTTTTTTTTCATGCCGTAAGATCAACGCGGGGGTTACCGTCCTTTTCGTCGTTAGAATTTGGCTTCTGATCTTTTGACTTGAGGCCGTAGTCTGGTCTAGAGCGAGATTTTTGACGTCAATTCTAATGTGCAATAACGTTTAAACCGTTGAAGTTGTCTTGATGAAAATTTACACGTGCATTTATTGATCCTTAGAGAATACTTGTACATTAAAAAAAAAAATTATTTTAAATATTATATATTATATTTTATTAAATATTATATTAAATGTTACGCCGAAATCGGCGCCCACTCTGGACAATGTTGTATGCATCTGAAAAAAAAAAATATATATATTCTCAATCTGTATGAGTGGTCTGAGCACTGGTAGCAGAATTGGTACTTAAAAAAAATTTTTGACAAAATGGCGGCCTGTTGAACTTTTATTAATGATATTTCATTATTCGACGAGTTATAGAATGTCGGCAAAATTATTGTTCGACTCAATAAAAAATTTGTTTAAGTACCAACTCTGCTACCAGTGCTCAGAATACTCATACAGATTGAGAATATATATATATATTTTTTTTCAGATGCATACAAAATCGTCCAGAGTGGGCGCCGATTTCGGCGCACCATGTTGCAACAAGACAAAAAACTACATGAAAATATTTAAACTAATTTTTTTTCTTTTAATGTACAAGTATTCTCTAAGGATCAATAGATGCACGTGTAAATTTTCATCAAGACAACTTCAACGGTTTAAACGTTATTGCACATTAGAAAGGACGTCAAAAATCTCGCTCGCGTCAGGCCACTCTAAAGGCCGAAAAAATAGGCTTTTTTGCGGATTTTTTTTTTTTTTTAGAAAAACTAGAAAATAAATCGATATTACAAAAATAGGATGTTTATCATGCATATCAGTGATTGTATACAATAATTTTTCTAAAGCGATTAATTTCAAAATGGCGGCTGCGCAGCGTTTCTGCGATGACGTTTCCGTTTTTGTTGGACGGAAACATAACTCAGACAATTTTCAACCGTTTCACTTGAAATTTCGCATATATCTTTTAAAATACATTGTCTATGGAAGTGTGTAGGATTTTTTTTTTTCATTGCATAGTTCATTTGTTATTAACAATTTTCTGACGATTTTATAAGGAAATTTTTCACTTTTCACCTTAGAAGTTGCGCCGTTTGGCCAAAAATCAATATATCGAAAAAATCCTACGCACTTCCATAGACAATGTATTTGTAAAGATATATTCAAAATTTCAAGTGAATCGGTTGTAAATTGTCTCAGTTACTTTTCCGGCCAACAAAAACGGAGACGTCATCGCAAAAACGCTGTACAGCCACCATTTTTAAATGAATCGCTTCAAAAAAATTATTGTATACAGTCACTGATATGTATGATAAACACCCTATTATGTAATCTCGATTTATTTTGTAGTTTTTCTGAAAAAAAATAAATCCCCAAAATAACCTATTTTTTCGGCCTCTGGAGTGGCCTAAACCCTTAATTACATATTTTACGTTGCAACTTCGTTGGACCCGTCAATTAATTTTTCTTAACATTTGCCGATGCAATGTTTACTGATTTGTTTTTTTTTTTTTTTTTTAACATTACCGATGCAAAATTTCCATCTGCTTTTCGCGGTGAAACTGGCGTTAATAATAATCGTAAATAAATCGACGTCAGTACCGAACTTTTTACATGAGGGTTAAAAAAATTTTCAAAGTTAGGGGTTGTAACATCCTTTTTTCCCCTAGCAGTCGATATATTTACTCTATCGTCAGAAATCTAACGGATAAGGTACCACTTAAGGTAGTAGTCTGGTAACTTTAGCCGATTTTCATGTCTTTTTTGGAGGGCGTTTTTTTGTAGGAAAATAAAAATGAATCGTTTTCGATATTTAGGATGTTTTTATTTACATATTAAAAATACAAAAAAAATTTTGTTGAAAAAATTTAATAGTTTATTATTATTATTATTATTGATCGAAGTTGGCACCTCGAAAAAAAAAAGCGCGTGGGTGGCCCCTGTGATTTTGGCTCTTGATGTTATCTGAAATCGAAAATTCTTGTTAATTCTCAATCTATAGACATGTCATTCTGGTCGGAACTACTGAAGTTAAATTTCATGGATAAATAACAAAATGGCGGACTTTGAAAAGAAGTTTTTTTTTTTCCAAAAAAAACTTGTTTTTTGAAAAAATTTAATAGTTTATTATTATTATTGATCGAAGTTGGCACCTCGTAAATAACAAAATGGCGGACTTTGGAAAAAAGTTTTTTTTTTCCAAAGTCCGCCATTTTGTTATTTACGAGGTGCCAACTTCGATCAATAATAATAATATTAATAAACTATTAAATTTTGTCAAAAATTTTTTTTATTGTATCTTTAATATAAAAACATCCTAAATGTCCAAAACGTTTCATTTTTATTTTCCTACAAAAAAACGCCCTCCAAAAAAGACATGAAAATCGGCTTAAGTTACCAGACTGCTACCTTAATCGTATTATCTAGTATTTAATCGAAGGAATAAGCAAAATATTAATTTTGAACAAAATTGCGGCTTGTCAAAAAAAAAATTTCGAGTTTCGATAAAAATGTTCCCCTTAAATTGTTTATAAAATGGTAAATATTTATCGGCGAGAAGAAACCTTCGATTGATCGCTAAAAAATATATTTATAAAGCTCGTGTACAAATTTGAGACTGATCGGTTCAGCCGTTTCCGAGGAGTCTTGCTCACCAACTTTAAAAACACATTTTTCCGAAAAACGTCTTTACAAATATTCGTGTAACTTCGAGAATATTTGTCGGATTAACATGAAATTTTTTGTGTATATACTTGAATATATTTACATTATGAAAATAAAATAAAAGTATTTTTTTTTTTTAATCCTGACGGCGTATAACCCCTTACAAACGAAATTTGCTGGGAAACATTGACGAAAAATTGTTGCAAGGTTATTGCTTTTTTGTATCATCATTTTTTTTATCTTCAGTATTTTTTCATCTCCCGAAAAGCGGCGGCACGCATATTGACGTGAAAAATCGTGTAGTAATGGGATTTACGATCGATAATTTCCGAGATATTAATTACTTCCTATTCATCATGTAAAAAATAACGCTTATATACAAAAATTCATATTTCGGAAACTACCGATTGTGGACGCCATCGGTAGAGGACATTTATCTCGCGAAATTGTCTCAGATGTCCGGGAAAAAAAATATATACAGATTTTATAATACCACAATATTGTCGAAGGCGAAATGTTGATAATAATTTTTTTTTTCTAACGTTCCCGACCTTTTTTTCAAATTGAATAACACGCGATATCAGTGATTGTCAGTGAATTTTGGAGATAAACAATTATCGAGGCCGATTGGCCAATTTTTCGACGCCTTATCAGGTTTGATTCCCTCGCTCGTTACAAAGTTTCCTCAAAACATTCCACAATCGTCACTGGGCCACTTCCCCCTCCCCTCCACAGATAGAATTATCGTTATCGCCCCAAAAAAAAAAAAACGACACGTTTCATTTGCTTTACTATTTTTTTTATTTATTTTTCTTTCGTTCGCAAATTCGCGAGACATGGTTGTGGTCGCGTGTTTGTGTAACACGCCGTCGAAGGCTGTTGGCATAAATTTTTCTTGAAAAGAAGGGGGTAGCTCGTGGTATTGGTCGTAACGTATAACTGCACCCTGGCAATGCGCCCCATGTACAAACTATCGCACTGTATAACGGAGATATGAGAAAAAGTTGGGACGAGAGCGAATGTGTACAGAGGAATATATTAACATAATGCTTGAAAAGTGAGAAGGACGAATTTCGTCGGTTGAGGAATGCGCGTTGAAAGTTAGATATACGCCAAAACATTTTTAACGAGGACAATGAAATTACTGTAGAGTTTAAAAAATAAAAAAAAGAGAATTGTGGGTGGTACGGGTCATTAAAAAAAAAAAAAGACTGTTCCACGCGAGGCCCAAACACGAGGATAACGGGAATTGAGTGAAAATAAATAATCACCGAGTCAAAATAAATTGCTCAAAAGAGCCATTGGAGAGAGATGAAAGAATTTGAAAAATACAAAACAAAAATAAAATATGATATAAGCCCCGGGCCCGTGGACGATGACGAGAGAGAGAGAGAGAGAGGGGTGCCGTTGTTTTATTAGGGGGTTGGCGGGAGGGACTGTGGGGTGGGGTCTCGCGGGAAGCAAAACAGTTTAGTGACTTGTCTTGTGTTGATGTTGCAGGTTCAAAAGCCTGGCACATGCGGCTGACCTTTGACCGGGTGCCAGGCGGCTGCAACCTTCACAGGTGCAAGCTGTGCGGCAAGGTCGTGACGCACATCAGGAACCACTACCACGTCCACTTCCCCGGCAGGTTTGAGTGTCCTCTCTGTCGTGCCACCTACACGCGTAGCGACAATCTTCGTACGCACTTTAAATTCAAACATCCCGAGGCAAGAAAGATCGATCTGAACGATTTTATGGCCGGTTCATTGGCCCTATCCGCGACGAATAACGACACGATGAACACGCTCTCATAAGCTAGCGTGCGTGCGTGCGTGCAGCGCGCACGCGCTACCAACGTTAAGAATAATAATATTAATAATAATAACAATAATAATAACGACACGACGGCGATGGGTATCGCCGATTGTGACGATATTATGATGAATAGCGAGGCGCTGCAACATCGTAACGGACCATTCGAGACATCCGCCACGACGGGACAGCTTCGGTACTCCGTTTTTTTCAATCACCTTTTTCTCCGAACACCAAATCACGTAGACATCGTCGGCGATATCTAGAATGAAAAAGAGAGAGAGAGAAAGAATAACGGCAATAGCAACAAGAGCGAGCTGATCGAACCAATTCAGAAACGCACGAAACCACGGAAAGCTACGAGAGAAATATATTACACAAACAGAACAGACACACAGATACAATACCGAGGTGAATCAGGTTAAAGCGGAGAGCACGTGAGCGCGTGCGCGAGGTTCTCGAGGTTCTCAAGCGAATGGCCCGTTCGGCATTTTTCGTTTTTTAGTTCGCTCGGCGCGTTAACCGTCCGAGTTGAGGCTCACTGGCGGGCGCCCCGCAAGCGAAAGCCAATAAGATTGTACGGATGTTGAGATACCGGCGCGCGCGCACTACGGGCCGTCCACTTTAGCCCGTTGGAACTCGGCGCGAGGGACGCGCGTGAAGCAAGCTGCGGTTTACGGGGCCTGACTTTATTGCGGGATAGAAATGTGCCAAGGGATCGGGTGAGAATTGAGAATTTTTTTGCGTCGGTCGAATGTGACGCTCCGCAGTCGACCGTACGTGGCGCTATGTCGAAGAATATATATATATTTTTTTTTTTTCTTTTTTTTTTTTTACTGTAAATTTCCCGTCACTCGTGAAGGCGTTGCGAAGGATAGAATTGCAAACGGGAAAAAAACTGCAACAACAGAGGGCGGAAGGATAGAGCGTTCTGTGACATCGTACGATGCGCAGTAACCGAATAACAGAGTGAAAGAAAGGGCGAACGAGAGAGCGAAAAATCGCGCGTTAAAGGATTATACGTCCGGCGGCCATTATCGGCCCTGTCGCCCGAGCGATGTCGCCCGTGGCGAAGCGTGTTCTTGAAATGGGTACAAACCATGGGTAACGAGGATTTGGAGGTATTGTTTTCGATCTGTTACGACGATGACAAGTTTTTTGTTTTTTTTTTTTTTTTTTTTTTTTTTTTTTTTCATCGCAGCGAGATTATCCTCCGATTGTCGGGTGCGCCTCGATTCGCGCATTAGGTCGTAAATATGCGAAAGAGAAAAGAAGATGGCGATGAAAAAAAATATATATATATATATTATAATAATAATGGTGCTTTTCGGTCTCGAGAATGAGAGAGAATTAAGTGTGAGTTCGGAGGAAATTAGATGGAATTATTGCATTAAAATGGGAGCAAACATGGTGCCAATTCCTCCCGTAAATAGTTCGTCGCTGAGTGGCGTCGGCAGGCTGGCAGCCGAAATGAATATTAATTAAACTAATAATATTAAAATGTTAATGATTAATCGAGAAAGAAAGAGAGAAAGTGTGTGTGTGTGTGTGTGTGTGTGTGTGCGTGCGTGTGTAAAAAAAACATTTGAATGGCGGAAGTAAAAGCTTAATCGATAAGCTCGGATGAGAGTCGTGCAGCTGTTGAAAGTGTATACTTGCATCTTCGTATTAGATTGTAAATTGAATTAACCGTTTTCGCGGAATCATTAATAACGATATCAATCAATTTTTTATTAATCTTTCTCAAAAATGAAAAAAAAAAAAAACAACAACAGAAACAAAAAACCACTTTTGAGCTCACGAATTGTTGCACTCATTGTAAACTCGATGATGCATGAAGAAGGGGAGGGGGGGGGGGGGGGGGGGGGCGAAATAGAAAGGTCATAACTGTGAGGACGATTGTACGACACAGAGGACGAATGACAGGGACACACCCGTACGTACCGATCGGACTTGGAAGAAAAAAAATAACCGATGATAACGGGGGTGGAACGATCGAAATAAGGAAAATTTGAAAAATCCCGGCCGAAATAGATTACGAACGACCAAAAAAAAAAAGTCCTCGAAAATATCGAAATATCGATGTATCGAAATATCGAAAGTATCGATATATCGAAATATCGAAATTTAAAAAATATCGAAATTTTGAAAGTATCGAAATATCGAAAATATCGAAATATCGATATATCGAAATATCGAAAATATCGATATATCGTAATATCGAAATATCGAAAATATCGATATATCGAAATATCGAAATTTAAAAAATATCGAAATTTAAAAAATATCGAAATTTAAAAAATATCGAAATATTGAAAATATCGATATATCGAAATATCGATATATCGAAATATCGATATTTAAAAAATATCGAAATATTGAAAATATCGATATATCGTAATATCGAAATATCGAAAATATCGATATATCGAAATATCGAAATTGTGAAAAAAATCGAAAATATCGAAAATATCGACAATATCGAAATATCGGAACATCGAAATATCGATACATCGAAATATCGATATATCGAAATATCGAAAATATCGATATATCGAAATATCGAAAATATCGATATATCGAAATATCGAAAATATCGATATATCGAAATTTAAAAAATATCGAATTATCGAAAATATCGATATATCAAAATATCGAAATTTAAAAAATATCGAAATTGTGAAAATATCGAAATTTTGAAAGTATCGAAATATCGAAAATATCGAAATATCGAAATTTTGAAAATATCAAAAATATCGAAATTTCTAAAATATCAAAATATCGAAAATTTGATTTTTCAAAAATTCGATTTTAAAAAAATATCGAAATTGTGAAAGTATCGAAAATATCGAAATTTTTTAAATATCAAAATATCGAAAATTCGATTTTTCGATCCTTCGACTATTTTCGATCGAAAGATTTTTTTTTTTTTTCGATTTTCGTTACTTCGACCGACTGGCGTTTCGCGTATTTCGATCCGTCCACCCGACGAAAATAACGTTAGAGAGGCAAAAAATAACGCTCGACGGTTTCGAGAGATTTTTGACGGCACACAAACACACGTACACACACGCAAATTGCACACTCGCATACCAAATGTACCATCGATTAACAACGAAGTTTCTATCCTATGCATCGTTTATAAATGTTAAAAAAAAAAAAAAAAC
The DNA here is from genome assembly GCA_958009045.1 of Oxytorus armatus. Classification (NCBI taxonomy): domain Eukaryota; kingdom Metazoa; phylum Arthropoda; class Insecta; order Hymenoptera; family Ichneumonidae; genus Oxytorus; species Oxytorus armatus. The sequence goes on along the minus strand of OY253747.1, from coordinate 1,599,588 downwards.
AAAAGAAAAAACTGATGATATATAGGATGGAGAGTATAAGGATACATATACAGGGGATTGTTGGGAATTTTATTATTTTTTTCTTTTATTTCTTTTATTTTTTATTTTATCGTTTCCCGTTTTTTTGTTTTTTTTTTTTGTTTGTTTTTTCTTTCTTTCTTTTTTTTTCTCTCCTTTTCATTTCATGAATGGCAGCCGCGCGTTGGCCGCGTCGTGCAATCGATTCCCTTGGATTATGGAGGAAAAAAAAAGAAAAAAAAAGAGAAAAAAAACGAAGAACGATACGTTAATTGTTGATTAAGTCTTACGGATACGCCGATAAGAGCGAACGGGGGGTAGAGGAAGATAAAAAAAAAGGAAAAAAAGCTCTGCACATCGCCAAATGTAATGCAGCAAAAAAAGTGGAAATCACGCGCGCGCGCGCGCGCGAGAGAGAGAGAGAGACATTCCACGATTCGGGACTTAATGTATAGGCAGAGGCAAAAAAAAAGGAAAAAAGATTTATTATCGCGTCGGATGATTTATAGTAACTATATTTTATACTTTATATAATCTAAACGTTACGATATATACATAAATATATATACAAATATATATATATATATATATTTATATATTTATATATATATTTATATTATTACATTGGTTGAATGTAGTTAAGTTTAAAACTCAATTTTATTCAAGGGGATATTAGTCGCGACGATCGGGTCGTCGTAAATTTTTGATATTTAATTGGTTGGGGTGCAATTTGTTTGTTCAATTTTTTGTTTCTCCCCGCCACCCACCCAGCCTCTGTTTTACCTTAGCGTGAATTGAATTTCGCGTCTCAGCGACCTACGCGTTTTTTAACGCGCGCAATACCGTACTCGTGCAATAGCAACAACAACAAAAAAAAACACGAAAAGCACACGGTTATACACGAATATTGAAAACAAAGAAAAAGAAAAAAAGAATAATACCGCACTCGTACAGTAGAGAAAAAAAAAACATGAAAAACACGCGGTCCTACACGAATATTGAAAAAAAAAGGCCAAAAGAATAATACCGTACTCGTACAATAGGGGAAAAAAAAAAAAACATGAAAAACACGCGGGGGTATACGCGAATATTGAAAGAAAAAGAAGAAAAAAAAAACCACGACACAATTCGCTAGCTATTCAAAGAGCCCAAACCGCATGAATATTTGTGATCAACGTATATTGATATTACCGTCGAAATATCTCTCTCCTTTGTATTTTTTTTTTTTTTTTTTTTTTTTTTTCCTTGGCTCACGAGAGGAGAAATGATAACGAAAAGAAAAAGAAAGATGAAGATAACAATAATAATGGAGGCACTTTGTATGGTTAAAAGCGAAACGTAAAAAAAAACAAAAACAAAAAAAAAGAATGAAAAAAAAACAATATCTATATAATTTAATAATATATAATTCAGAGAATTAAAGAAAAAACACATTAATATATTACGCAGATTATTAAGTATAAATAATATATTGGATAATTTATTTTATTTTATTTTATTTTGTCTTGTTTTACCATTTTATGATTTTATATGTATACACACATTTCGTAATACTGTTATTTACCGTTCAACGTGATTTGGTTATGCATTGCAAAAAGCCGTTGCGCGTAATACACCGAGAGGGAAAAAAAGTTAAAAAAAAGAAAAGAAGAAAAAAAAACAAATATTATTTATTGACGACCGATATAAACGAATACATACAATTTATATCGTGTGTGTGTATATATATCTCGAGTGTCAGCGGTGCACCGTAGGCCTATGTCCTTTCCACTGAACAGAATCTTCTTATTATTATTATTATTATTATTATACATTTATCTGCATAAAAACAAACGATATACCGGTCTCTCTTTCTTTTCTCAATATTCTATGTATTTGTTGCTTAAAACCCGATACTCTGTTACTATTATTACAAAATCAAATATTCTTAGTTTTTCTCTCTCTCTCTCTCTCTCTCTTTCTGTTTGTTTTTCCGACATGACCAAAATATCACTATCGCGTAACGTATTTTTCTTCTCTTTCCCTATTAATCGCCATCTCTACTTATTATCATACGCCATTTACTCTTTCGCTTCTTACTCTTACACGCCGATATTTTTCTTTTTTTTTTTTCTTAACAAACGTCCGAGGCGATAGCACAAACAAACACTCAGATACAATATTATATGAGGGGCGGATAGCGCGAAACACTTCGCACTGTCCGTGGATAGCGCGAAAGAGTATTTCGCGCTGTACGTGGATAGCGCGAAAGAGTATTTCGCGCTGTACGTGGATAGCGCGAAAGAATATTTCGCGCTGCCCGTGGATAGCGCGAAAGAATATTTCGCGCTGCCCGTGGATAGCGCGAAAGAATATTTCGCGCTGCCCGTGGATAGCGCGAAAGAATATTTTGCGCTGTCCGTGGATACCGCGAAAGAACATTTCGCGCTGTCCGTGGATAGCGCGAAAGAATATTTCGCGCTGTCCGTGGATAGCGCGAAAGAATATTTCGCGGCTATCCGTGGATAGCGCAAAAGAATATTTCGCGCTGTCCAGGGATAGCGCGAAAGAATATTTCGCGGCTATCCGTGGATAGCGCAAAAGAATATTTCGCGCTGTCCAGGGATAGCGCGAAAGAATATTTCGCGCTGTCCGTGGATAGCGCGAAAGAATATTTCGCGCGGTCCGTGGATAGCGCGAAAGAATATTCCGCGGCTATCCGTGGATAGCGCAAAAGAATATTTCGCGCTGTCCATGGATAGCGCGAAAGAATATTTTGCGCTGTCCGTGGATATCACGGAAGAATATTTCGCGCTGTCCGTGGATAGCGCGAAAGAATATTTCGCGCTATCCGTGGATGGCGCGAAAAAATATTTTGCGCTGTCCGTGGATAGCGCAAAAGAATATTTCGCGCTGTCCATGGATAGCGCGAAAGAATATTTCGCGCTGTCCGTGGATAGCGCGAAAGAATATTTCGCGCTGTCCGTGGATAGCGCGAAAGAATATTTTGCGCTGTCCGTGGATATCACGGAAGAATATTTCGCGCTGTCCGTGGATAGCGCGAAAGAATATTTCGCGCTGTCCGTGGATAGCGCGAAAAAATATTTCGCGCTGTCCGTGGATAGCGCGAAAGAATATTTCGCGCTGTCCGTGGATAGCGCAAAAGAATATTTCGCGCTGTCCATGGATAGCGCGAAAGAATATTTTGCGCTGTCCGTGGATATCACGGAAGAATATTTCGCGCTGTCCGTGGATAGCGCGAAAGAATATTTCGCGCTGTCCGTGGATGGCGCGAAAAAATATTTTGCGCTGTCCGTGGATAGCGCAAAAGAATATTTCGCGCTGTCCATGGATAGCGCGAAAGAATATTTCGCGCTGTCCGTGGATAGCGCGAAAGAATATTTCGCGCTGTCCGTGGATAGCGCGAAAGAACATTTCGCGGCTATCCGTGGATAGCGCAAAAGAATATTTCGCGCTGTCCATGGATAGCGCGAAAGAATATTTCGCGCTGTCCGTGGATAGCGCGAAAGAATATTTCGCGCTGTACGTGGATAGCGCGAAAGAATATTTCGCGCTGTACGTGGATAGCGCGAAAGAATATTTTGCGCTGTCCGTGGATAGTGCGAAAGAATATTTCCCGAATATACTCTGTATATGATATACTCTGCATTTGGCACGACAGTCGCGACGTACTGGACAAGCTTTATATGACGAATAATATCAACGTCAAAGCGCGGGAAGTCCGGTTTGCCCCCACGTAACGTAGCAGGGGGAACGGGGCGTGGGGTGGGGGTGGCGTGATAAAGGGTTTTTGAGATGGATTCGGCTCGATATTGCCAAACGTTGTGTATATACCGAAACGGGGTAGCATCCCGGGACGCACTTCCAATTTCTGGAATTGTCCGCAAAACGCATTCGGCCGGTTGGTCGTCGACCGCGAAACGTTTGCCCCCCTATCCCTCTTCTCTCACAAAGCAAATGCCCCCGCGCATAGTATGCACTCGCGTTATATCGCCTTTGGGTGGTGCGGCGGGGAATGAGTGTCCGGTATACACACGTCCGGTGTACGTCGGTCGCAGTGACTTCCTCTTCTCGCACCCCTTGCTATTTGATCCCGGGGGATGAGGAGAGGTTGGGGGAGAGAGGCGGATAATCGACTTTCTCGGCTAAAACGCGCGACAGATGGGAAAGCCCCCGCATCGAGCAAAATCGTCGTATAACGTACCGGACGAGCTTCGAGCACTGACGGAATTTCAATTTCAATCAGTTATCGAGGAGCACTGATTTTACCCGTGCGACTGCTAAAGACGATTTTTTTTTTTTTTTTCGTTTTTATTAAACATATTTCTCTTTATCGATCGTCTCGTAACACGAACGATTTTCCGCCAATTGGGTTATTGCAAATGAAATTGGGTTTTTGCCAAAAACGGAATTATACAAAAAGAAAAAAAGAATTTTACTTCAATGTCTTGTCGACCGAGCCTCGGAAATTTCGTACACTTAAGTTCGTCCCGATGTCTAACGAACCCGACGCCATATCTAGCGATAACTCCATTCGCGTAAAGGACTCAGAGCCGTTATCAAGCCGTTGGCGCAGCGCGAGAAAATTCAGAAATGCGAATAAAAATCGGCCAATCGCCACGCGCTCGGCGAGAAACTACGCCAATCGGACGGCCGATTTTCATTCCTGTTTCCGTATTTCCACGCGCGGCGACGCGACGAGTCTTAAGACCGCGGTGTAACGATCAAAATTTTTTTTTGTTTACCCCCCGAATTAATCCATGGGAACCCCCGAGCTATCCGGAACAACCGACGCTCCAATTGGTCCCGTCAAAAAAAGCTCCACGATGCAAATGACCGATTTCACGTGTCTACAATCGGTGTGAAATGGCGAGACAAAGAAAAAACCCGAATTATTACTTCCCCAATAGGAAAAAAAAAAGGAGTGAAATAATCGACGCGCGTAAATCGCGAAATTAATCATGAATTAATAACCTATACAACTGAATAAAAAATAAAAACAATCTCGGTGCTAGTGACGCGCGAATACACGAAAAAAAAATTTGTAAAAAATGAAATAAAAGAGCGGGAAAATATGAATGAATATCTGCACACTATTGGGGCAGGGCTACCAGGCTGTTATGTGGAAAACTTTCTTAAATTCAAATTAACAATTTACTTCTATCTAATACTAACTACCACTACTATTTACTACTACTAATACCACCACTACTATTGCTACTACTACTACTACTACCTACTACTACTACGATATAGGTATTTATATATTTACAACAGCGTGGCGTGGAGTGGAACATTGTGATATAATAGATTGGTGCTAACACCTTATTGAAATTGAGATGAATTTAAAGAAACAAAAATGATGAAAAAGATGAAAAAAAAAAGAAAAAAAAATCGTGCAATATTGCGATAATAACGGAGCGGGGAGGTTATCATTCACCGGACATGTTAAGTTTTATTTATCTTTTTTTTTTTTTTTTTACTTCTATTTTTTTCCTTCGCGGGGTTTCGCCGATGTGCGATCGAGAGATCATCTTGAGATTCGATGTAAAAAGACGAGATACGGAGAGAGAGAGAGAGAGAGAGAGACAGAGTGAAAAAAAAAACGAGTTATTAACAAATGAAAAAAAAAACATCAGGCGCTCAACGACGCGATTAATTTTATTGCGGGGAAAATTATTAGGCACGTTTGTTGCCAAAAAGCGAGAAGCAATGGAAGGCAATGGAGGCAGAAGAACAGGGAAAAAAAATAAAACACTATTCACGTAAAATTGGGTGACATTGTATTGATCTAAATTTTTATTATTCCGAGTCGAACCTCAAAAATGTATTTCACTTTGAGAACGAAAAATCGTCGCGAAGGAACTAACTGGAAAGGAAAAAAATGTTTAGACGGCATGCTTTCGGATTGGTTCTTTTCCCGAAAATCCAATGAAAAGTTAAAAAAAAAATTCACTCGAAATGAAAGAAAAAATCTACATTCAATTGTGTTTTAGTCGAAAACTCAACTTTTCAAATCACCGTCATGTCTGAAGCACGAAAATTTTCGTTAATACCCCCGAAATATTCTAACCTCGTTTATTTACGCATTTTTTTAAAACGATTTTCTGGTAATTTACCAATTTTATGAAGAGAAACACGCGCACGTTCATCCGCGACAAATCATTTCTTAATTATCAATTTTTTGAATTGTGCGTTTTCAGAAAAATTCCCAAGCAAAAAACTGTTTACCATAGAAGCAAAGGCGTAAGAACTTTTTACCCTTAAAATTGACCAAGCGTTATAAAAACAAAAAATAAATAAAAAAGTAGACAAATTTCGAATTTTCATGAAAGTATTACGAAAAATGTTTGTGCTTCGGACACGAGAATGCGTTTGTTTGCGCGAATTTTTCCTATCGCTAAGTTGAGATATTCGTATCGCGCAAAGTGTTCAACGCTCAACGTGTAGTTGCACAGAGAACGAACAGATGGCGCTGGATTTTATTAACGCCGGCAGTGCCACAACGAAATTCTTCATTCTCCTTTATTGACTATCGCCATCTGTGAACGGCCGGTGCAACCTACAACAGAGTTACGGCTCGCGTGAACGCACCCCTCTTACGTGTGTTCGACAGTCTACGCAGCCCTGAATATCTCCAGCTTGAGTAAAAGTCCGCGTGAACAAACTCGATGTACGGCGATAAAATGAATTTACACAAAGACCTCGATTTTAAGGAGTTCGATTTTAAGAACAAAAAAAAAACCCTTTTACATCACCCGCGCACGATGGGAGGCATCTACGCATCGCGACGGCCAGTACCGTAGTCCCACTTCTCGTAAAATTCATTCGGACTCTTTAGGTTAGTTCGTTTACACGTTAGCACAACGTAAGTGTGAAAAATATGAACGTACGTAACCCTAAAGATGACGAGCTTGTGCAGCCTCGTTTATGAGAATTTCCGGTCCGAGTTTCTTCTTAAAAATCGAGGTCTTAGGCGACGATTTGAGTTCTCGCAACTAACCAACAATTTAACGTCGATTTTCCTTCTTATTTCACCATAAATTTGTTCCATACAAAAGACAACGGGCTTGAGGCAGTCGTCTGGTCTAGAGCGAGATTTTCGACGTCATTCCTAACGTGCAATAACGTTTAAACCGTTGAAGTTGTCTTGATGAAAATGTACACGTGCATTTATTGATCCTCAGAGAACACTTGTGAGTTAAAAAAAAAAATTATTTTAAATATTTTCATGTAGTTTTTTGCCTTGTTGCGACATAGTGCGCCAAAATCGGCGCCCACTCTGAACGATGTTGTATGCATCGGAAAAAAAATATATATTTATATACATATATATTCTCAATCTGTATGAGTATTCTGAGCACTGGTAGCAGAATTGGTACTTGAAAAAAATTTGTTTACAAAATGGCGGCCTGTTGAACTTTTATTAATGATATTTCATACATTGAAATATCATTAATGAAAGTTCAACAGGCCGCCATTTTGTCAAAAATTTTTTTTTAAGTACCAATTCTGCTACCAGTGCTCAGGATACTCATACAGATTGAGAATATATATATATATATAAATATATATATTTTTTTTCAGATGCATACAACATCGTCCAGAGTGGGCGTCGATTTCGGCGCAGCATGTTGCAACAAGGCAAAAAACTACATGAAAATATTTAAAATAATTTTTTTTTTTAACTCACAAGTGTTCTCTGAGGATCAATAAATGCACGTGTAAATTTTCATCAAGACAACTTCAACGGTTTAAACGTCATTGGACATTAGAAATCCTTTCTTGAAAAAGACATGGCACTCGATTCTCGTAACTCTCGAAATGCGAGATAAATATATCGAATTTTGAAGTCAGTTTATCGTGAATCTGATTGGTTGTCGTAAAGCGCGCGTAATTCAAACACGATTTAGTTCACTATGAAACAACATCTATGGTATACAAAGATTTAATAAGATAAAAAATTCAATAGATCATTCACTCTCGCCCAATGCAATTCTCAAAATTTAAAAAACCTTATATAATAAAGAAACGCGAGATAAATATATCGAATTGTGAAGCCCGTTTATCGTCAATCTGATTGGTTGTCGTAAAGCGCGCGTAATTCAAACACGATTTCGTTCGCCATGAAACAGCATCTATAGTATACAAAGATTCAATAGTCTCAAAGATTCAATAGATCATTGACCCTCGCCCAATGCAATTCTCATAATTTAAAAACCTTATAATAAATAATGTACTATTAAACGAAATGACAACCGATCGAGACGAGATAATCTTAGCGACTGCGGTACGGCGACAAAATCCGTTGTGCCGTTTTGGAAAAAGTATCTATAAGAATTTGCAGTTGATTCTTAATCTAAAGGACAATTTCGAAATATGAAAGATTCAAGCGCGAGCGAAGCGAGCGCGTTGTTGCCAGTGACGTCAAAAATTTTGCTCTAGACCAGACGACTGCCTTGTCCTTTTCGGCCGATTGTCCGTTCCCTAAAGTGAAATAAAGCATTCGAGCCTGAGATTCGAAATTGAAGGGATTAAGAGGTTAAGAATATCGTTTTATCCCTGATGTAAAATGAGCACGGGGGGGAGGAAAAAAGACAGTAATGACGATGGGGGTAGGAGAGGTGACGGAGGAATGTCGATGTGATACGCGTGGAGCCTGTAGTAGCGCGCAATGTTTGCGATGAAAGAAAACTATGGCTGTGCAAAGAGAACATTACGAGTGTAGTTAACATAGGCGTAGGTTGTTACCTAGGGATATAGGCTTAGGTGAATATATAGGGAATATATAAGGGCACCGTTTAAGCTAGTTTCGTTTCAAACTGGCGCTCCTTTATTGCCGCGATAACGAAGCTTCGATCCGCCGCTGAATGATAACCACACCCCGATCCCTGTACATTATTTAACTAACAAAAAATAAAAAAAAAAACAACAACAACAAGAAAAAATTTAAAAAAATACCTATTATTAATATTTCTATATAATAATATATACAAATTATAATTAATTACGTATATGTATATACACACACACACACTCACATCCAATATATACATATATGTATATATCTGTCCTTTAAAAAATGTATATATATATATACATATATATATATATATATATAAATTTTGTTATATCTTTTTTTTTTGTCCGGGGACATGCTATGTATCTATAAGAATCGTACGGGATTATTCCTACGAGAATTAGTGTGTTCTATTAAAAAATGTTTAACAATGTGAAAAACACAACAACAACAACAAAATATACAGGTTAATCGGGAAACCTGGGAGGAAAAAACGATTTTTGTGGTTCAGGAGCGAAGAAATTTCGAGGAAATGAAAATTAATGTCGCGGAAAATTTCACGCTGGTGCGGACTGAGCAGCTTAAGGAAAACCACCTCGTTATTGTATAATACTAATGTAAAATAATTAACGCGACGGTTTCCCATTTTTTTTGGCAAAGCCAAATCCCAAGGCTCGAGAGATGTTTCTTGAAATATGTAAACTATTACTCATCGTTTCACACGTGTTTCGATTTTTTTTTTTTTCTTTCTTTCTTTTCTCTACCCTTCTGATTTTCTCGTGTTTTCACTTATGGTTTTACTTTCGTCCATCCTTTTACGCATCAACATATTACAGCGGGTGTTACCATGTTGATTTTACTATTTTATTTAAACCATTTTTTTCTTCTTTCTCCTTCTTTCTTGATTCCTTTGTTTGATTTTTATTTTTTCTTTCATTCACACTCTTTTTCCGCTGCCTCGTATTTTCCTCGAGTGTCCCTTGTTCGTCGACGATCGATAATTAATCGACGAAATAACGTTCAATTGAGGTTTGAGAATTTTTTTTTATATTCATCGCGGCGAACAGTTGAGAAGAATTCACGAAGATTTGTCGGTTCACATTACCCGTTACTCGGTGTGTTGCAAAATTATTTTGTGATATTTTTCTTTGTTTATTTTATTTTATTTTATTTTTTGTTCGAACCCCTTTTTCCTCGCGTTTCTCCTTCTCACTATTGCGACACGGAGTCGAGAGAATTTTTTTTATTTCCTTTTTTTTATTTCCTTTTTTTATATACTTATCTCACTGTTTTTTCCCATTTTTCAACGATGCAGTTTACTTACGGGACACGCCGTTGCTACCGTCTTTGTACTGCGCGCGCTTCCGTTGGGTGAGACTAAAATCACGGAGAAACACGCTGCTCCAAGATGGCGGCAGCGGCGTCACAATAACTGCGGCACTATACATAAACATTACTTCATACTGCTCTATATTTATTATAGAGAAAATTTCATATGTATCTTAGGGTGACGATAGTTTGAGGTTTATTTGTTTTTTTTTTTTTTTCCAACTCATCTCGGTAATGTATCTCAATTTATGAGAAAAAGAAATCCTCGCAGAGACGTGGTCGGAGAAATAATGCCGTCGAGATAGCGAAAGACCTAAAAGTCGAACGGCGAAAATATCGAAAGTATCGAATGTATATCGAAAGTATCGAAAATATCGAAATATCGAGTGTATCGAATTTATCGAAAGCATAAAAAATATCGAACACATTGAAAGTATCGAAAATATCGGATATATCGAAAGTATCGAAGCTATCGAAACTATCGAAAGCATCGAAAATATCGAAAGCATCGAAAGTAACGAAAATATCGAAATGTCGAATTCGACCTTTGGATTTTTCGCTATTTCAACCGTACGACGTTTTGGATCGCATATTTCGAACTTACGATTTTTTGAATTCTCAGTTTTTGGCTATTTCGATCGCCGACCGAAAAAATATATAGGAGTCAAAGGATCAAAGGATCGACACTTTTGCGGAAAATGCATATTTTTAATATTTTTTCTCGTCACTCTCGTCCCGATATCTCGTTAATGCGTTAAGGCCTCAGTCTGGTCTAGAGCGAGATTTTTAACGTCATTTCTAATGTGCAATAACGTTTAAACCGTTGAAGTTGTTTTGATCAAAATTTACACGTGCATTTATTGATCCTTAGAGAATACTTGTACGTTAAAAAAAAAAATTATTTTCAATATTTTCATGTAGTTTTTTGCCTTGTTGCAACATGGCGCGCCGAAATTGGCGCTCACTCTCGACGATGTCGTATGCATCTGAAAAAAAAAATATATATATATTCTCAATCTGTATGAGTATTCTGAGCACTGGTAGCAGAATTGGTACTTCAAAAAATTTTTTGACAAAATGACGGCCTGTTGAACTGTCATTGATGATATTTCATACATTTTCGGGTATTCGACGAGTTGTAAAATGTCGGCAAAATTATTGTTCGACCCAATAAAAAATTTGTTTAAGTACCAATTCTGCTACCAGTGCTCAGAATACTCATACAGATTGAGAATATATATATATTTTTTTTTCAGATGCATACAACATCGTCCAGAGTGGGCGCCGATTGAGGCGCACCATGTTGCAACAAGGCAAAAAACTGCATGAAAATATTTAAACAATTTTTTTTTAATGTACAAGTATTCTCTAAGAATCAATAAATGCGCGTGTAAATTTTCATCGAGACAACTTCAACGGTTTAAACGTTATTGCACGTTAGAATTGACGTCAAAAATCTCGCTCTAGACCAGACTACGGCCTTAAATTTATAAGCGTAGCCAAAATGGAAAAACGCAATATTGAATGGTTCCTTGGTCGAAAAAAACAAAGTTTTTTAAGATTTTTTTAATCAACGCCCCGTACTTTTGTATCCTTATCTAATAATACCTGGATGATTTTGTTTTGTCGCGTGGATTATCGTGTCTCGAGCATAAAATTGTTCGTTAACAATCGGATAATATTCAATTCTTGTATTTGAACAATAATGAATTTTTTTTTTTTTTTTTCAACACAAAGTATTATTGTGCCGATATTTAGCCAATTTTAGGGAGAAAAAAGTCCTTACACATTTCCCTCTGGGGTGAATGGTCTGCCAGTTATAAGTTTTTCAAATCTTACGTTTTCCGAAAGAAAAAAAAAAGTTTCTTATCGTCGGAATAAAAGCAGCAATATTTTGAGCGTGGATGAAAATAGCGAAACACCAAAAAGTCGATCATTTGCATTCCGCTAATTACAAACGAGCTGTTCCGTTAAAAAAACTTTTGATCCGTACGAATTTATATTTAAACATGACGATTTATGTCCCGACGAATTGGTCACGGTAGAAAGAAACCAGGCGTGCCAAGTTCAATTAAATAATTTTTTGCTAGTCGCGAAAACATCGTAATTTCCATAGCTCTTGTATTTTGGAGCCTCCTGCCAGTCATGAGTTAAAAAATAATGGGTTAAGAATGGAAAAAAAAAGGGTCGATTCTTCGAACCCCCAGAAGCGAGACCCCTAAATAATATTTTCTCCTGCTGATATTTTGCGAGGATTTTTTTTTAACATACAAAAAAAAATATATTTCTAAGGTCGAGACGGGAAATTAAAGAATGAACGCCAAAACATTGTCACCCTAATATATATACAGATAAATACATACGAAAAACGCTACATTTATACTACAGTAACGGTTGAAAATGAAAAGGATTGTGAGGATAAATGGAAAGAAAAAAAAAAACTATCAAGAACAAGGTATTTCAACGATGGAGTCGAAAATTTCACAAAATAAATAAACAAATGAAAAATCTTATTACTTATTGCGGAGGATAAACGTTTTCTTCGATAATTGTGTTAAAAAAAACCGCGCACTCACCGACTTGGTCAATGGGGTGAAGGGGGATTATAGGGCGGAATGTAGGCTCTTAAACCAGTCGTCGTCAACGTTTGTCTCGTAACGCCGTTCGTAATGTCGTCGATGCGCCAAATAAATGAACGAACGAATAAACATAATATTCGTCATTAAGCAATTAACACGAAGACCACGATCGTAGGAATGGTAAAAAGAAGAAAGACAGGACGGCGATGAGAAAAACGTCGACGACAGCGAGAGCAAAGAAAACGAAAAAAGAGAAAACGTTTTACTGAACCATAATTTGAAAACAAGAAAAAATCATTTTACAATTCCTTGGCTCCAAGCGTACAATAGGCATATGACTTTCCGAGACCACGCTCAGCAAGGTTAACGAGAGAAATCGATAGAAAATATAGATAAACGTAATTGTAATTAAAAAAAAAAAATTATTCATCAACGGAGGAAAGCTAGACAAATGATAACGACGATTTATATTTAAAAATGAAAACAAAAGGAGGGAGAGAGAGAGAGAGAGAGAGAGGAAAAAATGGAAGTAATCAGTGTTTTATTATTAACGAGACAAATGCAAGAAAGAATTATTCTTATTACCTTTATCGTTATATACGATTATTCTTATCCTTATCTGAATTTATTCTAACATAAAGGAGTCTTATGTTATATTGCATTATAATAAACAACTTTAATTATAGTGTAGATACTATGGATGATGATTGCGATGATCATTTAAACAAAACAACAACAACAAAACGGATTTAATCACATGTGCATTTAATGTATTTCATACTAATTTTTTGATTAAACATAACTGTGTGTTAACTGATCGTACCAATTTCTTTTTTTTTCCAGATTACTCTTACAATATTATTATTATTATGATTATTATTATTATTATTGATATTATCATTAGGGCTGGGCATTTGAAGTGGAGCGCGGATATCTTTGCCGAGTTTCGCGAAAATTTGACGAATTTGAAAATTTCAAAAAAGTACATTCAAGGAAATTTGAACAATCCTTCGAACGAGACGGGTCTCATTGCGATTGTTCAACAATTGCGCACGCGCGGAACGAAAATGTGTGCGGGGTGGAAAATCGGGTGATTCGTCGATGTCGTGATTTAAGGGTTGCGGATGCTATAGAGGGTAAATATGGTATCCAACTAAAGGGTTATGGACAGGGGTGAAAAATACTCCGGGAGCAATTGGATGCGCAACCCCCCGGTGGCAGGGGAGGGTGTTAAAGTGGTAATGTTTTGTCGGGGTTAACGCGAAATCTGTCGGACCGATTGGGCTCATTTTTATCGTGGACGTATTATTCACGATGGCCTACGACCTCGTGAAAAGGAATTGGCGTTATCGTTCACCCGGAAGAGGTGGGAAGGTGCATCGTCGGAGTGTCATTTTTAAATTCGTCAAATTTTCCGGAAAATCGGCCAAGATATCCGCATTCCACTTCAAATGCCCAGCACTGTATTATTATTATTATTATTATTATTATTATTATTATTATTATTATTTTGTTGCAATCGTATGGCGTCCTTTGCCTTTTACCGCGTATCCCATCCTCTCTCAGCCCTTCTAATTTCATAGTCCATTTTAATCCTTGAGACCACGCGAAGCGCTGTCACTCTTTCCCAATGCACTACTGTATCGGATTTGCACGAGGGTACAGGGAAATCCTGGCCGAGTTGGCTATATTTATCCGAGTTCCAGTTGTACACTAGAACCTCGATTCGATGGAATTCGATTTTAAGGATGATCCCCACTCTTTTGCCTCGCGTGGGCATGACGGGGTCGCATCTGCGTCACGACAGCCAGGACCGTAGTAGTATTTCTTTCGAATGTCATTGGGACCTTTTTTCGGTTAACTTGATGCGCGTTAACATGAGGTAGGGTATAGGGTCATATAAAAAGTATGGACGTACATAATCCTAAACATGACGAGAGAGGGCGCCCCGATCATCTGCTACGATACAGTACTGGCCATAAGCGGTTGAGTGGCTGATCGTTTTATAAGGGCTGGGATGAGCTTCGATTATGAGACCTTCCGGTGCCAGTTTGTTCTTAAAATCGAGGTCTTACTGTATTACTATCAGAAACTGAGAGAAGCTGCTTCCTGCTCGATAATCGACGCGCGAGCCAATTTGACCGGTCGCCCATTCCAGTAACTCTTAAGATATTATCAAATATGCATATTTTTTATATAGAATCGAGTCCCGCGTAAGTTAACCTCACATAAGTTGACGGTCCCGTGTAAGTTGACGGAACACCCTCACCTAAGTCGGCTCCCACGCCGACAGGTGCCTCCACCACTCGTCAGTTCCTTCACCGAAGACCCGCCATTTAACGCATGAGCACTGGGCCTCAACTCAGTTAGTGAAAGAACGTGATTAGAGAGCAGAGTCAAGCGTTATAAACGGTAGGGTCTCATAGTCCCCAAAAGACACAACCCCCAAAAAGCATAATCCCCAAAAGTCATAATCCCCAAAAGACATAATCCCCAAAAAGTTACTAGATGTCAGAATCGACTGTCACGATGGAGGTTAGTACCTGTCAATGTGATAGATGGCGCTGCGGGCATTTTCCGTCTCGTTTAAAGTAAAGATTCGAGGATTACGCACGTTGGCCCTTTTGCCCTTTTTCCGAGTTTTCAGGTTATGTATCGTACGAGACGGCTTTTTTGCATACAGCCTAAGACCATATAGGCAGAAGAAGATTTAGGTTACGTACACTAAACAAGTGTTTGAAGTGGAATAATTGGTTGACTGCGATTTTTTGTAATAACTCTTCGACTCAATAAATACTCGAGTGAGACGCAAATATTTGCATTTTTATTTATTCAATTTTCAGTACAATATTTCAACCTCAATCATAAACACTAAACGTCTTGTCTCAAACTAAAAGTTTTATAATATAAATTGAACATACCAAGAGATTAATCAATCAGCTTTTGTAATTTGTGAAAAGATGTAATAGAAAATAAATGTACGTGTAATTCATATTTCTGATTGTTTATCATTTGTTTATATTTCAGATTGTAGTTAAGTATGACGATGAAAGCATCGGAGAGTGTAATTCGACTCATTAACGAAGTGGAAGATAATTTTTTTTTCTTGGCGATCTTCTTCGTGCGTTTATTTCCACTCGACGATCCGATTCCTCGAGTTCCAGTTATTGTTCGTCATCGTTCGTAAGATCCCCCCCTCCGTAATGCTCAGTCGGAGTACGTCGAATCAACTTCAGGAAAGCTACCTATGTACGAATACAAATTTGTACATAAATTAGCAAATAATGTAACGCGTTCGTAAATTAACCTGCAGTGAAGGCTGGGTTGGATGAAAGGTCGTATGAAGATGCGGTTTACTCTCAAGTTTCATATAGTCCAGACGGAACTTCTTGGCAACCTTCCTACAGTTTTGGGCTTCCAAGTAGTAGATAATCTCGTTATTGGAAGTAGGAGTTTTTTTTTCTTTCTTGGCGATCTTCTTCGGGCGTTTATTTCCACTCGACGATCCGATTCCTCGAGTTCGAGTCATTATTGGTCATCGTTCGTAAGATTTCCCCCTCCGTAATGCTCAGTCTAAGTACGTCGAATCAACTTCAGGAAAGCTACCCATGTACGAATACAAATTTGTACAATTACATCTTTTCACAAATTACAAAAGCTTATTAATTAATCTCTTGGTATGTTCAATTTATATTATAAAACTTTTAGTTTGAGACAAGACGTTTCGTGTTTATGATTGAGGGTGAAATATTGTACTGAAATTTGAATAAATAAAAATGCAAATATTTGCGTCTCACTCGAATATTTATTGGGTCGAAGAGTTATTACAAAAAATCGCAGTCAACCAATTATTCCACTTCAAACACTTGTTTAGTGTACGTAACCTAAATCTTCTTCTGCCTATATGGTCTTAGGCTGTACGCAAAAAAACCGTCTAGTACGATACATAACCTGAAAACTCGGAAAAAGGGCAAAAGGGCCAACGCGCGTAATCCTCGAATCTTTACTTTAAACGAGACGGAAAATGGACGCAGCACCATCTATCACATTGACAGGTACTAACCTCCATCAAGACAGTCGATACTGTCATCTAGTAATTTTTTGGGGATTATGTCTTTTGGGGATTATGACTTTTGGGGATTATGCTTTTTGGGGGTTGTGTCTTTTGGGGACTACGACACCCTACCTTATAAACTCCAACAACGTCGGTATAGTAGGAACCATTGAAATTGGAATAACATTCGGGACATGGTATTGTAACTTAATTGCCGGGTAGGATTTCAAAAACTCACGAAAGTCGTCTGTCCCCCCTAGAGAAAAGACAAGTCACGAAATATCTCGGAATGCGATTAATTTCTGAAGCTGGCTAACTCGTCATTATGATGGACTGTCGATGTCATGCTTGCTGTTCATCCATGTGCTTACTTCAGATCGCACGATCATACGAACTTAACCTAACAAAGCAGTGCGCACACCGATTCTAGTGAATCGAAAGTTGAGTATGGAAAATGTCGCGATTGGGTGATCGAATAGCGCCAGTGGAATATAAACGAACTAAAGCAAAAGATTTTTCCGCGTTTCTCGTGTATTTTTTGACTAAATGTCATTGTACTAAATTAACAAATACAGCAATAAATACTCGTTAGAACGGTTTCCATTCGTCTATAACGTGAGGGTCAAATTTTTCCGGACCTACGCTATATAATAATGATTATATCCATTTTTATTTTAGACCTATCGACTTTGCATTACAGATCGAGATGTCCGGAACAACTTGACCAAGTTTCAAATCATTCACTTTCACAGCTTACAGATGGTGTTTGACGGAAAATTCCAATGCGTTCTATCGGTAATACAGAGTCGGCAAAACAGATATTTCACATGCTCTTGAAGAATGATAGCGCGGAGGAAAAGTGAAATTACAATGAAACCATGATCAGAAGATTTTGAACAACTTTTGTTATTTTTTTGTCCTTTTTCGTAACGAGAGCGAGGTGACCGTGCGCGGACGTTGCCACGTTTCCTGTTCCAATTCCCCAACATTATTCACTCTATTGTTTTATCGGTAGGGTACCATAGTCCTCGAATGAAACAACCCCTAACGATACAATTCCCGAAAGACATAATCCCCAAAAAGTTACTAGATGCCAGAATCGACTGTCACATTGACAGGTCAGTACGTGACAAAGTGATAGATGGGGTTGCAGGCATTTTCCATCTCATTTATAGTCAAGATTCGACGATTCCGTGTGTTGCCCTATTTACGAGTTTTTAGATTATGCATGGTACTGGACAGCTTTATTGTGTACAGCTTAAAACCATATAGGAAAAAGAAGAAGATTTAAGTTATATGCACTAAACAAGTGGTACCGCAATTTTTTGTAATTTTTTGTAATTACTCTTCGAGCCAATGTAGTTGTTCCACTGTTCTCGAAATTAAAGACGGATAGACTCACAAAATATGCAAGTTCAACATTTTTTTTCTCCACGATAAAAACCTTGAAACGAGTTTGCGACCAGTGTTTCGTGTACAGAATTGAATGGGCTTTATTGTTCAAATATAAAAAGGCATTTTTTTAATTTTTTTAGAAAAAAAATGTCTCGTTACACAAAAACGGTACGTCCCACATCAGCGACATATTTTTTTTTTTCGAAAAGCGCATCCAAAATCCTTCGGAAACCGCTTTTTAAACCCACCGATTTTTCAACGCCAAAGCGGTAAAAAATACATAGCCACCTTATAATTGTCACCCTGTACATCAGTAATTTATTGCAAAATTGCCTAGCAATACATTTTAACTCGTTTTCTTAAATATAAAATTCAGAACAATTGTGTAGATTTTACTATTCTTTATTCATAAGAAAAAGGGCAACGCACGTAATCCTCGAATCTTGACTATAAATGGGATGGAAAATGCCAGCAACGCCATCTATCACTTTGACAGGTACTAACCTGCCAACGTTACAGTCGATTCTGTCATCTAGTAACTTTTTGGGGATTATGACAGACTACCGTTTTATCATAGTCCTTTTTAAATATTAACGAACAATGTTTTTCTTAAATTATAATCGCGGTAGCAATACAAATTGCCTGCTACTCGTCTATTCCCGTTTTCTATAACGGTACTAGTTATTTCATTCCACGAGAACACACGTTCGTTGGCAACAAGTGGTGGCTATGGATTAAAATGAGTGTGAGTGTGTGAGAAACGCGCGCGCGCGTTGGAAACGAGTGTACGTGAATTCTAGGGTTTGTGCTACTCCGTGCCAAGGCCACCTCTGGAATATAAAGTTTTCAAACCGAGCAGCGGCACGTCCGACTACCGTCAACAAAGCGGCGATCGATTTCCCCGACCGCCCGAGAGTCGCGTGTCATTCTGGAATCCTTGAATCGGCTTTCCGACGCACGTGACTCAATCGTCGAAGTAACTCCGCCAAAACAGGACCGCGAATTAAGTCCAATGTGAAACAGACTCGGTCGGTAACAAAGTCGTGTTAGACACTGTTTTTTTTCTTTCTTAGAGACCTTAGATACTTCGAGAGAACATAAATTGGGTTTTTGTGCCAAATGAATGGACGCGTTGGAGAACCCAATTCGCTTTTGATCGAAATATCAAACGTCTCGGAGAAAATAGAAAAACTTCCCTTTGTTATTATCGGGCTTGTACCCGGAAATTGTGTCACCGTTACTTTCACATCGATCTTCCTTCAAACCGAAATAAAACAAGAACAATTAACGCGAACTGATGCACGGTACCTTCCATTAAATTAATCGAAACGAATCGTAACGCAACGCGGAATTGACGCGAAGCAAAGTAAGCAAACTTAACGCAAATCCGGCAATGTTGACTTTTACCGATAGGGCCTCGGGTCCAAGGAGTTCAATTTTAAGGCCGTAGTCTGGTCTAGAACGAGATTTTTAACGTCATTTCTAATGTGCAATAACGTTTGAACCGTTGAAGTTGTCTTGATGAAAATTTACTCGTGCATTTATTGATCCTTAGAGATACTTGTACGTTAAAAAAAAAAATTATTTTAAATATTTTCATGTAGTTTTTTGCCTTGTTGCAACATGGTGCGCCGAAATCGGCGCCCACTCTGGACGATGTTGTATGCATCTGAAAAAAAAAATATTTATATATATTCTCAATCTGTATGAGTATTCTGAGCATTGGTAGCAGAATTGGTACTTAAAAAAATTTGGTGACAAAATGGCGGCCTGTTGAACTTTCATTAATGATATTTCATACATTTTCGGGTATTCGACGAGTTATGAAAGGTCGGCAAAATTATTGTTCGACTCAATAAAAAAATTTTTTTAAGTACCAATTTTGCTACCAGTGCTCAGAATACTTATACAGATTGAGAATATATATATTTTTTTTTTTCAGATGCATACAACATCGTCCAGAGTGGGCGCCGATTTCGGCGCACCATGTTGCAACAAGGCAAAAAACTACATGAGAATATTTAAAATAATTTTTTTTTTTTATGTATATGTATTCTCTGAGGATCAATAAATGCACGTGTAAATTTTCATCAAGACAACTTCAACGGTTTGAACGTTATTGCACATTAGAAATGACGTCAAAAATCTCGCTCTAGACCAGACTACGGCCTTAAGGAAAATCCCCGCTCCTTTGTCTCGCCTGTGCATGGTGGGGTGCGTTCACATCACGATGGCCACGAACTTAGGCGCATTCCTCTTGAATTTCCTTGGGTCTCATTGGGTAGGGTGTCATAGTCCCCAAAAGACACAACTCCCAAAAGACATAATCCCCAAAAAGTTACTAGATGTCAGAATCGACTGTCATGATGGAGGTTAGTACTTGTCAATGTGATAGATGGTGCTGCGGGCATTTTCCGTCTCGTTTAAAGTGAAGATTCGAGGATTACGCGCGTTGGCCCTTTTGCCCTTTTTCCGAGTTTTCAGGTTATGTATCGAACTAGACGGCTTTTTTGCATACAGCCTAAGACCATATAGGCAGAAGAAGATTTAGGTTACGTACACTAAACAAGTGTTTGAAGTGGAATAATTGGTTGACTGCGATTTTTTGTAATAACTCTTCGACTCAATAAATATTCGAGTGAGACGCAAATATTTGCATTTTTATTTATTCAATTTTCAATAAAATATTTCAACCTCAATCATAAACACTAAACGTCTTGTCTCAAACTAAAAGTTTTATAATATAAATTGACCATAACAAGAGATTGATCAATAAGCTTTTGTAATTTGTGAAAAGATGTCATAGAAAATAAATGTACGTGTAATTCATATTTCTGATTGTTTATTATTTGTTTATATTTCAGATTGTAGTTAAGTATGACGATGAAAGCATCAGAGAGTGTAATTCGACTCATTAACGAAGTGGAAGATAATTTTTGTTTCTTGGCGATCTTCTTCGTGCGTTCATTTCCACTCGACGATCCGATTCCTCGAGTTCCAGTTATTGTTCGTCATCGTTCGTAAGATCTTCCCCTCCGTAATGCTCAGTCGGAGTACGTCGAATCAACTTCAGGAAAGCTACCTATGTGCGAATACAAATTTGTACATAAATTAGCAAATAATGTAACGCGTTTGTAAATTAACCTGCAGTGAAGGCTGGATTGGATGAAAGGTCGTATGAAGATGCGGTTTACTCTCAAGTTTCATATAGTCCAGACGGAACTCCTTAGCGACCTTCCTACAGTTTTGAGCTTCCAAGTAGTAGATAATCTCGTTATTGGAAGTAGGAGATTTTTTTTCTTTCTTGGCGATCTTCTTCGGGCTTTTATTTCCACTCGACGATTCGATTCCTCGAGTTCGAGTCCTTATTGGTCGTCGTTCGTAAGATCTCCCCCTCCGTAATGCTCAGTCTAAGTACGTCGAATCAACTTCAGGAAAGCTACCTATGTACGAATTCAAATTTGTACAATTACATCTTTTCACAAATTACAAAAGCTTATTGATTTATCTCTTGGTATGTTCAATTTATATTATAAAACTTTTAGTTTGAGACAAGACGTTTAGTGTTTATGATTGAGGTTGAAATATTGTACTGAAAATTGAATAAATAAAAATGCAAATATTTGCCGCTCACTCGAATATTTATTGGGTCGAAGAGTTATTACAAAAAATGGCAGTCAACCAATTATTCCACATCAAACACTTGTTTAGTGTACGTAACCTAAATCTTCATCTGACTATATGGTCTTAGGCTGTAAGCAAAAAAAACCGTCTAGTACGATACATAACCTGAAAACTCGGAAAAAGGGCAAAAGGGCCAACGCGCGTAATCCTCGAATCTTTACTTTAAACGAGACAGAAAATGGCCGCAGCACCATCTATCACATTGACAGGTACTAACCTCCATCATGACAGTCGATTCTGACATCTAGTAACTTTTTAGGGATTATGTCTTTTGGGGATTACGACTTTCGGGGATTATGTCTTTTGAGGGGACTATGACACCCTACCTCTCATTGAGGTGCTTAGAGGTTAGGAGGGGAGATAGAGAGCGAGCCAAGAGAGAAAGGGCCACGACCATGCGCAAGAATTATACAAAAAAAAAACAACAAAAACCTTTTGGAAAAGACTGAACGAAAAAAAATCTCTTGTCTGAAAAAAAAAAACACCGCAAATTCGGAGCGGATTGCTGGCGTGCCCTGCTTGACTCTGTGGTTTCTGTTGTTGCAGAGCTGAAAAATTGGCGGATATCACAGATATTTGAGAGACAGAATAACACGGACGAGAGGAGACGTTGCTCGTTGTGCGGTAAGGTCGTGACAAACGTACGGAATCACTATTACGTGCATTTTCCGGGAAAATACGCCTGTCCGCTGTGCCCGGCTGTCTATACACGAAGCGACACACTTCTAACACACACGCGGACCAAGCACGCCCATGTTCAATAGCGCACGGGCTTCTACCGTCCTTATTACGGTGTGATCTAGCTGACTCTTATATTATTTTGTTCGCCAAATTTCTTTTCTTCATTTTATTTTTATTATCATTTGTTGTTCCTCGTTGTTCCTGGATTGGCGCGATTCTGACGACGCCACACCAACTGCTACGCGTCGTCGACTCCCGGATTAATTATATTGTTGTTATTATTATTATTATTATTATTATTATTATTGTTATTATTATTATTACGAAGTAAAGACACGACTACCATATTCTGTAAAACGTGCTATCGACACCATCGCGAACTGACATATTGTGACAAAAAAAAAAGAAAATAAGAAAAGGAAAAAGAATGAAACTCCTTTTTACGACGAGCCATTACGGATACGAACGAATTTTTATGGCGCCATCTGTGTGAGAAAAAGAGCATGAGAATTAGGGAACGAATGTGCTGCTTTAAGTGATCGGGATCGTGGCAAAAATGTAAACTTTCGATGTCACGGGCCAAGGAAAGATGGCGCTGAGACTCTGCTCCACGCAAAAGTGCGAAGTATCATTTTGTTTTTTTTTTTTTTTTTTCGTTTAAAAAGTTAAATTTGTCGTGAGTTTTGTGAGTGCGAAAAAAAAACAAACAAAAGCTGGCAATCTAGCAAACAAAATTTTAACCACATTCGCAGACTCGTTACGAACAGAAGGGATCACAGTCGCAAACTTTCGTCACGCACACGCGAGAGGGCGGCACCGTACACGTGATTTTTTTTTTTCCTATCTCATCCAACGTCCAACGAATGCACAGTGAGGTTATAATATTTTTACACCCTACCCCGGATCCAATGGTTGTTCCCTAATCCCAAATTATCGTCCATCTCGTTCCACATCTCCTTGTTACGATAAAAAGTGAAATTATAGTCCGTCTCGGAAACTCAACTCGCGCAAATTACTTCGTGGTTTAGAAGGAAGAAAATTCTACGGATTAAACGGAAGATTGAAAAAGAAAAAGAAAAGAGATTCGAATGTACGTCGTTCACGATTCTCACGTGTGTTTCTATCGCATACATATCGCGTTAGGTTATAGGGGAATTACCACGTAACGACGCTCGACCTCTCTCGGACAAATTTCAAACCACTCACTTGAGATGGCTGATGTCGTAGATATAATCGATTACGAGCATAATCGATATCGAATAATCGATTAATACGAGAAAAAATCGAAATATAATCGTTTAATCGATTAGTTTTTTTCAATATTTCAGATTTGAAAAATACACGTGTTTTTCGTTTTGTTTTTTTTCTTTCATTGAAAATGTGATTTACTGATAAATACTTTTTTTTTAGAAATTGCACATTCATTGAATAATCGCGAAATTGTTCACTTTCGGCAAGAAGAACTTATTTCGCCCGTTCAAAATAGAATATGTTATGTCTCGCGAGGGGCAAAGAAGCAATGGCCAAAGTCAAACGATGCGAGATACCAAAAATAAAAATTTTAAACGAAATACGATAGAAAAATTGAAATTAAAAAAAATACGATAGAAAAATTAGAATTTAAACGAAATATCATACAAAAATTGGAATTGAAACGAAATTCGTATCATCGGTGATACGATAATGGAAGAAAACGGGAATCCGTTATACAATACATTTTTTTTTACTCTGCATAATAACGGAAGCGGAAATAGTCGATTTCGTTTATGTTCAACGAAAATAAAAAGGTAGGGTAGCATGTTTCCCAAATTCATCGTCCCCAAATTCATCGTCACCAAAAGAGTAACTAGACCGAAAAATCCCTTGACTATTCACCCGCAATGCTACTAGATGGCGCGGTAAACGTATTCTCATATAGGGTAGCATGTTCCCCAAATTCATCGTCCCCAAAAAAGTAACTAGATGTGACTAGATTAATAATTAATAATTAATAATTAATAATTGTTGCATAATAAAAAAAAGGCGGTTGTCTGATTATAAGAGTAACGTATCTACTGCTCAGTCCTCGAACTCCGGCATTTGGGCGAGTAGATATGAGAATACGTTTACCGCGCCATCTATCAGCATTGCCGGTCAATAGTCAAGGGATTTTTCGGTCTAGTTACTTTTTTGAGGACGATGAATTTGGGGAACATGCTACCCTATATGAGAATGCGTTTACCGCGCCATCTAGTAGCATTGCGGGTCAATAGTCGAGGGATTTTTCGGTCTGTTTACTTTCTTGGGGACGATGAATTTGGGGAACGTGCTACCCTACCAAAAAAAAAACAATCGATTTAACGAAAATCGATAATAATCGTCCATCTCTGCGGCTGTGTTCCTTCATTCAGCCTTTACGCAAACCTCCACGAATATGCAAAAAAAAAATTGTTCTTTTATTTCGGCTTCTTCTCGTTCTTCTATGGTCAACCATTCTCGAAGATACATCAGCAGTGATTCCAGAAATTTGACGGAAACATCCATACCGACGATCGATATGAAACAACGCGTATGATCAAAGACCGTGTACAAACATTTAGGTGGTAACATCGATGAATCTGAGATTTAGGCTGCATCAAAGAAAAGCTGAATTAAGACAGTCGCCTGGTCTAGAGCGAGATTTTTGACGTCATTTCTAATGTGCGATAACGTTTAAACCGTTGAAGTTGTCTCGATGAAAATTTACACGTGCATTTATTGATCCTTAGAGAATACTTGTACATTAAAAAAAAAAATTATTTTAAATTTTTTCATGTAGTTTTTTGCCTTGTTGCAACATGGTGCGCCGAAATCGGCGCCCACTCTGGACGATGTTGTATGCATCTGAAAAAAAAAATATATATATATATTCTCAATCTGTATGAGTATTTTGAGCACTGGTAGCAGAATTGAGTCGAACAATAATTTTGCCGACATTTTACAACTCGTCGAATACGAAAATGTACGAAATGTGTCAAAAAATTTTTTTAAGTACCAATTCTGCTACCAGTGCTCAG
This sequence comes from Oxytorus armatus, assembly GCA_958009045.1. Taxonomy (NCBI): domain Eukaryota; kingdom Metazoa; phylum Arthropoda; class Insecta; order Hymenoptera; family Ichneumonidae; genus Oxytorus; species Oxytorus armatus. The sequence goes on along the minus strand of OY253747.1, from coordinate 1,574,013 downwards.
AATACTCATACAGATTGACAATATATATATATTTTTTTTTTTCAGATGCATACAACATCGTCCAGAGTGGGCGCCGATTTCGGCGTGCCATGTTGCAACAAGGCAAAAAACTACATGAAAATATTTAAAATAATTTTTTTTTTTTATGTACAAGTATTCTCTAAGAATCAATAAATGCACGTGTAAATTTTCATCGAGACAACTTCAACGGTTTAAACGTTATTGCACATTAGAAATGACGTCAAAAATCTCGTTTTAGACCAGACAACTGCCTTAAGGAACGCAGCCCGCCGCTTTCTCCCAGTCGGTCCCACATGATTGTTATGCGATGGTGACACGTTCTAATCATAATTAAAAATGCTTCATTACAGCAATATAATAAATAAAAATCGAGAGAACATCGTCGATGTTCGGTTCGAGGGGCATGGGACTTTCAGCCGGCGCGAAAGATCGAAAACCGTTTTACTCGCGTCGCGCGAACAACAACGGGCCGCTACTGAAATTGGCATAATTCCTGAAAAATGAACAATTTATAAACATAAAATTATGTCATGTGATAGATTGATGTTATAAGTAATAGCTTATTGTTCGTTTATTTAGCTGTAGAACGGCGGGCAATAATTTTTCGGATTTTGAGATTAATCATGACGGGTCATATACGAAGACCGTATGGTTATGGCGATAATCCGTCCGTATCCAATTGTCACAGTTGATTCTGTCCGCGCACAAACATCAACGGTAATAATCCTGGTTATCAGATCGTAGTAAAAACATTGCATTTCGACAAAAAATATACGATAATCGAGGGATTAACTACCGTATCCCATGCTAACTAGCGCTGGTTTGACTAGGTATGAGCGGCTATTTTGAGTACACCACGCATCCGTGGTAATTCCCAATTGTAATAATGTAATGAAATTTTTGGGCAAAATCTAGTGGAATGTGCGTGTGTGTATTAGGGTGGTTCCTAATTTGGTGATGTTGAAAATTCTTTGGTATTGTTCCTCAAAAGTAATCAACATATCTAGTAAAAAAATTGGGCGCAATCGGAACTTTGTCCAATAATTCTAACTCACCCCACCGAGCTGTCGAATTTTTATATGAAATAATGCATGCATTCAAAATTTTGTTAAGAAAATTGTTTATTATTTCAAAACTATTTATGATAAAAGAATTTTATATAACGTTTTTGTAGGAAATATAATCCTCTACGAAAAACGGTATCTTGTGAAATTCTCGTGAATCTAATATTTATCACGTAATTAGCAATAAACTGTCATCATTTATTCCAACAGTCGATCATTATGGTCAAAACAGAAGTTTGACGTCGAATAGCTGCAATTTATTTTTCGTATGTATATAAGATTATGAAGAAACAAAGTAGCGCACTCAACAATGAAATGTAAACAATATTCAAATTTTCAATTTTATCAATTTTATTGTGAATTATAATGAATGATGTCATATATTTTTAAAATCAACTTACAATAATGAATTACATCGGTTGGAGCAAAGTTGCTTTGTTAATATCAGGATATTTTTTTTAATATTCTTCAATTATTTGTACAATGAGTTGTTTCTGATCTTCGTCATAAGTGAGACGATCATTGTACTGTGTAATAAGTTTCATTCCTCTTTCTGCAACATCGTTAACCACTTTAATTCTTTTAACTATTTTTAAGCCTCGTAAAGAATTTTCATTAGAAATCCACTCGCTCACATCGATATCAAAAAATGAGGAGTTGATTTCAAATCTTTCGAAAAAAGCCATCGATTTGGAACTGATAAAGAAATCAATGTCCTTATCGATCAAAGAAGAAAAATTTATCATGAATGATAATAAAATTGATAAAATTGAAAATTTAAATATCGTTCACATACTGTTATTGAGTGCACTACGTATCTCTTCATATTTCTAATTGCATATGAAGAATACATTGCAGTTTTTCGACGTCAAACTCCTGTTTTGGTCATAATGATGGACTTTTGGAATAAATGATGACAGTTTTTTGCTAATAACGTGATAAATATTAGATTCACAAGAATTGTACAAGATACCTTTTTTGTAGAGCATTAAATTTCCTATAAAAACGCAATATACAATTTTTTTATCATGAATAGTTTTGAAATAATAAACAATTTTCTTAACAAAATATTGAATGCATGCATTTTTTCATATAAAAATTCAACAGCTCGGTGGGGTGGCTTAGAATTATTGGACAAAGTTCCGCTTGCGCCCAATTTTTTTTCTGGATATGTTGATTACTTTCAAGGAACAATACCAAAGAATTTCCAACATCACCAAATTAAGAACCACCTTAGTGTGTATGTGGGGAGGCGTGTGCGTTAAGCCAAAATTCGTGGTGTGCGTTATCTTATTGGCAATAAAAATTCTAATTCGTGCCTTCGAAATTCTCGTCTCGTTTATATTAGGTGAAATGGATCGATTGAAGAAAAAAGAAAAATTGAATTTGTTACACGAAAGAATTGAACGATCGCCGAACCAATTCGAACAAATCCCGATCGTCGAGTACACGCGAAGGAAATTAATGTGTGCGTGTGTTTATCTATATTATATAAATATTTCGTCCGCTGTCGCCATCGTGTACAAGAACTGGATTTGCTTGAGTTCGATATTTGAGGCGATAGACTGGTCTAGAGCGAGATTTTTGACGTCATTTCTAATCTGCAATAGCGTTTAAACCGTTGAAGTTGTCTTGATGAAAATTTACACGTGCATTTATTGATCCTTAGAGAATACTTGTACATTAAAAAAAAAAAATTACTTTAAATATTTTCATGTAGTTTCTTGCCTTGTTGCAACATGGTGCGCCGAAAGCCGCCTCAATCGGCGCCCACTCTGGACGATGTTTTATGCATCTGAAAAAAAATATATATATATAGTCTCAATCTGTATGAGTATTGTGAGCACTGGTAGCAGAATTGGTACTTAAAAAAATTTTTTGACAAAATGACGGCCTGTTAAACTTTCATAAATGATATTTCATACATTTTCGGGTATTCGATGAGTTATAAAATGTCGGCAAAATTATTGTTCGACTCAATTCTGCTACCAGTCCTCAGAAACAGGCTGCCTAAGGTACGTGCCAAATTTCAGCTCGATCGGTCCATTAGTTATCGAGATATCGTGGGCGCCGATTTGAAAAACATAGTTCTGAGATAAACGCGTTCAAAGCTTTGACACCGTCGCGCTACCTGAGCGCGCGGCTTGCTTAGAATTTTTGTATCTCGGCTAATTTTTGAAATATCAATAAACGGTTTTCAGGAGCGTATGAAGAAAGGTCTAAGGAATAAGAAAATGGAGAAAAAAAATCGATTTTTTCAAATTTCTAGACCAGACTACCGCGTTAAGTTTTCTTTGCGTTTGTTTGGGTTGAGGTTGCTTGTTCTCTTGGTGTGCGCTTTTACAACCCCAAAAATCGTTTTTCCATGCTAGTTCACTGACACGTCAAATGTTGGCTGTTCCGTTTGAATTGGGCGGTCCAAGGGCGCATAGCGCCCAGTGGTGCGATTCTGTACTTGACGCAATATCATAGCGTCTGACGCAAAACCGAAATAGCCGGCAGGGTGTCATAGTTCCCAAAAGACACAACCCCCAAAACACATAATCCCCAAAAGTCTTAATCCCCAAAAGACATAATCCCCAAAAAGTTACTAGATGTCAGAATCGACTGTCGTAATGGAGGTTAGTACCTGTCAATGTGATAGATGGTGCTGCGGGCATTTTCCGTCTCGTTTAAAGTAAAGATTCGAGGATTACGCGCGTTGGCCCTTTTGTCCTTTTTCCGAGTTATCAGGTTATGTATCGTACTAGACGGTTTTTTTGCGTACAGCCTAAGACCATATAGGCAGAAGAAGATTTAGGTTGCGTACACTAAGCAAGTGTTTGAAGTGGAATAATTGGTTGACTGCGATTTTTTGTAATAACTCTTCGAACCAATAAATATGCGAGTGAGACGCAAATATTTGCATTTTTATTTATTCAATTTTCAGTACAATATTTCAACCTCAACCATAAATACTAAACGTCTTGTCTCAAACTAAAAGTTTTATAATATAAATTGAACATACCAAGAGATTAATAAGCTTATATAATTTGTGAAAAGATGTAATAGAAAATGAATGTACGTGTTATTCATATTTCTGATTGTTTATCATTTGTTTATATTTCAGATTGTAGTTAAGTATGACGATGAAAGCATCGGGGAGTGTAATTCGACTCATTAACGAAGTGGAAGATAATTTTTTTTTCTTGGCGATCTTCGTGCGTTTATTTCCATTCGACGATCCGATTCCTCGAGTTCCAATTATTATTCGTCATCGTTCGTAAGATCTCCCCCTCCGTAATGCTCAGTCGGAGTACGTCGAATCAACTTCAGGAAAGCTACCTATGTACGAATACAAATTTGTACAATCACATATTTTCACACATTACAAAAGCTTATTGATCAATCTCTTGGCATGTTCAATTTACATAATAAAACTTTTAGTTTGAGACAAGACGTTTAGTGTTTATGATTGAGGTTGAAATATTGTACTGAAAATTGAATAAATAAAAATGCAAATATTTGCGTCTCACTCGAATATTTATTGGGTCGAAGAGTTATTACAAAAAATCGCAGTCAACCAATTATTCCACTTCAAACACTTGCTTAGTGTACGTAACCTAAATCTTCTTCTGCCTATATGGTCTTAGGATGTACGCAAAAGAGCCGTCTAGTACGATACATAACCTGATAACTCGGAAAACGGGCAAAAGGGCCAACGCGCCTAATCCTCGAATCTTTACTTTAAACGAGACAGAAAATGCCCGCAGCACCATCTATCACATCGACAGGTACTAACCTCCATTACGACAGTCGATTCTGACATCTAGTAACTTTTTGGGGATTATGTCTTTTGGGGATTATGTCTTTTGGGGGTTGTGTCTTTTGGGGACTATGACACCCTACCAAATAGCCTATGAGAGTGGCGTCTTTCCGCTGGAATCTTCCTCGTAATTGGCTGTCGCTCATTGGCGTCAGACGCTATGATATTGCGTCAAGTACAGAATCGCCCCTCTGGTCGTACGAATTCCTGGTATCTATCGAGTGGATCACGTTCAAGAAGACACCACGCATGCGCGACATTTTCGAGGTTCTCAAGTGAGCGTTGGCTCCTTCGCTTTTTGTTTGGCGACATGTTCACCGCCGAGATGAGGCGCACTGGCGGCGGAAACCAACAGCCAATAAGATTGCACAGATTTCGAATATATCGCGCGTGCGCATACGGGCTGCTCACTTTTACCAGATCCACTCGGGTTATATATTATATTATATCGCTCCCGCGCACCTAATCTGTTCGAAATAATTTCGATAAAGTTTGTAAAGCCGCTACTGTCAATGGGAACACAGACCCGACAAGCGTGAATTTTCTTTTTTGTTGAAAATATCAATGCACCTTTGAACAAACCTGAATTTACGATTTGGAGTGGTGATGGCGTCCGTATGAGGCTTTCACATCGACTTGAGGGGCTAGGCCACTCTGGAAAAAGAAAAAATAGGCATCGTTTGAGAATTTTTTTCAACGAAAACATGAAATAAATCGAAATTTCGCGCACAGTTCTTTACTATACTACTAATGAACTATAAAAGATAATTTTTTTGCAGTGATTAAAAACAAAATGGCATTCTTTAAAAATGAAAGAAACGATTTAATATATATTCGTTCGTATCTATACTTCTCTGGTAATCCACTCTTCCGGTTAATTAGACACGTACTGTATAGTTCTGATTTCACGGAAAATTGTATATACTTGCGCGATGTATTTGGGGGTTATGTGTGTCGACACTGGTCGAACGTTGAAAATCAGAAAGAACAAAGTCCGAAGCGTAAGAAAACTACAGAAGCATTCTTTAAAAATGAAAGAAACGATTCAATATATTTTCGTTCGTGTCTATACTTCTCTGGTAATCCACTCTTCCGGTTAATTAGACACGTACTGCATAGTTCTGATTTCACGGAAAATTGTATATACTTGCGCGATGTATTTGGGGGTTATATGTGTCGACACTGGTCGAACGTTGAAAATCAGAAAGAACAAAGTCCGAAGCGTAAGAAAACTGCAGAAGCATTCTTTAAAAATGAAAGAAACGATTCAATATATTTTCGTTCGTGTCTATACTTCTCTGGTAATCCACTCTTCCGGTTAATTAGACACGTACTGCATAGTTCTGATTTCACGGAAAATTGTATATACTTGCGCGATGTATTTGGGGGTTATGTGTGTCGACACTGGTCGAACGTTGAAAATCAGAAAGAACAAAGTCCGAAGCGTAAGAAAACTACAGAAGCATTCTTTAAAAATGAAAGAAACGATTTAATATATTTTCGTTCGTGTCTATACTTCTCTGGTAATCCACTCTTCCGGTTAATTAGACACGTACTGTATAGTTCTGATTTCACGGAAAATTGTATATACTTGCGCGATGTATTTGGGGGTTATGTGTGTCGACACTGGGCGAACGTTGAAAATCAGAAAGAACAAAGTCCGAAGCGTAAGAAAACTACAGAAGCATTCTTTAAAAATGAAAGAAACGATTCAATATATTTTCGTTCGTATCTATACTCTCTGGTAATCCACTCTTCCGGTTAATTAGACACGTACTGTATAGTTCTGATTTCACGGAAAATTGTATATACTTGCGCGATGTATTTGGGGGTTATGTGTGTCGACACTGGGCGAACGTTGAAAATCAGAAAGAACAAAGTCCGAAGCGTAAGAAAACTACAGAAGCATTCTTTAAAAATGAAAGAAACGATTCAATATATTTTCGTTCGTATCTATACTCTCTGGTAATCCACTCTTCCGGTTAATTAGACACGTACTGTATAGTTCTGATTTCACGGAAAATTGTATATACTTGCGCGATGTATTTGGGGGTTATGTGTGTCGACACTGGGCGAACGTTGAAAATCAGAAAGAACAAAGTCCGAAGCGTAAGAAAACTACAGAAGCATTCTTTAAAAATGAAAGAAACGATTCAATATATTTTCGTTCGTGTCTATACTTCTCTGGTAATCCACTCTTCCGGTTAATTAGACACGTACTGTATAGTTCTGATTTCACGGAAAATTGTATATACTTGCGCGATGTATTTGGGGGTTATGTGTGTCGACACTGGTCGAACGTTGAAAATCAGAAAGAACAAAGTCCGAAGCGTAAGAAAACTGCAGAAGCATTCTTTAAAAATGAAAGAAACGATTCAATATATTTTCGTTCGTGTCTATACTTCTCTGGTAATCCACTCTTCCGGTTAATTAGACACGTACTGCATAGTTCTGATTTCACGGAAAATTGTATATACTTGCGCGATGTATTTGGGGGTTATGTGTGTCGACACTGGTCGAACGTTGAAAATCAGAAAGAACAAAGTCCGAAGCGTAAGAAAACTACAGAAGCATTCTTTAAAAATGAAAGAAACGATTTAATATATTTTCGTTCGTGTCTATACTTCTCTGGTAATCCACTCTTCCGGTTAATTAGACACGTACTGTATAGTTCTGATTTCACGGAAAATTGTATATACTTGCGCGATGTATTTGGGGGTTATGTGTGTCGACACTGGGCGAACGTTGAAAATCAGAAAGAACAAAGTCCGAAGCGTAAGAAAACTACAGAAGCATTCTTTAAAAATGAAAGAAACGATTCAATATATTTTCGTTCGTATCTATACTCTCTGGTAATCCACTCTTCCGGTTAATTAGACACGTACTGTATAGTTCTGATTTCACGGAAAATTGTATATACTTGCGCGATGTATTTGGGGGTTATGTGTGTCGACACTGGGCGAACGTTGAAAATCAGAAAGAACAAAGTCCGAAGCGTAAGAAAACTACAGAAGCATTCTTTAAAAATGAAAGAAACGATTCAATATATTTTCGTTCGTGTCTATACTTCTCTGGTAATCCACTCTTCCGGTTAATTAGACACGTACTGTATAGTTCTGATTTCACGGAAAATTGTATATACTTGCGCGATGTATTTGGGGGTTATGTGTGTCGACACTGGTCGAACGTTGAAAATCAGAAAGAACAAAGTCCGAAGCGTAAGAAAACTGCAGAAGCATTCTTTAAAAATGAAAGAAACGATTCAATATATTTTCGTTCGTGTCTATACTTCTCTGGTAATCCACTCTTCCGGTTAATTAGACACGTACTGCATAGTTCTGATTTCACGGAAAATTGTATATACTTGCGCGATGTATTTGGGGGTTATATGTGTCGACACTGGTCGAACGTTGAAAATCAGAAAGAACAAAGTCCGAAGCGTAAGAAAACTGCAGAAGCATTCTTTAAAAATGAAAGAAACGATTCAATATATTTTCGTTCGTGTCTATACTTCTCTGGTAATCCACTCTTCCGGTTAATTAGACACGTACTGCATAGTTCTGATTTCACGGAAAATTGTATATACTTGCGCGATGTATTTGGGGGTTATATGTCTCGACACTGGTCGAACGTTGAAAATCAGAAAGAACAAAGTCCGAAGCGTAAGAAATCTACAGAGGCTCTAATGTGTATAAATAAATAATAAATCTACATAGGTTATGTAATGTAATATCGAGTGCTAGTGAAAAGAAGGAACGCGGGTGTGCCGAAAAATCCTGCTTCAAATTAGGGGTGTTATCCCACATCGAAATTGAAGAATTCTTAATCCGACTGGGTTATGTTAAGTTAATTAGATAAAGCTTATATCATAGAAGCGTAACGTTACGTTACGCATTGAGCCATTATCATTATGTTTCGCGTAAATATGTACAAAATAGAAAATTTTGAAGAAGTGTTGCGAAAAAGGCGTAACCCACAAGGAATCGATGAAATAAAGCGCGCAAGGCACGTGCTGATTGTGGTTTACGCCCTTTTTTTTGTGGCCGGTACGTTGTGGCGACGGATCTTTCATTAGTTTAAAAAAAAACGGAAACTTCATAGTTATACTCGTTTGCGCGTGCGTCCATTCGTCATTCGTAAAACTTGACATTGGACAGACAGCTAAAGTCAGGTTTTACACTGATGGCTCTCGAGATATTAAAAAATATATATATTTTTTCACAATATTTAAGGGGGCAAAATGTGTGATCTCAAAAAAAAAAAAAAAGGTTATGTTGGCGTGCGAGGTATCGTTCGAAAGGATTTACTTTAAGGGTCTCAAGAATATTTTATAATATATTTGTCGATTATAATTTTCAACAATATTCATTGAAATGTTCTTTTTTATTTTGCGCCCCCCCCCCCCCCCCCCCCGCCCCCCTCCTCTCCTCTTAATTTAAAAAACTACTGCTTCGAGCATTTTCAAATAATTCCGTTATAATCCCGTATCGTAAGATTTAAGGCCAATAATAAGTATGAAAAAGCGAGGACACTTCCGTTATTCATGCCATTTTGCCTCCTCTCAAACAAAGCTGTCTTACCGGGAAAAAAACATTCCTAGTATTGAATGTCAGTGTGCTCGGAATGCGCCAAACATTGGATAATAATATTCAGAAATAACGCGTGCGAGTATGTTTGGATTTTCTGGAATTTTGAATTTTTTCAAAAAAATCCCCGTGCTCGCTCTAACTTTCGTCGATTTTTAACGATCGAGCCAAAACTATCTACAGAAATAGGCTCGAAGGTTGTCAAGGATGTTCGATATTGAATTTGTCGAGAAACGATAAAGCGGTTCCATTGTGCATGAAATTTATTTTATTTTTCGACAAATGTCCGTCGATTATTCAATTCGAGTAAACGTTGAGCTGTCGATGTGTGATTTTTCGTTCAACTTAATTGACGTTGCGGAATGTTTGTTACCAAAGCTATTTTATCCAGCGCCGAAAGAACGGTTAAGATTTTATGAAATTGAAATTTTGTCGAAAGACCGTTACAACGTTGAAAGTCAAGCGAAAAACTACATCAGGGCCTTCGTTTAACGGCCTGCGCGGATCAGCTATACGCACGTAGTACATGCGCAGTCGAAGTGGCGCACAGTCAACCGTGCCACTTCGACGATAAGGCCGAAAATTCTAATCGGTCCTTTCTCCTAAACGGCACAACCGATCGGGGATGAAATAAGCTTAGCCACTTTTTGCCATTGTGCTTCAGTGGCCAAGTTTATATCATCCCGATCGGTTCTGTCATTTCGGAGAAAGTACATTTCGCGTTTTCGAAGTGGTCGCAGGCGCGTGAAAGAACCTCTTTAAATCTGGGTTCTAATGTATCAAGCTAAAAAGGACAGACACACGATTCGGAAGGACATTCGAATGTTGTATCTTGATATTTTCAGCAAAAATTCGCGCGAATAAGATTAATGCTAATTACATTTTAGTTCAATTTGGGCGCTGAGATCGTTACCGTTCGGGCCTGTATAAATGTCTCTTCCGATTGGACCGCACCGGTCACGTTTGATGGTACCTTTGTTTTACTATTTAAATTGGCACGGGAATAATGTAGACACGGTTATCCGTATGTAATACCAAGTGTAACCGGTGTGATCGAACAAAAAAAACGCTATAAGCAGCATGCTAAATTTAAGAATAAAAAAAAACCCAGTGGAAAAGACGAGAAACAACGAGTCTTGCATCAACGATTTGGTAAGCCTCCATCTCCCATAAACGCATATACCCCAAAGTCATATTTCCCAAATGCATATTCCCCAAAGTGCATATCCCCCAAATGCATATTCCCCAAAATGCATATACCCCAAAAGCATAATCCCCAAATGCATATACCCCAAAATCATATCCCCCAAATGCACATACCCCAAAAGCACAACCCCCAAATGCATATACCCCAAAAGCATATCCCCCAAATGCATATTCCCCAAAATGCATATCCCCCAAATGCATAATCCCCAAAATGCATATACCCCAAAAGCATAATCCCCAAATGCATATACCCCAAAATCATATCCCCCAAATGCACAACCCCCAAATGCATATACCCCAAAAGCATATCCCCCAAATGCATATTCCCCAAAATAAATATCTCACAAATCGTGTATTCCGCAAAATGGATATGTGGCATTCCATGCCAACTGGCACAACTTTGGGACCGACCTACTTTGATTTTCGCCCTGAATTTTTTACATTGTTTCCAATACTGAAGAGACCATCTGTGCTTTTGTTCAATTTTTTTTTTCTTTCCATTCTCATTTTATAAATTACTAGAATCGGCGTTCGCGCTTTGTGCGCTGATTTGTCGGTTAAGTTCGTCGTTTACGATCGTGCGATCAGATGTTCGCACCGAACTCCGAGCATGACAAAATCAATAGCAAATGAAAATAACAAGTTTTTTTCTAGGGGGTAATGAATACTTACGAGATTGAATACGAAATCTAACCCTATGAAATGAAATAATCTCGAGAAAAACGAGCGAATAATTTTTTTCGTTTTTCAATGGCTTCTACTTCACCAAGAAGACAATCGCCAAGCGTGAGTATTTGTGGCTTCAGTTCACCAATTATCCTGCGATGTATTCCTTTTTCATTTATAATAAATTCCGTCACGTGACACGATGCTAACTGGTGATTTGAAAAATGTGCCGATTCAATAATTATTTCAAAAATTTATGCTGTATAGAGCAGATGATTATACAATTTTACATAAATTCTTCATTTTCAGTGTACGAGTTATCGATGAAAAATCCAAACTTTTCGGAAACGAAGAAAAACAAAAAATCTTTATCTGCGATGCTACACAAAAATATAAATTGAATTGTATGTTTCGCAAAAGTATTACTGTTGTTATCAATAAATATTCAGTTTATGATGCCGAAAAGTTTCTTCAGTGCATTGGGTTTTTTTTCTTTCATATGGAAGCTTCGGTGTCGTGAAAAAAAATTATTCGGAGATTTCATGCCAGGAACGTTCCAGAAAATTACATTTAGAAGAAAATGTTCGTCTCCCACTGTAAGGGAGCTATAATTGAAGAAGAAGAAGCCATTGCAAAACGAGAAAAATTATTCGGTCGTATTTCTCGACATTATTTTATTTCATGGGGTTAGATTTCGTATTCAATCTCGTTAGTATTCGTTACCCCGTATAAAAAACTTGTTATTTTCATTGGTCATTGATTTTGTCATGCTCGGATTTCGGTGTGAACTTCTGATCGCACGATCGTAGACGACGAACTTGACCTACAAATCAGCGGACAAAGCGCGGACACCGATTCTAGTGAGAGCGGAAAGAAAAAAAAAATTGAACAAAAGCACAGATGGTCTCTTCAGTATTAAAAACTATATAAAAAAAAAATCAGGGGAAACATCAAAGTAGGTCGGTCCCAAAGTTGTGCCGGTTGACATGGAATGGCCCCATATCCATTTTGCGGAATACACATTTGTGAGATATGTATTTTGGGGAATATGCATTTGGAGTATATGTTTTTGGGGGTAGGGGGTCATAGTCCCCAAAAGACACAACCCCCAAAAGACATAATCCCCAAAAGTCATAATCCCCAAAAGACATAATCCCCCGAAAAGTTACTAGATGTCAAAATCGACTGTCACGATGGAGGTTAGTACCTGTCAATTTGATAGATGGCGCTGCGGGCATTTTCCGTCTCGTTTAAACTAAAGATTCGAGGATTACGCGCGTTCGCCCTTTTGCCCTTTTTCCGAGTTCTCAGGTTATGTATCGTACTAGACGGCTTTTTTGCGTACAGCCTAAGACCATATAGGGAGAAAACGATTTAGGTTACGTACACTAAACAAGTGTTTGAAGTGGAATAATTGGTTGACTGCGATTTTTTGTAATAACTCTTCGACCCAATAAATATTCGAGTCAGACGCGAATATTTGCATTTTTATTTTTTCAATTTCCAGTACAATATTTCGATGTCAGTCATAAACACTAAACGTCTTGTCTCAAACTAAAAGTTTTATCCTTTCTTAAAAAAGACGTGGCACTCGATTCTCGAAACTCTCGAAATGCGAGATAAATATATCGAATTTTGAAGCCAGTTTATCGTCAATCTGATTGGTTGTAGTAAAGCGCGCGTAATTCAAACTCGATTTAGTTCACTATGAAACAACATCTATGGTATACAAAGATTTAATAAGATTAAAGATTCAATAGATCATTGACTCTCGCCCAATGCAATTCTCAAAATTTAAAAACCTTATATAATAAAGAAATGCGAGATAAATATATCGAATTATGAAGTCCGTTTATCGTCAATCTGATTGGTTGTCGTAAAGCGCGCGTAATTCAAACACGATTTCGTTCACCATGGAACAACATCTATAGTATACAAAGATTCAATAAGATCAAAGATTCAATAGATTATTGACTCTCGCCCAATGCAATACTCATAATTTAAAAACCTTATAATAAATTATGTACTATTTAACGAAATGACAGTCGATCGAGACGAAATAATCTTAGCGACTGCAGTATGGTGACAAAATCCGTTGTGCCGTTTGGGAAAAAGTATCTATAAGAATTTCCAGTTGATTCTTAATCTAAAGGACAAGTTCGAATTATGAAACATTCAAGCGCGAGCGAAGCGAGCGCGTTGTTGCAAGTAATATAAATTGAACATACCAAGAGATTAATTAATAAGCTTTTGTAATTTGTGAAAAGATGTAATAGAAAATAAATGTACGTGTAATTCACATTTCTGATTGTTTATTATTTGTTTATATTTCAGATTGTAGTTAAGTATGACGATGAAAGGATCGGAGAGTGTAATTCGACTGATTAACGAAGTGGAAGATAATTTTCTTTTCTTGGCGATCTTCTTCGTACGTTTATTTCCACTCGACGATCCGATTCCTCGAGTTCCAGTTATTATTCGTCAACGTTCGTAAGATCTCCCCCTCCGTAATGCTCAGTCGGAGTACGTCGAATCAACTTCAGGAACCCTACCTATGTACGAATACAAATTTGTACATAAATTAGCAAATAACGTAACGTGTTTGGAAATTAACCTGCAAGTGAAGGCTGAGATGGATGAAAGGTCGTATGAAGATGCGGTTCACTCTCAAGTTTCGTATAGTTCTGACGGAACTCCTTGGCAACCTTCCTACAGTTTTGGGCTTCCAAGTAGTAGATAATCTCGTTATTGGAAGTAGAAGATTTTGTTCTTTCTTGGCGATCTTTTTCGGGCGTTGATTTCCACTCGACGATTCGATTCCTCGAGTTCGAGTCATTATTGGTCATCGTTCGTAAGATCTCCCCCTCCGTAATGCTCAGTCTAAGTACGTCGAATCAACTTCAAGAAAGCTACCTATGTACGAATACAAATTTGTACATAGGTAGCTTTCCTACTGCTTGGAAGCCCAAAACTGAACGAAGGTTGCCAAGGAGTTCCGTCTGGACTATATAAAACTTGAGAGTAAACCGCATCTTCGTACGACCTTTCATCCAACCCACCCTTCACTGCAGGTTAATTTACAAACACGTTACATTATTTGCTAATTTATGTACAAATTTGTATTTGTACATATGTAGCTTTCCTGAAGTTGATTCGACGTACTTAGACTCAGAATTACGGAGGGGGAGATCCTACGAACGATGACGAATAATAACTGGAACTCGAGGAATCGGATCGTCGAGTGGAAATAAACGCGCGAAGAAGATCGCCAAGAAAAAAAATTATCTTCCACTTCGTTAATGAGTCGAATTACACTCCCCGATGCTTTCATCGTCATACTTAACTACAATCTGAAATATAAACAAATAACAAACAATCAGAAATATGAATTACACGTACAGTTATTTTCTATTACATCTTTTCACAAATTACAAAAGCTTATCAATTAATCTCTTGGTATGTTCAATTTATATTATAAAACTTTTAGTTTGAGACAAGACGTTTAGTGCTTATGACTGAGCTATGAAATATTGTACTGAAAATTGAAAAAATTAAAATGCAAATATTCGCGTCTCACTCGAATATTTATTGGGTCGAAGAGTTATTACAAAAAAATGGCAGTCAACCAATTATTCCACATCAAACACTTGTTTAGTGTACGTAACCTAAATCTCCTTCTGACTATATGGTCTTAGGCTGTACGCAAAAAAAACAGTCTAGTACGATACATAACCTGAAAACTCGGAAAAAGGGCAATAGGGCCAACGCGCGTAATCCTCGAATCTTTAGTTTAAACGAGACGGAAAATGCCCGCAGCACCATCTATCACATTGACAGGTACCAACCTCCATCATGACAGTCGATTCTGACATCTAGTAACTTTTTGGGTATTATGTCTTTTGGGGATTATGACTTTTGGGGATTGTCTTTTGGGGGTTGTGTCTTTTGGGGGTTGTGTCTTTTGGGGACTATGACCCCCTACCGTTTTTGGGGTATATGTATTTGGGGGTTGTGCTTCAGGGGAACATGCATTTGGGGAATATGACTTTGGGGTATATGCGTTTAGGGGAGATGGAGGCTTACCGACGATTTCACGCAGACTGTATAACTGGCGCAGGTCCTTCAGTTTGTACTTATTTTTGCATCGAGAGACCGAACGCGAGATAACCTTAATGAAAAAAATTCGCGCATCCATTTGGAGTATCTATGGGCGAGCCCGCTTGAATAGAATCTAGGAGGTCTCTGTCTCTCTGTCTCTTACTCTCGCGTGAATGAATAACATTTTTTGTTGATTAAAAAACGAAATGAAAGAACACGCAGAATGATTATCGCGTGATTGAGACCGCGCATATCGATAACGAGTGCCGGCAAAATCTCGAAACACGTTAGAGCATGAAGGCTTTGGGTTTGCAGGTTCAATGCCGAACGTCCCGGTCGGCCTCTCATATCACGAGATGTTCGCTGTGTCGCTTGGTAGTCCGGCACTATGGAGATGCCGAGCATGCGGTAAACAGGTGACCAATCGTTGGCACCACTTCCACATTCACACCGCTCAACGATCGCTCTGCCCTTACTGTCCGGCGACATACAGCAGAATCGACACTCTGCGATCCCACATACGCACCAAGCACAGGGAGCACCTCTTCGCCAAGGGTTCATTGTAGAGGATGGTGATCCTCGGTAACATGCGCCGTCGTCTTCTCGACGGACTGATGCACTCGAGCGCGGTCTGAATAAGTTCAATAATCAAGACAAAACGATACGCGAAGAGAACAAACAAAAAACAAACCATCAATAAACCGCCCCGCCGTTGTCGTCTCTTATCACGATCTGCGGGAGCCACTTCCTTGTAATGGCCAAAAAGTTTCCGCAGAACGAGTGAGAAAGACGTCACTTCCGAGAGAACTATATTTCCCACCGTTGACGTTATGTCGTATCCCCGTCCATTGGTGCTCATCACGCATCCCCACAAATTCCCACGTGTTCCAAGTGTAAAATCACCCCGTCATCGACGACGGACAGAGAGACAATTTCTTCCTGGGAGTTTTCTGTGTGCGTGTGTTTTTTTTTAATTCCCACTAACCCAACAGACCCATCCGCTTGTTCGATAGTTGTGGTTTTTCTCTGTACCTGGCATTTCGTTTATTCGGATGCAAATAAGAAACATCGTGTATGCTGCCCGCGGGTGCGGTTGTTGCGTGGTCCAAGTAATCCAGAGTCGGAGGATCGCTGGAGGCGGAACGGTACCTTTCCTGTGAAGAGAAAAACATTCGCGAAGAAACGAAAATTGTCAAAGAAAAAGGACTGGAAGATAATACAATGGTTCCGTTACCCTGCCACCCCCCGACACTCCCAACGAAACGGGATCTGATTTGCATCAGCCAACGAGCGCCAAAACCGTGGAAGCGTCGCAAGTTTTTAAACTGTGTCACTGGTGACGCTACGTTAGTGTTTACGAACATCAGTGGCATCCGTCCATGTACCAAACATTTGAGCGTATCTTAGTGATGTCGAAAGGATGTTTGAAGAATCGTTGCCGGCGTTGATTCCTGGAGTCCTTTTCATAGACAACAACGTATTAACGACACGTTAAACAAGTTGTGGGCTTAATGTCTAAAAAAAAAAAAAAACAGAACACGTCTGACAACTTCGAAATTTATTTGTACATCACTCAGGTATGCTTAACGGAGAACACCACTGTGACCCCCTGTTTTATTTTCACATTTTTCAAGAATTTTTTTTTGTGGGAAAAAAAAGAGATATTCGAAAAATTTTTTTGGGTTCTGTTCCTTGTTTATTAATGTATCAAAAAACATTTTTTTCACATTTTTCACGCCGCATGGTGGCGCTGGGGAAGCTCTCGCGTCAGGTACTGTCATTTCCGCGGCACGCAGCAGAACTCTCTTCAACGTCGATCTGAAAAAAAATACCGAGTTTCGTTAATAATATGATATTTTGAAGAGAAGTACATAGGGATTTGGAAAAATATTGTTTTAAAAAAAATAGGCACGCCTTTGAAATTAAAGTTAATTTCAAAGGCGTGCCTATTTCTTTTAAAACAATATTTTTCCAAATCCCTATGTACTTCTCTTCAAAATATCATATTATAAAAAAAATAGGCACGCCTTTGAAATTAAAGTTAATTTCAAAGGCGTGCCTATTTTTTTTAAAACAATATTTTTCCAAATCCCTATGTACTTCTCTTCAAAATATCATATTATTAACGAAAACACTCGGTATTTTTTTTCAGATCGACGTTGAAGAGAGTTCTGCTGCGTGCCGCGGAAATGACAGCACCTGACGCGAGAGCTTCCCCAGCGCCACCATGCGGCGTGAAAAATGTGAAAAAAATGTTTTTTGATACATTAATAAACAAGGAACAAAGCCCAAAAAAAATTTTCGAATATCTCTTTTTTTTCCCACAAAAAAAAATTCTTGAAAAATGTGAAAAAAAAAACAGGGGGTCACAGTGGTGTTCTCCCTTAATTTTGTTGATGTATGGGCACATATATTTCCCGCAGAGGGGTTGTGACCCCGGTGTGATTTTTTTTTGCTTCGAAGTTACGTCATAACTGTATTAAAACACTACAGTCCTAATTACCTGTATGTAGTCGTGAAGTTTTAACAGTTCGTTTAAATTACCAACATTGTCACATTTTTAAATTACATAGCGTTTTAAGACAGTATGATGCGACGATAAATCATCCATACACACTATTATTGGGGTCGCATTCTTTTTCCATCACTGTATAGTTAGTTGTAGTGCGAAACAACCGCATGGTCTGTATAATTATGAAATTCATCCGACATGAAATCGATCAAAGATATATCGCAATGATATACAGGTATCCTAGTCACTACATGGAATCTATACGATTCAACCAAAGGTTTTAACTTCGGAGTAATACGATAGCAAGACGTCGTTCGTATCACGAAATTTCATTAATCCTCGCTCCGACATGTCGTCATGGAAATTATTGTAAAATAGATGTTATATGACTTTCCAGAAGGCAAGAATGTGAGTTGGTAACGAAACTCTGTCCTCCTCCTCTGATGACCGAATTAACGAAGATATAGGTATATACGTTTATGCCTATTTTTTTATAGTAAAAACCAAAGCGAAAAGAACAAAAAGGTTTTTAAACTGATAAAATATAGACGAGGTGGTGTCGCATCGAATTCATTTTTTTTTTTTTTTGCACGGTCTAAAACGAATTTTTAGTAAATTGACGAAAGTTGCTCGTCCGGTGAAATCTCGAGGATCATCGAGTGTTTCATGGAATTTCGAGGGCTAAATGGCGGAGCCTGCTGCTACTTCCAGGCTTGGTATGTATAGTACCTAACGAGTGTCGTCCCAATATTTTTATGGTAATGTTTCAATCTCGTATGAACGGCAAGGGGGTTAGTTTCTCGTCTCACGTGAACGCGCCCCCTAAACGGTTTCACATCCGATGAAGACATAACCTGCATCCCAGTAATATTTTTTACCACGTAGGCAAGGGTAAAGAGAGATATAACAAGATAAAATGGCGGTTGAAGACTTTTAGTTTGGAACGTTGTGAAGTGAGCGACGTGTAATGAAGATTAATAATGGCGAAGAAAAAAAATTTCGTACCGAAAACCGGTCGAGCACTATCGGTGGTAGGTGTGGAATTTTTTTTCATACTTTATCATCGGCGATCTTCTCGCAAAACACTGCAAAGCGTGCTTGTAACGTTAAAAGAACGTTAGTGCCAAAAGTGTGGATTTTATGAGGGGGTATTTCTAGAGATATATATGTATGCCCATATTCTTATTAGTGACTTTTTTTGTAGTACCAAACAAACAAAAATTGTAATAGCCATCATTCGAGATCACTAACGTCCGATTCCTCCAATGTTAATCGAAGTTTAAACTCAGTTCAGCCTAACTCCAAAATAAAAAATAAAAAAAAATGAACCTCGTTTAAACAGCGTCGGAGGAAACGGGCCTGAGTCCCTTTCGTTTTCATTATTATTATCTAAAGTGTGACTCCCCGCGATATTATTTTTATCTATAGTGTGAGCGCGCTTTAATTTAACAAATTCACATTTTATAATAGCGACGACTATTTTATTAAAAATTACGAATTTTTTCATACACCGAGTTACTTTTATTGTTGCGGGCTTATTCGGTTAAATAACAAATCTTGTTGTATCTAACTTTCTCAATTGATACAGTAATTTCCCTTTGGCTCACACCAAGTGGAAATATTCAGGCTCGCGTAGACTGTTGAAAAGACGCAAGAGGTTAGGTTCACCGCGAGCCACGAGCCTCGTTTCCCTAGTTCAGCCTTTCATCGTCTTTCATTATCGTGTCTCTTTTTGATACAATGTGTGCGGTAGACACAGTATGATCAAAAGCTGAAGTAAGGAACGCAGCCATAGCTCGGATCCAACGCAGCCGCCGTTATAGGAAACTCGCGTCAACGCCATCTGTTGGTTTTTCGTGTTATTATACGGGTGCGTTCAACAGTCTACGCGACCTCTGTGTCGCCACTTGGCGTGGGCAAATGACCGCGTGAACAAACTCAATATCATATATGTTTTCGGATCCGTAAAGTTCTGCGGTCCCGTCTCTTCCAGCTATCTATATAGTTTCGTCCTACCGAAATATAAATCCCTAGTTTACCATTCTCGCATGATAATTCCCATATACAATAAAAAATCGGAATAAACGGTCCAAGTAAGGAGAGAAGTGTAACCGGTTAACGTCGTATGTCAAATTATTCGGAAGTGTTGTGATTTTTATTCCTACGAAATTAATTACTCCCAATCACTTCTTCTGTCGGAATAACGACGAGAATGCATTTTGACAACATCGTTTTTACAAATAACGATAATTGGGGCAAATGAAACGAGTTCGATCTGATATTGCCGTTCATTTTTCTCTCTTTCTTACTGCACAATCAGTTTCAAATGTAATGGTATTAGGCTGTTCAATTGGAATTTGCGTGAAAATTGGTCGTTGATTTTTTTTTTCATTCCTATTTTCTTTCGGCGACTGCTTAAATAAGGTGGATCGATCAAATTCTCGAATAAAACAAAATTTGATATTAATAAAAATTATTTATATTTTTTAGTTGCGGAAAATGAGCAGAGCCGCTTTGTTATTTGTCAAAAAACAACTTTCGATTACCACTGATAATATCTAAAACAATATTTTACCGTTTGTCTGCACTGAGAAAAAAAAAACATTGCTAAAATCAATAAAATGCATTTTCGCAATATTCGTCATAACACATTTCGTTGATACTATTATATACTCAATAAATTCAAGCAAATTAGATTTTATCAAAGAATTTTAAGTTTACCTCACCAAATTATAACCTCATATCAAAGAAAAATGCTATATCAAATATTGAGAAAAACTTTTTATTGATTTTCAGTAATTTTTTTTATTCTCAGTGTAAAAGTTAATCGTCAAAAGATCCTTTAATTTTATGAAACGAAAAATAATTATTTATTTGTGTAATTATTGTCACGCCAGATTGTTCGTTAGGTGCCAAACGAAAAATTGGGCGTCTATTACCAAAAATTCCATAGTAATTTTGAACTTTCGGCACTTTACACGTTTTTAGCAGGTGCTATATTGAATTTCATTGTAAATAAATATCGACTAGACAAATATTGAAAAATCATCGCTCCTGTTCAATAAGTGACATTCGAATGTTTTGTTTATTTTACGAATGCTTGAACAAACCATTTTACTCTTCGGACCAAAATACTCTTTGTGTAATTAAATCGCAGATAATAATTACTCTAACAAATATATTATACAGTAGATCTCCGTTTAACCGGGTTGCTCGCGACCGAAAGACACACGGATAATGGAAACCACGGTAAAACCGATTTAATGTCATGGCGTTTTATTTCGACTAATATTATTGTAATACATACACACAAACATTTCGAATTCGAACATGGTTCGCGCCGGTTCCATGTCTAAACATCACGTTGCAATTACTTTACAGATAATAACATCGCAGGCGAAAACTACACAGCACATATTTACACATGCGGTTTAATGGGTTTTATTGGGTTTTGAACGCAGCAACGCAACCCAAACCCCTAACCAAAACCTAAAACCCAACAAAACCAAACAAAACCAAACAAACCCCAACAAAACCCAACAAACCCAACAAAACCCAAAACCAAAACCAAAACCCAAAACCAAAACCCAAAACCCAAAACCCAACAAAACCTAACAAAACCCAATAAACCCCAACAAAACCCAACAAAACGCAACAAACCCCAAACCAAAACCCAAAACCCAACAAACCCCAACAAAACCCAACAAACCCCAAAACCCAACAAAACCCAAAAAACCCCAACAAAACCCACTAAAACGGATGTGTAAATATGTGCTGTATAGTTTTCGCCTGCGATGTTATTATCAGTAAAGTTATTGCAACGTGATGTTTAGACGTGCTACCATAAACCGACCCCGGTTAATCGTCTTTCTACCGTAGTGTTCATATATATATATATATGTGATTATAATGTACAGTGTAGTGTTATCACGGGATTCGTAATTTCTTTTCTCGCGAGACCTGTTGAAGTAAATTCATGGGAAAGGAAAACATGGCGCCGGGTGTCAATATGGCGTCGAATACTAGACTCTTTCTCTAGTATTGGACGCCACAGATGTCGCTCTTTCATTGTTCTTAATGTCTTACCCGTAAAATAACATTAAATAAAACGTTTATTCAACGTCATTTTGCATGCTCAAGCATTGGGGTCGTGGAAAAAACGTTATTTTTCGAGAGTCCGCAAAGCCATTAAAAACGTATTTTATCGATGTTCTCGATGTCTTGCATATCAAATCACATTAAACGAATGCTTATTTAACATCATTGTAGGCGAATAACATTGGGAACGTTAAAATACAGCGCTATTTTTAATGTCAATGCAAACTTTAGAATTGAATTTGTTTTACTGGGAGCAGCAGTGCTTATCTACTCAAGCAGTGTTAAAATTAATCGCCAGGTGGCGAAGGCCCAACTTCCTTTCCCAATAGTGCGAACGAACGCGCGAGTGAATAGGCGCGCCGTAATATGTAGTATGGAAAGTAAACGCAACGAGTATAATTCCTCGTCTATGGTGAACGTTAATTGCTAACACCACTCTAGCGGCAGGAAAAAAAAGCCTAACTTTGACGATTTATTTTGGCAGTATGAAAAAAGGAATAGGATTTCATTGCAGAGGGTTCATTCCCTCACACATATTGAAGAAAAAAAAATAAATGTATTATCATTTTGATACAACATGGCGGCGACAGTGCCCATCTTGAAAATCGTCTTTTTTTTAAACACCTTCACGGGCGGACCAGTTTCTCGTAAAGTATACCTGGTAGAAAACCCTGGTACCTGGTACAAAGACCTGGTACAAAAAAACCAAAAAATTTTATAATCTATATACTATTGGCTATGGGACTACATAGGGATTTTTTTTTACATCATATCTTCTAGATATTATGCACTTTTGAAAGAATGAATCGATTTTTTGCCAAAAAAAAGGTATTAAATTGTTTATAAAAAAGAAAGTTTACATTAAATCAAAAAACGACCACGTGCTCCGATAGAGAATGTAATTGTGAAGCTACTATCAAATTTTCAAATCGATTCACGCAACGGTGTTCGAGTAATACGTCCTCCAAGTTTGAAAAAGACGATTTTCAAGATGGCCTCTGTCGCCGCCATTTTATATCAAAATGATTATAAAATTTGTTTTCTTTATATTTCGATATGCATTAAACAAATCCTCTGAAAAGAAATCCTATTCCTTTTTTCATACTCACGAAATAAATCGTCAAAGTTAGGCCTATTTTTCTGCCGCTAGAGTGGTGCTACACGTTGAACGAATCCCACAGATGGCGCCTCTGTTCGAACGTCGTCGACTCGCCGTTGCAACCTACGACTCCGACCGCAGTAGACCATGCATAACCGCGTCGTAAAAACATGTATATTTATCGTGTTATGCGTGGTTTACGCAACGCCAAGTTGACACAAATCCCAACATAGTATACTATAAAATATTATATACAAAGCTGAAAACCCTTACCCCCCCTTTCACGTTGATAATCTTATCGCAAGTTGATTTGTGATACTGATCGGCACACTGTCGCATATCGTACTCCATAGTATAATTTCGTCGCCACACGAACACGTGGTATATTCATCGAAGTAACTGGACGGCCTTATTGATATTGTTTTTTTTTTTTTTTTTTCAAGCACTAAAGTAAAAGCGTTTTTTTTTTTCAAGAAATTATAATGCCAATAGATGCTCCGTCCAGCTAATTTTATTAATTTATTTATAAATTTCTTTCGAAAATGTCTCGAAAGTTTTCGTTCAGTGAATTTTTTCCATTTATTTATTCACCCATTTCGCAATTAGTTTTTTTTTTTGTTCATCTTTATTATATCACGAAAATGTTGTGTCGCAGAAAAACAGATGAGTTTTGGTCTCAAACTTTCATGCCCAATGCAGGTTACATTTTATAAAATATTTTTAATGGCATTTCAGAATGAAGAATTGTGTTTTTTCTTTTCATTCGGTGAAACTCTGTCGATTATCATTTAGGCTTCACATAATTTCTGGCATCATGTGCGAGAATCATGAAAATTGATTCTTTAGCAATGACAAAATTAAATAAGCCGCGTTCGAGGACCCTGAAAAACTCTGTAAGATAACACAATTTTTAATCCACATCCCGGCATGAGTCGGGCGGTCAGTTCTACTTTTCTTTTTAACGATAAAGATTGTTGCGTTTTAGGTTAGGTTTGTCGTCTGCGATTGCGCGGTATGAAAGAAGCACACGATCAAATTACGCGACATCGACAATGAATCAGTATTGACCGAAATAAATCGCGCTTCCAGATATCACGACACTCTTCGTTTGGGTGGTGATTTTTCAAAGAAAAAAGTTCAAAGTAACAGAAATGTCTCCTGAAGGTAAGTTCAACGATTTTTAGCCATGGCGGACAAAAAAAGCGACCGTACCTCCCAGGGCTGGACAAAGTCGCCGGGGTGGGAGTGAAAATGCACCCCTGGAATTCCAGGGCTGGCCAAAGTCCCGCGACTTTTGTGTATTCAACTTTTTTGGTAGGGCAGCATTTTCCCCAAATTTATCGTCCCCAAAAAAGTAACTAGAATAGATTAATAATTAATAATTAATAATTAATAATTAATAATTAATAATTAATAATTAATAATTAATAATTAATAATTAATAATTAATAATTAATAATTAATAATTAATAATTAATAATTAATAATTAATAATTAATAATTAATAATTAATAATTAATAATTAATAATTAATAATTAATAATTAATAATTAATAATTAATAATTAATAATTAATAATTAATAATTAATAATTAATAATTAATAATTAATAATTAATAATTAATAATTGTCATTATGGCATAATAAAAAAGGCGGTTGTCTGATCATAAGAGCAACGTATCTCCTGCTCATTCCTCGAACTCCGGCATTCGGGCGAGTAGATATGAGAATACGTTTACCGCGCCATCTAGCAGCATTGCGGGTCAATAGTCAAGGGATTTTTCGGTCTAGTTACTTTTTTGGGGACGACGAATTTGGGGAACATGCTACCCTATATGAGAATGCGTTTACCGCGCCATCTAGTAGCATTGCGGGTCAATAGTCGAGGGATTTTTCGGTCTAGTTACTTTTTTGGGGACGATGAATTTGGGGAACATCCTACCCTATATGAGAATGCGTTTACCGCGCCATCTAGTAGCATTGCGGGTCAATAGTCGAGGGATTTTTCGGTCTAGTTACTTTTTTGGGGACGATGAATTTGGGGAACATCCTACCCTACCACTTTTTTTTTCAACTTTCAAGATATACCGAGTTGAAGTGAGAAGAATCTCGTTTTTCAAATTGCCATATCTAGAAAAACACCCGCTAAAAGCATTTAACAAAATATTCCACCACACCTGATCGCTAAACTTTTGTATTCCCAAGGTTACAGATTTATTGTCTTTTACTCGAGAATTTTTACCCGTTCGAAATCTGAAGTATGCGGAATTTCGCATATCCCTTCCTCTTCCGTAAAGAAAACATACGTCACGAAATATCTCGATTCTGATTGGATGTTGATGTCGTCCTCGTAGTCGGTCATGCGCATATTTCAGATCGCAGACGACGTATCTAACCTACAAATCGCCGCACGAAACGCTTCTATCGATTCTAGTCTCTCTAAATTGCATAAAAATTCGCCGGCGCGGTGTACGAAAATTGGGGAGAGGGTGTTTATTCATATTCAAGTTTAATGTATTCGAAGTGACTCCAAAGAACCCCACTTCGGCCGCTCAAAAAATCATTATACCTCGCGGTGTTTCTGTACGTCAGCGTGTACCGGATACACTTTCTTTTTTTTTTCGAGTATCAACTGCTGTACTTTATAAGTAGAGATGGGCGATTATAATCGATTTCCGTGAAATCGATAGTTTTTTTTTTTTTTCATGAATAACGATTATTTTTAGCGATCGTTCGAAACCCAAAATTTTCCAAAATCCGAACACTTCAATCGATTTTGACCAAACTCGATATCAAGCATCACCTTCATGCGCAATATTTCGGCTCTATAGTTACAAATGTTGGAAGAAGAAATTCGGCTCTCTATTCGTGAAAAAAGAAGGAAATATTCGGAAAATTGAAAATTTTATAAACCCTGACCGGGTCGATCGAATTTCGTCATACCAAATTTGTCCTCGAACATTTTCGTGTGCCAAATATCTTAGCTTAACGAAATTGCACGTTCAATAAAATCCGAGACCATTAAGCTTTTTTTCTTATATATTCAAACTTATTGGTTGTCGCTTTCCGCCGCCGGTGCACCTTATCTCGTGGATGAACGTGCCACCGAGCGAAAAACGAAAGGGCGAACGGCTACTTGAGAACCTCGAAAGTGTCGCGCATGCGTTTACCGGGTGCCGGTAAACGCCGCGTTATTATCGACAAACGCGACAACGTCTGGACGGCGAGTAATTGAAATGATAGTTTCAAAAAACGCGCGCGGTATTTTCCTATACGCTCAAAGTTGTCCAATAATCATAGTATTACAACTAATGATCGTTCTCACACGGCGAAAACACGTCGAGGAATCGGATGACACTTTTGCGACGTAACGCTGATTTTAATTGTCGCCTGTTAATTCATACCGTGGGTTAAAAATTTTTCCAACGACCCAATTGATTTATGATTTTACTCTTCCTGTTATTTATCTACACGACTATTTTTATCGTGTTAAATGTGGCGCATAGATAGGAAGGTAAATGGCTTGTCATAAACAATACTGCAAATTCCGTTCCCGTGTCTGATACGCGTGTGAAAATGTTAAAAGTGGACAAATAATCCTCTGGGAATTGTTCCGTGAGCTCAATGGTGGTGCCCTACTAGTTCATGAATGAATAACAAAAATAAAGCCACACCGAGAAAACAGCTCATTCGTAGTGCACGCATAAAAATAGATAATAAATAAACATAGAAACAATGAACGAAAGAAATGTACAGAAAATGTATTGTACAGAATTGTTCGTGAATGAAAGTCGGCGCGAATGAATCGTTCGCTGCGGTGTTAGCATATCAAATGCTCGTCGAAAGTCCATTATGAAAAAAAAAGAAAAACACATCGAACATCGTATTATCGAAACCATATGAGAAATTCTTAGATATATAATTAAACGAAATGAAGTTTTATTAAATAAAATATAAGGAAGATAATGCCGCTAAATGCAGGGACAAAGAGGCGACGATGATGAGGACGATGATGATGATCATTCGATCCGATTAAATTCAAAGTTCCAAATCTTTTTAATCTCCATATAGCTGATGTGACATGACGATGTGAATTTATTGTATCACGCTCAACGACCTCTCGGTTCCTTGTACCGATATCATCGTCATTAATTTGCATGTGGAAAAACAACAGCAACAACATAACATCATTGATCTTTTCCCCGTCAGTGATAAACTACTTTTAATCGCAAATGGTGTTCTTTGTCGTCGTGTTAAATCATATGGGCTTCGTAAGCCTCACTCGATACCGAATTATCAAATTACCTTTCGCACGATCCGCGCTTGTTTATATATGCATTGGCAATCGGTAGATAATAAGATGAAGGGTAAAATTTTAAAAATGTCGCACATCTAAAATAACAATGGATAATGATCGATGTTTCGAGCTGCAGGTTCCTCATTAAAATGCACTTGATGTAATTAAACATTTGTATCAGTAATGAAATGTCAATCTCCACGTCTCTTGATGGTACTTAAGGTCAGCATTGGGACTAGCGTTATAAATACCGAAGTCACAATGCAAAAGATTAATATAATAACTAAGTAAATGAAAACAAAAAAACGAAAAAAACGAAAAAACAAAAAACAAAAAAAAACGAAAAAAATACAAACACAACATAATACAGTGGAGGAATATGAACAGATTTTCAAATTTATCGTCAAAGTTGAACTTAATATAATTATAGTGCAGGTAGATGTATCGATTGTCGTCACTCTATTCGTCGTAGCCATCTTTCGCGGTGTGTCATTTATTTTTCTTTTATTTATTTTTATTCGATTCGATAGACTTCTAATGCCAATGTTATTGGTGACGTGATGTACGAATTTTTTATAGATTTGGAGTTCAACCAAGTTGATTATGTATACAACCAAGGGTGAGTAAAAAGTCCCGGACCGGACAAATATCTAAAAAATGAAGCGTATTTGAAAAAAAATGTTTCATACAAAAGTTGTAGGGTTTCAAGTGACGTATCGGATAAATATATCAGGATGGTTCCATGTCTAAACATCACGTTGGAATTACTTTACAGATAATAACATCGCAGGTGAAAACTACACAGCACATATTTACACATGCGTTTTAATGGGTTTTGTTGGGTTTTATTGGGTTTTGAACGCAGCAACGCAACCCAAACCCCAAACCAAAACCCAAAACCCAACAAAACCCAACAATCCCCAACAAAACCCAACAATCCCCAACAAAACCCAACAAGCCCCAAACCAAAACCCAACAAAACCAAACAAACCCCAACAAAACCCAACAAAACCCAACAAAACCCAAAAAACCCCAACAAAACCCAACAAAACCAAACAAACCCCAACAAAGCCCAACAAAACCCAAAAAACCTCAACAAAACCCAACAAACCCAACAAAACCCAACAAACCCCAAAACCCAACAAAACCAAACAAACCCCAACAAAACCCAACAAAACCCAACAAAACCCAAAAAACCCCAACAAAACCCAACAAACCCCAAAACCCAAAAAACCCAACAAACCCCAAACCAAAACCCAAAACCCAATAAAACCCAACAAACCCCAAACCAAAACCCAAAACCCAACAAACCCCAAAACCCAACAAAACCCAAAAAACTCCAACAAAACCCAACATACCCCAACAAAACCCACTAAAACGGATGTGTAAATATGTGCTGTATAATTTTCGCCTGCGATGTTATTATCAGTAAAGTTATTGCAACGTGGTGTTTAGACGTGCTACCGGTTTCCATTGCACATTCCCATGCAGCTTTCCTCGAGAGGTTTTCAAGACACTATAAATAATTATTTTTTCATGAAGTACTTTTCGAGTTATGGAGCTTGAAAGTTACAGTACCGCCGGCATTAGAATTATCCAAGGTGTACCGCGTGGAGGTTGCACGGTCGGATTTACACCTCTGCTGTGTGTGTGTGTGTGTGTGTTGTGTGTCACAACAGAAAAAGGACCCTACGATTCGTCATTCCCGTAGTATTCACTGACTCCAAACCTTCTCTGCTGTGTGTGCGTGTGTGTGTGTGTTGTGAAATGTGCTTGTGCGAGAGTATTTACTAACTATTATAGCCGATGTTCGAATTGCTTACCTTGCACCGCTTGACAGTGTGCTAACCTCAGTTGAAAGGAACCTCTTACATTGTGGGGCTTCTTGAAAGAGCGATTTTATAAAACTAAACCTGTGGATATCGAAGAACTGAAACAAAGAATAACTGACGAAATGAATTTGATAACCGTCGACATATTGAGAAATGTATGAGGTTCCTTTCAATTGAGGTTAGCACACTGTCAAGCGGTGCAAGGTAAGCAATTCGAACATCGGCTATAGTAGTTAGTAAATACTCTCGCGCAAACCCATTTCACAATACACACACACACACAAACTTACACACGCAGCAGAGAAGGTTTGGAATCAGTAAATACTACGGGAGTGACGAACCGTAGGGTCCTTTTTCTGTTGTGACACACAAACACCCACACACAACAGAGGTGTAAATCGGACCGTGCAACCTCCACGCGGTACACCTTGGATAATGCTAATGCCGGCGGTACTGTAACTTTCAAGCTCCATAATTCGAGAAGTACTTTATGAAAAAATAATTATTTATAGTGTTTTGAAAACCTCTCGAGGAAAGGTGCATTAATGTGCAATGGAAACTAGGGGATCTCATTTGAAAAATTGAAGGTGACCTTCATTTGACCTTGAACAAGTATTTCAAGGTCATCCTGATATGAGGTGATCCGATACGTCACTTGAAACCCTAAAACTTTTGTATGAAACATTTTTTTCAAATACGCTTTATTGTTTAGATATTCGACTGGTCCGGGACTTTTTACTCACCCTGTACAGGCTGCTATAGCGATATGGTACGAAGGTTTTTATATCGACTATATGATCACCATTCTAAGTGATAATAATAACATAAATCAGTCCGCTCTTGCCTCAATCGCTTACGGAAATTGACGGATACTACACGCGAACTCACTTGGTAACGTCGTCGTAGCTGTAAACGTTACTTTTCGACCCGCGGGCTGAAAAGGTATTCAAATTTCGCGGGAACGGGGAACACGCAATGACCGTTACTTACGGCGGTTACCATGGAGCCTAGAGTAAAGGAGTCCAATCTCTAATTCAGCAAAAAAGTTGTCGCTGCGGTCGCAAAGTGGTCCGATGTGAAGTGAGCAAGAAGTAAACTGTACGTGGAACCTGGCTGAAGCTAGGCACCTACGGTCAATATACACATAACCCTTTGGTGTAATTGAGTCACGCGTCATCGTTAATACAACAGTTTTATGAAACTTTTAATTACCGCCAATCTGTAAAAGTAAGAACATAGAATAGCATTATATCGACTTTATAATATACTAACAAAAAAAAAAATGAAATAATTTCGTAAAGGTTTCAAAAAAAAAAAACCAATGCGATTTATATTTAACGAAATTTATAGTACAATAGGTGAGGAGATTGTGTATTGATTATTCCAGGATCAATATATAACTATAAAGACATCACGGTTAAAAAATACAGACGATGAGCGAAATAAAGTTAATAATTCACACGGCTATTTTCCTTATACCAGCCACTCCCAACCATCTTGTCCTTCACATGTGTTGTTAAGAATACCCCCTGAGTAACATACCAAAAGTTTTATCCGTCGCTCGTTGTTTGTTAAAAAGTTATTAACAAAAGAAGTTTCATAAATAAAACATGAAATACTTATACTAGTGTATGGTGAACAGTACACGTATGAACGGGTTCGCTGCGCCCCCCGTGAATCCCCCACACACCAGTTCAACAAGAACTCAAACCCGATGTTTACCTCATTATTTATTACACGCTCATCGTCTGTATTTTTTAACTGGGATGTCTTTACGGTTATTTATTGATCCTGGAATAATCAATGCACAATCTCCTCGCCTATTGTACTTTAGATTTCGTTAAATATGAATTCACATTGGTTTTTTTTTGTAACCATTACGAAACTATTTCATTTCTTTTTGTTAGTATATTATAAAGTCGCTATAATGCTAATCTATGCTCTTAGTTTTACAGATTGTCAGTAATTGAAGTTTCATAAAACTGGTTATATTAACGATGACGCGTGATTACACTAAATTACACCGATGGGTCATGTGTATATTGACCGTAGGTGCCTAGCTTCAGCAAGGTTCCACGTACACTTTATTTCTTGCTCACTTCACTCGGACCAACTTGCGACCGCAGCGACACCTTTTTTTTGGCCGAATTTTTTATGTCGCCTCAGAGTACGAAGATCTGACTCCTTTACTCTAGGCTCCATGACCCGAACGTTGCCGACATACTCCGAAAGCTTCCGAAAATTGCCGAACCGAAGTTTCACGAACGACGCTAAAGATCAAGATAACCTCAAATTTGTTTCGTTCCAACGCTCTTGAATTCGATCGCGCGATTGTTAATCACGCGGATAAGTTCAAATTATCGGTCTTCGCTTGATCAAGCTATCTTTTCGAGATAGTTTGACTAAGAAAATTCAATTCCCATTTCGTGCTGCACTCTTGACTTTTCTTAACCTCAAATACATTTGTTCACTCGATGTTTTGCGAGCGACGCACCGAGAAACTGGTTAATGTTGATCATAAAATACATTTATTACGAGCAATTGGTATAATATTGTTACTGGGTAAAATATTTAACCTCATTTTCAAGTTTTAACGTCAAAATAGGACGCGGATGGATTGGGAAATGTTTGGTTACACCGTGTGTAGCGATCTATTTACCAACGGCCATTTTGTTATCGCACAAATGATTTTCGAACGCGGCACCGAAAGTTTAATGGATTTTATCGAGTTTCACTATTTAAAAAAGCTTCCCCCGTGAGAAAGCAAAACGGGTGCTTCGAAAAAAGTTTCAAGTCCACGGAGACACGTGTAAACGATAAAATAGTACATTTCTGGGGAACATTGATTGTTTACAATCGTGAGAAAAGAAGCACGATCGAAATGCTAGAGCGACAATATTGGTACTTCTACCTCTTACGGCCCTTGTACTTCATACCTAACTTCTAAAGGCCTCCTAACATCTAAACGCCTCCGAGTCTCTTCTTTTGAATAGTTATTGACTTGAGGGTGTGCGATGGATCAACATCGTTCGTAACTAAAGTGGAGGAAAAACAAACAAAAAAAAGTGCGTTGAACCGAACGTTAATTGGCGGATTTTACTTTCAGCCATTTTCAGACTTAACAAACACCGCCAATCCCTGGACACTGAGCAATATCCTTATACAATAAAATGTACTTCTAAATGTAGTCTTCAACGAGCGTCGTTGACGATCGTCGGATCGCTGTACAGCGCTGTATGTGTGTTAGTCGCTCCAAGTCGGAAGATGCTTTAGAGGAGGTTAGTTATGAAACTGGAGCCTGTGTATATTATGAGATTCCGAAAAGGAGCGCGGGAGAGCTCATTCGTTGCCAGTAATTCGAGTGATCGTTTCCGTTCGTTAGCTCTCATATTGTTTTTTTTTTTTTTTGTACAGTAAAATCGTTACGTGTGTCGTGAGAGCGAGACGTCGCAGCGACGATCCCTCGAATCTTGGATGCTTCCTTTGCCGTAGGCTTCTCGAAACGTCGCGTATTTCAGTTAAACGAGACTATCCCCGCTGTTAAAAAGACACGTCACGAAATATCTCGAAATGCAATTTATTTCTGGCGCCGATTAACTCACCATTATGATTGTCGATGTGCTCAGAGTTCGTTCATTTGCATAAATTAGATCGCACGGTGAACCTAATCTACAGAAGAAGCGCGCGCAGCGCATTCACCAATTCTA
Source organism: Oxytorus armatus (assembly GCA_958009045.1). Lineage (NCBI taxonomy): Eukaryota > Metazoa > Arthropoda > Insecta > Hymenoptera > Ichneumonidae > Oxytorus > Oxytorus armatus. Next base: position 1,541,022 of record OY253747.1, on the reverse strand, counting down.
GTAATATAAAGGCTGCGTTCGGATTCAGCTTTACTATGGTTTTCATCATTCGTGTCTCTCTTTTAATACAACGCGTGCAAAAGCGACAGGAATGATCAAAAGTTGAATTAATGAACGCAGCCAAACGGAGCAATATAAATGAGCTCTCACCGCGTCCTGAAATCTGTATCACCGCGAACCGGTAATTCTCTACTTAAATTATCTTATTATATAGTAATAATAATAATTACGATGATAATAATTATACTTATTTATATGCAATGTATTTTTGTGAACAGTATTGAAAGTGGCTACTGTTGTACAGATAACTATAAACGATAAATGTACTATGATGTACCTATAATGTATATAGATATATTTCATTAAAATGAATATGAATTTGTGTAATCCTCGGAGTATAATGATATTTCGATTCAAAGATAAATTCCCGCTCTCGCCGAAATTTCATCGTGTATATATTATGCCTGTAACTTAATATTTTCAGAAAAATCATGCGACACGGTGGGTATTTCACTTTCATATAAGAGCCATCAACCCCTAGAACGGTACACAATAGGTCACATGTAACCAGAGCATTATGGTTTTTCAACGATTTTTTTAATCTTTTTTTTTTCCCCGAGATAACTCTTTTTCTACAGCTGATAATATGTTAACTGATTATCAAATTCACTTTTTGACAATTCCTGCTTGTAGCTTGCGGTCTGTCGTTTCGATTTCACCCCCATTAAAACGTTATCGGGACCCGCATTCTAGAGTTACACGGCCTTTCGTCGGTTGGCAGTTGCCTCTGTCCCATGTGCACCGTAATAAGGATGAAAACATATACGGTACCGTTCTAGGGTTAATGAATGATGGTTTGGAGGACTGTTGTGAAAATGCGCTTTTATTTTCAAGATGGCGGTCGAATGACATCCTGCGAATAGGAATTCGTCGAAGGTAGGTATTCTCTACGACGCGTGAACATTTTTCAAACTCATAATTCGTAACAGTACAATTTTAAATGCATGGAAACTGATTATTTGCATTGCCATGTGCAAATTAATATTTGAAACGGGTATATTAACATCATTTTATCGGTACCACGGTTTACAAAACTCAACAGGACCGTGGTCGGTACAATAAGTCGCGTGATGTTTGGGGCGTTTGCGCAGGAGCTGTTATCTCTCTCTCGCTCTCTCTTTTGCCGACTCAACTCAATAGATCAAACACTTTTGGCGACAAAAACTTTTTGGTAACAAATCATCGCACAGCATCCTCCGTGAGGATAATGCAAAATATAACATGGCAAAGAAAAGTCAGGAGACAAGTATTTGAAAAAAGAAAACAATAATTAAACATTCAAGATGCTCTGCGGTGTGAGATGATTATAAGATTATAAATTGAGTAATGTTGAGAACGATTCAGCGATTACATCATTAAGCTCAGTACGCACTGAAATCGAATTGGCGCCATCTACATACCGACCGTCGATAAGCGCGCTCTCTGTACGTCGTACATTATCTCTTCAAAATCAATAATCACGTTATTTCCACTTGAAGCTATAGTCCAAGTTTTTCAAAGAGTGAAATAATGTAAAATATTTACAAATGCAATCGTAATTTTCATTGATCAATAATGACAAATACATTTATTTCCTCTCCATCCATTCTCATTTTTAATGATTAATTAAAATGAGAATAATTACCGGGTTTGAAACTTCCGAAAAATCTAATTCCATGCTAAGAAAATGGTAACGAGAAAAACAACGAAATCAATTTTTTTTGCCTCTTAACGGGGATTAACCTTAAAATATTAAAGATCGTGTTGACGATATTTAGAATTTAGTTTAAGGGATAAAGAAAAGCTAAATTCGAAAATGTGAGTACCGACCGACATCTTGTTGAATAGATTCAGCAAAATTGTGCATTAGTCTGACATTTGAAGTCTTGAGCAATTAGTCCAGAAATTTTAGCACCAAAAATGGGTTCGCTCGGCATAAAATCCTGATAATTGATTTTTCGATCGGATTATGTCAGAGGGTGCCCCCTAAGTATAAAACCAAGTTTCTGTCGTCCGAAACCGCGAGCGTTTGCCGCCATCTTGAAAAACGCCTTTTTGCAAATATCTCGGAATCGGTGAGTTTTATGTTAAAAATAGTCGAGACCTTTTTTGTAGAGGATAGAATTTCCCATCTTTTTTATTTGAAACTTTTTTCCCTATTGTCGATATTGTCCGAGATATATTTGGTTAAAAAAATCAAATTTTTGTTTTTGGAAAATATGTCGATAATTTGTAGAAATACGAAAAAAAATGTCGTAATCAAAGTTGTAGAGCATGAAATTTTCTACCATTTTTGTAAAGAACTTTTTTTTGTAAAATCAATAGTTGCTGAGTTCTAGCGCAATGAAAGCGTTAGCCGTCATCTTGAAAAACGCCTTCGTACAAATATCTCGGTAACGGTAAGTTTTACGTTAAAAATAGTAGAGACTTTTTTTGTAGAGGATAGAATTTTCCATCTTCTTTATTTAAAACTTTTTTCTCTATTGTTAATATTTTCCGAGATATAGTTGGTTAAGAAAATTAAATTTTTGTTTTTGGGAAATATGTCGATAGTTTTTGGAAATACGAAAAAAAATGTTGTAATCAAACTTGTAGAGCATGAAATTTTCTACCATTTTTGTATAGAACTTTTTTTTTTTAAATCAATAGTTGCTGAGTTCTAGCGCAATGAAAGTTGCCGTCACGTAAAGAAAATCAGCGATGAGTGGTAATACGTTACTGTGGCATGCAAACAAAAAAGTATAATTGAAGAATTTTATAATGGAGACGTTAACAATAATATTTATCATGAAAAGGAGGGATATGGGCGATAGGAGGAAAGTTTGTGCAATAAAAACATTTTGCTTACCTTTCTATATACCTGTATTCTATTCAAATAATCATAACGGTACAGAGTCGTCCACATCGCTGGATTCGGCGCAACATGGTTATAAATCGATGAATATATCCTTATTGTTGAAGAGCGCGCCGACGTACACTAATAACCTCCTGCAATACTGGCCGCCGAGACGTCGCGTCTACTTATACTTTTTGTTTGCATGGTAGAGTAACTTTTTCTCTACGTGACGGCAACTTTCATTGCGCTACAACTCAGCAACTATTGATTTTACAAAAAAAAGTTTTATACAAAAATGGTAGAAAATTTCATGCTCTACAACTTTGATCGCAACATATTTTTTCGTATTTCCAAAAATTATCGACATATTTTCCAAAAACAAAAATTTGATTTTTTAACCAACTATATCTCGGAAAATATTAACAATAGGGAAAAAAGTTTTACATGAAAAAGATGGGAAATTCTATCCACTACAAAAAAGGTACCGAGTATTTTTAACGTAAAACTCACCGTCTCCGAGATATTTGCGCAAAGGAGTTTTTCAAGATGACGGCTAACGCTTTCATTGCGCTAGAACTCAGCAACTATTAATCTTACAAAAGAAAAGTCTCATACAAAAATGGTAGAAAATTTCATGCTCTACAACTTTGATTACAACATTTTTTTTCGTATTTCCAAAAATTATCGACATATTTTCCAAAAACAAAAATTCGATTTTTCAACCAACTATATCTCGGAAAATATTAAAAATAGAGAAAAAAGCTTTAAACGAAAAAGATGGAAAATTCTATCCTCTACAAAAAAGGTCTCCACTATTTTTAAAATAAAACTCACCGTTTCCGAGATATTTTCAAAAAGGCGTTTTTCAAGATGGCGGCTAACGCTAGCGGTTTCGGACGACAGAAACTTGGTTTTATACTTAGGGTGCACCCTCTGACATAATCCAATCGAAAAATCAATTTTTAGGCTTTTATGCAGAGCGAATGTCTAAAAATCTTGGACTAAACGGGGGAGAAATGAATCAAGAATGAATCTTTTATAGTAGTGATAATCATCTATATTTTAGTACGTCATAAAAGTACGACAATGAATGAAAAGAGAGGTGATTCTGAACACGAGCGATTTCGGTCCGTAGTCACTACTATACATATACCCGTGAATGGTTTACCACGTGTAGGTCCGGGAATCGGATTGGCTGCGTTTAAATTGAGCTTTTCATCTTCGCGTCTCTTTTTAACGGAACGCGTGCGAAAGAGACAGAATGATGAAAAGCCGAATGAAGGAACGCAGCCACGTATTCATCGATGGAATTTTCAGCTGCGCAACGGGAAAGAACGACGAGACTATCTCGGTATGCTTGAGGAATTGCGAGCGCGTTATCTTAGAGGCGTTACAGAGGGCAATAGCCAAAACAACTAGAAGAGCCCGTTATCTTTTATTGCGGCTATGCACTTGTCACGACCGACTGAAGGTACAATTGCAAAGACGCGGAAGAAGCATTCGTCGCCATCTTTGCTATTTTTATGTTTTTAAATATTTCTTGCTAATTACGCGATGGAATACCAGATTGTAAGCGGACATACGGATTGAAGAGAGTCCCGAGTCGTGACACGTTTCTCGTACAGCTCGCATGCTGCGCACATTTGCTAGTGCGCAACTGTGACAAGCGCGGAGAAACACAGCCCCTCGGGCTGTGTGTGAGAGCGTGTGTTCCAACTTTCGGCACCGAGGCCGAGAATAGTGCGATAAGGGTAAAGGCAAGTACAAGTTAGGAATTCACGGATCTGATATCGCGCTGGCCGCGTCTCTTCGCCGACGAATCGACGACAATTTACTTTTCATTAAAAATACAATCTTCTCCGTTTTGTCATTGGTTATCGCCGTTTAACGATGGACTTAAGTTTTGCATAAATTAATTGAATTCTCGTTTTTTCCTCTTCGTTTCATTTGTACACTTTATATTCGGCGTTAACTAATACACCAGAAAAGACCGGGCAGATGACGACTCTGCAAGCTATCAAATGGGAAAGCGGAAAGCTCGAGGTGCTGGATCAGATTCTTTTACCGGCGATATCGAGATACGTGGTAGTCAACGGTGTCGAGGACGGATGGAAAGTCATCAACAAGATGCAGGTACGTTTTTCTAATAGTTTTTTTTTCACACTAAATTTGCCTTGGCGGTGTGTCTTAATATACGGATTTGAACAAAATCATGATAAATCTTGAATGCCTATGAAATTCAATACGACCCTTCGAACGTCATGAAATTTTTTTCATCAAATGAAAATTAGTCTTCGCGCCACTTGCGATACTCCAAATTTGTGTTTGACACTTTTCTCACAAACAGCGGTCATCTTTCGTGTAAGACATGTAAATTTCAAAGTGGTATTCCTATGGGTTTGCTCAATATTTTACGCACTAAACGGCGCAATGCGGAGCAGTCAATGGAGAAGTTTGTTTCAACACGGAACGGCAGAATTTGAGTCGTATCTACTTTTCGAGGCGAGCTTATCAGAAAAACAAGATATTAGGGGATTGGCACGATACCTGATAACAATTTTAATCTAACACAAATATCTTTATCGCGTCATTACGACTTTATTTTTAACATATAATTCTGGATGGCGTACAATCAATAAATACGAATTGTTTCGTTAGATTAATTTACGTTACGACTTTGAGTTTGAGAATATGAAAAAAAAAATCATATAAATAATTGATATAAAATATTAATTATCGTAGATGTCAAATGCCATTGGAGACATTTATTATGCAAAGAAATGCCTAATAATCAATAAGACATTTTTTATACAACTTTTATATAATACTAATGGATTTGTTAATTTGCAACTTAGGTATTGAAAACATAAGGAACTCATTGCGGTAATATTGAAAATATGCTTTTACATCGGCGAGTTAAATAGCGAGAAAGGTACCTCGATAGAAATTCATCATTCGTAGAAATTCATGTATTAAATTTGTTTTTTGTCTTTAATTTTCTTTTTCTTTTACAGTAGTACCAGTTTTATTCAATTCGATCAATATGTTTAACATTATGGGTGAAAAAACAAAAGTTGAGGGGTGGTTCAACGATTGAAAATTTTTTTCTTTCAAATCCCCGTGGATTGAACACGGCTTGACGCGACACAAGATTTTCTGTTTTTGTATCGTTGAAAATCGAAGGATTGCTTGTGGATGGAATCGCAAAATCGCCCTGTAACTTGCTTCGCTTTGAGAGGTATATTACGGGGTAAAGATGGTTTCACCCCTTGATACCGGTTTCGTCGAAACTGAAGTAGCATACTTCGGTGTCATGCTCTTCGTCAATAGAGCATGAATCACTAAAAGACGCGTATTTTTTTTCAACAAAACTGACGTGGCGTACTTAAGTTTCATACACAGCCCCGGTGCATAAGTACACCCGCCACTGAGCAGTCGGAATTTCACCCATTGACTCCGTATGTGAACGATTAATCCAACAACAATTCGGGTTGGACTTACGTAGTCTAGCCAAATTAGCATTTTTCCTAATATCAACTGAGACAAAATGGATGCTCATTTTACTCGCTTTATTTGGGTACCATAAATCATAATTTGAGTTGTCCCTCTCGTATCCCATACTTACCGATCATTACGAAAGTAAAGAAAGATAAGCAAGAACCTCACACTTATTTGCAGTTTCCATTAACCTTATAAGCGAAGCTGAAATTGATGTGCGACGCTTCTTTAGGGAAAAACGTAAAACATGTATTTATCGGGAATGACAGAGATGAAATACATTGATATCTTTTCAGGTTCGCGGAGCTCCGGCAATTGCAATCGTGGGCTGTCTCAGTTTAGCCGTAGAGCTCAGGAACGAAGTGTTCACGGATAAGAGCAGCTTGCGCCGTGAAATCGAAGGAAAACTTAATTATCTAGTTTCAGCGAGGCCCACTGCTGTAAATATTAAAACGGCAGCGGAGGCGCTAATAGCCGTGGCCAACATGCTCAGCAAGGACAACAGTATCTCAGTCAGCCAAATGAATAAGACGTAAGAAACTTATCCAACGATCGTAGTATTAGTTAACGCCGAAAGTGTAGACGAGAATGGATTAATACCAGGGGTTGTTAGTTGAAATTTGCCGGTTTTTTTCGATAAAGAAAACACTTAATTTTCAGAGGAATCTCAACATTTTTTTATTCAAAGTATTGACCATTGGTTTCTACACATTTCGCCCATCTCTCAAACAAATTATGGATACCATCCCAAAAAAACTTTTTCTCTTTCGAGGTAAACCATTCGACGAGACATTATTCGACTTCTTCAAAATTAGTGAAGCACTGCTCCGCAAGGGAGTGTCCCATCGATGCGAAAAGGTGATAGTCGGACGGGGCGAGGTCTGGAGAGTACGGCGGGTGTGATAATATTTCCCAATTAAGTGTTTTTAATGTGTCTTTCACCAGTTTAGCGGTATGAGACGGCGCATTGTCATGTTGCAAGATAACTTTGCCATGTCTTCGGGCCCATTCCGGCCGTTTTTCGATCAACGCATAATTCAAATTGATCATTTGTTGTCGGTAGCGATCCTTGTTCACCGTTTCACCAGGTTTTAACAACTCGTAGTACACCACACCACACTGATCCCACCAAACACAGAGCATTGTCTTACGGCCAAAGCGATTTGGCCTTGCAGTCGATGGGCCGGCTTCACCAGCTTTTTTTTTTTTTTTTCATTTAAAAATTTTTGGCGGCAATCTAAAGTGTAAACCGTTAATTTCCACGAAAAATTCCGCCATTTTGTGGGTGGGAAACACCCTTAATGTAGAAAAAAAAAAAATTTAACTGAACGTTGGGGGGAGGTATTTTATATGTAGAAAATGTGTACAAAGTTTGAAATGAATCGGTCAAGTAGTTTTTAAATGGCAGTGAACACGGACTTTGAAAAAGTAGTTCTCAGAAAAACGCGCCTAAAGTTTATGAAGTAAAAAAGTGAAGAAAAAATGTTTTTTTTTTTCCAACTTACACAGAATCATCGATTCCAGCTCCATGCGGCAGACTTTCTTCTTTCAAAATATTGTAGTATATAGTCTTCCTTTCTTAAAAAAGACATGGCACTCGATTCTCGAAACTCTCGAAATGCGAGATAAATATATCGAATTTTGAAGCCAGTTTATCGTCAATCTGATTGGTTGTCGTAAAGCGCGCGTAATTCAAACACGATCTCGTTCACCATGAAACAACATCTATAGTATACAAAGATTCAATAAGATCAAAGATTCAATAGATTATTGACTCTCGCCCAATGCAATTCTCATAATTTAAAAACCTTATAATAAATTATGTACGATTTAACGAAATGACAAACGTTCGAGACGAAATAAACTTAGCGACTGCAGTGTGGTGACAAAATCCGTTGTGCCGTTTGGGAAAAAGTATCTATAAGAATTTGCAGTTGATTCTTAATCTAAAGGACAAGTTCGAAATATGAAACATTCAAGCGCGAGCGAAGCGAGGGCGTTGTTGCTAGTATAGACCATATACTATATACACAATAGCAATGAATAAACTGTATACCTGTTCGACAGCTGCACTGCTAGACCGACCGCCCGCAGCTGTTAGAGGTATAGCGTTAAAGGCCCGGAGATTAAAAAGACAATAACTTCAAGAATATTGCTTAGATCGGTTTAAAATTTTAAGGACATATTCTTGAAATGCAAAACAATAAGATAAGACAGGAAAAAAATTCGATTTTTCGAAAGTGAAAACCCTTACCCCGCACTGAAGAGAAATGCAACTCAGCCCTGACCGTCGTTACGTAGATGCGCTCCATCATGCACAGGCGAGGCAAAAGCGTGGCGATTCGCCTTAAAATCAAACTCCTTAAAATCGAGATCTAGTATATACGCATATGAATATACCGACAACCGAGCGGCTGGGATTCCTCCCTTGGTCCTCGAAGAGTTATTTTAAGGCCATTAGGTACCAGTGTCGGACCTTTTGATCCGACACCCTACAAGCTTTCGATTTGGCCAGGCTCGGTGACCAATCGTGCGGTTTTTCACTAGTTACCCGGTGATCCCAAATTTCGTTATTAAATGTTTTCAAATGTTTGTCCCGTCAGGTTTCTCAAGGTAATTGATTCTATGCTGGAAAAAGACATTGCGGACAATAAAGCGATTGGCGATCACGGGGCCGATGAAATTCTGAAAGCCTCGCCCAAGGATGGCTTGACACGTGTTCTGACTCACTGCAATACCGGTAGTCTTGCAACAGCTGGATACGGTACCGCGCTCGGTGTCGTGAGGTCACTCCACGACAGGAAAAGGCTCGGTTAGTTAAGAGAAATAACAATAATTTAAGCAGTACGATAGCACTAAAAAGTTCACTTTTGAGGAACTCAAGTTAACAAAAAAAAAAGTATCACTTGAAAATTTGATTTTTTCCCCCTTGATAGTTGAGTCATAGTTACGAGTACTTCGGTCCAAAGTGCATGACTGTAGACTGACAGGAAATGAGCAAGGATCATGTTGACACGTTAAATCTGTGTGCTTGCGCATATTATAAAAAATAAATTCAATAATTGGTGCGACAGTAAGCGAAATTTGGAACTGAAAAAAATGTAACGGGGCGTTAAAAATTGAGCCCTCGCTCCTTATTCTCGTTGTCTCTAATTTTTCAATGACCGCGATCCAAGAATTGTCATGCAAATTATGATTATTGACTTCAGAACATGTGTACTGCACGGAAACGAGACCGTACAATCAGGGTGCTCGCCTTACGGCATACGAATTGGTACACGATAAAATACCTGGTACCTTGATCTGTGATGATATGGTTGCTGCGCTCATGAAGTCGAGGTCAATTTCGGCCGTGGTCGTTGGAGCGGATAGGGTAGCCGCTAATGGCGATACAGCTAATAAAATTGGCACATATCAGGTAAGGATTCGAGGCTAGTTTCAATATGTATGTGGGATATTCTTCGATAAGTTATTCAATTCAGGTATTAGTATTTTTCACACATGCACGTCTACAATTATGTTAAATCACGTATTATACTGATAATCTTTTTCGAGATGTTGTTTTTGCCAGATTTTTGTGTTAACTGATTAATACCGAAAGTTTAAAGTTATTCAAAACTTTAAACGGCCAAACCGAGGATTAAATTTGTCAATTCATTTTGGGAAACGAGTAAATATATAAACTTTTCCATTTAGGTATTATTTATTAGTGTAGTTGGGTAGAATCTTTTTTTACTACAAAAAACATATTAGAAGTAATGGTAGCACGTCTAAACATCACGTTGCAATAACTTTACTGATAATAACATCGCAGGCGAAAACTATACAGCACATATTTACACATCCGTTTTAGTGGGTTTTGTTGGGTTTTGTTGGGGTTTTTTGGGTTTTGTTGGGTTTTGTTGGGTTTTGGGGTTTGTTGGGTTTTGTTGGATTTTGGGTTTTGGTTTGGGGTTCGTTGGGTTTTGTTGGGTTTGTTGGGGTTTTTTGAGTTTTGTTGGGTTTTGGGGTTTTGTTGGGTTTTGGGTTTTGGTTTGGGGTTTGTTGGGTTTTGTTGGGTTTGTTGGGGTTTTTTGAGTTTTGTTGGGTTTTGGGGTTTGTTGGGTTTTGGGTTTCGGATTTTGGTTTGGGGTTTGTTGAGTTTTGTTGGGTTTGTTGGGTTTTGTTGGGATTTGTTTGGTTTTGTTGGGTTTTGAGTTTTGGTTTGGGGTTTGGGTTGCGTTGCTGCTTTCAAAACCCAATAAAACCCAACAAATACCATTAAAACGCATGTGTAAATATGTGCTGTGTAGTTTTCGCCTGCGATGTTATTATCTGTAAAGTAATTGCCACGTGATGTTTAGACACGGAACCAGAAGTAATGAGTAACAATCAACGTATACGTTGAAGTAGCAAATGCCACATTATTCGTATATGTCGTATGCCATCTTTCATTTCGCACGACACCAATCGCAGGTGCCCGCGCCCATGCTTGTACTTTTGGGCGCATACCATTCGGTTGACGAATTAAGGTAATCGTCTCGTTGACACGCAATTTAACTTTAAGATGTGATCGGTTGTTCGACTATGACTGCGTTCCTTAATTCACCTTTTCATTGTCTTCCATCATCGTGTCCGTTTAATACAATGCATGCAAAAGAAACAGAATTGTCAAACGCTCATTTAAGAAACGCAGCCAGTGTCACTTGATTCTCGCAGAATGTCAGCTGGGGACATTATAAGGCCGAAAAAAAATCTTCAAATATTATTCATTCAAGGGGTTACACTGCAACAGTCTAAAAAAAGCATTTTTTTACAATTTTTTTCGGGTGAGAGAAAAGTTAATAGAATAATAATATTCGAGGAAGTTATTAAGCATACAGTGGGTCAAAAAAGTAATACTCGGTAGTAATAAAAAAAGTAAGCTCGGAATAAAGTGCACAGTTCGGCTCCGGCAGGAAGGCTACGCCTCCGTTACCCCCTCAACCACGTAACGCGCGGCGGCTACAGCGGCGAGCGCGTCATCTCAGGAGCGTTCCGATCAAAAAAATTCATGGCACCCGCGACAAATTGTCATTCCAATATTTTATCGTTCCGCAATATTATATTAATTAATCATTAAAAATATAATTATTTACCACAATTTTCTATTAATATCGCATAATTTTTAAATGATTTTAACAATAGTTTTCCACATCACCCGTGAGGTACTATTGCAGATGCGCTTTTTTTGGAGTGGTTTCCCCAGGAGGCCTATTCCACTGAAAATTAATGCAATGATGAAATCTGGCTCAGTAGGAAAAAACGAAGAAAGTATAGCAACCAATTTTCCGACAAATATTAATTAGATCGTCTTGAGTTTTTTTTGTAGAAGATTCCATTAGGAACGGTACATCCACAGAAATTTTTGAAGAACTTGCTCGAATTAAGGAGGAGGAGGGGGGTTGGAAAAAAACTTCCCAAGACATTGTCCTGCACTGAGCCAGCGAACTTCACGATACGCTGGCTCAGTGCAGGACAATGCCTTGAAAAGTTTTTTGCAATAAGAAAGGAGGTATTACTTTTTTTGCAGGAAACATTTCCTGACAAATTTGACGAATTAACATTTTTTTTGCAAGACTTAGATTCACTTTGCGAACTTGCTCTAGTCACTGATGTGACGAATCATTTAAATATTTTAAATTTGAAGCTGCAAAAAACCGACCAAACCATCTCACAGGTTATTAGTCGCATCGATTCTTTCCGCAGAAAGTTAGTACTTTTTAAAAATCATTTAGAAAATAACATTCTTCATTTTTTCCCTTGTTGCCAAATTATCTTTGAAGAACATGATTGCGATAATGGCGCAGGTTGTAATTTTATACAGTTTTCAGATATAATTGATTCTTCGATAAGTCAATTTGATACGCGTTTTAGTGATTTTGAAACGCTGCGAAAAGATTTGATACTCTTTGAAAATGCTCTCACTGTGCAAATAGAGGAACAGAGCCTACAACTTCTGGCAGAATTGTGCGATTTGCAAAGTGATATTTCGTTAAAAGCAAGGCCGGAAAAAGGGATTGACTTGAGGGGGTGGTGATTCGGTGGTGGTTGTGGTACGAAAAGACGGATTTATTATAAGAGTAACGCACAGTATTTATTCATAACCAATTACAAAATTAATTAGTAAAAATTAGTTTGGCGCGGTGAACGAGTTTGTGACTTGACAGAGAGTCGGTTGAGTTGTTGTCGCGGCGCTTGTTCGTTAGGAACTCCCCCGTCAACAAGAGAATTCCCGATAGTCTGCTTGTTGACGGAGAGAAAATATCGAAGAGAGGGTAGGAAAGTTTTTACGAGAAACCAAAGGTTTAGAAAATGCAAGAGTGTATGTGGGCCCTTTTGGTCGCCAGAAGATACTCCCCGTAAAACAGCCTCGTCTCGGGAGAGACTCGACTGGGACCCGTAAGCACTCGAGTTTTATGACAGGGAAAACTGAGACACGGTTGTTCTATTTTGTAGACGACGAAATGATAGGAGTCAAAGAAGTAAACGCGTGAGAAAGAATGGAGTCCTTACAAAGGAATGACTGTATAGAAGAAAAGGCATATTGGAAATGAAATAAAATGAAATAAAATAAATGCGTGTTTATATGCGACCAGAGAGTGGTGGCGACGCCGTCACCACAGACTTCTTCAAAATTTTAGATTCGTCGCGTTATTCACGTCTTAGGGATTTCAGTCTTCGAATTTTCTCCATGTTTGGGTCCACATATTTATGCGAATGCTCGTTCTCAAGAATGAAATTGACGAAAACAGATAAACGTTCGTCCATGAACGATGCGTCATTGACTTCCTGAATTCGAGCAAGTTCTTCAAAAATTTCTGTGGCTGTACCGTCCCTAATGGAATCTTCTACAAAAAAAACTCAGACGATCTAATTAATATTTGTCGGAAAATTGGTTGCTATACTTTCTTCGTTTTTTCCTACTGAGCCAGATTTCATCATTGCATTAATTTTCAGTGGAATAGGCCTCCTGGGGAAACCACTCCAAAAAAAGCGCATCTGCAATAGCACATCACGGGTGATGTGGAAAACTATTGTTAAAATCATTTAATAATTATGCGATATTAATAAAAACTTGTGGTAAATATTTATATTTTTTATGATTAATTAATATAATATTACGGAACGATAAAATATTTGAATGACAATTTGTCGCGGGTGCCATGTATTTTTTTGATCGCTCGCCGCTGTAGCCGCCGCGCGTTACGTGGTAGAGGGGGTAACGAAGGCGTAGCCTTCCTGCCGGAGCCGAACTGTGCACTTTATTCCGAGCTCTGATGTAAAAGATATCTCGTACTCAGAAATCAGTCCTAATTATGATGGCGCTAAAAAGAAGGAGGATCGTAGACCTTTAGACAATAACAATGTGATTAAAAGGAAAGTATTCGTAATGTTATTAAGTTTAATCACAATAATAATGTGATTAGAAGGAAAATATTCGTTATGTTATTAAGTTTAGATCGTACGCAAAGTGCAGTAATGAATTCTGACTGTCCAACATACTAATTTATATTGACAGTCACAATTCACAACCGATTATGCGTTATTACTCGAAAATAACTCGATAATACAAATACGAAATGAATAATAGAATACAAAATAACGTTACCGCCATTCTACCAGCTTATTCGGCCCTCTTATAGTTCGTAAAACGGCCGCTAGTTCGCGTATCACTGAGTGTGCGCCGCGAATAGAAATTAAATATAGATTATTTGTTATTGAACAATACAATAATTAGTAATTACTGATAAAGAAAGAAGTATTATTTCGATGAGAATTCTTACAGATCGATACTGCACCTATCGTTCTCCTAGACGATGGACCTTTAAAAATCGAAGATAAATCCTAGATAAATCGAAGATAAATTTGAGCAAAAACGGAAAAACCTTCGTTTTCGATAATTTCTGCATGGAACAGGATGAAACAAAGTGCAAAATATGTGTTTTTATATTGCCCAGTGGCTAAAGTGAGGATGTAACAATCCGTTGAGTCTAACAGTGAAAAATTCAGTAATTTCTCCCATGGTAACCGAAACTGTAGAGTTTTTTTTTCAAATTTTTCAACTGCCCGAAGTTTAGCCACTGTGTGCCACCGTTCAGACTTTGTGCCCAAAATTTCAACGCGATTGGTTGTACCGTATCGGAGAATGAGTCTTTAGCGTTTTCGAGCCGTTCGAGGCGACTGATACATCCTCTTAAACGACATATCCATGTGCAATTTATTTTATAATACAAAAATTAAACCGTTCACAGTAATGTACTGCTCGTAGGTAAAACTGCAAAATCGTTCCTTGACTTTAGGGGCAACTTTAGGGGGTGGTTTCATCCCATAAAACCGTTTTTTCCCGCCGATAATAAAAATATATGGCGTCGCTTAGTTTTTAATGCTTTATAACATCCATGGATTGAAAAAAATCGAAGGGGGACACCTTGCGCCCTAGCCTCGTCAGTAACCCCTACATTAAAAGTCTTCCGCGTCGGGAGACGGAAAGGTGACTGTCGTTACTCATTTACTGCTGTTTAATACAGGAAAATTTTCGAAATCGTACAAAACATCAATCGGGTCCAATTTATTACGAATGCTGTTTTACAGATCGGGATTATCGCGAAGCATCATGGCGTACCGTTTTACGTCGCCGCACCTCAAACTTCGATCGACTTCACGGTGTCGAGTGGCGATCATATTCCAATCGAGGAACGGCCCGATCGCGAAATGACTCACATCAATGACCAACGAATCGCTGCAGCAGGGATCCAATGCTGGAATCCAGCATTCGACATCACCCCAGCGAGCCTTATTACCGGAATAATCACCGAGATCGGCGTTTACAGGCCTGAGGATTTGATAAAACTTCGATCGACGAAAAATACGAAGAAGGACATGGAGGAGCTTGATAATTATATAATGAGAAGAAAATTTAGGGGATCTCAGGACTGAATAATGTACGATGATAAAATTGATTTTATACACCTCTGTAAAAGGTGCCATTCACGATTAAGTTACATCGACGAGGATACCTCTTTGCATTCGCATATATGCTCGCGCACGTATACAGTATGAATAAAAATTTCTACAATGCCGAATACTTTTTACACATTTTGATTTTTGACGAAATCCAGGAATGCCTTAACGAACTTGATATTGTGCTTTTATGGAGAATTATTAGGTAATAATCAATTACGAAATGTTTAAATTGTTGTTAGGACCCGGAAGTTCGTACAGAATTCGTCAAGATTGTAAAAACTCGGGAAAAAGTGAGCGACGTTCAACTTCTTCAGAGAGATTGAAATTTTTCCAGACTCTGAATAATTTTACGTTTTGGGAACTTATGAAAAAGTCGGTTGGAAGGGACATGGAAGATAAAACGCGTCCGTAACACTTCGAAAAATTTCCACCGTGACTGAAAATTCTTTCATCGTGGAGCATAGAAAAAAATTTAGTTTTCTAGGAATATAGAAAACAAAAGTTGTAGGACTTGGAAATTTTTGTATTATTTTGCCTTTGAATATTTTCGTCCTTTTCAAGATTTTCAAACACTCACGGATAATTAACGTTTCAAACTCCGACAGATGCATCTTATTTTTTTCGTTTGTTCGAAAATCTTTAAAAAAAAGACGAAAATATATAAAGGCAAAATGATACGGAAATTTCTAAGCCCTACAGACTGGAATATTTTCTATGTTCCTAGAAAACAACATTTTTTCTCTGTCCCACGATGGAAAAAATTTCAAGGTCCTACGGACGTGAATTTTTTCCATGTCCCGTCCAATCGAATTTTTCATAAGTTACCCAAAACGTGAAATTATTCGGAATCTCGAAAAATTTCAAAATCCCTAAAAAAGTTGAACGTCGTTGCCTCGACAAATCCTGTACGTAGTTCCGAGCCTTATTCGTTTATGTGCAAAATTATTACGGAACAACGTTTGTATTTCCGGGTTTCCGTGGGAATCATACAATGCGAATTTTCCGCGAAACGTTCCATAATTGTATATCAGGGAAAGGGGGGGGGGGGGGGGGGGAGATGTGCCATGTGCCATCTTATGAATTTATAATTCTGAGCGTACATCGATTAAATAATTTATTGTTACGAGAGAAAGAAGAAAAAAAACGTTAGTGTGTGCTTGAAAACCTCTGTTCGATTATATATTTTTATAACTGTAAGATGCTGGAATGATTGGAACATCGTTTGTAGGCGTTGTTGCTAATAAACACTTTATCCAAATGTTCGTATTCTTTATTCGATGTTGTACAATTGCAGCCGCCGTTGTACCGACAAATATGTTGGGATATTTGCTGTTTGATATAAAAAATATTCAGTCTTACGAGGACTATATATATATGTATCGTGGAGCGTTTGAAAAAATGTAAATATAGATTATGTATCCGAAGAAAGTCGACCGGCAACGTATGGTTACAATAAAAATGGATATCCGCCAAGTCAATTAATTCAATTAATGATGGAACAACCTGACGTTTGTGTGAGACAAAATTATGTCTTTCTCGTTGCAGGCTTCAATGACCGCCTGATCGTTAGTTGAACCCGCCGGGCTACCGATGTAGCGAACGCCGCTCTGAAAATAAACAAATTTCACATATTCCATCGAGAAATTGACGTTTCGTTTAAAAATAAATCATATTCGTTACATTCGTCGTCCGCGCATTTCATACGATGTACATTAAGACCTCAATTTTTTAAAATAAACAGCAAACGGAAGTTCTTATAATCGAGGCTGCCGAAGCTCGGCCCCTATTGGGAATTACCATTTAGCAACCTGACCTGTCTCGGCCAAATTTCAAACCACTCTCTACTAGTCGGTGCCTGATGCTTACTGTGCGAATGTGTCACGTTTTTTATCGCAATTAAAAATGTACTGCTTTATTACAACAATAATATCGTAAACTAGCTGTGCCCCACGGTTTCACCGACGTTAAATTTGAA
The DNA here is from genome assembly GCA_958009045.1 of Oxytorus armatus. NCBI lineage: Eukaryota > Metazoa > Arthropoda > Insecta > Hymenoptera > Ichneumonidae > Oxytorus > Oxytorus armatus. The sequence goes on along the minus strand of OY253747.1, from coordinate 1,523,689 downwards.
TTATATATTTGTTTCATACGCATTATGGGTACATAATCAAGTGCATCTCATTAACTATTAAATACCATCCAAAATCAATGTGGAAAAATAAAAGCACAAATCACTAACAAATAAACCCCGAAGAAGGCGAAGACTGTTGTTTCGGCCGGTAAGGTGATGGCCACCGTTTTCTGGGACTCACAAGGTGTGATCCACATCGATTACCTCCAGAAGGCGTAAAACTATCACGGGGCTCTACTATGCCGACCTATTGGGCCGATTCGACGCCGAATTGAAGAAAAAACGGCCCCATTTGGCGAAGAAAAAAAGTGCTGTTCCACCACGATAACGCGCCGGCTCGCACCTCCGCCGTCGCCATGGCCAAATTGGTTGAACTGCGCTACGAATTGCTGCCGCATCCACCTTATTCACCAGATTTGGCCCCTTGTCACTGTTATTTGTTTCCAAACCTAAAAACGTCACTCGCTGGGAATAGATTTGGGTCGAATGAGGAAGTCATCGCCGCCACGGAGGACTATTTTGCCGACCTCAACAAAAATTATTTTTTGGACGGGTTAAAAAAATTGGAGCATCGCTGGGTCAAGTGTATAGACCTAAAAGGAGACTATGTTGAAAAATAAATCGCCACTTCTCAACAATTTTCGTTTTTCTTTTGCAGGCTAAGTACTTGTTGAACGACCCTCGTAAATAATAGAAACAAAGGAATATGAGATTCTCAGTCCACGCGCAAGATGAAAAACCGTTTTATTCGTGTGCGTAAACAAACAAAAGGCGCCACGGAAATTGCATAATTGCTGGAAAATTGACAATTTATAAATGTAACATTATGTCATTTGATTGACTGATGTTATAAGTCATAAGATTTTTTTCTAAGCCATTTAACCGTAGAGTGGCGGGCAATATTATTCTGATTTTGAGGTAAAACATGGCCTGTAATATAGGTTCACCCTATCGTTATTGCAATAATGCACTCCATCTGTATCCAATTGTCACAGTTGATTCTGTTCACGCACAAACATCAACAGTATAATTCTGATTATGAGATCGCACTAATACATAATTTTTCGCAAAAAAAAAAAAAAAACAAACAAACGATAATCAAGGGTTTACTACTGTTCCCCATGCTAACCAGTGCTGACTGACTGGAAATGAGCGGTCATATTGAATAAGCCACGTTTCCTTGGTAATTCCCAACATGCCTATATCCGAATAAATCTCTAGTACCGGTTGCTGTATCGTTATTGGATAAGTATCAATTTAGTAACATATCGACTACAGGACAACAACCGTTTGGGTTGGCTCCCAGCAGAACCAGAGTCCGAACCAAAAGTCCTTCGCACATTCTGAAAATTAATTTCACACTTGGGATCGAAAGATCCTACGATTAAAAGCTTACCAATCGAGCCCTGTCTACGTTGTCCCTAAACGGGAAAAATGCGTCACTGCTTAATGCAACACCGTCCAACTTCCGACTCCACTCTGTTCTGTCCTGATCCGTTAATTTATCGGGTACCGTTTCGTAGAACGCTGCCCAGGTGGATTCCTCCATATCCTTTCCGATCGATCCATTCACATAGTTGTCGATGGCATTTGAGATTTCGGCACGCTTCACGCCTTTATTGAACTTCATTCCGGTTACTTTCGGATGCTGACGAAGCCACCTTAGATTTGAAAAAAAATAACGATCGTAAGCTCTTAATATATAGAAGAAAAAAATTGAAAACGAATAAAGATGCTAAGTGAACATCGAATAGCACTGACCAATTATCGGCTTTGTCACCGGCGAGTCTCGTACAATGAATGCGCGACTGTTGTCCCGCGCCGATTCCAATCACCTGTCCGTCCTTCGCGTAACACACGGAATTACTCTGCGTGTACTTGACGGCTATAGTCGCGACAATCAAATCTCTTACAGCCTCTTCGGACAATTGCTTCTTAGCGGTGACGACGTTCGCGAACGTTGATTTATCGATAACGGCATCGTTGCGCCGTTGCTCGAGGGTCAAACCGAACAATACTTTTCGCTCGATCGGCGAGGGCTCGTAATTCGGATCGATTCGCATTACGCAGTAAGTGCCGTTCTTCTTCTTTCGCAAAAGTTGAAGAGCCTCGTCGGTGTAATCGGGAGCGATAATACCGTCGGAAACTTCGCGGGATATGATCTTTGCGGTAACGGCGTCGCAAACGTCGGAAAGAGCGACAAAATCGCCGAAACTTGACATTCTGTCGGCACCGCGTGCACGCGCGTAAGCCGAGGCGAGCGGCGTCAATTGCTCGAACAAATCGTCAACTTGACAGAGCTTCGCTTGAACGTGATCCAATGGTATACCGACCGCGGCACCGGCCGGGCTCACGTGCTTGAACGACGTCGCCGCTGCCAGGCCCAACGAATTTTTCAGTTCTTTTACCAGTTGATAAGCGTTCAACGCGTCGCAAAGATTTATGAAACCTGGCGAACCGTTGACAACGGCGAGCGGAAGCTTCTCGAGGATGGTGAAGACTTGCGCGGGCTTCTGATGAGGATTCATTCCGTAACGAAGAGTGAGCTGTGATACGCCCGCGCTGTACTGCTTCCGGAAATAGTCGGAAATAGCGTTGTCGTATTCCGACGTGTGAGTAAATGCTTTCAGCGCCAAGGCTTGTCTGTAATGAAAATTGAGATTACGAAATACCCCCAATCAGAAGCTTACACATAATTTCTTTATAACGTTCCCTTGTTATTATTATTGCCCGGAAGTGCGTACAGGATTCATCACGGCAAAATTGAAAGCACTTCACAGTGGGCAAAAAGGTAGAAATCGTGGCCGAAAACCAACTTCGTAATTTTGACATGAAATCATAATTTTTCACACATTAATACGTCAGAGCAGATGTAGAGAAAATATTGTGGCTATTAAGGTTCAAATGTTCTTACAATAAGTAGTTGAATGAAAACAAATTGCGTAAAGAATGCGATGGTTCATTATGTCATAAATATGATAAGTTTCAACGAATGTTGCAAATCTAAATGTGGGATATGGTTTTTGTCCTTACTAATGGTCGTAGGTATGAGAAAAAAAATTGAAATTTCGAAAAATTAAACATGATTTGGAACACGGTTATCTTTCAGTAAGACTTTTCGGCGTTTGCAGCTCCTCGTCATACTTTGGAATGTCGTCAACTTTAGGCAACCCTTGATATCAGCAATTGAAAATTATCGTTGCATTCGTTAATTATCGACGAATAAAATGAGCCTGCTACTTTTTGCAACTTTTCATCTGAACTCTTAATATTAATGTTTACACAGAGTACGGACCAGAAAACCGAAAAAAATGTCCAAAATACTAAAAGTGCTTCAAACGCTTTGAAACGTGGTACTCATGGGTTTTCGGGGTCGCTGATTCCGAATTCGTACTAAAAATTCAGAAATTCAAAATGGCGGGCGAAAATACTAAAAATGATTCGATTGTGCTGAAATTCTGTACTAATAAGTTTTCGGGGTCGCTGATTTCGAATTCGTACTAAAAATTTATAAATTCAAAATGGCGGGCGAAAATACTAAAAATGATTCGATTGTGCTGAAATTCTGTACTAATAAGTTTTCGGGGTCGCTGATTTCGAATCCGTACTAAAAATTCAGAAATTCAAGATGGAGGATCCAATATGGCAGACGAAAATGCTAAAGATGCCTCGATTTGAAATTTGTAACTAATACATACGTTCGTGGCTGAATCTAGCCAGCACCCATTTAAGAACCCAAATCTATCTTTTCTCCTTTTCGCTATTTCCCATTTCTTATTCCGTTTACTAGGGCTGTTACTTTTATCCGGGTTAGCCGGATACCAGAAAGTATCCGGGTATCCGGGAAATCGGATCCAACACTTCAGATTCGAATACTCAAATATCCGGGTATCCGGGTATTCGAGTACCCGAGTATCCGGGTATCCGGATATCCGAATAATCACGGATCCGGGTAACCGGGTAATAACGAATAATGTCGGGTAATTACCCGATTTTTCGCGTACAGGCTCAAATAGGACCGCCGGCCTAAGAAAAAATAATGATATTGTATTAGTCTGGTCATCAAATAAGCCGAAATATAGGGCGTTAATAGTTACCATTGAAAAAAATTGGAAAGTAACTCGTATCAAATTTGCTCTGTTCAAAGAAATTGTGCAAAACTACGGTAAAAATGAAAACTTAGTGTTGACGAATCAGACGTCACGGTTTTCCAATTTATAATAATTGTGTATTTACTCGGGAAAACATTTTGCATGTGACTCCCACAATTTTTTAGAATCTGCCGTTACGATCACAATTGCTTGCCTGCGCATATTAAGAATAGCCGAGATCCGCTTCTTCACATTCTATATTTTCTCGCCAACTCTAAAGTTCATAAAAACTGCACACACGCCCATAAAGCAAATATACATTTCAGAAACTAAGGATATTTATTAAATAATAATAAATCGTGATGAAAAAATAATATTAAAGATGCAAATAGTGCGGGTTAATGTTGATTACGTTCTTATGAAATGATCATGTGTTTCCCTAACATTGTATAGAAAATTATGTCATTGCTTTTTTAATCTACGCAACAATGTTTTATTGAAATTGTAGTTTTTGTCGGATGTGAATTACAGTAAAGAAATAGTTTGGTAATAATAGTAAATATGCCTGCAAGATTCTTTCCAAGAATCTTCGTTATAATGATAATCTAATTTGTTTAATATTGATATAAGTCGGTAAAAATAGAAAATGGTCAACTAAATGATCGGACATGAACACCGACATAATCCCGGTTTCTCAATCTTCCGGTAATGATTTATTATTCGTCTTATAAATGTACTTCGAAAACATTGTTCTTGGCAACATGTACGCATGCCTCACAAATAGTGTAAATTGAACAATTATTTTCAGCATTTTCGACATCAATTATCGGCGGTAACTCCCCGATATTATCCGTTATTATCCGAGTACCCGGTTACCCGGATACCCCGAAACTATCCGTATACCCGAAACCGTTATTACCCGGATATTATCGAGTTATCGGGATACACGGACTTGAAGCGTCGGATCGGTGAAACCCGAATTACTCGGGTATCCGGATACCCGGAAAAGTTCAAGCTCTACCGTTTACTTTTAAGAGCGCCTCCAATCTTTTTTTCAATGTATTCGGTTGATAAGACATTTGTTTGATTGATTGGAGTTTGTGAGTTGTGAATTGAACGTTATGGAATAAAGACGTACTTTTAATTAGTCTTTTCTGTGTTTCATTAAGAAGGAAGCCGTCCTCTTACACTATACTATTTCAAAAGTGCGAACACTGACTTGTGCTCATACATTAGTATCATTTGAAACCATGCATTAGAAATTTACCAAACGAGAGATTGTCCAACAATTATTAAATAAATGTAGCGAAAAAGATACAGTTGTGGCGGTGAGTTACATTCTGGAAAAATTCAATATAAATATAGGTGATGTCGAGGATGAATCGCTAAAAAAATTGAAAAAAATTGTAAGCGCTCTCACAAGTAAACGAAAGAAGAAATGGGAATTAGCGGAAAGGAGAAAAGATAGATTTGGGTCCTTAAATGGACGCTGGCTAGATTCAGCTACGAACATATGTATTAGTTCCAAATTTCAAAACGAGACATTTTTAGCATTTTCGCCCGTCATATTGGATCCGTCATTTTCAATTTCTGAAGGGGGGGGGCTACGTTCAATTTTTCTAGGGACTTTGAACATTTTCGTGATTTCGAATAGTTTCATGTTATGGGAACTTACAATAATTTCAGACGGAAGGGACATAGAAAAAATTGAAATCCGTAGGACTTGGACAAATTTTCACGAGGTGAGACTTTGAAAATTTTTGGATCGCGGGACATGGAACAAAATTCGGTTTTCTAGGAACATAGAAAATATTCGAGTCTGTCGTTGAATATTTTAATTTTTCGAAGATTTTCCAACAAACATCGAAAAAATAATGTGGATCTATCGGAGTTTGAAACTTAATTATTCGTGAGTGTTCGATAATCGATTATTTGGCAATCGATTATTTGATAATCGATTATTCTGGCTGACTTGGACTGACTGGGAATGAGCGGTCATATTGAATAGATCACGCCTCGGTAATTATTCCAATATTACAGAAGTTAGTGTTGCAGAATAATTTGAACGTATAGTAACAGGCAAAACCTCGAACGTTAAAGTTCATCGTATTAAGAAGATAAAATTGTTTTTTGATACGACGATGTAACCATAGTCCAGCAAATATCTCGGTGATAAATTCGAAAAATTAACGAAAGTTATCGTCGCGACGGAAAAAGTACTTTCGCCATACCTAGTGACGAGAGACGTATCCTTGTCAGCGGAGGTTTCCAATTCTCCGATGACCTTTTCGTAATCATTGGGGTCACAGATTACAGTGACCCTCGCATGATTCTTTGCTGCTGCTCGCAACAGAGTCACACCGCCGATATCAATGTTTTCAACAGCATCCTCGACATTAACACCAGGCTTGTTAATTGTATTGACGAAGGGATATAGATTGCACACAACGACACGAATGAGATCATAGTTTTGTTTCTTCAGGTCTGCCTGATCGGCATCCGTTAATCTTGCCAGGATACCTGCGGAGAATTGATTTTATTTGTCTTTGGACTTACAGTTTCGTCGTTCGTTAGTTTCGACTTACCCGCGTGAACAGCGGGATGAAGAGTCTTGACTCGACCTCCCAACATTTCCGGAGCTCCGGTGATGTCTGACACATCCTTGACGGGAAGTCCAGCGTCCCTAAGAGATTTTGCAGTACCACCGGACGCTACCAGACTAAGACCGAGTTGATGCAACTTTTGTGCGAGCGGCAAAAGATCAGTTTTGTCAGAAACACTCAACAAGGCTGCAAATAATATGTGCGCATCCGTTTGTAACAACATTTTAATTGACTTAATAGTTTTGTTACGGCCAACAGTGTTGTCGGATTTGAATAAATGTTTCGAAATTGAAAAAACAATCGTTAGGGCTGTGAAGAAATGTTTTAAGGAAATCCCATTGATGTCTGAAGAATTTTTCTTATCAATTTTTCCGAAGAATTATTTTAAAAATGTATACATTGAAGAGGTTTTTTTTTTTTAATTATATTCAGACAATGGATTAATTTTTCAATTATTTTTTAATTATATTCAGATAATGGAGTAAAATTTTCTGGATTTCTACGATGTTTATTATGAAAATATCCAAATCCAACGCTCTTTGTTTCCATCACGAAAACGTGGTACTTCGTAGATTATATAAAAATGCTATTCTACAATAATCGCAATATAAACATCCGTAAAATTTTATTAAGGTTTCAAATAAGACGATTTTAGAAAATATAGCGTTAACATTCTTTTGAGCAATCTACGATCTTCCGTATTGAAAAAATTGTAGTCGCTCTAACTTTGGTAAATTTTCCATTATCAACGGAAAACTTTTTATAGAAATAGGGTCAAATAGTTAAATAGGGGACGAGGATGGTTGGTATTGAATTTGGCGAGATCACTCAAGAGGTTGAGATTTTGTAAAATTTTGAAGTTCATGACTTTTGATAGTGTATTAAACAAGACGAAAAATGCGCGATTTTACCCATTTTCAAAAGTACTTTTCTAGACGCGGTTAAAAAAAGATGACGCATATGTTGATAACATTTTTTTTACAGATCATTTATGCACATGGTTAAATATATGTAAAAAAAAATATCAGAAATATTAACAAATGGCGGAGATATAACATAATAAAGCAATGTATTTTTTTTATGCGCGCGCGTTGATGGTGAAAGTTCTCGGCATCGATGTGGCTGTTTGAAAAAAAAAATGAACATATTTATAATTGCACAATGAATGTATCTTCAGTGTGAGCCAACAATATTATAAAAAAATAATTATTATAACAAAAATTCGAAACTTAAAATTTGTTTACTCAATTTTCTGTCGGCATTTTATTTTTCGTATTTTTTTGTGTCATTGAAAATTTTTGTTTCTGTGGTTCGCACGATGGGTGATCATCCTAAGAATATGCTGTGAAAATTTCAAAGCGATCCGAACCTTCGTTCGAGAGTTAGAACTTTCACAAGGTTCAAAAAAGTGAATCGTGGAAAAACGGCTTTGAAGCTGGCGGTCGGGCGCGCCGCGCGGTATTATAAATGCAATCTTACCTTATTTAATATAGTTTTTGGAATTCTTCAATTCTTTAAAGCTTAAAATATTCCTAACCGTTCAGGCTAATGGAATCATAAGTTTTTTTAAATGAAAAATTTTGCAATTTCTCACGTACGTAAGGCCCCGATTGGCTTTATGACTTTTGCAAATATCATAATTCAGCCAAGCAATGTTACGCTGTATAATTATTTTGCACTTTATGTCTCTGAATAAAAAATCTTTCAGCAAAGTTAAGTGGAGGGCGAGTCAACAAAATTATATGACTTCTATTTGAGGTTTTGAGATTTTTCTGCTTTTACAGCTTACAACTGTCGGGGCAGCATTTGCCACAAAAAAAAGTTACGGCAGAGTCGCATTAGATTTGAAAAAAATTGGTAACGCACGTTGATATTATATAATATAAAGAATGTTTGAAATTTTGTATTAATCACAAAATTAGTGTGCGTGTTCTAACTTTGGAAAATTTTCTAGAATGATAATGAAGCATCAAATTTTGTAATCAGCGGTACCGTGGATATGCTCGGACCAAATTCATCAAAATAAAGCTTGCAAATTTGAAATTTACACATTGTTTCCTCATTATTATAATTTGCCGACAGATTCCCCTATGAAAGAGCCAAAAACGCAGAACTAAATTGAATGACGAAGCAATGCGCAAGTTTTTAGTTTACACATTTTTTTTATGATACGAACATAGTAAAGTAACGATTCCGTATGTGCCAGAAAAAACGTGGCCAGCATTTGCCATAAAAATAAGTTACGGCAGAGCGGCGTTAGATTTAAAAAGAATTGGTAAAACACATTAATATTGTATAATATACAGAATGTTTGAAATTATGTATCGAAGCATGAAATTTTGTAATCAGCGGTACCATGGATATGCTCGGACCAAATTCATCAAAATAAAGCTTGCAAATTTGAAATTTACACATTGTTTCCTCATTATTATAATTTGCCGACAGATTCCCCTATGAAAAAGCCAAAAACGCAGAACTAAATTGAATGATGAAACAATGCGCAAGTTTCTAGTTTACACATTTTTTTTATGACACGAATATAGTAAAGTAACGATTCCGTATGTGCCAGAAAAAACGTGGCCAGCATTTGCCATAAAAATAAGTTACGGCAGAGTCGCATTAGATTTGAAAAGAATTGGTAAAACACATTAATATTGTATAATATACAGAATGTTTGAAATTATGTATTGAAGCATGAAATTTTGTAATCAGCGGTACCATGGATATGCTCGGACCAAATTCATCAAAATAAAGCTTGCAAATTTGAAATTTGCACATTGTTTCCTCATTATTATATTCTGCCGAAAGATTCCCCTATGAAAAAGCCAAAAACGCAGAACTAAATTGAATGACGAAGCAATGCACAAATTTCTAGTTTACACATTTTTTTATGATACGAACATAGTAAAGAAACGATTCCGTATGTGCCAGAAAAAACGTGGCCAGCATTTGCCATAAAAATGAGTTACGGCAGAGCGGCGTTAAATTTAAAAAGAATTGGTAAAACACATTAATATTGTATAATATAGAGAATGTTTGAAATTTTGTATTTATCACAAAATTAGTGTGAGTGTTCTAACTTCGGAAAATTTTCTAAAATAATAATGAAAAAACATGAAATTTTGTAATCAGCGGTACCTTGGATAATGAAATTCATCAAACTAAAACTTGCAAATTTGCAACTTGCGCATTGATTCCTCATTATTATATTCTGCCGACAGATTCCCCTATGAAAAAGCCAAAAACGCAGAACTAAATTGAATGACGAAGCAATGCGCAAGTTTCTAGTTTACACATTTTTTTATGATACGAACATAGTAAAGAAACGATTCCGTATGTGCCAGAAAAAACGTGGCCAGCATTTGCCATAAAAATGAGTTACGGCAGAGCGGCGTTAAATTTAAAAAGAATTGGTAAAACACATTAATATTGTATAATATAGAGAATGTTTGAAATTTTGTATTTATCACAAAATTAGTGTGAGTGTTCTAACTTCGGAAAATTTTCTAAAATGATAATGAAAAAACATGAAATTTTGTAATCAGCGGTACCTTGGATAATGAAATTCATCAAACTAAAACTTGCAAATTTGCAACTTGCATTGATTCCTCATTATTTTATTTCGTCAACAGATTTCGCTATGAAAAAGCCAAAAACGCAGAACTAAATTCTCACGAGGAAGCAATATGCAGATTTCTAAAAGTTGACACGTTTTGTCACGATACAAACGTAGTAAAATAACGATTTCGTGTGTGTCAGAAAAAACGTTGGTGATGGAACATTCGAAAGAGAATTGTTAGATTTTTCACGAAGCTGAAAAATATTGTGCGGCGCGGTTAGACTCCTCGCTCACTTTTGCTAGCTGCCCGTCTCTCGCACCCAATAATTACTATTTCCCGCCATGGAAACACGCGAAAATCTGTGAATTCTGGTCGTTTTTCGGCACCGGATAACCTCTATTCTCTTAAATTTCATGACAACGGTCCAACGCCAAATACCGATGATTGTCCGCTATTAAATCTCAAAGTTTTTCTTGAAAATTATGCATTACACATATATTGCTTACGTACATTCATAAAAACTAAACTCACCTAATTTCCCTCCAGACATTTTTAGTGTCTTACAATTCGATAGAAGCAACAAGTAAATTCACGTGTTCGAACGTCTCGACGGTCTTTTCGTTAGAAACGAAAGAAATATGTCCGCGCGGTCCAAGCAGCTTCCAAGATTCAACAAGTTTCTGACTTACAGCGCCCTTTAATCGGTAGAAACTAGAATGTTTATGACCCCTGATGACTTTAGTCGTCGGCGGCGCGAAACACGTTTATTTATTATTTATTCTATCGTATTTGTGCGAACTGTTACTTGGCGCAAAGCCTGAAACTAAACTGGAAACTAAAGATGAAGTATTCGTACGAAATTGCGGCACGTTACGCCCGGGTCAATTCTTATCGCGTGGTTTGTTGGGGGTTCGAAACAAATAGCGCCGTTATCCGAGTTGTTGCTCAACTTTCATCATGTCACGAGCAACAACGAGCAAATGCTAAGTAGCAGCTCTCAATGTAAATATTGCAGATGATACTGGTAAAAATATATGACGAATAAAAATTATAATACCCGATTCCTCCGGCGTTAATTCAAGTTTAACTCGGTTCAATCTATTTCCAAACTATACAAAAAAGAAAATGGAACTCCGTTGAAACCGCGTTGGAGGAAACGGGCCGAAGAATTGATTCTTCCAACTTTCGGTGAAATTTATCCGACGGATAACTACCTTATCGTTGTTTAACTTTCGGTTAAATTTAACCGAAAAGTGGAACGACCGGGATGAGCGCGCGAGTCATTTTGACTTTTTGAATTTTGATTTGTTCTAAATGTTTGTTCATTGTTTGTAGGTGCCTGTTGGATTAATTAGAAGGTTTTGTCGTCAACCGGTATCCTAGAAAAATCGAAATTAGAATTTAACGTTTATTTTGATGAATTTTTTTTCATTTCAATCACATTAACGTTCATCTGTGTTCATTCAGGGGGTCAATCAATGGGTAATCGTTTCTAGGTACCAAATAAACAGATTAGAACGTTTTTTGAATGGTTGTTTCTTTAAAAATTGCATTCGGTAGATTCCAGGCAGGACTGTCCAATGACCGTGGGAGTTTGACCTGATTCGTTTCCCGAAGCTCGAATCAACGAAGATAGCCGACCTTCGTTGTCCGAACGCACCCTCGAAACGTGTGAAAAGAACTTCACCGCATTAATGTTTTAGGTTAGATTATTTAATCATTATTTCTATCGAATATTGAACTTATTAATTAACTTTCAATTAGGATTGATTAAATAATGTCGGTAGTTGAGGATCAAATTATGAAAGCTTGCCAGCTACTTTCTCGAGAATCAAAAGGTGAGTGCGCTCATATTATACATTAAAAATATATCATCTTCAATTGGCTTCACTAGTTATATTTATGTTTTTGTTGCCTTTGCGTACAAATAACAGATAACGTTTTCGTCTGTCTTCCGTAACGCACACTTATTGCATCTCCGTCTGTTGCTTTTGCATGAAAATAAAAAATACGCTTGGTGCATACATAGTGCACATTAGAGCGGCGAGTTGAAAACACTGATAGCGTTTCCAACAGGGCTATGGTGGAACTTTTTTATACAGGAACGAGTGACTCGGAACAAGTGGGCGGCAGAAGTACACTCGGTGCGTCCCACTTGCTCGCCCATGAAAAGCCGTTATCGGTTGCACACCGGTGTACCGGCGTAAAGCTTTAAAATGTTTTGTAAAGATTTTTGCTCATTTTTATAAACACTAGGTGCTAGTGTAAATAACAAGTCATACTTCTTTCATAATGTTAAGTACTTTCAACGTTCATTGGTCTCATGTCCGCAGCACATATTGTAGTCCCAGGTTTGAAAAAGTTGCCGATCTTGGCCAGTACAGAAAAATCGTGTTATAACATTCATTTGGTACTCGCGATACTATCTAAGAAGTTATTCAACCGTTATAAAAAGTAATTACAAAAGCAACTTGAACAATATTTCATTTTTTATTTCTTATGGAGAGAAAAACATTGAATTTTTTAATTGCAGTTTCTACTTACAGTATATTGCCTGATTATACATTCTAAAATATTTAAAAAATATTTGACGGCTTAAATTGTCTGTCGTCAATTTGTATTTAAGGAAATTTTCATTTTTCACAATTATTTTAAATCTATATAAATAAAAATCAATTGCCGCATGTATGACGGATCATCACTTGAGAACGGCTCGACCGATTTGGCTGATTTATTTTTTCGTTGTGTTCGTAATAATTCAGAACAAGGTTTGTATGAAAGAAATTTTTTTGGAAAATCCACCTGGAAAGTCGGAAATTTGAAAAAATATGAAAATATGAAAATAATATATGAAAATCTCAATAAAAAAAATGTGACATTCAGTTTGAAAGTTCTGCTGTCACATGTTTCATAACGAAAAAAAGTGTGACAAAAAAATGTGAAATTTACGTGTATTTAAGATGGAAAATCTTCTCACGCTTTGGGAAAGTACCTAGAATTAATATTGAGGGCTGTAACCTTCAGGGAATTTCTTTCTCGACATATCCAACAAAATTTCGGGTGGGGACTGAAAAAAAAAAAAATAGTCGAAAAAAAAAATCGCCCCAATCTGTATATATAAAAATGAATCCCTATTTCCCTTGGTCACGCCATAACTTGAGAACGACTTTACCGATTTCATTCATCTTTTTTTTTTTTTTCAAGTTTTCTAATACCGTGCAGAAGGTTCTTACGGGAAGAAACATTAAGAAAATTGCGCAGAAAATTGGAAAGTTTCAGAAAACTTAACGACTATTAAACCTTCGCGTGTTTCACAGTTCCCACGAAGCAAATGTGATTTAATAGATTCATCGGTTGGCATCTATCGATAAAAAAATTCATTTATTCATTTCTTAGTGCACAGTCCATTCGATCTGAACGTTTATCCAGTTTTGAGTTTGTTGAGTGAGTTTTTTGAGAAGCGTTTGTTCATCGCAATCAGTTCACCGCAATCACGGCTTATGTTAAAAGTTTAATTTAATATCGATTTTTGGTAAGTTTTGACAGACTAACACGTGGTATATATGCTTATACAGAAACATTAAGGGAGTCAATTTTTTATTTTCAGTTACAATAAACACTATGTTTATGAAATAATTTTGTTTTAAATTATTTATTCCAGTTCGAATTGAATATTCATAGCTCAGACAGGACAACGTCTGTCGGGTCAGCTAGTTAAATATAAATTACACATTTTAAACGACAAAGAACTTAGAACCCAATTAGGCTTTTTTGCGTTTCCCGTAGCTTCGGCAATTATGCTATTAGAAGATATGATCGAATCTTTCGTTTTCTGAAAAACCATCTGTCGCTGTGCAAAATTTGAAATAGATTTATCATTCATTTATCAACATGTTTGCTATTGAAATTGAGTCCTCTTCAAGCATTAGCTTCTTAGAAGAACCATTATTTTGTCAGCATACATAAAAGGATGTTTTCAAAAGGAACATGATGAAATTCGAACACGATTCTCAGCTTAATGATCTAGTTAGTAGAATAGCAGTAATAAAAGAGAGAATTTTTGCAAATGAATTTCGAATGCTCGTAATCAAATTTCACTGAAAGTTATCTTCTGCGTCCTGCATTACCGACGATCCGCACACTAACACCACCTATCTTGGCCATTGTAAAGCTTTAAGAGCATCTGAAAGATCTGTCTTACCGACTCTGTATTACCGACAGAAGGCATGGTTATTTGCGGCCAAATACCACTCCTAAACTATGAGACCGACGAATCATTTGATATTTGGTCAAATTATTCTGGACGCACCTTTGTGTCTATCGTAAATACCAGAAACTTTTGAAATTCAAAACATAAATGTACATTTTCAGCTAAAAAACGAAGTTGTCTGAAACAAAAATAGATATAATTATTATTGTATACCGTAATTCTGAAAAATGTTACCATTACGATGAAAACAGATAAAAACTCTGACTAACATCTTTGTTTATTGCTGTATGTTCAAAATTGACGACGTGGTATTTGGTCGAAAAATACGTAGTAATAGGTGGAAAAGTATTTTGATTTAGTTCGTTTATATTCCACCGGCGCTACTTCAAAACTCGAACCCGAGATTTTCCTTACGTTCTTTTTAATTTATAGACAATTTTCGAGTTTTTGGAATCCTGCCTGACAAATTAGAAGTTACAATACCAAAGTCCATAAATAAATCGCTTCTCTCGGTTAATTTGCGTATTTGGTGCATATTCCATGAATGTTACCTAGATTTTAAAGGTTCCCAGTATACCGACGCTGTTGGAGTTTCTCATCGTGTCTCGCAGCGACATCTGTAAAAAGTTACGGAATCCCAGCGGTGGTTCGCATACTCCAAACTGGCAAAATCAAAATTATAAAATCTTCAATCGGTTAATATTTCATCACACAATATTCTGTAAAATTTAATGACGTTTAAACTGTCAATTCTCGAAATATTAATAAAGCCATGTGCAACATTTGAATTTGGTCCAGATAGTAGTTTGTTAGAAGAAAAAAACCTGACGCCCCCACAAGTTAATGTGAATCAAACTCTGTCGGTAACATGCCCTTCTCGAACTTTTTAGATGCGTCCGATATTTCGGCAGAGAAGCAAATGAGATTTTTATCCGAAACAAATTAAGGCCTTACATACGTCCAGCGGTACCGAAAACGTACCAAAAGAAAAACTGTTTTTAGGAGGGATAGAAATAGAAATTGATAACAAAATTCTTACACATTGTTTATTACTGTGTTAAGTTTGTAAAAAAATTTATTTCAATTTTTTTTTTCAAAAATTACAATATGAAAAATCACATTTTTTGAAGCACTTTAAAAAAAAAGTTGCTCCACGGTCGGCAGTATTTCTTCCTCAAATGTTGACGGATCTGCAAAATGTAAAGAAATTCTTGCAAAATAAGGTAGTAGTTATAGTCTGTCGAGCCGGATTTTTGAAATTCGAAAAATTAAACAATTTACGGTAATTTAAAAAAAAATGTTAAGTTTGTGTAAAAAAAGTCACACTTTAATTGTTTTTATAAAATTTGCTAATTATAATTTTTAAAATCCGGCTCGACAGACTATAGATAAAACAATTCCGGATATTGAAAAAAAAAATCATCAAAAAATATTAAAAACCGTACGAGTTATCATGCCGACCGTGTCAGAAAAAGTAGTTTTGAGAAAAACGCGTTTAAAGTTTCAAGCGCGTTTTGCTCGAAGTCGCGCGCGGCTGGAGCAAGAACTTTATGAATTTTTTAAATTTATTTAGTTAACTTACGTCTAATCTCCCATTCCAGCTTCATATTGTACGCCTTTCTTGTCGGTAAAAAATTGTTGTTGTTTATTTTTTTCTAATCGACGAATTGTTCTGGCCTCTTTTGTTGCTTTGGTAGCGTTGATTCGAGCGTGTGTCCTTTCGTCGGGCAGTCACATTATCTACAATAACTTTTGAACTATGGGGAATTTTTACAATCAGCTTACACAGAAATACGCCTAAGACTATAAGGAATAATAATCTGTAAACAAAAAAAATCGATTTTTTGAAAATTCTCGACGTATGTAAGGCCTTAAAGGATATGGCCACGGTAGCGGGTATAAAATCATGTGCACATTTAACAATTTTTTTTTTAATAAAAAAGTGATTTATTTATAAAACTAATTAAACATACATTTGGTATAAATATCAAGCTAATAAAAAATATTTTTTTTGTTTTTTTGTTACACAAAATGGCCGACTACTGCCACTTGCTTTTGGGATCTTTTTTATTTGAGGTGCTCCGCGGCGGGACATTTGGCATCCACAATTTTTGACGTGGAACAAAATAAAAAATTTTCGTTAATCTACAACAGAATAACGAGAAAAGTATGTACGGAATTTAAAAAATATGGTTTTTTTTTCCAATATTGTAGGCATTTGAACTTAAGAGGTGAATGTCCAGTGAAGAAATTCGTATAAAACTGTTGATAAAATGGAAAGTTTTCAATTAATCAGAAATGACATACGTACGACTCTAGGTATTCTTATGTAGATTAACGAGAATTTTTTATTTTGTTCTAGGTCAAATATTGTGGATGCCAAATCTCACGCCGCGGAGGGCCTCCAAAACAAAAAGATACCAAAAGCAAATAGCAGTAGTCAGCCATTTTGTATAAAAAAAAAGAAATAATGTTTTTTAACAGCTTGATATTTATACTAAATGGATGTGCAATTAGTTTTATAAATAAATCATCTATGATGCAACAAAAAAAATTGTTAAATGTGTACATGATTTTTTACCCGCTACCGTGGCCATGCACCTTAACGGACGCATGAAAATTATTGTCTCATTTGCTTTCAACCGAAATATCAACCGGCGGTGTGTTACTTGACTTTTTTACATGGTCTCAATCTTATTGCAGAACTCTACTTGTCCGACCGGATCACCGAAGTGGACGGACGCATATCACCTTTGAAATTCCACCGAGACCATATCTCAAAGAATCTTCCACTGTTAATAAAAAATGGTATAGGACATTGGAAAGCTATGAAAAAATGGAGTATATCGTATTTTCGTGAAACAATGGAGAAGAAAGAAATTTCCGTTGCCGTAACGCCAAATGGCTATGCCGATGCAGTGGCGACCGATGAAAATGATAAAGAATATTTCGTTCAACCGGAAGAAAGAACGATGAGAGTCCCGGAATTTCTCGACAAACTGGAAAATCCCGATGACGATGAAATTTTTTATATTCAACGACAAAATTCGAATTTCGAGAGCGAATACTCGGAACTGTGGCGCGATGTTGAACAAGATCTACCGTGGACGACCGAAGCTTTTGGAAAAAATCCAGACGCCATTAATTTTTGGATGGGCGATCGGCGAGCCGTTACTTCGAGTAAGATTTTGTTTCTTTTTTGACACACGAAGGACAGAACAGAAAAAAATATATAAACACATATATAGGTCAATCAATTTATTGCAAAATTGCCTAGCGATACACTTCAACTTGTTTTCTTAAATGTACAATTCAGAACAATTGTGTAGATTTTCATTTTTCTTTATCCATAAGAACAAGGGCAACGCACGTAATCCTCAAATCTCGACTATAAATGGGATGGAAAATGCCTGCAACGCCATCTATCACTTTGACAGGTACTAACCTGTCAACGTGACAGTCGATTTTGTCATCTAGTAACTTTTTGGGGATTATGTCTTTTAGGGATTGTGTCGTTTGACGATTGTTTCGTTTGGGGATTGTGGTACCTTACCATCAGGGGATAACTTTTAGGTAGGGTAGCACATGTTCCCCAAATTCATCGGAAGGATGTCAAAGTCCCGACAGTCAAAGTCCCGACAGTCAAAATCCCGACAGTCAAACTACCGACACGGCATATCGCGCGTGTACCGACTGTTTTTGGTACGTGTACAGCCGCGAGATGGCAATAACGGTTAAAGCGCAAACACATCGCGATTAGTCAATGAACGTAGTTCCAAGTGTTGGGGTTCTCAATAAAACCGAGGGACGTGACTGACTAGCAAATTATTTAATCAAATAATACACGTGGGTTCCTTTTGGCTATATCGGAGCGAGAAAAAGTTGAATAACATAAACAACTCTTGTTAGTTGAATTTCTTAGCAACAATTTATTAAGAAAACCAGGAATAGTATTATGATTATTGTTGGGTTTCGTTTAAAAATTTGTACTTCTGTTCCCTGAAGATTTTTCGATGATTGCACAAAAATTAACTTTTTTATACCTAATAATAAAAACAACGAGAATAAAAACAATCATTTCAATTTATTTGGACGGTTTATTTATCCATTCGCCATTTGTTCATTAAACGAAACCCAACGATAATCATAATAGTAATTATTCCTGGTTTTTTAAATAAATTGTTTATAAGAAATTCAACCAAACAACACTTCTTTATGTTATTCAACTTTTTCTCGCTCCGATATAGCCAAAAGGAACCCACGTGTATTATCCGGTCAAATCTTTGCGACGAAATGTATTAATAATAATAACAATGACAATAAAAACAATTATTTCAATTTATTTGGACAGTTTATTTATACATTCTCCATTTGTTCATTAAACGAAACCCAACAACAATCATAATACTATTTATTCCTGGTTTTCTTAATAAGATGTTTATAAGAAATTCAACCAACAACAGTTGTTTATGTTATTCAACTTTTTCTCGCTACGATATAGCCAAAAGGAACCCACGTGTATTATCCGGTCAAATCTTTGAGACGAAATGAATAATAATAACAACGACAATAAAAACAATTATTTCAATTTATTCGGACAATTTATTTATTCATTTGCCATTTGTTCATTAAAAAATTAACGACAATAATCATAATACTATTTATTCTTGGTTTTGTTAACAAATTGTTTATAACAAATTCAACCAAAAACAGTTGTTTATGTTATTTAACTTTTTCTCGCTACGATATAGCCAAAAGGAACCCACGTGTATTATTTGATTAAATAATTTGCTAGTCAGTCACATCCCTCGGTTTTATTGAGAATCCCAACACTTGGAACTACGTTCATTGCCTAACCGCGATGTGTTTGCGCTTTAACCGTTATTGCCATCTCGCGGCTGTACACGTACCAAAAACAGTCGGTACACGCGCGATAGGCCGTGTCGGGACTTTGACATCCTCCCAATTCATCGTCCCCAAAAAAGTAACTAGACCGAAAAATCCCTCGACTATTGACCCGTAACGCTACTAGATGGCGCGGTAAACGCATTCTCATATAGGGTAGCATGTTCCCCAAATTCATCGTCCCCAAAAAAGTAACTGGACCGAAAAATCCCTTGACTATTGACCCGCAATGCTGCTAGATGGCGCGGTAAACGTATTCTCATATCTACTCGCCCGAATGCCGGAGTTCGAGGACTGAGCAGTAGATACGTTGCTCTTATGATCAGACAACCGCCTTTTTTATTATGCCATAATGACAACAATTATTAATTATTAATTATTAATTATTAATTATTAATTATTAATTATTAATTATTAATTATTAATTATTAATTATTGATTATTGATTATTGATTATTGATTATTAATTATTAATTATTAATTATTAATTATTAATTATTAATTATTAATTATTAATTATTTATTATTAAGTATTTATTATTTATTTATATAAATAATAAATATAATTGTTGTCATTATGGCAATAATAAATAATATTATAATATTATTTATTATTGCCATAATGACAACAATTATTAATTATTAATTATTAATTATTAATTATTAATGATTAATTATTAATTATTAATTATTAATTATTAATTATTAATTATTAATTATTAATGATTAATTATTAATGATTAATTATTAATTATTAATTATTAATTATTAATTATTAATTATTAATTATTAATTATTAATTATTAATTATTAATTATTAATTATTAATTATTAATTATTAATTATTAATTATTAATTATTAATTATTAATTATTAATTATTAATTATTAATTATTAATTATTAATTATTAATTATTAATTATTAATTATTAATTATTAATTATTAATTATTTATTATTAAGTATTTATTATTTATTATTTATTATTAATCTAGTCACTTCTAGTTACTTTTTTGGGGACGATGAATTTGGGGAACATGCTATCCTACCAACTTTTAGCCACTTGGTCATCCAACGTCAACGTACTTCACTCTGTTGAATCTCGGCTCACCTAATTGAAACACACCAAACTTAAAAACTGCACGTTCCAAGTGTATATAAAACAATGATTTGAATGGCGCCGAAACCTTACCGTAACCGAAAACCATTCTAACCACCAACCATGGGTGGTCTTTCCAACCATTTTTTATAGAATAGATCGTTCGATCGTTGGTCGATAAATCGATCTTTGCTTGCAATGATAGAATTTAACGAATAATCTCGGCAGTTTTTCGAAGGATAACGGTTAAAAAAAGGCAATCATAGTAAATAACCGGTAAATGAATAATCGTTAATGCGAAATATATCTTCAAATCGATGTCCAGTTCATTTTGAAATTCTGAAATGACATTACAGCGGTGAAATGTCGACGAAAAGAAAAGAATTGGCGATCTTCATTGTCTCGTTAAAATGTTACGTAAAAATTTCAGGCCGTAGGCAAACAAGAAATTTTCTAATTTTTTTTTCGTTGCAGTGCACAAGGATCCGTACGAGAATATTTATTGCGTCGTTTCGGGCGAGAAGGAATTTATTCTTCATCCACCGACGGATTTGCCGTGGATTCCCTATGGAAAATATCCATCCGCGGTGTATAAAAAAATCGCCAACAAATGGATCATAGATCCCACTTCGACGCAATCGGAATTACTAAAGGATGGCGACGTCAAATATCCGGATTTGATTCCGTGGATCAGGCTCGATCCCCTCAAACCGGATTACGAAAGGTTTCAATATTTTTCGCACAAAACTTATTTTTCGTGAATTTCTTTCAGGACTTATACGCAGTCAGGATTTAAAATAGAATTTCTTCTATTTCATTTTCGTAATGTACATATATTTAACTAAATATACAGAAAATTTCATGTCAATCGGACAAATATTCTCGAAGTTACGCGCATATTTGTAAAGACGTCTCGAAGTGTTTGAAAGTAGATTTTGAAAGTTTCAATGCCTTTTTCCCAAAAATGTGTTTTTAAAGTCGGTAAGCAAGATTCCTCGGAAACGGCTGAACCGATCAGTCGTAAATTTGTACACGAGCTTTATAAATATATTTTTTAGTGATTAATCGAAGGTCTTCTCGCCTAAAAATATTTTTCATTTTATGAACAATTTGAGGCGAACATTTTTATCGAAAATCCAAATTTTTTTTTTTGAGAAGGCGCCATTTTGTTAAAAATTAATATTTTGCTTATTCATTCTATTAAATACTAGATAATACCTTATATTAACGAAATCTTTTTTGTTTTTTTTTTTTTTTTTTCATTTTAAATGATCTAATCCAGAGATATCGTGCTCACCGCGACACGCCTTTTTTAGAGGAGCTCCAGGAGATCGGCTATAGCAGCTTTAAAAACCATTACTTTTACAAATAAAAAATATGAAAATAAAGTTAAAAGTTACCACGATATGTATATAAATGTTTACTTTATTAAATTAAAATGTCTTTGTAATTGACTGCGTATAATTCCTTAAAACGTAATGATGTTCAAATGGTCTATTCAATATCTACTTCTTCTAGATATCCTCTGTATAAGAACGCGAGTACTCTGAGGGTTAAAGTCGAAGCCGGCGATGTACTGTATTTGCCTTCACTCTGGTTTCATCATGTACGCCAATCGCACGGTTGTATAGCGATAAACTATTGGTACGACATGGAATATGATATAAAATACGCCTACTACTTGTCCCTTCAAAGTCTTTGTCATTAAAGAAATAAAATCTTTATAAACAACGAAATTAATTTCCCGAAGTATTTTAAAGGCTAGAAATTACGATTTTTTGTACATATGGAGAATTGTTAATGTCGGTAAATTAATTGTTTGAATTATGATTGATCAAAGAAAGTTAGTCAATCCCCCTCTCACCTTTATCGTTAAGGCTGAACACCACTGTGACCCCCTGTTTTTTTTTTCACATTTTTCAAGAATTTTTTTTTGTGGGAAAAAAAGAGATATTCGAAAATTTTTTTTGGGTTTCGTTCCTTGTTTATTAATGTATCAAAAAACATTTTTTTCACATTTTTCACGCCGCATGGTGGCGCTAGGGAAGCTCTCGCGTCAGGTGCTGTCATCTCCGCGGCACGCAGCAGAACTCTCTTCAACGTCGATCTGAAAAAAAATACCGAGTGTTTTCGTTAATAATATGATATTTTGAAGAGAAGTACATAGGGATTTGAAAAAATATTGTTTTAAAAAAAATAGGCACGCCTTTGAAATTAACTTCAATTTCAAAGGCGTGCCTATTTTTTTTTTAAACAATATTTCTCCAAATCCCTATGCACTTCTCTTCAAAATATCATATTATTAACGAAAACACTCGGTATTTTTTTTTAGATCGACGTTGAAAAGAGTTCTGCTTTTTTTTCCCACAAAAAAAAATTCTTGAAAAATGTGAAAAAAAACAGGGGGTCACAGTGGTGTTCACCCTTGATAGGATTTCTCCCATTTGAGTATAATGCACTTATGTGAAAAGGGGTAACACCACTCTAGCGGCATAAAAAAAGGCCGAACTTTCACGATTTATTTTGAAAGTATGAAAAAAATAAGGAATAGGAGTTCTTTTCCGAGAGTTTATTTAACACATATTGAAGTGTAGACGAAACAAATTTTATTATCATTTTGCTACAAAATGGCGGCCACAATGCCCACCTTGAAAATCGTCTTTTTCACACTGGGAGGACGTGTTACTTGAGCACCGTTGCATGAATCGATTTGAAATGTTGATAGTAGTTTCATAATTACATTCTCTATTGGAGTACGTGGCCGTTTTTTTTTTTAATTTAATGTAAACTTTTTTTTATAAATAATTTACTACTTTTTTTTGGAAAAAAATTGATTCATTTTTTTCAAAAGTGCACCATTTCTACAAAATTTGGTAAAAAAATTGAGTATGCTTTAGACCACACAACTGAAGTAAAACTTTTTTCACAACATACAGATATATACATAAATAAAAAGAAAATCTTCTCGTTTTTTTTTTAATGTTCATGTGTTTTCATTGATAAATCAATATTTCAGATTTGATGTTTTTTTTTATTCTTTATTTTCATTCATCATTTCATTATTTTCATTTTCGGATACATCAGTAATTACAGTAGTTGATTGTAAGACCGAGACAATAGGTTTATGGTAAGAGAAATAAGAGACATATATTTTTGAATGCATATTTGAAAGATATCTAGAGAAAACTGCGTCGATCGTTGTTCCATGTCTTGTGGTAGGCTCGTTTGGATTATTATTAATTTGTTATTCTAATTTATCTTGGAGGAATTGTATCAAAAGTTGTCCATCGTTGGACGAGAAATTAACATTGAAATCTCCTGCTAAAATCATTGGCAACGTATGATAGTTTTCACCTAATTCTTCTGAGCCTACTCGACCGTAAATAAGTAGTCTTTTGTATAGAAATTTAATGATATTTTGAACGGTATTATTGGGTGAAATGTAAACAACTACCATTATAATGTTCGTTCCATCGTCCAAAACGCAGTTGGCAGCACATATGTCACCAATTGATGATTGACCAATATCGATTTCTCTAATATGTCTTAATAAAATATCCATGCTCGAAGTAACTATATTAGAGGTACCATTTGACATGTGATAAATTGCCACTCCTGCTGATCCAACATGTTTACGGCTAAATTTGGCAATACAATGAAAATTCGGGACGTCAACATTTTCATCATCATTTGTCCAGGTTTCCGATAAGAACAAAATATTGCTTGGATTAATAAGTGGATCGCTCAAGTCGGACACGTGGTTTCTCAGACTTTGGCAATTGAAAGTGACCATGGATAATTTGTTTCTTTCATTCATGAAATCGAGTATCGTTCTTCCTATTGTTACTAATCTGTTCAACGACAATCGGCGAAATTCATCGTGTAAAGATGTTATCGAAGTATCATTTCTTCGAGTTGCCGTAAACCTCCAATTAAAATTATGTCTAAACCACCGAAATTCGTTTGAAAATTTCCTGTTATTTGTTTTAATCTAGCATCTATTTGAGCTAATAGTTATTTGGAAAGAAGATTGGTTCGATAAATATCAAAAACGACCCGATGAATTGAGTGACATTACTTTAGCACAATTCGTCTTACTTTAGCACAATTCGTCTTATTATTGGCATAATTTTCATTCCAACCAATTCGCAAGTTTTCAATGTAGTGGTTCAAGAAGCAAATGTTCAAGGGTGTTTCAACCTCTTAAAATATATTTTTCTTTTCATTGTCTGGTGCGCTCGTCATTCCTTCGCATAAGAAACATTTTAATGTTTGTTTCATCAAAATCGATGCACTGCTTGTATGTGAAACTGCAAAATCGACCCTTGACCTGTTCAACCATAGGGGGTGGTTTCACCCCTTGAAACCGTTTTTCCGCAGATAAAAAAAATACGTGTCGCTTAGTTTTTAATGCTCTATAAAATCCGCGAGTTCCAACAAAATCGGAGCGGGACACCTCGGGTACTTTCTTTGTTAGTAAAAAATAAAAGCCGTCTGTATCGGCATGGGTTTTCCGCAGTTTTTCTCGTGTCCATGCGCGAATGCGATACGGTGTAACTGAAAAGTAGCTTCAGATGCTACGGGAGTTGGGTTAGCTTGGTATAATGCGGGTAGGGAGAGGTAAGAGGGAAAATTGGGAAGGCTCATACGTAAAAATTTGCGAGGATACATCTTCAAACACGCAATAATAAGAAAAATATAATAAATTTCTTTATTCTTTTCCCAATTAAATACTCTTCGTTGTGCGGTGTTTTTTTTCTGTCTTGCATATTCCTTCGCGTCCGACAACGATTTGGCGCCCCCTTCCATAAATTGTTGTGTTTTGTTGGATTTGTCGGATTTGTTAGGTTTGGTGGCTTTGTTGGGTTTGAGAGGTTATGATAATAACCCAAAAATACAGCCGTTTTCCCGTCGAATTTGCTGGAAAATAATAACGCTTAATAACTCGTTAAGTGGCGCTTTTCATTGCGGCCACGGCGCACACTTCAGAAAATCGCGATTATTCGTCGTCACAGCCGAGCGGTTATCTCTTAGTAGTCATAAACTGACTGACGGAATGTCTAGCGAGATCAAGACTGCCAATCGTGGGAATGAAATCTGGCGTTATTAGGAAGTAGGCCATGCGACGTAACATAATTAATGAGATGAACGTCTAAGTAAATAATACTAAAATAAAGTAATCTATATATATAAAAAAGGATGTCTGTATGTTTGAGCTTAATAGACTTCGAGACCGTTTGACCGATCACCATGAAAGTTGGTATACATATGTATTTTTTCATGGAGAAGGTTTTTGCGCTATCCATTTTGTTGTAACTCGCCACTAGATGGCGCTGCAGCACATCAACTTCTATACCGTTCAACCGATCGCCATGAAAATTGGTATACATAGGTATTCGAGCACGGAGAATATTTTCGCCCTATCCACTTTGTTGTAACTCGCCACTAGATGGCGCTGCGGCACATCAACTGCTATACCGTTCAACCGATCACCACGAAAAGCAACAGATCAAAAAATGATTGCTGACTTACGAGCATTATTCCACGAGCACAGCTGTTTGGTCTGAGATTTCAAATCGGCATTAGAGAATGTAAGAGCCTCGACTTGAAAGTCATTATCAGGGCAGACAAAACGCCGTTGAATAAGCGCGATATGAATAAATATTCTTCTTTTGTTTTGAGGCGATTGACATTGCATTCTTCCTTCCAAAGTTGTGCAACGGAACCAAACTTTCCGTGAAAAAACTGATGTCGAATGAGATTGAAGCAACAATAATTAACGGCAAATGTAAAGGAGAAGATGTGCTGATTCCGCGTATTCCAATGATTCCCAATGACTTGTCCTTCACATTCAAACGACTACAGTTTCCTGTGCGTCTTGCTTTCGCGATTACAATCAACAAAGCTCAAGGGCAGTCACTGCGCGTTGCCGGATTAAATTTAGAAAATCCATGTTTTTCGCATGGTCAACTATATGTTGCTTGCTCCAGAGTAGGGACCCCAAAAACTCTGTACATCTATACACCAAATCAGAAAACCAAAAATATTGTTTATCCACTCGCGTTACGCTAAATGTTAGCATTAGTTAAAATTATTTCAAGTTCAATTATACATCATCCATTTTTATGTATACACAGATAAATAAATATGCACAGGCAGGACAACGTCTGCCGGGTTTAGCTAGTAAAATATATTATAGTAAAAGGTTTTCGTCATTCCTCTGTACAACCATTTAATCAAGAGTACCATAAATCGTTCAATATTGAAAAATTAGTTTGGCCGTTTGGTAGTTACGTCATATCAAATTAAACGGAAGGTAATTCGGAGTTTGATAACTAAAAAAATAAGATAAATTTCTGTTTTATTTTTTCACCTCTACAAAATGATGATTTCAGGGGAATTCGAATTCGAAATCCTCCTCGTCCATAGATTCTTTAAAATGCCTACAGTACGGGAAGCTGTCCGAAGAATCGTCTGATGAATCATCCATTGTAGTCCGTTGAACCTTGCTCATCTCGTGGCGTTCCTCAGTCGGCTCTGCTCCCCTCTTACGGATACATGGACATTCGGGAGGGTCGGAAAACCAAACGGGGGAATCATACCGCACCACTTGTTGGCGAACGATGCGATGCAACCTAGCGATTCCCAAGTTATCGTCCTCCCAAGGATCGTTTAAGGCGTTGGTGATCCTCAGTAACGCCCTCTCCGATCTCTTCAAGGCTCCGGCATTATGCATACGCGTACGATACCATCGCTTGAAAAGAAAAAATGAGTTTCACTTGTTTTTCGCCGTTTTTAATTGGTAATAGACGCGTGCAATAACACTTACCATATAAATGGCGTAAACCAACGGTCCCTGCTCCATTTTACTTTTCACTTGGCGTTGCTTCTCGTTCAAACGTAAAACGCTGAATGAAGCGAGAGCCTCGTTCTACCCTCACGATCCCGCGGATACGATAGAAACGCTCGTAAAAATAAAAGAAATGTGCGATAACGATGACACCCACGCTCTCACGGTCTTGCATACAGTTTTGGAAGTTTCTCCGTTGAAAGTGGCCCTCTTAACGGGTTATACGCAGTTGCAAGGCCAAAAAAAGTCGTTTTTTTTTATGAATTTTTTTCTGAAAAGGGATTTTATTTGACAAATACAAGAAGTATTAATAAATGTAGTGGTAGCTTTCAATTTTATATCGGCATTTTTCATTTTCAAAAATATTGATTTACACTGCTCCTGTAGACGATCTCCTAGAGGTCCTCCAAAAAAAATCATCCGGTTTGGATTATTTAAAATAAAAAAAAATAAAAAAGATTCTATTAGTGGATAGATGAATCTTGGTATTGATCGAAGGAATGGTCGAATTTTTTATTTTTGACAAAATAGCGGCTCCAATAAGAAAAAACTATAATTTTCGACCTAAATTTTTTTCGTTGAATTGTTTTTAAAAAATAGAAAGAATTGTCGGATATCTTTATCGATCAGTACCTGAAGAATATATCTGAGAAAGTTGTGTTAAAATTGCCGACCGATCGGTTAAGCCATTTTCGAGAAATCGTGCTCACCGACTTTGAAAACACCGTTTTGAGAAAAACGCGTTTAGAGTTTAGACCGCCTACTTCGTAACGCTCCGAGCGTCCTTACAAATATGCATGTATCTCCAAGAATATTTGCCGGATCGATTTGAAATTTTCAGAGAATATACTCAAATATATGATCATTACGAAAATGCAATTAAAAAAAATCGATTTTTTGAAATTTCCAACTGCCTATAACCTTAACGAATTCGTTTTTAATTTCTGTAACGGCCACTAAAGGTGTTGCGTTCGGATAATGCCGATAGACGCAACCCGAAGAGGTATGGCCACGGTAGCGGGCATAAAATCACGTGCACATTTAACAATTTTTTTTTTATGAAAAAGTGATTCATCTATAAAACTAATTGCACATCTATATAGTATAAATATCAAACTAATAAAAAATATTTCTTTTTTGTTTTTTTTTGTTATACAAAATGAGCCGACTACTGCCATTTGCTTTTGGTATCCTTTTTTTTAGGCGTTCCGCGGCGTGACATTTGGCGTCCACAATTTTTGACCTAGAACAAAAAACAAAAATTCTCGTCAATCCACATCAGAATACCTGGAGATGTACGTACGGAATTTCTGATTAATTTAAAACTTTCCATTTTACGAGCGGTTTTATATGAAATTTTTCACTGGAAATTCACCATTTAAGTTCAAATGCCTACAATATTCGAATAAAACAATATTTTTCAAATTCCGTACGTACTTCTCTAGGTATTCCGATGTGGATTAACGAGAATTTTTTTTTCGTTCTAGGTCAAAAATTGTGGATGCCAAATGTCACGCAGCGAAGCGCGTCAAAAAAAAAAAGATACCAAAGCAAATAGCAGTGGTCGGCCATTTTGTGTAACGAAAAAAAAAAAAAAAAAAATTGTATTAGCCTGATATTTATACTAATTAGTTGTGGAATTAGTTTAGTAAATAAATCAGTTTTTCATACAAAAAAAAATTGTTAAATGTGCACATGTTTTTATACTTGCTACCGTGGCCATACCACTTAACTAATGAATAAAGTTCATGTAAATGGAATGTAACTCAATAATATCATTTCGCACTTTGTACTATTTTTTAGCGCGCTACTAAATACTATCTATTTCGGAATATTGACAAAACTCAAAGAGAAAAGAAAATGAAAAAAGCTGATTTTTACTTACCTTAAGGGACAACACCACTGTGACCCCCTGTTTTTTTTCACATTTTACAAGAATTTTTTTTTGTGGGAAAAAAAAGAGATATTCGAAAAATTTTGTTTGGGTTTTGTTCCTTGTTTATTAATGTATCAAAAAACATTTTTTTCACATTTTTCACGCCGCCTGGTGGCGCTGGGGAAGCTCTCGCGTCAGGTGCTGTCATCTCCGCAGTGGTTCGCGGCACGCAGCAGAACTCTCTTCAACGTCGATCTGAAAAAAAATACCGAGTGTTTTCGTTAATAATATGATATTTTGAAGAGAAGTACATAGGGATTTGGAAAAATATTGTTTTAAAAACAATAGGCACGCCTTTGAAATTAAAGTTAATTGCAAAGGCGTGCCTATCTTTTTTAAAACAATATTTTTCCAAATCCCTATGTACTTCTCTTCAAAATATCATATTATTAACGAAAACACTCGGTATTTTTTTTTCAGATCGACGTTGAAGAGAGTTCTGCTGCGTGCCGCGGAGATGACAGCACCTGAAGCGAGAGCTTCCCTAGCGCCACCATGCGGCGTGAAAAATGTGAAAAAAAGGTTTTTTGATACATTAATAAACAAGGAACAAAACCCAAAAAAATTTTTCGAATATCTCTTTTTTTTCCCACAAAAAAAAATTCTTGAAAAATGTGAAAAAAAAACAGGGGGTCACAGTGGTGTTTTCCGTTAATTACCACCACCATCAGCAATGACTACCAGCAATTTTCACAAAAATATAATTGAAAACGGTTGAAATTAAATATACGAAACGGTTCAATTTATTTCTATTATTGAAACTGAAAACTCTTGTTTACTTTATAAATACTTCACCAATTTATAGTCTTTAATTATTTTAAAAAACGTTAATATTTATCACTGCTTCATGAAAGGATTTAAAAAACAAATGTAACGGAGATCGATCCGTCGCTCGGTTACAGTTAGAATGTTTAAAATTCGATTCAAATTATGGGCATATTTATACAGTATATTCATTGAAGTTGACGGGATTAATAACTTTCTCATAATTACATATAATAAATATATGTAACGCAGTGAAAATCTTTAGTGAGACGGAGACAAACAATGGCAAGAGCCATCGCGGGGTTTTAAATTTTGTCTATCTTCGAAACAAGACTATGGCCTATCAGCATTATCCGATCGCAATGCCTGTAGTGGCTGATACAGAAATTAACGACTTCGTTAAGGGGACTCCCCCACCACTGAAATCTGAGGGAGTTCTCAGACCTGTGTACAAGACCCCCCCCCCCCCCCCCCCCCGGCTCAATCCGGTCGAAAATGCGAATTCATGGCGTCTTTTATAGACAGCTTATCCAGAAAACCAGAGACATCACGCACTAACAAAAAGTGATAATAGTTTCATCGGTGCCAAAAATATTTGATTATATCTTGAGGACTTTAATTTTCACTGATATTCCCAGAATCTAATCAGTTTTCCAGTATCGCATTCTTTGGTTTGCCTGCCACAGCAATTGCTGATAAGCATTGCCCGCGACATCCACATAGTGTCACCGAACAGCAAAGTGTTAATAACGAATTTAGGTGGTAAAACGTAATAGTACTGAAGTTGTAAATTCCTCAATTACGGATAATGATACGAAGGCACAATCAAAAGTGTATTTTGACGGTCAGGCATATAGCTATACTGCTAATATTGAAAATATGCTCCTGCAGCAACGTGTGAAAAAGCAAGGAAAATGTTATAAAAAAACGGATGCGTTAGTGAATGAAGTATACTGTAATACCTCTTAATTATGCTTCTCGTAAATGCGTAAGTTTATCTGAATACGAAAATAATACCATCATAAAATTTCTTGGCAGTGGTTCGGAAACTTTTGAATCCTTTCTTAAAAAAGACATGGCACTCGAATCTCGAAACTCTCGAAATGCGAGATAAATATATCGAATTTTGAAGCCAGTTTATCGTCAATCTGATTGGTTGTCGTAAAGCGCGCGTAATTCAAACACGATTTAGTTCACTATGAAACAACATCTATGGTATACAAAGATTTAATAAGATTAAAGATTCAATAGATCATTGACTCTCGCCCAATGCAATTCTCAAAATTTAAAAACCTTATACAATAAAGAAATGCGAGATAAATATATCGAATTATGAAGCCCGTTTATCGTCAATCTGATTGTTTGTCGTAAAGCGCGCGTAATTCAAACACGATTTCGTTCACCATGAAACAACATCTATAGTATACAAAGATTCAATAAGATCAAAGATTCAATAGATTATTGACTCTCGCCCAATGCAATTCTCATAATTTAAAAACCTTATAATAAATTATGTACTATTTAAAGAAAAATGACAACCGATCGAGACGAAATTATCTTAGCGACTGCAGTATGGTGACAAAATTCGTTGTGCCGTTTGGGAAAAAGTATCTATAAAAATTTTCAGCTGATTCTTAATCCAAAGGACAAGTTCGAAATATGAAACATTCAAGCGCGAGCGAAGCGAGCGCGTTGTTGCTAGTAACTATTAAAAAAGGGATTACAAAGGGTGGTTTGTCCCCTTATGTATACGTACTATTTTTATAAAAACGGTGAATCATTAATATTAGCTTGATGAGGAGAGTTCTTATCGGCAAACACATTTGCATGGAAAGGACAATTCCTCGAAGGACAGTTCCCCGCACGAAATTCATCAAGTCTGTCATTCGAACTCACTCGTCGCGATTTAGGACCGGATACGGGAGAATATTCGATTACTGCTATCGCGAATAATCCCGAAATATACTCTGACAAATGTTGCTCACTGCGGTACTTACCGAACAACATGGAAACTGCTCGCGTGTATCGACCTTGGAACATTCATTAAAGAGTATGCGCAGTCAGGACATCGAAAAAAAGAGATTTTTCAAGAATTTTTCCTGGAAAGACATTTTAATTTATTAACGTAAAAATTTATATGTGTATTGTGGTAACTTTTGACTTTATTTTTATATTTTTTATTCCTAAAAATAACGATTTTTAAAGCTGTTATAGCCGATCTCCAAGAGCTCGTCGAAAAAAGCCGTTTTGCGATAATCACGATATCTCTGGATTGGATCATTGAAAGTGAAAAAAAACAAAAAGAGATTTCGTTAATATAAGGTATTATCCAGTATTTAATCAAAGGAATATGCAAAATATTCATTATTAACAAAATGGCGGCTTCTCAAAAAAAATTTCGATTTCCGATAAAAATGTTAAATTGTTTATAAAATGGAAAATATTTATCGGCGAGGAAAAACCTTTGATTAATCATTAAAATATATATATATAAAGCTCGTGTAAAAGTTTGCGACTGATTGGCTTAGTTGTTTCCGAGGAATCTTGCTCAGCGACTGTAAAAACACAGTTTTCCGAAAAACGCATTCAAACTTTCAAATCACTTTCAAACGCCCCAAGACGTATTTACAAATATGCGTGTAACTTCGAGAATATTTGTCGGATTGACATGAAATTTTCTGTGTATATACTTAACGGGTTAGGCCACTCTGGAGGCCGAAAAAATAGGCTTATTTGGGGATTTTTTTCAGAAAAACTACAAAATAAATCGAGATTACAAAATAGGGTGTTTATCATACATATCAGTGACTGTATACAATAATTTTTTTGAAGTGATTAATTTCATAATGGCGACAATGCAGCGTTTTTGCAATGATGTCCCTGTTTTTGTTGGCCGGAAACATAACTCACAACGAAAGCACTCGAGGCGTCCCCGTCCGATTTTGTTGAAACTCAAGTATGTTATAGAGCATTAAAAACCAAGCGACACGTATTTTTTTTATCGGCGGAAAAACGGTTTCAAGGGGTGAAACCACCCCCTAAAGTTACATATGTCAAGGGGCGATTTACCAGTTTCACATAGAAACAGTGCATCGATTTTGATGAAACAAAGATCAAAATGTTTCTTGTGCGAAGAAATGAAGAACCCACCAGACAATGAAAAAAAAAATATTTTAAGGGGTTGAAACACCCTCCAACATCCACTTTTTGCTCCCTACATTGAAATCATTAATTTTAGCTTGATGAGGAGAGTTCTTATCGGCAAACACATTTGCAATGACAAGGAGACAACTGGAATGTAAAAACTCAAATAGGGGTAGCTTGCCTCCTCAAAACTGTTATCTTGCACAAATAGAAAAATACGTGAACTATAATTTTATTTCCGCTATAAAACAGTATAATTCCCATTCCAATCGATTCGCAAGTTTTCAATGTAGGGTGCAAGACGTAGATGTTCAAGGGAGTTTCTACCCTCTAAAATAACAGAAAAATGGTGAAGCATTAATTTTAGCTTAATGAGAAGAGTTCGTATCGGCAAACACATTTGGAATGACAAGGAGACACCTGGAATGTAAAAACTCAAATAGGGGTGGCGTTTCCCTTAAAACTGTTTTCTCGCACAAATAGAAAAACACATCAACTTTAATTTTATTTCCGCTATACAACGGCATAATTTTCATTACAATCGATTCGCAAGTTTTCAATGTAGGGTGCAAGACGTAGATGTTCAAGGGTGTTTCAACCCCTTAAAATTACGAAAAAATGGTGAAACATTAATTTTAGCTTAATGAGAAGAGTTCGTATCGGCAAGCACATTTGGAATGACAAGGAGACACCTGGAACGTAAAAACACGTCAACTTTAATTTTATTTCCGCTACACAATAGCATAGTTTTCATTCCAATCGATTCGCAAGTTTTCAATGTAGGGAGCAAAAAGTGGATGTTCGAGGGCGTTTCAAACCCTTAAAATATATTTTATTTTCATTATCTGGTGGGTTCTTCATTTCTTCGCACAAGAAACATTTTAATAATTGTTCCATCAAAATCGATGCACTGCTTCTATGTGAAAATGCAAAATCGCCCCTTGGCATGTGTAACTTTAGGGGTGGTTTCATCCCTTGAAACCGTTTTTCCGCTGATAAAAAAAAAATACGTGTCGCTCAGTTTCTAATGCTCTATAACATACTTGAGTTTCAACAAAATCGGAGGGGGACACCTCGAGTGCTTTCCTTGTCAGACAACTTTTTCAGCCGATTCACTTGAAATTTTGAATATATCTTTAAAAAAAACATTGTCTATGGTAGTGCGTAGGATTTTTTTTTATATTCCATAGTTTATTTGTTGATAACAATTTTCAGACGATTTTTTAAGCAAATTTTTCAATTTTTAATCTAGAAAATGTGCCCTTTGGCCAAAAATCAATAAATCGAAAAAAAATCCTACGCACTTCCATAGACAATGTATTTTCGAAGATATATTCAACATTTCAAGTGAATCGGTCGAAAATCGTCTGAGTTATGTTTCCGGCCAACTAAAACGGAGACGTCATCGCAAAATGCTGCACAGCCGTCATTGTTAAATTAATCGCTTAAAAAAAATTGTTGTATAGTCACTGACATGTATGACAAACATTCTATTTTGTAATCTCGATTTATTTTGTAGTTTTTCTGCGAAAAAAAATCCCCAAAAAAGCCTATTTTTTCGGCCTCTAAAGTGGTCTGACCCCTTAAATATATGTACATTAAGAAAATGAAATAATTTTTTTTTCTTTTTAAATCCTGACTGCGTTTAACCCCTCAAATGAGATCGTTAATTTTTTACCATCGTCTTTATGCTCCCCGTGTTAAAGAGTGCCAAGTGACTGGGAACGAGTGGCCATAGTGACTAGGCCACGCTTTCGAGATAAGTCCCAATATCGTTTTGTTGTCGTTTACAAGTGCTCCAGTAAAGCTTCGAGAGACCGTACCGTCGGATTCCACAGACTTCCGAAATCTGGGAAACATTTTGTCTATGTTTCGAAAAAATATAGTTTCGTCGAAAAAATCGACAGACAGAAAGGGTCATTCGTAGACAATATGCTTTTATTTTAATGCAACAGTCGTCGTCGGTGTTTTCACATCTGTCACATCGAAATACCAGCGTTTAAGATTTTCCCTCCCTCCAGGAAGTTTCTGAGTGACGTTTGTTTCCGCCCACGCACAAATGTCCGTGGTAACAAACGCCATCGCAGTGTCGTGCCCGAAACACTTAAATTCGCTTCAAAGTTAATTAAAACCGGGTATTTTTTTCCATCGTTCCTATGCCGCCCGTGTTAACGAGCGCCAAGTGACGGGGAATGAGCAGCCATCTTGGGAGGACCACGGTAATTTCCAATATGTGGAATACTTTGAACGTGGCGCTACAAAAAGTCAAAAGGACAGAACATTTTTCCGTTCTTCACCCGGCAGCGTCTTTGAAATCAACTTTTTAAAGAACGTTTGTTACCCGGTGGTCAACATTCTTTTCCTAGACTCGAAGGTCCTTTAGACGAACCCCATCGAAAACTGACCAAGCTCACGTTTATCACGTTACACGTGTGGCTCCCTTTTTTTCCACACTATATTCCTTGAACACCGGACCATCCGCAATGGTCATTTCTGTCCCAAACAATGGACGCCATATTGGACGAATAATCTCCCATCATTGGCACAGCGTGAGGCGGCTGATATCCACCGATTCCACCGATTGGATTATCAACCAATTGCGTGTTATTGTTAATCGGTGGTTGGATCGTTTGCGACGGAGTTTCTTCCCGGCACATTAAAAAGTGCGTACCATCGAACGGTGCGTAATCCTTGTCGTCATATTGTTCCGGCTTTAACGGATATATTCCCGACTTGACGAATCCGGAAGTGACGTTAATAGGTGTAATAGCCCGCATCCACGATTCCCTTACGATAGCCGGCAAGTCATCGATCGTCATGGATCGTCCCGAATTATTTTTAAACCACTCGTCCGTGTAGATCGAGCACATATTTTTGAAGGAACCAAACACGGCTACGTCCAGTGGTTGCAATCTGTGCTCACAGCCGGCCGGCAGTGAGAGCATTATAACGCCCTCTTGACGGCATATATCCAAAACCGTTACGGTCACGCGATTAACGCTGTGATTTTCCAGCAACAAAAGTACCGGTCTTCCCTCGTCCGGTTTCGTGCATTTCACGAAATGCTTCAAAAATACGATAAAGTTCTCGTCCGTCATGAGGCTCCGTTCGCTAGCTACTCCGATGCAATCTATCGGTCCGTCGCTCGTGGAATGATCGTTGAATTTGTCACTGGGAAATATCAACATGGGCGGTAAAGAATTACCGATTGCATTTGCTGCCGTAACGATCGTTATAGTTTCCGGGGATTCCCCGGTCGTAACGACCGTGCTGACATCTATCTGATCCATATTGTAAACATCGTTACCCTTGAATTCGTACCGATCGTACAGTTCTTTTAAATTCTTGTAAAACGTCTCGACGTTTTTTTTGTTTACCCTAACTCCTTTCGGCAATGGCCTCGGTGGCGGTAGAAAATCGAACTGATCCTTTTTCCGTTTTAAAAAATGCGTCAACCAATCCTCGCCCGTGCGCTTGTTTTTGTCCCAACTCGACGGATACTTCAGATTATACTTTGTAGCGCACTGATAGGCCACGTAACGGATTTGCTTTGGCCTCAGACCACCCATCATTTTACCAAACTGAAGACTGTACTGTATCACTATTTCTTCGTTCTCGGAATTGAACACCTGACCCGCTTTCTTCTTCAACAACACTCTTCTATCCTCCTCGTTATCGCTCGATTCCTCCAAGTCGTTTCTCCCTTCGTTGTATCTTTTTATGTACCTGCACAACGATGCGCAACTCATTTTGTACTTTTTCGCGACTTTTCTTATGGAAAAGCCCTTCTCATCGCGATTTTTCAATACCAAGCTTATCGCCTTTCTCAGTACCTCCTCCGATATTGATTGTCTATCCGTTCGCTTTTTGTACACCCTCATTTTTTTTAAACTGTTGACAACAATCCATGAACGAATCAACGATATAAAATAATTAGTTATTTACGGGTGTTGTTCTGCCTTTGTGAAAAATGTACGAATGCTCGTTTCGCTTCTGATACGCGATGTTGAACGTGATTCGTATGAAACGTTATTCGAGTCATTGTCAGTTTGAGGAAAATTTGAGTAATGTACACAAAAAAAAATAATTATTTACGCAATATCACATATGCTCGCCTAAGAGCGCATTGCAATTTGTGGCATCAGCATAAAATCGTTCTAGTGCTTTTGGGAAAATCATGATAAAACGATGTGCAAGCGTCGATTTTCAAATTTTTTTCTTGTATGGGAATTGCTCGAGTTTCAATGTTTGGAACGTTTTTCTTTACACGAACATTTTTCTTCAAGGGGTATGGCCACGGTAGCGGTTATAAAATCATATGCGCATTTAACAATTTTTTTTCTATGAAAAGGTGATTTATTTATAAAACTAATTACACACTTATTCAGTATAAGTATCAGGCTAATAAAAAATATTTTTTTTGTTATACAAAATGGCCAACTACTGCTATTTGCTTTTGGTATCTTTTTTTTTTTAGGCGCTCCACGGAGTGACATTTGGCATCCACAATTTTTGACCTAGAACAAAAAAAAAACCATTAATCTACGAGAGAATACCTAGAAAAGTACGTACGGAATTGTTGATTAATTAAAAACTTTCCATTTTATCAGCAGCTTTATACGAACATTTTCACTGGAAATTCACCTTTTAAGTTCAAATGGCTACAGTATTCGAATAAAACAATATTTTTCAAATTCCGTACGTACTTCTCTGGATATTCTGACGTAGATTAACGAGAATTTTTTTCTTTTTGTTCTCAGTCAAAAATTGTAGATGCCAAATGTCACGGCGCGGAACAAAAGATTCCAAAAAGTAAAATGGCAGTAGTCTGCTATTTTGTATAAGAAAAAAAATGAAAAAAATATTTTTTATTAGCTTGATATTTATACTAAATAGATGTGTAATTAGTTTTACAAATAAATCACTTTTTCATGCAAAAAAAAATTGTTCAATGTGCACATACCCACTACTGTGCATTTTATACCCACTACTGTGACCATACCTCTTAAACAAATAACACTTAATATTGTTTGCCGAATTTTCATCCAATTCGTTCCATTTGCAGGAAGTTTCGTATCGATAACTCAGAGTCGACTTTAGTAACATCGTTCGCTGTCGTTTCGAGAAATTCAGTATTTTATCAAATTCAATCTTACCAAAACCCTTTATCCGATCTTTATATCCTACCATCCCTTCATTCGAATTTTTCCCGAATTTTCGTATAATTTATTATCAAATATCCTCTAATGTACCTTCATTTAAAAGTCCTTTACGGATTATACGCAGTCAGGAGACCGAAAAAAAGCGATTTTTCAAGAATTTTTCCTGGAAAGACATTTTAATTTATCAACGTAAAAATTTATATACATATTGTGGTAACTTTTAACTTTATTTATATATTTTTTATTTGTAAAATTAACGATTTTTAAAGCTACTATAGCCGATCGCCGGGAGCTCCTCTAAAAAAGTGGTCTTGCGGTGAGCACGATATCTCTGGATTGGATCATCCAAAATGAAAAAACAAAAAAGATTTCGTTAATATAAGATATTATCTAGTATTTAATCGAAGGAATAAGCAAAACTTTAATTTTTAACAAAATTGCGGTTTCTCAAAAAAAAAAAATTTCAATTTTCGATAAAAATGTTGGCCTTAAATTTTTTTTAAATGGATAATATTAATCGGCAAAAAAAAACCTTCGATTAATCACTAAAAATTATATTTATAAAGCTTGTATAAAAGTTTGAGACTAATCGGTTTAGTCGTTTC
The DNA here is from genome assembly GCA_958009045.1 of Oxytorus armatus. Lineage (NCBI taxonomy): Eukaryota > Metazoa > Arthropoda > Insecta > Hymenoptera > Ichneumonidae > Oxytorus > Oxytorus armatus. Next base: position 1,484,760 of record OY253747.1, on the reverse strand, counting down.
CCAGGAATCTTGCTCACCGACTTCAAAAACATAGTTTTCAGACAAAACGCATTCGAACTTTCAAAATGACTCTCAAACGCTCTGATACTTTACAATTATGCGTGTAACTTCGAGAATATTTGTCAGATTAACATTAAATTTTCTGTGTATATATTGAAATATATGTAAATTACGAAAATGAAATAAAAACATAATTTTTTTGAAAATCCTGACTGCGTATAACCCCTTTTATAAATACAAACTTTCATTGTTACATCACCTCCGTACGAAGTTTGCGCCGCATACACAAAGTATGCAGGCGTTAGGATAAATGTTTTCAAAGGTTTTTAAAAAATGCAATATTCCACAACAAAATTCGTACGGATTATGTATTTTTATGGAAGTCACATAACACAAATGAGTGCATATCCACAGAACCTGCGCTACTTTAAACTCTTTTTGTAGAACTTGCCATCGCCCACACTCGCGACAGTGGAATTTCACACGACCCAAGTCCGTCAAATTGAGGTCCGACTGTCACGGTTTCCAGTGTATTACAGGTAAGGATCTAAAGCGTCGGAGCTTTAGAAGCCAGTTGGTTGTCAAAGTATCGATTAAACAAAGTAACAATCACTTTGTTTCTACAGCCAATGTTGCAATTCCTAATTATTGCATTATTGTACTTCATAGGTGCTACCTGCTGATTCGAGGGCGACAACATTACTTAACATAGGCAGACGCTTGTACTTAGCTTTCAACCATTGAATGATAATCATGCATTTGTAGATTACTAAGTCTGTTGATAATCGTACAAAACCAGCGGTAAGTTTAAACTTGCAAATTGTTTCCTTGAAATTCGACAAATGCCTTTTTGGGTTCTTACGACCAACCCCTTTTTCACTGACTCTCACTTTGTTCCATTTGCGAGACCCTACAAAGTGTTGCCCGTAGTCATTCTTTCCTAACGCACTAATGTATCGCATTTCCACGAGAGACACTGGGAGACTACGGAGAACCTGGCGAGAGTTGAATATATTTTTACTGACTCTCGGTTGTATTATGATCAGAAATTCAGAAAAGTCGTCTGAACAGTCGTTGCGCAACCGAGCGTACGGCTGAACAGTCACCTATGCCATTACTGACCATCGCCAACGGTGCTTAACCCTTCGTGGTCACCCTGGGTCAAAATGACCCGGAACGCAACTTTAAGCTAGAATTACTATACGTTATTAGCGCCCGAGAGGACTGACCTTCCCTCCAACGGTGCTTTGGGGTTCCCTTTGTAAGAAGAGACTAGGGTCGGCAGAATCGCGACAGTAGTTCCTTCGCGGCAGTCGATCCTAGAAGACCGTACGCGACCGTCGGGTCAATTTGACCCGAGTGTGACCACCACGTAATTATTTCGGGAAAAGTGATATTTTTTTTTTGTTTTTTGAAGTTAGACTTCTTAATCGAGTATAGTCGTTTAACGCGTTATGCGTGACCGGTCACGCGTGGCATTCGATGCTAGCGTGTACATCCAATAAGGAAAGCGCGTTGGTTGACGAATGCGTAGAGGGGATAGAAAGATACATACGGGGGGAATAAGGATAGAGAGTCGGTGCGAGAGAAAGGGTGGGAGAGAAACCAGACGCAATATCATAGCGTCCGGCGTAAAACCGAAATAGCCTATGGAAGTCGCGCCTTTCCGCTGGAATCTTCCTTGTAATTGGCTATTTCAGTTTTGCGTCGGACGCTAAGTTCTTTCCCCTGAGGACGACGACGTTAAGGCGTTACATACGTCGTGAATTTTCAAAAAATCGATTTTTTTTTGTTTACAGATTATTATTCCTTATAGTCTTAGGCGTATTTCTGTGTAAGCTGATTGTAAAAATTCCCCATACTTCAAAAGTTATTGTAGATAATGTGACTGCCCGACGAAAGGACAAAGGTCTGACGAGCGCCTACCTGAGTTGAACAATTCGTCGATTAGAAAAAAATAAACAACAACAATTTTTTACTGACAAGGAAGGCGTACAATATGAAGCTGGAATGGGAGATTAGACGTAAGTTAACTAAATAAATTTAAAAAATTCATAAAGTTCTTGCTCCAGCCGCGCGCGACTTCGAGCGAAACGCGTTTTTCTCAAAACTACTTTTTTCTGACACGGTCGGCATGATAACTCGTACGGTTTTTAATATTTTTTTATGATTTTTTCTTTTTAATATTCGGAATTGTTTTTTCTATAGTCTGTCGAGCCGGATTTTAAAAATTATGATTAGAAGATTTTATAAAAACAATTAAAGTGTGACTTTTTTGACACAAACTTAACATTTTTTTTTAAATTACCGTAAATTGTTTAATTTTTCGAATATCAAAAATCCGGCTCGACAGACTATAACTACTACCTTATTTTACAAGAATTTCTTTACATTTTGCAGATCCGTCAACATTTGAGGAAGAAATACTGCCGACCGTGGAGCACCTTTTTTTCTACGGTGCTTCAAAAAATGTGATTTTTCATGTTGTAATTTTTGAAAAAAAAAATTGAAATAAATTTTTTTACAAACTTAACACAGTAATAAACAATGTGTAAGAATTTTTTTATCAATTTCTATTTCTATCCCTCCTAAAAACGGTTTTTCTTTTGGTACGTTTTCGGTACCGCTGGACGTATGTAAGGCCTTAAAAACTTTTCCCTGAAGACGCGACTCTCTTACCGATATTTTAATGCTGTCAGAGACATTCACGGACGACAATCATCCTCCTGTACCGATTCCAAACTTTGATTTTGTCGTTAGATTTCAGCGTAATGAAAAAAGAAATTCAGGCGTTACCATTTATCATAATCAAGGAGACAATTGTCATATTGTTACGCCTCATCTGGATATAAAGGCTCTTTACATGAGTGATGCTGAAATAACGATTTCAACATCAGCAAGAATTGGTGACTTGTGTGCGGTACAATGCCAAATCAGGAATCGCGAACATTTAACACAAAAACTGATTTTAATAGCAGTTTACGTATCACCCAATTCTGCAATCCTCGACATCAAACTGTTCCTCGGTAAATCTTTATTGCCACTGTCGATTGCAGGTTCCCAAGCACTCGCAGAACTTGTTGGAGAACCTGTAGATTACGCAGAGAAACCAGTAATTAATGCTGGAGATTTCAACGTCAATTTTTCCAACCCAGAGTCTCGAGCATTACTAGACTTTCTAAATGACAAATTTGCATTTAAAATGATTAACGGTAGAAATGATCCCACGACAAAAGGTGGCACAACAATCGACGCGGTTTTTGCGAGAAATTTGCACAACATAGAGCTGAAACATTTTATTTCATACTTCAGCTATCATAATCCAATTGTTAATGTTGAACATTTAAATACACCGCTGACGGATAACCCAGTTGGAAATACGTGAAGTTTTTTCAGAAAACAAAATTCTCAATAAAAAAATATCAATTAATTACCATTTGTTGACTCAGTGATTTAATGTGTTTTTTAATCTCTCTCCTGCTCACTATCCTCTTCAACATCTTACCCCTTCCCTCTACGAATACATACAAGAAGTTTCACTTCAATCGTGCGTCACGACACACTAGTTTATTTTCTGCGTGGGATTACTTCACGTAATGTAAGTATGATTATGTGAATCGTTAAATTTTTTTTTATCAAGTGGACATGTGGTGTTTACTCCGAAATTCCAACGTAGGAGACCTCCGAAACGATCTCAAACAAGGAATCGCAGGAATTCTTGACTCCGAAACGCCTTTACAACAGTCCCGAGAGCGGCAAAGCGGTATTCGCACAAGAGGATCCGCTGCGGATTGTGTAAACGACACGAGGAACACAAAACTCAACAGCTGTGCTCCTCGCGCAGTCGCCCTATGTGCGACACGCACAGAATGTTTATCCGCATCGACTGCGGTGGAGAACACTAAATTGTGTATACATACACAATTATGTATACACTTTTCAAACCAATTTTTATAATAAATCGCTCATTTTTCATTATTATCGTACTTTATTTCACTTCGAAATGAACCCTCTTTGGATATCAAAATAAATACCTTTTTTGAAACCCGCACTATGGAGCTATTTTTTTACCGTAAACTATGATATCTCAAGAGTATCACCCTAAAATTTTATGAAAAAATATTTAAAATTGCCAGAGTTATGATTTTTTTTAGTAAAAAATGTTTTTTTTTACGCATTGCCTCCTTGCTGATTTTTTTTCGCCATTTTGAAAATTTGATACAAATTTTTTGCCGTGATATTCTCATTCTGAAAGGTTCAAACTAGTATCCTGCATTTTAATGAGTCGTTCGGAACGATACTGGCAACCCAGCAATCGTTTAAAAATGACTGGGTCATTGCGACCCGAGTGTGACCAGCGCGTTATTTCCAGCATGTGTGACCACGAAGGGTCAAACCCTTGCTCTACGATTTAAGTTCCAACAGCGTGGGCCCGAAACGTATACAAGACCGCCCAGCCTTGGGGCCATTGCCCGCTACGTCAAAGTGAACGAACGTAGCGTGACTTGTGATGTTTACATTTGGCCCGACCGATGTATCGCACGCCAGGCTCGTGATAATCTGTTTTAGCCCAAAAAACCTGACCACGAGTCTCGCGCGTGGTTGTAGAGCAAAGAGTTAACTCGGATGATTGTCGAAACTGCGCAACGACGATGCGTTTGCCGCTGTCGGTTGAGATTGGCTATTTTATCGTGGCTCATCCCAAATCTAAGTCTCCTTTAGTTCGCCGAGTTTAGCATCGATGAGGGGATCGGTCGATAACGAAAACCTAAATAAAGCGTACTTAGGCGCACAAGGTCGAGCGTTTGTAAAGAAGCAAATTCTTAGTGAACGCGTTAACTTATCGAAGACAAATGGTATTCAAAAGGTAAGACCATTAAAAGAATTTGTAAATAATGCTCAACGACAACACATAACAGTATAAAAAAAGATAAATAACGAATGATTCGAATAACAATTAATACGAATGTTTGCCGGAATATCTGGAGTTCGAGATTGTATTCGCTGTCCATTACTTCCTTTTCCCCTACTTCGGATAAAACTTCTCAAGTTACTTACAACGTATCATTTTTCACTTTGGCAGTACGAATGCGAATTAAACGCTTAAATTATCGTATTATACGTACTCATAAGGGTATACCGTCCTCTGTGAGTAAACACTAGAGTTTTCTTCTTCTCTTGACGCAATAAACTTATTCTTGTTTCGATTAATTTTCTTGTTTACTTTGAAGTTTTTACGACTGTCGTTGGTACTTACATACTGGATTTTTAACTTACTTTGGCCAATGTACAATGAATTGTACTTAAAAGCGAATTTCTTATATTGTAATCTGTCATGTGTCCAAAGAAAAATGACGCCTAGAAGGGCGACCAGAGGGTGGAAACTCCTATGTTAAGCATCGCAGCCACTGTTTGTAGCGCTACCTATGCGCGTTCCTTGGAGTCGGAATTAAAATGATATACATTCGGCCGTGGCGCGCTATTTGAATAAAGAGTGGGTAGGGTGTCATAGTTCCCAAAAGACACAACCCCCAAAAGACATAATTCCCAAAAGTCATAATTCCCAAAAGACATAATACCTAAAAAGTTACTGGATGTCAGAATCGACTGTCATAACCACGGTCTTGTATACTATACAAGACCGTGCACTCAATTGCACCGAAGGGTCATGTGTATATTGACCGTAGGTGACTAGTCAGCAAGTTCCACGTACAGTTTATTTCTTGCTCACTTCACATCGTCATACTTGGCGGCAACTTTAAGTCCACCACTCACCGCAGCCTCAAGCCTGCCACTCACACTATCTACGATTTTGCCTTAACGACCGACGCGCCACCGCGATAAACGGGACGCCGGTCTAAGATTATGATTGTGATATTAGTATTAACACTAGTTCTACGCCACAGCTTAAACACACGCTATATAAGCTTTATTCTGTTTTATATTCGTCAATAAATATTATTGTGTTATTTAAACTACCCGCCTCGTTGATTGTGAATCATCATCAACAATCCCGTTTCGACTTCTTATGGCCAAAACTTGGCGACCGCAGCGACACCTTCATGGAGCCTAGAGTAAAGGAGTGCAATCTCCGTACTCTGAGGCGGCATTAAAAATTCAGCAAGAAAGGTGTCGCTGCGGACGCAAAGTAGTCGGATGTGAAGTGAGCAAGAAATAAACTGTACGTGAACCTTGCTGAAGCTAGGCACCTACGGTCAATATACAAATATACACATGACCCTTCGATGTAATTGAGTGTAATCACGCGTCATCGTTATTATAACAATTTTATGAAACTTTTAATTACTGCCAATCTGTAAAAGTAAGGACATAGAAACATAGAATAAGGGCATTATATCGATTTTATAATATACTAACAAAAAGAAATGACATAGTTTCGTAAAGGTTACAAAAAAAACCAATGTGATTTATATTTAACGAAATTTAAAGTACAATACGTGAGGGGATTGTGCATTGATTATTCCAGGCTCAATAAATAACTATAAAGACATCCCAGTTAAAAAATACAGACGATGAGCGTGTAATAAATGAGGTAAACATCGGGTTTAGGCGAGCCCCCTCCGATTCCTTTAGTAATAGGCTCATCCGACGCGCTTTCGCACGCGAAACAACTTTTTCTTCTGACAAAATTGGGGGACGTTATTTATTAAAAAGTTATTAACAAATAAAGTTAATAATTCATAAAGCTATTTTTTTTATACCATCCAGTCCCAATCATCTTGTCCTTCACATGTGTTGTTAAGAATACCCCCTGAGTAACATACAAAAAGTTTCATCTGTCGCTCATTGTTTGTTAAAAAGTTATTAACAAGAGAATACTTATACCACCGTATGGTGAACAGTACACGTATGAGCGGGTTTGCTGCGCCCACCGTGCACCCCCCCACACGCCAACCCAAAAACAAATAAAAAACAAACCAAACAAACCAAAAACAATCGAAAACAACCCAAAAACAAACAAACCAAAAACAAAACAAACAAACCAAAAACAACACAAAAACAAACCAAACAACCCGTAGGTATAGCAAATAGCGCATGTATCCCTTGCTTATACGTATGCTACTCATCATACGAATGCAAATTTACATGAGTAAATGAGGGTGGGAAGGTGAGGTGTCAGTGGGTCGCGTATGGCGTGGGAGGTTGTTTAATTTGTTGTTTGTTATTTTTCGTTTGTTTTTGGGTTGTCTTTGGTTTGTTTGTGGTTTGTTTTTGGTTTGTTTTGGTTTGTTTTGGTTTGGTTTGCGTTGTTTTTGGTTTGGGTTGTTTTTGGGTTGTTTTTGGGTTGTTTTTGGGTTGTTTTTGGGCTGGTGTGCAGGGGGTGCACAGGGGGCGCAGCGAACCCGCTCATACGTGTACTGTTCACCATACACTAGTATAAGTATTTCATTTTTCATTTATGAAACTGCTTTTGTTAATAAATTTTAAACAAACAATGAGCGATCGATAAAACTCTTTGTATGTCCTATTTTGGGGGGTAGTCCGAACAACACATGTGAAGGACAAGATGATTGTGACTGGCTGATATAAATAGCTTCATGAATTATTAACTTTATTTGTTAATAACTTTTTAATAAATAACGTGCCTCAATTTTGTCAGAGGAAAAAGTTGTTTCGCTTGCGAAATCGCGTCGGATGAGCCTATTACGAAAGGAATCGGAGGGGGGTCGCCTAAACCTGATGTTTACCTCATTATTTATTACACGCTCATCGTCTGTATTTTTTAAGGTTGTTCTAACACGACTGCATAAGTCAAAAGAAAACTAAAGAAAAAAATTCTCAGAAAAAAAAGTTATATCGCCAAGTAAAAATCATATTATGAACTAACATGAAGATTCCAGACCATATAAAAATCTTAAAGATAAAAACAATTAAAATAACTAAATTTAATAAGAATTCGTTTCACGTAGTCCCAGTTAAAAATTGAAACGTGGCAACGTTGCTCTACTCTTATGTCCGTGTGATTCATCTATCTGCGTGTATGCGTGCCGAAAGTGAGGTTATGGATGTCAGTGACGCGAATAAAGAGAGCATCAAAAAGATGTCTAATAAAAGATTGAAAGGAAAATTTATTATTACAAATGTATTATTTATTGCTGATATTTTTATTTCTATTCGAATCTCAATGAAAAACCGTTAAAATCCTCCTATACATTCAACTCCGAAGCATTTTCCTTTTGAAAAATTTGTATTACCGCGCTGCGTCGATTTGTATCATACACACACACATGTCACGCCAGTCGTAATAAAGCAACGTTGCCATGCTCACTAACCAGCTCTTCTAGCCTCAAAACAATATTTCTTTAATAGTCCATACTTTTTTACTGTACGGTTGAGAATTTACTGTAAAATATATGTTATTCTTCATCTACTAAACTACTTTCGTGCCAAATTTCAAGAATTTGTCAATATTCCTTCGTACATTTTGGTGACTAAATATCCGGAAAGTGCTCATTTCGTACGGTATAGGTGTACGTTCGTATGCAAATTTAGGAATTTTTGATAAACGATATCTTGAAAACGGTACGGTGAAACAGTCTCAAATTTCGCATAAGTATTCTTCAGTACTTCTTTTAGTTTTTCCCAAAAATTCATTAAATTGGCATTAATCTTGATTTGTGTTAGAACTACCTTAACTGGAATGTCTTTATAGTAATTTATTGATCCTGGAATAATCAATCCACAATCTCCTCACCTATTGTACTTTAAATTTCGTTAAATAATATAAATAGTTATATTTCGTTAAAAAGTTTCATAAAATTGTTATAATAACGATTACCGCGTGATTACACTCAATTGCACCGAAGGGTCATGTGTATATTGACCGTAGGTGCCTAGCTCCAGCAAGGTTTCACCTACAGTTTATTTCTTGCTCACTTCACATCGGACTACTTTGCGACCGCGACGACACCTTTCTCGCTGAATTTTTGCGGTCGCTTTTTTCGGTTATTCCCCCATTAGAGATTGCACTCCTTTACTCTAGGCTCCACGGACACCTTTTTCGCTGAATTTTTTATGTCGCTTTTCTCGGCCGTTCGACATTAGAGATCGGACTCCTTTACTCTAGGTGACTCTAGGCTCCATGATGCTGAGTCTGATTGTGACCTGCAAAATGGAATCGCTAATATTTCCGGTGTTTCTCAAGGAAATTCTTCAAAAATATTATAGTATACAGTTAAATATGTGCATAAAATATTCTCAAAGTTTCAATTAATTATATTCACGTTTTGTACTATAAAAAAAATGCATTAAAATCATTGAGAAAACGCTCTCCCAACCCTATTTGATCCCCTTTAAACGCATAGCATTAATCAAACTTTCGAAAGTCCCGCGCTTTTTGACTCGTTAAAACGGAACAAAATGGCCAACGGAAGTAGACGTCATCAGTGCCAACTGCCAACTAAACTTAGCTCGTACAGTGAGGTGACATTTTCACCGGGGGGCGGGGGCAAGTATTTTTCGTTTTCCATCTATCCCTTCTGTCTTTGCACGCCTCTTGTTTTTTTTTTTTATTTGTTTTTTAATACACGTTCATTCGGTGCGTTTAACAACGTTGAATAAGTCTTTAATTTACGATTAAAACGATACTTTTGCACGCGCGTTTTCTCGACTTTGCGCTCGATCCCCGTGTCTTCTCGTTCAGCAGTGTCGGTGCGTGCGTCAGTGTCGAGCAATTCGAGGCTGTTATTTTCGGAGCATCGATATAACAATAGAGCCAACTACGTGTTTTTTTTTTTTTTTTATATTATTTACTCTTCAGACCAGTACAATACCGTTCGTCCCTCTATCACCGTGTGTTCGTTCATTTTTATGTTGCATCTCTGATTCTTCTGTCCGATTATATTCTTTGTTGTTTCCCCTCGAATATATATACGCAACTCTGCATGACCATTGATTCGATTTATGTTCGCGCCCCACTTATCTCGCGTATAGTAAAAAAGTCTCGAGTTTCAAGTGCCACTCCGAGGTTGAAAGAATTATTTAAAAAAAAAATTGGCAAAAAAATATTGTTGTCATTCGTCACTATAGGCAATCTTCTGACGCGACGTTATTCTTTTTCTTTTTTTTTTGCAGAGTCATCTAAGAATCGAGGAAATTACGTTTCATCCGGACGACACTACATTGAGCGGCGAAACATGTTCATTTGGGATTGGTTTTCCGGAGTCCTGGGCTATCTCGGTCGGTATATCATAATTTTTCTTTATACGTTGAAAAAAATTAATAAAAAACAATCGTATCGTTAAACAGTGACAAAAAAAAAACTTGCCAAATTGTTGCACTAGCGAGAAGAGCGTGACAAAGTTCTCACAGCTGGGTCACAATTCTCGATCGTTACCGAACCGTATAATGAATTTTTTTCTGCCGAACGAACAATTTGGCGCGAGAACGTTTTAGGATTTCCAAGAGCCATGTGTCGCTGTAAATTTCTCATTGCTGGCTTGCCAAAATCTGGTCGACGTTCAGTGTTGAACGCAGCCATAGAGGATAAATATATGGAACCTCTTCCTTTAACGTTTAGACGTGAGTTTTTCACGCTTACGACGCACGATCCATTTGTCTTTTCTTTTTGTTCGGTTTACAGGCTTGTGGAAGAAGGGCGGAAAGCTATTGTTTCTTGGCCTTGATAACGCCGGCAAAACCACGCTTCTTCACATGTTGAAGGACGATCGATTGGCGCAACATGTTCCCACACTGCATCCAAGTAATTAACCATCGCTAACTGTCCTTGTATGTTTTAAATATGCTCAGTCCAAGTGTCCATTTATTTATTAGCGTGCTACGATGAGTCCGGGCGCTTTTCAAACTGTAAGGGGATGATAAGTTTGGAATGAACGATAAAATTTTATGCGCTCTTCGTTACGATTGGTTTTTTTTTGCTAGCCGGTCGTTCTACAACGATCATTTGTTCTGTTGTAATAGTTTTTTCTACAATTGTAATTTGTAACGGGCAAATAATTTGTTTTACGATACTGATTAGTCATGAATTGAGGTGATAGTCTGGTAACTTAAGCCTTCATGTCTTTTTTGGAGGGCGTTTTTTTTTGTAGGAAAATAAAAATGAATCGTTTTGGATATTTAGGATGTTTCTATGTACATATTAAAGATACAAAAAAAATTTTTTTTTTTTTAAATTCAATAGTTTATTATTATTATTATTGATCGAAGTTGGCACGTCGAAGTTGGCAGCCCGGGTCCTAACTTTTTTTTCTACCGAACCGATTGCTCTCAAATTTTAACAGGCTACTCTAAGCACTTATAATTCTCGTCGGATCTACCGAGAAATTTTTTCACCTCTAACTTTTAATTTTACAACCCCTTCTTTGCTAAAATCCTTTTATTTTAGCAAAGAAGGGGTTGTAAAGTAAAAAGTTGGGGGTGAAAAAATTTCTCGGTAGTTCCGACGAGAGCCATAAGTGTGTAGAGTAGCCTGTTAAAATTTCAAAGCAATCGGTTCGGTAGAAAAAAAGTTAGGACCCGCGGCGCCAACTTCGACGTGCCAACTTCGATCAATAATAATAATAATAATGAACTATAAAATTTTTTCCAAAAAATGTTTTTTTTTCTATCTTTAATATGTAAATAAAAACATCCTAAATATCCAAAACGATTCATTTTTATTTTCCTACAAAAAAACGCCCTCCAAAAAAGACACGAAAATCGGCTTAAGTTACCGGACTGCTATCTTAAAGTCCTGTTCAGTTTAAATTCCTCAAGGATAGACAACCATTCCTGAAATTTCGACACTTTCGATTATATGGTAAAGGTATTCCTGCCTAAATCAGCAAAAATGTGACTTCCAATTTTTTTATTTTATTCATGATTTTACATATTATTATACGTAATTTAAAAAAACGTTCAATTTTTTCGTTTATTTTTCTGACGAGTCAAAACTTTTTCGTGTATCTTTCGAAATGAAAAATATTGTTCCGGATTTAAAAAAGTGAGAAAATTCGAAAAACATCAAGTGTTATGTAACGTTGAAGCCTATTTGAAAAGTGGACTAATATTTTTTTTTTTCTATTTCGAAAGTTTTTATTAATGTCGGCATCCCTGTAAATGCTTGAACACGACAAATTTTAGTGCAATCGATCTAAAACCTTCGATATAGATGAAATAATTCTACAACACCGTTTGAAGAAAATATAATATCGAATTTCGACAATTTAAAAAAAAAGTAACTAGTTTTTAACTGATTTTTCAGTCATTTATTCTGATCTATTTCATAAATGCTGAAATTCACTTACGGCAATCAGTACTTTAGGATTGTTAAGTTCGAAGCATCGAAATGCCATTGTCGAGTATCTGTGTTTTGAATTCTTTGTTAAAAGCGTGATATTTGACCTGTGAACGTGACGAATCATGATTAATCATCACTTACAATATTCATGAAAGTGTGCGATCGGACCTTGACCCATTGGTACAACTTATCCATAACGCCAGGCTGTAGGATACACAAAAGATATCGTTGTAATTCAATTTTGTTTCTAGCGTCCGAAGAGCTGTCCATTGGCAACATTAGATTCACAACGTTTGACCTTGGTGGTCATACGCAAGGTACGAAACAAAATCTTTTAGGGAATAAAACAGCTGTATTTTAAGGGGGGGTAGGGTTTTAAAGGCGAAAAAAAAGCATATTTTTATAATTTTTTTGCGGCGACATGAGTAATATAATTTTATTAAATAGAATTACATATTATTGTACAACTATTGAAGTATCTTAGAAAAAATTTTCAATGAAAAATATTGATAAATAAGCCGGTGACGTTGAATCTCCAGTGGCGCCTTGAAAAAAAGTGGTTTTGCGGTGAAAATTATAACTCGTTACCGGATCATCCGAAACAAAAAAATTGATATGCATTTTAAAGGTGATGTATTTCTCGAGGTAATCAGGAAGAGGTTTTTTTTTTTTTTTTTTCTATTTTTTGCAGCACTTGGAAGTGAAAAACGCAATTTTAGCTCAAAAAATCGCGCTTAATTTGTTATTAAAAAATTGAAAAAATTGAAAAAATTAAAAAAACTCCTGATTACCTGTTGATTTATGTGAAGAAGTAATGTTTAAATTTTCAAAAGGATCGGTTCAGTAGATTTTGACCTCCAATGTTCACAAACTTAAAAAATGACGTTTTCGGGAAAATCGATTTAAAGTTTTTTAAAAAGGGTATCACAGGTATCACGGCTGGTCATTTGAAACGCCGCAACTCCGTTAGTTTCACTCCGATTGACTTAAAATTTATACACAATATTCTCGACATATTGTTCATTCAGAAAAAAAAATGCAAAAAAAAGAATTTTAAAACCCTACCTCCCCCTTAAAAAAGTTCTGTACATGTTGCACGACCTCGTGTTCCAATAAACGCATGACGATTTTTTTTTAAATGACAAATTCTCTGAATCACCTCGATTCTAATTATTTTTCATCAAATTCAATATGAAGTATTCTTTGATAGTGCGCAATCGATGTTGAGAATTTTGACTCGATAGCCCAAAAATTACACGCACTAGAGTCTTAACGAACACGTATCGATTTTCTGAAAAAATAAAAAATTTCATAAATCCGAAAGCCCCGAATCGATTATGTTCAAATTTTAAACAAAATCGCCTTCAATAGTACTCGATCGACGTACGAAGTTTCAGTTTTGTAAGAATAATAATGGATTTTTTTTTTAAATGAAAAAGAGACCAATTCATTTACTTCTACCTTCGCTAATTGAATAGGGTAGGGTTTTAAAGGCGAAAAAAAGCATATTTTTATGATTTTTTTACGGCGACATCAGTAATATAATTTTTATTAAATAGAATTACATATTATTGTTGATGTTGAGAATTTTGACTCGATAGCCCAAAAATTACACGCACTAGAGTCTTGACGAACACGTATCGATTTTCTGAAAAAATAAAAAATTTCATAAATCCGAAACCCCCGAATCCATTATGTTCAAATTTTAAACAAAATTGCCTTCAATAGTACTCGATCGACGTACGAAGTTTTAGTTTTGTAAGAATAATAATGGATTTTTTTTTTAATGAAAAAGAGACAAATTAATTCACTTCTACCTTCGCTGATTGAATAGGGTAGGGTTTTAAAGGCGAAAAAAAAGCATATTTTTATGATTTTTTTACGGCGACATGAGTAATATAATTTTTATTAAATAGAATTACATATTATTGTACAACTATTGAAGTATCTCAGAAAAAATGTTCAATGAAAAATATTGATAAATAAGCCGGTGACGTTGAATCTCCAGAGGGGCCTTGAAAAAAAGTGGTTTTGCGATGAACATTATAACTCGTTACCGGATCATCCGAAACAAAAAAATTGATATGCATTTTAAAGGTGATGCATTTCTCGTAATCAGGAAGAGTTTTTTTTTTTTTTTCTATTTTTTGCAGCACTTGGAAGTGAAAAACGCAATTTTAGCTCAAAAAATCGCGCTTAATTTGTTATTAAAAAAATTGAAAAAAAAAAAAAAACTCCTGATTACCTGTTGATTTATGTGAAGAAGTGATGTTAACATTTTCAAAAGGATCGGTTCAGTAGATTTTGAGTTCTAATGTTCACAAACTTAAAAAATGACGTTTTCGGGAAAATCGATTTTAAGTTTTTTTATACGTGAACCCGTATCGCGCAATCGTAATCGTTTGAAACGCTGTAGCTCGGTTAGTTTTACTCCGATTGACTTAAAATTTATACACAATATTCTCGACATATTGTTCATTCAGAAAAAAAATGCAAAAAAAATAATTTTAAAACCCTACCCCCCCCCCCTTAACCAAAATGTTACACAGCACGCAGGGTATGGAAGGACTACTTTCCGGCTGTGGATGCTATAGTATTTTTGGTTGATGCGAGCGACAGAAGTCGGTTACCGGAATCGCGAGCCGAACTGGACGCCCTATTCACGGACGAGCAGCTATGTGCCTGTCCCGTACTTGTCTTAGGCAATAAGATTGATAAGCCAGGTGCCGCGTCGGAAGATGAGCTCAGAAATTGCTTCAATCTTTATGGACAGACAACGGGAAAGGTATCGGTTTGATTATTAATTCGTTTAACACATATTAAACCGGCGATCGTTGTTAAACATTGTGAATTTTATTTTCAGGGCAAGATTGCGCGTGCCGATATTCCCGGTCGTCCTCTGGAATTGTTCATGTGCTCAGTTCTGAAAAGACAGGGTTACGGGGAAGGCTTCCGCTGGCTTGCCCAGTATATTGACTGAATCCACGTAATTAACATTTAACGAACAAGAAAAATAAACACACACACACACACGAACACATACACATACCAATTTCTACCATCGACGATTTTCCTCTTTCTCCCTCGATCCGGTTCGTTCTTCGTGCGAGGATGTTGATATCAAATGGGCAAAGTCGTTCGTTCACAACTTCGAACGAGGTACTTGCCACCTCGGGATTTTAGGCCCCGTTAGGAATTATCGATCTGATATTAACGGGCCCGCAATCATCGACAACAAAAAGTCTCGGAATGAAAATAACACGAGTCTCCGAAATCTCTGTTACATAGTCTCGTGTACACAACAGTGCTACCAAGACGCGTCGACGTGCAGAGGGGAATTAAGAATTTTGATAAATAAATTGAAAAAAAAAAAAACAACAAAAAAACCACGAAATAAAAGATGATTAATTAAGAACACGCAAGTCTTCGTTGGGGTTGTTTCTTCATTTCGTATAATCGCCTCTTCTTTCATCGTCGCAGTGGCGTCCTACATCTTAGGAAAAAGTACTTTTTCGAATGGTCATTTTTTTTGCGTTACCAACTATGAGTGTGGGACGAGATATTTTCTCGTCAATTTGACATGTATCTTTTTGAGCATCATGTACAAAATATTATTACCGTATAAAGTGAATGTTTGTTGTTAAAAAGAGGCTCACTGGTTTAGCCGGAGAACGGCGAGGGGAAAGTGTGAGGCTGATCGCGCTTCGGCAGTTTCCTTCGACCGTAAAAATGCTTAGTGATATCAAAGGATGCAGAAAAACTATCGGATTTTTGTCATGGGACTTCGTTCGAATGCGCTCTATCATTATACTATCCTTTATTTATGTTCTCTGCATTTTTTTTTCTTGGGTTATAACGGCGAGAGCGCGAAGTCTCATAAGTACCCTATGTTAGATTCCAAATTTTTAATATCAACCCTTCGAGAGTGGCGTAGGTGAAAATTCTAAAATAATTTAGATCCGCGTGTACGCACGGAATGTAAAATCATAATTACGAAAATTTCTGTGAATTCTTCGCGATACGCAGTGAGCCTCCTTAAGGGGAGGTAGGGTTTTAAAGGCGAAAAAAAAGCACATTTTTATGATTTTTTTGCGGCGACATGAGTAATATAATTTTATTAAATGGAATTACATATTATTGTACAACTATTGAAGTATCTCAGAAAAAAATTTCAATGAAAAATATTGATAAATAAGCCGGTGACGTTGAATCTCCAGAGGCGCCTTGAAAAATAAGTGGTTTTGCGGTGAACATTATAACTCGTTACCGGATCATCCGAAACAAAAAAATTGATATGCATTTTAAAGGTGATGTATTTCTCGAGGTAATCAGGAAGAGTTTTTTTTTTTTTTTTCTATTTTTTGCAGCACTTGGAAGTGAAAAACGCAATTTTAGCTAAAAAAATCGCGCTTAATTTGTTATTAAAAAATTGAAAAAAAAAAAAACTCCTGATTACCTGTTGATTTATGTGAAGAAGTAATGTTTAAATTTTCAAAAGGATCGGTTCAGTAGATTTTCAGTTCTAATGTTCACAAACTTCAACAATGACGTTTTCGGGAAAATCGATTTAAAGTTTTCACGTATCACGTATCACGGCCGGTCGTTTGAAACGCTGTAACTCCGTTAGTTTTACTCCGATTGACTTAAAATTTATACACAATATTCTCGACATATTGTTCATTCAGAAAAATAAAAATAAAAATGCAAAAAAAATAATTTAAAAACCCTGCTCCCCCTTTAAGTGCGCAATCAATGGAAAATCATGCCACATTCAATTGACGATGAAAATTATTCAGAAATAGTCCTTTTTAGGTAATAGTCCTTCAGTCTCCAGGATCGAAATCGAATATATCACGAATATTAATAAACAACAATTATCCTTTAGCGGTGTAATCGTGTACATAATAATCGAACGTACGGACTAAAAAGAAGATTTAAACATTAAGATTATTAGCCGTCTTAGCGGAGCTCTTCTCCCTCATTCGTACACGTCGTAAAGCAACAATTTTTGGTCATGTAGAATGTAAAAAAAAAAAAGAAAAAGGGAAAAGAAACGTGTTACCATAAGAACTTATTGAAATTATTATTTTTCGATTAATTTTACACAAATAAAAATATTCATTTTATTGTTAAAAATTGTATTTGTTGTTTATTTAATCTTTAGTAAAGTTCTTGTTTCGTGACTCTGGACTGCGGTCATGTGATTGGTCAACCGTACAAAGGGAATCCATCGATCGATACCCATCGAGATTTGACGCGGTGATGTCTTACAGTGATTTCATAATCTAGAATGTTAAATCACCGCCGACGGGTATTTTCGTAAAAAATTTCATAACTTGCTCGTCGCTGACGTCTTCGAGGGTTTTTGGATTCCAAGCGGGCTGCTGGTCCTTGTCGATCAAAAGTGCTCTAACGCCTTCGGTAAAATCACTGTCGCGATTAAGAACCGAACATGACAATCGGTATTCCATTGTCAGGCAATCGCTCAAGCTCATGTCGCGTCCTTTATCAATCGCCATTTTCGTTAATTTCAATGCTGTCGGCGACATCTTCGAGAGCAATCGCAGCGTATCTTTGGACCAATCCGTACCATCCTTTTTCAGCCTGCGATTATAAATCGTAATTGTACCTATGGCCTATGGCGTTTAATTCCTCTTATTGAAGTTTTCTCACGAAAATCGAGACTCCACGCGATTATTGACCTGTTGATTATTTCGTCGACGGTCTCCGCCGAAAAACATTCGTTGATCCGCTCGATGTGTGGACGGAGGGAAAAATTATGTGTCACATCGTTCGTTTGAAATTCATCGAGAATTTCGCCGACGTCACGAGATCCAGGAGCTAGGAGTGCCTCGGTCAAAACGCGAAATTTATCAATCGGAACGTAGTGCGTTGCTATGCCCGCGTGCATCACATCAATGCCTGGAAAATCAAAACGATCGTCAGGCTGAAATGTTTTACGAGGCTTGCGGCACTAAATTTATTTAATTTTTCGACAAATATATTAATAATGTGGAGTCAGAGGGGGGGAGAGGTCGAAACAGCAAAGGTCGAAACAGCAAAGGCCAAAAAGTCGAATGCCAAAGGGTCGTTCATACGCCATCCATTGATATTCAACTTTTTGGTCTTGCTCGAAGCTTTGCAATTATAATACGTCTCTGTAATTGAAAACTCGATGATTTCCTTAACATATTTAATTTTACGCTTTAACATTTTTAAATATCAAACGAAACCTCGAAATCTGTGTCCTGTGAGTCCCATGTAAAGACCAAGCATTCCCTGTAAACGTGGTAGAAAATAAGTAGCACCAACGTCTGGGCATAATCCTATTGCAGTTTCCGGCATCGCAAAGAGCGTATTATCGGTTGCTACTCGATATTTACCATGTACAGACAAGCCAACTCCGCCGCCCATTACTATACCGTGAATCAGGGATACAAACGGTTTTTTGTACGTGGCAATGCAATGATTCAACCTACGAATAAGATACAGCAGTCGATTTAATATTTCAATTGGACACTGATAGATCGTTAATAAATCAAAGATCACAAAAATACCTATATTCATTTTTGAAAAACTCATGTCCATACATCTCTCCTCCGGATTCTTTAAGAGCTAGGACAATCGACTTGACATCGCCACCGGCGCAAAATGCTTTCTCACTCGAACTTTTGACAATCACGGCGTTCTTAGTACGCTCCCAATTTCCGAGTATCGAATGAATTTCGTTTACCATACCGAGATTCAAGGTGTTCAAAGCTTTCGAACGATTCAAGACTATGAGCCCTTTGTCGCCCACCTGTGAAAAAAAAAACATATCAATGACGACACAAGGTTCGTGTAGAATTCCGCTTTAAAAACAATTATACCACAAATCTATGCTCACCTCCTCGAACAAAACATCTTTTTGCCGATTTCCATTGGGAGCGTCGCACGTAGCTGACATCGTTCGTACACGCGATACAACCAATCTTTTGGATCCGCTAGACCCTAAATACGGGGTTACAATTTTCATCTAAGAGAGTATAGAAAAAAGATATTGTTTATATTTGTTGAATGATTTCTATGAAAAAAAAACTTTTTTTCGTTACCATTTTGTGATCAATGAATAAGAAAATAAGCACAGATTGATGTCAAGTAATTTCGGTCAGGTTTTTTTGCTTAGTCATCAAATAACATTAATGACCACGTGGCAAAGTTGAATCTACAATCGTACAATCTAGAATTTGGTACGGATCTTGGTAGGTAATATTTACTGCAAATCTAAAGTGTATCAAATGTGTTAAATCTGAAACAGGCCGATAATTTATCCGAGCATTGAGTAACACTTGGAGCAAGAAGTTCAATAACGATTAACAATATCGGATATTCATGGTCCAAAGTCTGGTAAATTTGATATATATAACATATGTAATATTATCTTTTAAACGACTTTTTTTTAAACATTTATTGAAAGCGCTCTGAAACGTCGATAAGTGAAGTTTTCGAAGCAAAAAAATTGTCTCAATCGGCATGACACATGTCCCAATGTTGTCCAAGAGAGATAGGAAGGATGTGAAAGTCAGGGTGTGGAAACTTCCATGTTAAAAAGCGCAGCCAAAGTTTGTAGCGTTATCTATGTACTCTGAGATTGGCGGAACTAAAAAGATATGCATCCAGCGGCGGCGCGCTATTTGAACGAAGAGTGGGCATGAAAATAAAAAGTCGGTCAGTATAGTAGATCAAAGACAGATATAACAAGAAATGAAAAAAAAGTTATTCCAATACCTTATTTGCGAATCATTTATATATGTATATATACAGATATATAATTGATTTCATTTTTTTTTTACATTCATTTATATTGAGTGGATCAAATGTCATTTGTATTATAAAATTTGATGTACATTATCGAAGCTACCGTCTCTTCTTCGGGTCGCAACAAAATTGGACCGAGACATACCGCTGCTGAAAGGAATTTATTCGTTAATTATTAATTTTTTTGTGCCGAAGTAATTTCGTTATAAACGAAATTTTTATTTGTTTATTTCAATTACCTTTGCGGGCGTTTGATCAATAGCATTGAAATATCAAAACGTGGTTTTGACAAAAGATAGACAAGGGTAGGCATATCGCTGATGACTGATTCTCGTAATTCCTTATCTATAATACGAAAAAAACTACACAAAAATTCCTTCTATCGGGCGTTGAATGAGAGCTTTCCCGAGAGACAATATAAATTTTTGTACGTTACGGTAGAAATTGTGAAGCTGCTGTAGTATTGAAAAGTCGTTATAGGCTTCGACAACATTCTCAAGTATGTTTTCAAATCGCTCGTTATAGTTTTGTTCTTTCCATTCGAATCTATCGTCGAGATTGATTTTGTCAAATTTCCTCCTGTCCAGTCCCATTGCCAGAAGTTTGTTAATCTTCGATGCCACACCGACGAATCGCTAAGACCTTGTTCCTCAAGACGTGAGAGATTAAAGATATTGCTTTCGCTTTATTAGTGTTCATTATTTTTATTAAATAAGTTTTGTTCGTTGAAACATTGTGTAATGCTTAAACGTTAGAAAAATTACTTCATAATTAAAAATTAATTGTCAGAAAACAGACCTACCCTTGTCTTCGAGAGCGGTGATACGTCTAGTATCACCGCTCTAATCCCTTCCTGCAAAGTTGAGATGAACTCGAGCTCTTGCCGCTGCGCAAACCGGTGATGAAAAGTTTTTTTACAAAAACTTCTTATGCATTGATAAATTTGCAAAATTTTTATTTTCCTAAATATTGCCCATCTGGCCCTCCCACTTGGGTCACTTTCTCTCCTCGTCAATCCCAACGTACCCTATAAATTTGAGCGAAATTGGTGATGACAAGTCGGGTAGGTCCCTTGTGAGTAAGTCGGTAACGGGTAAAAAGCTTGCCGAGATCTAGTTCTACTTTTCGCTCCTACTATGTAAGTCGCGCTAGCTGTGCGTCGATAGTGGCGCACTCTCTGTACTCTGGATTCACGGGAACTAATAAACAATGCTGCGGTTTTCCTATGCGAGTGAACACCCCATGGTCAAAGTCCCGACAGTCAAAATCCCGACAGTCAAACTCCCGACACGGCCTATCGCGCGTGTACCGACTGTTTTTGGTACGTGGTACAGCCGCGAGATGGCAATAACGATTAAAGCGCAAACACATCGCGGTTAGGCAATGAACGTAGTTCCAAGTGTTGGGGTTCTCAATAAAACCGAGGGACGTGACTGACTAGCAAATTATTTAATCAAATAATACACGTGGCTTCTTTTTGGTTATATCGGAGCGAGAAAAAGTTCAATAACATAAACAACTGTTTTTGATTGAATTTCTTATAAACAATTTGTTAACAAAACCAAGAATAAATAGTATTATGATTATTGTCGTTTATTGTTTAACGAACAAATGGCAAATGAATAAATAAATTGTCCGAATAAATTGAAATAATTGTTTTTATTGTCGTTGTTATTATTATTCATTTCGTCTCAAAGATTTTACCGGATAATACACGTGGGTTACTTTTGGCTATATCGTAGCGAGAAAAAGTTGAATAACATAAACAACTGTTGTTGGTTGAATTTCTTATAAACATCTTATTAAGAAAACCAGGAATAAATAGTATTATGATTGTTGTTGGGTTTCGTTTGATGAACAAATGGAGAATGAATGAATAAACTGTCGAAATAAATTGAAATAATTGTTTTTATTGTCATTGTTATTATTATTAATACATTTCGTCGCAAAGATTTGACCGGATAATACACGTGGGTTCCTTTTGGCTATATCGGAGCGAGAAAAACTTGAATAACATAAAGAAAGTGTTGTTGGTTGAATTTCTTATAAACAATTTATTTAAAAAACCAGAAATAATTACTATTATGATTGTTGTTGGGTTTCGTTTAATGAACAAATGAGCGAATGGATAAATAAACCGTCCAGATAAATTGAAATGATTGTTTTTATTCTCGTTGTTTTTATTATTAGGTACAAAAAAGTTAATTTTTGTGTAATCATCGAAAAATCTTCAGGGAAGAGAGGTACAAATTTTTAAACGAAACCCAACAATAATCATAATACTATTCCTGGTTTTCTTAATAAATTGTTTATAAGAAATTCAACCAACAACAGTTGTTTATGTTATACAACTTTTTCTCGCTCCGATATAGCCAAAAAGGAACCCACGTGTATTATTTGATTAAATAATTTGCTAGTCAGTCACGTCCCTCGGTTTTATTGAGAACCCCAACACTTTGAACTACGTTCATTGCCTAACCGCGCGTCGGTACACGCGCGATATGCCGTGGTCGGGGATTTTGACTGTCGGGAGACTTTGACATCCTCCCGAGAGATACACGAGGGATTTTTGTGTATTTTTAAAATCTACATGACCGACCAGCAGTAATTGTTATTTCTCCGTTCCATCGTCTTCGCGTGCTCGCATAAAGTCGAAAATAACTGAGCTGACAATAATAGTTGATTTACGTCAAGTATCAGTGAACAAAGCAATATTGTTCCACCAAGATAATACATTATCACTAACGATGGTTGAGGTAAACCACGATGATATCCATGAGGGCGCTATTAAATTAGTAAAGGATATAAATTATGGGTAAGATTGTTTAACCATAAAATTCAATGCTTATTGCATCAGCTTCGCACGATATGTAATTTCGTCCCATAATTGAAATTACAGAAAAATCATTGGCACTTATGAGATTGTTGTGGCCACAGTGTCGATGCTCAAAGAAATTATCACCAATTCCGAATGGGGCACAGCCAAGTCAGTATGGTTCTTAGTTCACTGTTCATTGTCAATTGAAAATGTTCTTACCGGTATTTAAATATTTGCTACAATATTAATATTTCAGAAAGCTCATGGAGTTGATAACGCTCAATGGAAAATACATAATCGATGCAATTCCTTTGGAAGCTTGTGTCGGTAATATGGTACGCAGAATATTACAGATTATCAGAGAGGAATACACGTTGGAACTCAAAAACAAGCCGGAGGAGACCGATCCTCAGGAATCTCTTCACAAAATTCTAACATCCGGAGGTGATCAGGACATTGACTTTAATGTCTCAGTACCGGATCTGAAGTCGGCACTAATCGAGCATATAAACGAATTTGAAGTTGAATTGGAGACCTGGTAAATTATCTTGTCAATCATCTGCGGAAAGATAAATTTCCTAATTACATTCGAACTGAAACTATTATTATTGCTATTTACTTTAAAACAATATTTTATTGACACTTCATGCAATTCCGTCGTTTTTAGATATTTCACCTACCCAAGAAGTCATTATTTAAATATGACAATATATTAACGGAGAACACCACTGTGACCCCCTGTTTTTTTTTCACATTTTTCAAGAATTTTTTTTTGTGGGAAAAAAAAAGAGATATTCGAAAAATTTTTTTGGGTTTTGTTCCTTGTTTATTAATGTATCAAAAAACATTTTTTTCACATTTTTCACGCCGCATGATGGCGCTGGGGAAGCTCTCGCGTCAGGTGCTGTCATTTCCGCGGCACGCAGCAGAACTCTCTTCAACGTCGATCTGAAAAAAAATACCGAGTGTTTTCGTTAATAATATATTTTGAAGAGAAGTACACGGGGATTTGGAAAAATATTGTTTTAAAAAAAATAGGCACGCCTTTGAAATTAAACTTTAATTTCAAAGGCGTGCCTATTTTTATTATTATTTTGAAGAGAAGTACACAGGGATTTGGAAAAGTATTGTTTTAAAAAAAATAGGCACGCCTTTGAAATTAACTTTAATTTCAAAGGCGTGCCTATTTTTTTTAAAACAATATTTTTCCAAATCCCTGTGTACTTCTCTTCAAAATATCATATTATTAACGAAAACACTCGGTATTTTTTTTCAGATCGACGTTGAAGAGAGTTCTGCTGCGTGCCGCGGAAATGACAGCACCTGACGCGAGAAATTTTTTGGAATATCTCTTTTTGTTCCCGCAAAAAAAAATTCTTGAAAAATGTGAAAAAAAAACAGGGGCTCACAGTGGTGTTCTCCCTTAACGAGAAATTTGAAATTGCCCCCTTTTCAAATATAATAATATTAATTGTGACTTTTGTCTTGTAGCGCGGGAAATATAACGGAGCAGGCATCGGAACATATTCACTCAAATGAGATTGTTATGACGATTGGGAGATCAAAATTGGTAGAGGAATTTTTCAAAGAAGCAGCTGAAACGCGTGCCTTCGAGGTGATAGTTGCGGAAGGAGGACCGTTTCTAAACGTACGTATAGATAATGGCATGGCCAGCTTGCAAAAAGCTGCAATTTGCTTTCTGAAAATTTCACACAACACTCAAAACTCCCTCTGCGAGGAAACAAAAATTAAGAAACATATAATTCGATTTTTTCTTTTTAATTTCATGGAAATAAAACTGGATACAAAGAGATTGAATTTGCACGTTTTGAAAAAACCGAATCGCTTTTTGTACTCTTGCGAAATTCAACACTAACACCATTCTTCAACGATATATTATTTATATAAAAAAAAAAAGTTTAACCCAACAACTAAACATTTTTGGGGCGATAGTACGATCGCAATGACCAGAAAAAATTCCAAAGTTCCTATAATCTCATACTCATTACATTAAAAACTTTAGTCTGATATCTCGAAATTTGAGACAGTTTAAGCGGGCACAAACATTTTTCGAAAAATTCAAAATTTCATCACATCTGAACCCTTTGGCCTATTGTCGTCGAATTCCATATCAATCGTCCTTCAACGATAATCGATTTATATTTTTAAAAAATACAAAAAAGTCGGCCCATATCTCAAAATTGGTGGAAGCTAGAAAAATTGAAAAAGACAAAATGTGGGTTTGTTCATGAATTTTGATAAAAATCGTTGCAATTAAAAGAGATGTACTGCTTTACTTGTGTACGAGATTGCAGCATTGCAGATCAAGCTATTTTCAAGATACAGACGTTTCGATTTTGCAGGTCCATAACCACACGTCGGAACATTTGTTTCTAATCGTCGTTTCATCATCGCGCAGCTTTCTCCGTGAGAAAGGAAATTCGTTATCCATTCATAAATTGGTAATATTTCTCAGGGTCAGGAAATGGCGGTGAATTTGGCAAAGGCAAAAATAAAAACGACCCTCATCTCGGACGTGGCGATATTCGCTATGATGTCGCGCGTCAATAAAGTTATAATTGGCACTCACACGGTAATGGCAAACGGCGGTCTGAAAGCAATCACAGGATCGCACACTGTTGCCCAAGCTGCGAAACATTATTCGGTACCCGTTATGGTTTTGCTGCCGCTTTATAAATTATCGCCGCTCTATTTATGCTCGTACGAGCAGGACGGATTTAATCGACATGCCGCACCGACCCAGGGAGTTATCGACGGAACCAATGCACCTCTGATGGACAAAATTCAGGCGTACAATCCAGTTTTCGATCACGTACCGCCGGAACTCGTCACGCTATTTATATCTAATACGTAAGTGAATTTTAATATTTTCCATAATTCCGGAAATTTTTCGATAATTTTCGATTGTAAACAGTCGTACGTAACTCTGTGAAGGTGCAATTTGTACTTATAATCGTAATAATTTGCAGAGGCGGAAATGCACCGTCGTACATTTACCGATTGCTGAGTGAACTTTATCATCCCGACGATTATGAGTTATGACTATATCCGTTGGTCACAGCTTTTGAACATCGGCCGTCTCTGTACGATTCGAGAAGAGAGGCTTTTTCGACGATTTTATCATTTATAAATTCATATCTTAGGAACTAAACACCGTCGTTTTACAACTATTAAATTATTTTCGCAGACAAATACATTGGAGATTATTATATATGAAACGTTTCTCATTAAGGACGTGCGTACCCATCAAGCAGTAAATATGAGAAAATAAAAGTGGCACCGCGGGATAATGTGTGTCGTGACGGAATGTTCGGGACACCGGGACAGCAGAGTTTGGAAACTGTCGGTTCAGGAATTCACCCCGAATGCCGCCCTATAAGAGAATATGACATCACGAAATATCACGGAATGCGATTAATTTCTGGAGCCGGCTAATTCGTCCTTAAGATTAGCTGTCGATGTCGTGCTTGGAGTTGTTTGGAGACGACGAACTTAATCTAAAAAGTAGCGGGGCACAGCACGCACGGTGATTCTAGTAGTATGTAAATTCACCGAAAATTATTTTGGAAAAGAAAGGGCGAGTAAGCCACTTTCATATTTTACCATCACCCCGTTGGCAAGATCAATGCGAGGAAATTGCAAAGATGCATGAGGAATAATGACGATACAAAAACAAAGGCGAATGAACTTTTTCAGAAACGTTGCCTACCACGGAGATCCCTTTTCTCGAAGAGAGACCTGTAAGACTTGCGGGATGGTTGAATGATGAGTGTTTAAATATGTTTGCCGGACGATGTCGAGCGCCATCTATGGGAAGACGCGCATGTCGAGCGTTGTACACCGGCCAAATCGTTTGGTATTCATCGGATAATCGGGATCTCGAAGTAAAATCTTAATTTATTTACGTACGATAATGGAGCTACGTGAATTGTACATTGAAAAAAGTTTTTATTATCTTTGTACGAGAATGACGCAGGACGCGTCGTGTGTTAGTCCTCGAAGGTCGCCATAAGTTTCCATTGACCACGGTCTTGTATACAGGTCAGGAAACTCCTCCGCCGAGAATGGTCCTCTTAACGAAGCTGTTTTTAATTTCTGTAGCAGTCACTAGAGGCAGTGCGATCAGATAATGCCGATAGACATAACCTGAAAACCCTTCGATGCTGCTATGCCTGAATATTATGTTTATTTCGTGTACATCACAGTCTTTTAGTAATTATTATATTAAGAATGACAAATCGGTGTGTGGTGTCACATTGTAAAACCGGTAGCAAAATAAACATAAAATGTTGTACATTCCGAGTGCCTAAGAACATTGATATGTGGAAAAAGTGGGAACAATCTATTCCAGGCATTATAAAATTACAACACGCGAATCGTGTATGTGACATTTTAACAATGAAGACATAGTTCGCGAATGGGTCAAGCTCGACGCAAATCGCCAAGTAATTGCACGGGTAAGTTTAATGGAAAGATTTTAAACATAGTTCGAGAAGATACAAAACAAGCGCATACAAAACAATGCGACACAAAGAGTTTACTGTGCGAACAAGATTCGATGACATCTCAGTAGAAAAGGAAAATTGTGTGCCAGAGCATGGATATGCGAAACAAGTTTCGAATTCTGAAAGAAATTCTCCAAAAAATGTTCCGTCCTTCGGAGTCACAAAATCGTCAATTCAAGGAATCAGTACTCGCCTTGGTAAGTTCCCTTAAGGGATAACACCACTGTGACCCGCTGTTTTTTTTCACATTTATCAAGAATTTTTTTTTGCGGGGAAAAAAAGAGATATTCGAAAATTTTTTTTGGGTTTTGTTCCTTGTTTATTAGTGTATCAAAAAATATTTTTTTCCCATTTTTCACGCCGCATGGTGGCGCTGGGGAAGCTTTCGCGTCAGGTGCTGTCATCTCCGCGGCACGCACCAGAACTCTCTTCAACGTCGATCCGAAAAAAATACCGAGTGTTTTCGTTAATAATATGATATTTTGAAGAGAAGTACATAGGGATTTGGAAAAATATTGTTTTAAAAAAAATAGGCACGCCTTTAAAATTAAAGTTAATTTCAAAGGCGTGCCTATTTTTTTACCATATAATTTGCACCTTATATCGTTGATTCTTTAATTTCTTTACCTTTTCACGCGCCGAATTACATTTTCAGAACACCCACGAGGTGAGGTTTTGCTCATTATCAGCGCGAGCCCGGCCGATTGGACATCGTTGGTTTCAGTTTCAAAGTTCCCGCAGAAATACGTCAAAGAGGCGTCACATCCAGGCCTCTGACACTCAGTAGTTTCGCGTGTCCCCGTTATTGTCCGAGATCCGCTAGGGGCGCTGGTAGTCTTATGCCCGCGGTCTGCTGCCCGCGTCTGCTCGTATCCCTTGTCGCGACTATAAATGTGCGATAAATTTGCACAAGTCCACACAAATCAAATTATGAGGGCGAAATAATGTTTTTATTGTTGTTTTTTTTCTTATAATCAATATAACTATTAAAATACAAATATTGCAATACATATATATAGGGTTCATGTTCTTAAATAAATGACATTTCTTTCAGTTCGTCCCTTAGCTTTAAAAACGTAATGACATTTTTCTCGTAGTTTATGAAGATTCTTTTGCTTTCTCGGGGATAATGTCAAATGAATTCTTTTCCGTTGTTGTTTCATGCGAAGTTGTTTTTTCTTGAATGTACTTTCGAGTCTTTTGCAAAACATACATTGTCCTTCACTTTCAAGTAATATAAGACATTGTTTATGTCGTACAGTGCCAATATTATCAATGTTTGCTATATTTGAGGTACACATAGGATTCTTCGCAACAGGTGCTCCAGGACAGATCTTTTTTGCATCTAAAATATTTAATGTTGTTTCTACTTCCTCAATGCTATTTAGTACATCACTGCAAATTTCGAAACTGGTAGCATTGAAGGGTTTGCCCATTATATTGATCTTAAGATGTAAGTTATCTTGCACCATAAGTTCTTTCATGTTCATGGTAATAAAATTGTCTTCTATTTTCATGCACTGTGCTGCGACAAATGATTCCATCGTTCTTCCATCACAGTTTACAGTACGTCTAATCCAATTGTCGGGTACTCGCAATGTAGTACAAGCTATTAAATCTCCAAACAAATCTTTTGTTGGCTCACTTGATGTTATTTCTTGTACAACTTCTTCACCACATTGCTGTACAATATCATGCACCTGATTTTCTTCATGAAGTATAGCGTTATTCTGACTATTTTCCGTCCATGGGAATTGTGACGGTACAGCACCTTTTCGCAACCTCGGTCGCTTATAATATGACTGGAAAATAAAGATTATGTAAGAATTGTATAAAGATTGTGTAAGAATTGTATAAAGATTCTGTTCAGGTAAACAAAGAGAAATAAAATAAAACTTTGTCTATTACTTACAACACCAAGTACTTGTCCATCAGAACCAGTCAGTTCTCGCTTCCATAATAAGTCTTCAGACAAAAAATGATTAGCACATACAGCTCGTCCTACTCGCACCACAAAATCTTTTCTTCGTATTGCTTTTTGCCATAATGTTATGTGATTTTCATCTTTCGGCACAGTAAAAAAATGCACTTTTTCTGGATTTGATTTATATCCAGAAGTGCATCCCGGAGCAATACAATGTGGCATAATTCGTTATTATGCCTGTGTGTGGTATTACCGTTTTTATATTATTTTTTTGTAAATATTGATGCGATATGTTGTCTTTGGTTGCCTTATTATGCGTGAAACTACTGTGAAGTGATCGACTACCAGCGATCCTGGCGGATCTCGGACAATAACGGGGACAAACTGGAACTAACTTTTGCATGGGAAACATTGGCGAGTGCCAGAGGCCTGGTCACATCGTAGCGTCCGGCGCGCTTGCCGCCATAGCCTCGTAGCCTCCCGTCTCCCGCCCACTACCCATCGCACTCAGCCAACACCGCGAGCCGATCGGCGGTGTTTTTTTTGTCGCAATGAATCGACAATGAGAATATTTTGCATCGACGCGATAAACCCGGAGAATCAATGTCCGTGAAGTCTCAGAAATGGTTATGAAATGTTCATTTTTCATTTATTTGAACGATTTAACATGATTTTCGACGTTCTGTATAAAAATCGATGTTTTTCACAATTTATAGGTATATATTTTTGTTGGAAAATATTTATAACGCGTAAACGGTTTACACCCGTTAAACAAATTTTTTTGCTAACGATTGTTCGTTCGATATCTCGTTCAATGCCCAAACCTCATTGTTCACGAGGACAAACTTTCGCGCCACGATCTCGGATCCCATTGGATAAGGTTAGATATTACAAATGAATTACGAATTTCGTAAAATGACGATACATTTGTTGATTACCCAAATCGTCTATCGGCAAAAGTGCGTATCTCGTATGTTTATGCAAGTGTAATACGCTCTGCTGCCTTTAGACCACTCGACATCTGTAATTTGGACAATTTTCTTCAAGCATCCGTTAATTTCCGTTGTAACGCTATTTTAAAATCTCTATATAATGCTGTAGAGTTACTCGAACTTTTTTTTCTCTAGCGTTTTTCGACATATAGTCAAATTTGCGAGCGACACAAGCAACACGGAGAGCACACACTTTCCCTCTCTCGACACACTGTTCTCCTCGTCGAGCTGGCATTAAATCTCTGTGAGCTGTATTTTCATGTACGTTTTTATTTCCTTGGAATCCCCAAATAGTTAGGCCGTAACCTCCGAGGCAAAAGCTCGCGTAATTGCTGATAAACTTGTGTTAAAGGTAGAAAGTTTGATCGAAGGATAGAAATATCTCTCAGCATTGGGCTCGTCGACGATCATCATGGGTATCTTTTGCGAAATTTCACAATTAAGATTCGATCGATGAATTAAAACTTCGACAGAGAGCGTAGTTCCCGTTGGACCACTTGAGCAAAAAAAAAAAATAGATCTCCAAAGATAAGTGACGATAAGAGTCTCATAACCCTCAAGGTAGACTGAGCAAAGAAGGGAAAAAAAAACAAACAAAAAACAACTGATTTAGGTCTCGCTGTTCCACGTCTCGATAAAACTTAACCAATGAATAACCCTATACTCAATCATTGGTTATCGGTCGGATAAATTTTACCATTATAATTCCCAAGCCGATACATGGCAAAGAAAGAATTACATAATCTTTTCACACAATGGCGATCACCCTTGAAATCGATTGACAATACAATATGTTCAATGTTCGATGGTGTAACCACCTTTGCCAAAAGTCCCAACGGTTTTGCCAATGCGTACGCTCATATAGAGGAATTTGACGAAAAAAAAAGCCGGAAATCTTCTTGAGCACTTTCAAAGACTCGTTCTTAAGGGTGAACACCACTGTGACCCCCTGTTTTTTTTTTCACATTTTTAAAGAATTTTTTTTTGTGGGAAAAAAAAGAGATATTCGAAAAATTTTTTTGGGTTTTGTTCCTCGTTTATTAATGTATCAAAAAACATTTTTTTCACATTTTTCACGCCGCACGGTGGTGCTGGGGAAGCTCTCGCGTCAGGTGCTGTCATCTCCGCGGCACGCAGCAGAACTCTCTTCAACGCCGATCCGAAAAAAAATACCGAGTGTTTTCGTTAATAATATGATATTTCGAAGAGAAGTACATAGGGATTTGGAAAAATATTGTTTTAAAAAAAATAGGCACGCCTTTGAAATTAACTTTAATTTCAAAGGCGTGCCTATTTTTTTTAAAACAATATTTTTCCAAATCCCTATGTACTTGTCTTCGAAATATCATATTATTAACGAAAACACTCGGTATTTTTTTTCAGATCGACGTTAAAAAAAAAATAGGCACGCCTTTGAAATTAAAGTTAATTTCAAAGGCGTGCCTATTTTTTTTCAAACAATATTTTTCCAAATCCCTATGTACTTCTCTTCGAAATATCATATTATTAACGAAAACACTCGGTATTTTTTATCAGATCGACGTTGAACAGAGTTCTGCTGCGTGCCGCGGAGATGACAGCACCTGACGCGAGGGCTTCCCTAGCGCCGCCATGCGGCGTGAAAAATGTGAAAAAAATGTTTTTTGATACATGAATAAACGAGGAACAAAACCCAAAAAAATTTTTCGAATATCACTTTTTTTTCGCACAAAAAAAAATTCTTGAAAAATGTGAAAAAAAAAAAAAACAGGGGGTCACAGTGGTGTTCACCCTTAAAGAAGGCACAGGATTCATTGATGATGACTCTTGTGACAAATTTTCGTCAAAATATCGTCGCAGAACATTTTCATTAGCCGTAAAATGAGGATGAGCAGGTCTACACGTATGGATTCCAATTGCTACCATCTTCGGGCTGCAGAGAGTTCGTCACTAGCAATATCACGTCGAC